>CM031237.1:1014238483-1014893419 GCA_018340775.1 Taxus wallichiana var. yunnanensis
AAATGTAAGAGTTAGGCTCATTATTAATGTTGGACACTTTAGATACTTACGAATTTTGTAAAGGACTTAATATTTTTGTATTCTGAATCGTAGACCTTTGGATTTGGTTCTTTCATGTGGATATTGGCCTCTTTCACCATTATAACAGCTCTGTGCATTTTCAGAAGTAATAGAATCATCATTTTGTGACTATTCTATGTCTTAACATGTTTGCATTCCTTATTCTTTCCTTTTATTTTGCATTGCGTGCTCATTGTGCCATTCTATGTCCCTTGTAGTTCCTTATTTAGTTGTGTTCCATGAGACTGATCTGGTAAATATGTTTTAAGTTTTTCTACATGTGCCTAGCCTTCTTTCATGCATTTCCTTTCATTTTCACTTAGAATAGATATTGTTCATCCCTTTTTTTGGTGTTATCACCTTTTAGTGTAGTTTCCTTTCATTTTATCCTCATATCCCTTGTCCTTTGGCATTATTAGCTTAGTTTTCTCTTTTAGCACTAGGATTAGCAATAGTAGTAGAAGTAAATAGAGGAACCAAACTTCTCCAGAGATCCGTCCCAAGTGTGTAAGGTCTCACAACTTGGGGATGGTTCCATTATTTTAGCAAACAAATCAAATCTTCTAGATCTAAGACACAATTGTAAGTTTGACGACCAAAAGTTTCTCGCATACCGGTGGCACCAATAATGAAATCTTAAAATTCCATATTGCTAAGTTTTGGTGTGTGGGCTTAGTATTTATAGCCTTCGGAGGCTTATCTCGATACATCTAGTGACTCCCAACATCCTGTGCAGATGTTCTGTTTCATTATCCTTGACCACCTTTCATGAGAAGAGTGGATATAAGGAGAAGTGTGACAACTATAGATTCTTTCGAGTACATCCTGCTATCACGAGAATAATCCATTCTAGAAAGCCTTCACATGCATCTCCATCTCCAATGTGCTGCACCCATTCAAATCCTCCTCATACTGAGACAAACAGAGCACCTGCAATGGGACATTAACCACCTCCTCTACTAAGGAACTTTGCTAACTTCACTAGAGGAATTCCTTTGGTTCTATCCATCCGGCATGACATGATGAATGGTGCTCTCAAAATCATTCCATACTTTACCGGTGAGTATAAATTCACCCCTTAGGAGCATATCCAAGATGTAGCGAATGTGTGTTCACTCTATTTGGTCACACATGATGATGTAATGGTTAGGCTACTTGCGACCTATTTCAAAGGAAAATTGCTTCAATGGTAATGAGGCTTGAGAATTGAATCCATTTCAACCTAGGATGAGTGGGAACATATCTTTACAATTATTTTGAAGATCAGTCATATCACCTATATTTGGAGGGCACCCAATGAGAAAATGAATGATTTTAACATCATATTTTAGAAGACTTGGGACATAATACCTCTTGTGGTAAGACCTACAGCCCAACATGATTTTCTATATTATCTAAAGGTGTTAAAAAATAATATCTCAGTCATGATTCAATCCATGGGAGGTAGGAATTTACCAACTACTTATAATATTGCAGTAAGGGTAGAAAATAGTCTTATTCAGGAGGGAAAAATAGCTCCTAGACCACCTATTCCCTTGTTCCCAGAAATGTCACAAGCACCCCAACCTTCTTTGGCCCCTATTCCTATTCCTGAGCAAAGCGCACAACATGTTGCATCAAAATCCTACTCTTCAGCACAGTAAAAGGAAGATGAAGAATTGAAGACCCTAATTAGAAATTTTTCAAATAAGGTCATATCATTAGAGAAAAAATAGGCATAAACCTATAGAGGTAGTTTTAATCAAGTGCATAGCCAAAGAATCAGTATTCGTGGAATCAATATGGAAACCAAAGGTACACGTCCAACCAATGAGAATGATAGATGGCATGCTATTGGACATCTACCCTTGAAATTTGTTCCTCCGTACCCTATCTTCTAGCATCCGGGCTGAGTGAGGTGCTTATTTCAGTTTAGAAAAATTTAGTACAAGAGTCGAATGGTTCTTCCTTGTAACATGCCTCATAGTCAATATCATTATACCAATTCCCGCACACGTGCAATCCTACATGATCCGAGAATGCTTCCACCTGTGAGACTTCAACAAATTCCCCATAAGAAAATAAACAAGAAAGGCTAGAAGATCCTCTAGAGGAAAATTTGATGTTCTTTGGAAATGAGGAGTTATGTGCAATAAACCAAGATGTAGAGGACACAAGAAGACCACACACCCAAGTTTCAGAAAACAAAAGATACAAGAAGAGACTTCTCGAGTCCGGCATTCATGTCGTAATCCCAACAACACAAGTGGACTAGGAAAAGTAGAAAGATGCAGCTAATGCATCCATTAGTAAAAATTATCAAATGCATATACAAGAGGCTCCAAAAAAAGATCCTCCTAAAGTAGCACACACCCCTTCTTTGGTAGGTCAAGCCCCATCTTCAGCTAAGGCCTTTGCTTCCATGCTTGAATAGTTAAGGAAGAAATGTCATTGTACCCTAAATGCACAAGTTAGTGAGTCTTCTATTTAAAATTGTGGACCAGATGAAGAGTACAAAAATAAATTTCACGATGTGGGATGCCCGACCATTCCATACCAATGAGATTTTTGTAGGACTGTCACAACTTCTAGGCACTCGACCCAACTATTCACAAGGCTGTGTGGTTTTATCAACATTTTCCAAGATGAGGAGAAGTAAGTAAGTAAGTTTGTTAAAACCCCACCCTTCTATATGTCCTTAATCATAGGAAAACATCTTGTCCATAACTACATGATTGACTCAGGTGCTAGTACTTCTGTCATGCCTAAGAAGATTGCTGATGTCTTAGGTCTTAAGTATAACCCCGACAAAAGGAGTCCTATAACTTGATGGTTCAACTGTCACTACCTTAGGAGTCATCAAGGATCTTGAGTTGACCCTTCATGCATGTCCAAGCCTCACCATAACTCAAGATGTATCTATCATTGAATTACCTCCTTTGTTTTCCCTATGTCTATCAAGAGAATTTATTGCAAAAGTGGGTGGTTAGTCATCTTATTATTGGTCTCATATGTCACTTAAGATAAGGTATGGTACCTGGTTTACCATACAAGCTGAGCCTATATTTTCCTATCATGTAGAGTCATATGTCCCATCCCTTCTCCAAGCCAATTGTTTAATCCAAGAAGAAACAACTTCAGTTCCTGAATAGCATCCTCTTCCACCTTCTATTCTTGATCTAGTACTTGATGAATGGGTGGAGAGGCACCATAAATTTGACCCATATGTTGAAGAACTAGAAGCCTATGAAACTAGGCTTGGTACTTACTACATTCTTGAAGAAGAAGCTATGCTACCACACACACTCAAGAAAAATTAAGAGAACACTGGTCTATAGAAGTTATAATTTGATGGTTCTTGAAGCGAAACAACATGGGAGTAGGAGTTGTTCTCATTTCCCTAAGGATGAGAAATTATTCTTCACGCACAGATTGCAGTTTACCTATTCTAACAATGTGGCAGAGTATGAAACACTAGTGCATGGTATGCTTATTGCTAAAAGAAAAAGGTTAAGGCAACTTGTAGATATTTGGGGATAGAATAAGTTACCCACTAGGTTACCAACGAGTGCTGAGGAAAATAATAAGATTATCAAATCTTATAAACATAGATTTTGGGACCTCCTTGAGATATTTTATGCTCTAAATCTGCAAGTGGTACCACGTAAAATGAATAAGGAAGCTGATCAAATGGTTGTGCTTGGTTCAAAGTTCTCTCTTGTTGAGGACTTTATCAAAGGAAATAGTCAACACATTAAGATGGTGATCAAACCATCCATTCTAGAAAACAATACCAACTAGCAAGTGTTTGAAAGTGATGTGTAGATCATCTAGTTCATCCAAAATGAAGTTGAGTTCTCATCAAACATGCAAGATGAATTGCGACAACTATGAAGACCAAGTAATTCAACTAAAGCAAAATACGCTACCTAAAGGGCTAGTCACATTAGAGAAAATTTTAATCCTTGATGATGAGTTCAAGGGTGAAGAAAGGAGTCTCTATTCAGTAAGAATTACACGTATAATGAAAAAGAGGCCTTCATCTCTCTCTGTCAAAAATATAGTGATATATTTTCATGGGAGTATGAAGACATCAAAGGTTTTGATCCAAGTGTTGCTCAACACTTAATTGATCTTGATCTGGTATATAGCCCGTAAGATAGAAGTAGTGACCAATCAATCCAAAGATAGATCCTCTCATGAGGAAGGGATTATCCAAACTCATAGAGGTGAAAATTATTTTTCCCATCAAGTACTCTACTTGGGTCATGAATCTAGTTCAAAGACGTAAGAAGAATAGTTAAATTAGACTTTGTGTTGATTTCAAAGATTTGAACAAGGTGTCCCTAAATGATCATTATCCTCATCCTTCAATGCAATAGATTCTTAGGACTATGGCCAACACACAAATATTCTCAATGCTAGATGGGTATTCGGGTTTCAATCGGATCTTGGTTAAGGAAGAGGATCAATTCAAATGAAAGGTTTACAACCATGTAAGGAACATATGCGTATCAAAATATTCCCTTTGGTGCTGTCAAACGTAGGTTCTACATTTCATTGTGCCATGAATATTACCTTTAAAGGTTACATTAATGAGTTCATCTTGGTTTACCTTGATGACATAAAAATCTTCTCAAAGTAGAGTAAATATCATATAGCACACCTGGAGAAAATCTTTGAGAGGTGTAGAAAGTATGGGGTATCTCTTAACCCTAAGAAGTGTAATTTTTAGTGTTATTGGGAAAGTTTTTAGGCCATGTGGTTTCAAAGGATGGCATCGTAATTGATCCTGAGCATGTTTTATCCATCTTAGCTCTTTCCCTGCCAATGCACAAAAAGGCCTTACAGTCCTTCCTCGGTAAGATTAATTTCATTAGGTGCTTCATTCCTAACTTTGCAGTCTATTTCAGCCCATCACCCCTAATTCTCGAGAGATACATAGCCTTTAGATTGACAACAAAAGGAAGAGAGAGCTTCAATAGAATCAAGAAATAAATTTCTTGCACGCCAACACTCATCAGGCGTAGATTATTCAAAGTATTTTATCCTTTACACTTATGACACTAATGCAAGTATTGGTGCTGTCCTAACTCACAAAATTGAACAAGAAATAGAACAATTAGTGGATTTATTCAGCCAAACACTAAAGGATTATGAATTAAAGTACAATCACATGGAGAAACATGTCTTTTCCATCACACACACACTCAAGAAATTCAAAATCATGCTCGCTAAAAATCATATCAAGGTGTTAGTCTCCCACTCTTCTGTCACATAATTCATCATGGGGATAGATATCGGTGAAAAGAGAGCATGATGGGTGAAAAAAATCATGGAATATGATGTGACTATCAAAGCCACAAAACTAGTAAGAGGTAGCACACTCTATAAGTAGATTGTTGAGGATACATAGAATAAGCCTGAGACTTCATTATTTTTGGATGAAGGTCTCCTGTACATAGAAATAGAAAGCGAGAATACATATCCTGACACACATGAATTGATGAAGAAAATGATCAAATTCCTATCCAAGGGTGTATACCCTCCTGGCTTAAACAAGGCAAAGAGAAGACATCCAGAGGTTACAATCTATCCCTTATGTTTTTATTGATGGACTTATCTTCAAGAAAAATCTTGATGGTGTGTTGTTAAGGTGTATTAATGATGTGCAGACTAAAAAAGTGTTAGTAGAATTTCACAATGGATTCTCTAGTGGACACTTTTCTTCCAAAACTACAAAAATGAAGATCATAATGATAGGAATCTATTGGCCTACTCTATTTGTAGATACACACAAGTGGGTCACAAAATGCAAATAATTCACTTTCTTTGTGGGAAAGAAGAGATGGGCAGTGCTTCACCTTGTACAAATCCAAGTGGATCAACATTTTGTGTAATGGGGTCTTGAATTCATAGACATGATCAATCCTACTTCAAGCATTTGGCACACATGGGTGCTAATAGCTATGAGCTACTTCACCAGATGGATAAAAGCTATCATGCTCAAAGAATAAACCGAGTAAGTCATCCTTGAATTTCTTGAAGGCATATTCACAAGGTTTGGCGTTCCTCAAACCATTATTTATGATCATGTAAAAGCCTCCCTTGGCACTAAAATAACTAATTAGGCTCTAAATCTAGGCATCTATCTGAAGACTTCCTCCAACTATTACCCCCAAGGAAATGATCTGGTAGAGTCAATAAATAAGAACCTGATCAGAATCATGAAACACATAATGGATATCAGCCAAATATATTGGCATACTAAGGTCTTACGTGCACTCTAGGTATATAGAATCATAGTTAAAAAGGCAATAGTATATTCACCTTACAAGCTTGTCTATGGCAAAGAGGATACCATTCTTTTGACTCTAGAATTAATTTCATTAGCACTTGCCCAAAAGATGGAAATGGAAGGTGAAGACCATAGAGAAATTAGAATGGAAGAGCTGGTAAATCTTTAAGAATCAAGAAACTCTACCTTGATCAAGCTAGAACAACATCAGTAAACAACAAAGAAATGGTTTGACAGAAGGCTAGGCCTCAAGATTTACAAGTTGGGGATTTAGTCTTACAATTTGATCTTGACAAACCTAAAACATGGTGTCATTCAAAGTTTGATGCACTTTGGAGTGGCCCATACATTAAATATCATGCGAAAAGACTAACTCTTTTGAGTTAACTCATCTTGATGGAGGTGCTGCAAATCCCAGTAAATGGGATCTATCTTAAAACCTTCCATTAATTTTACTACATGATTTTGTCTATATTGGAGTAATTTCAATTCCTCTAAGTACGTTATGTGTATATTGTTTTTTTGTACATAGTTCATTCTTCTCATGTGCTTCTGTGCATGCTCTTCTTTTGCTTCCAGGATGCCGACAATTTTCAGTAGCTTACATGATTCAGAATAGAGTCAAGAAATGATCCTTCAAATGACTTCAAGGGTAGTTCTTAAAAGTTATAAATCATAATCTCATGATTATATAGTAGAATCCATACCTAATGGATTCTTTAGGGTCATGATATCCTTCATCTAGCAGGTAGATGGCCCCAAAATTTTCCAAAACTATTATCCAAATAACTCTTCTAGTTATTTGGACAACTTGTATACATCTTTTGGCTCGAGATCTTCATTGCAAGGTTGTGCATGCTCAAGTTCACTTGGCACATTCCCTTGGTTGCAATTTCCCACATGCTTCCACTTCTCCCTTTCATTTTCCTTTTCCTATTTGTTCCACTCCTCCCTAACGTACATCCTCTGCATGTCCACTTTATTCCTAGTAGTTGTTTGATCCACGTGCGTGCACCTTGCACTTATTTCAATCAGCTAAGTCCTTGGAACTTGCACGGGCCCCAAACATTACTTTTTAAATGTTATGCCTTAACCATGTGTTATATGCTCAATAGTTTTCATTATTATTTCATCATGTGGATTGCGCACACCTCCCTCATATCTTCTTCCCATGCCTCATTCTTCCGTGCACATATCTTTGCACCCTCCTCTGTGCCTCTCCATGCCAAGTCATTTTGTCATGATTGAGTGTGCCACAAGCAACTTATCAAAGTATGCCAATAGGATGACGAACCCTTACAACAAATCAATAAGTGACATGTGATAGAAATGACAAGAACATTTGCACAATAGGCCCTCCTTTTAGTCAGTCCGCACATGCCATGTGTTTTATGTGCCTGACTACTTTGACAAACTCATGATAGCCATATATTTTGCTGAGATATCCAATTGGTGCATACCTAGACTTTTTAGATGGCTTTTGATGTAGGCTATAATGCTAAACATTCAAATTTAAAATCTTGGTAGTTACGGTAGGTAAGGAATGGGAAAACATCTTTCTGAGCATTGATGAACAAATTTAATTGCTTTAACCACCCAATTTGATCTGATTCTCCCTCCTTCCTTCTTCAAACATGCTAACAGAGATATGGGAAGTACATTTGACATATTTGTAGGAATTGAATGCTTCTTATTGGTGGTTGTATTTCAAATTTAGATTTTCCCTCCTTCTCTTCTTCTTCCATGGATTCATCTATAAATGTAAGAGCTGGGATCATTATTAATGTTAGACACTTTGAATCCTTACGCATTTTGATAAGGACTTCATATTTATGTATTCTAAATCACAAACCTATGGATATAGTTCTTGCATGTGGATATCATTCTCTTTCACCATTGTAACAACTCTGTGCATTTATGGAAGTAATAGAATCATTGTTTTGTGACTATTCTCTATCCTAAAGTGTTTGCATTCCTTCTTCTTACCTTTTATTTTACATTGTGTGATCGTTGTGTCATTCTATGTCCTTTGCAGTTACTTATTTAGTTGTGTTCCATGAGACTAATCTAGTAAATATGTTTTAAGTTGTGTTACACGTGCCTAGCCTTCTTTCACACATTTTCTTTCATTTTCTCTTAGAATAGATAGTGTTCATCCCTCTTTTTCTGGTGCTATCACCTTTTAGTGTAGTTTCCTTTCATGTTATCCTCCTATCCCTAGTCCCTTGGCATTATTATTTTAGTTTTCCCTTTCAGCACTAGGAGTAGTGGTAGTAGTAGAAATAGATAGAGGAACCGGTCTTCTTTAGGGATCCATCCCTAGTGCGTAAGGTCCCACAACTTGGGAAATTTCCATTGTTGTCACAAATGACTCAGATCTTTTAGATTTGAGACATGGGTGTAAGTTTGATTACCAATAATACCCTCTCACTTTCCTCAGGTATCCTCTCATGTTCCTTAAGTATTTATCGATCGATAACTATGGGAGGATTGTTTATTATCCTTCTAGACCTCAGTTGTATGTTATTAATAGCATTCACCTGCATTGTCTCACCCTATCCTACTTTATTAATTGATTTTTATTTTTATTTTTGCGTTTGAGACAGGCTGGGATGGGAGTTGAGTTTGTGTTGCTTTCCCTTGCTGATAATTTTTTTGTGGAGGCATTAAATCTTGTTGTTGTTGTGTAAACCTCCTTGGCTGATTAGAATTCTGTTGAGGTGCCCATTGTTGATTTTTCCATGGTGGTATATTGGTTGGTGGTGCCCAACCTTGCTGATTATATGGAGGCACCCATGGTGGTGGTTGTGGATAAGCCATCCAGTTTGGTGGTGTCTAGTCAAGTTGTCCCCAAGTTGGTGGAGGAGCTTGATTGGGCCATGACATCATCCAAGGGTTTTGAGCAGGTCTAGGGGCATAAACAAACTAGTTATTTGATCTTTACACAAATTTTACCTCTACATTTGCTTGAGTTATGGCATTTAATATCTCTTTGAGATGAGGTAGGAGGGTACAATGGTTGGTATCATGGTTAGGAACATCACAAATGAGGCACATGTTTGTGATATCCAAAGGAAAATATTTCAAGGGATGCCTTTTCTTACACCTAGGATAATATATGTATAAAGATTATTTTGAATCATTGTTCTTAGCTTTCATCCCATCTATAGTTGAAGTTAACTTTGAAAAGATATTTGTTTTCATGTTATCCGTTTCTTTTATAAGTTTTGAGGTACCTAGGGAATTTTTGATGTTTTCCTTTTTCTTATATCTCCTCTTGTTCTAGAGTAACTCGTACGAAGGAAAAGTGACAAGCGAGCGTGGGAATCTACAAGTAACTCTTCCTTGCACCCAACCTCTCGAGGTCATCTTTGAGATAGCCGGTGGGGATGGAATATGTATGGGGTGCAGACAAACTTAGTTAGGCAATCTAATGTCTTTAATACACACTAGTGGAATTTACAAATCTAAGGCAAAGAAGGCCCTTCTAACATGAACTGGTGTGATAGATCGATTAGAAAGGATGACTGCTCGAAGGCTCCAATCAATATCAAGCTCTGGCGTGATTTGAT
Source organism: Taxus wallichiana var. yunnanensis (assembly GCA_018340775.1). Classification (NCBI taxonomy): domain Eukaryota; kingdom Viridiplantae; phylum Streptophyta; class Pinopsida; order Cupressales; family Taxaceae; genus Taxus; species Taxus wallichiana. The sequence goes on from CM031237.1 coordinate 1,014,248,393, forward strand.
CTATGGGTTGTGGAATACATGGAAAATGACCTGGGATAGTTTTGTGTATGTCTCCGGATAAGGTCATACGGTGGATGGTAAATATAGTTGACTCTATGGACGATTCTTTGGCCTAGTCCAGAACTCTCTAGCTTTGTTATCTGTTGTATCTAGTAAGGATAACTATTCGATGATAATAGGTGGAAGTGGGGTAGATCTGAATACTAGTGTGTGTAGGCCAGTGTCTATGTCTGATTGAATTACGGATTCATTTGGTTGTGGGATTTGTGGATCGCAACCGTAGACTCTTGGTTGTTGTGGTCCTGCTATGGTCATGCGTAGAATCAACCCCTAATCCCTAGTATCCAGTAATCATATGCTTTCTCAGCTTCTATATTTAGGATCAATAACTGTGTGATCTTCTTAGAGTACCTCACAGGCATTCTTGCAACCTGAATTCTTAGGCTGGTATCTATGTCCGTGAGAATGTCTCCTGCATCTGGCTGTGGGACCAAAGGATCACAACCGAATGTTTGCTCTCTTTTGAGCCCTTCTACAGTCATATGGATGTTACCTAGGGTAATCTGTAGTTTGGTTGATTTGACCAAAACGTGTGCGCTTGGTCGTCTTCTATGTTTAATCCACTTAACTGGGAACTGATCTGTTGTAAGTCTGTTGTTGTTTGGAAGACTTGGATTCTAAGATTCTGGTCTATGTCAACAATTACTGTGACGAGATTGGGTTGAGGCACGATTGGCTCGAATACGTATTCTCTGGGCTCCCTAGGTCCCGTGATTGTCATACAAAAGCAATAATGTAAATTAACTATGGCAAAGTGAAATTTAACTACTTTGAATATATCTATAGCATATATGATTTCTCTATTTTTGTATTTTCTGACGAACTATTTGAATGAATTTAACAACTAATTTAATACATCTAGAAATTGACAGCTAAGATAACAATTTAAAACAAACAAGATAACCGAGTATAGCTATTTGTCTGTGTAATTTGTAGATCTACTCTAAACAATGAAATAACTGATCTAATCTATTTGCAAGACTCTTGATCCTACCTCAGAAGTGAGGAATGAATCATAGTCTCTCAGAAACTATCAATTCCCATAGCTTCCCTGGCAATATCGAGAGTAGAATTAACTGAAATATAGTGATTGGCTACTTTATTTGATACGTTTCTAACTAGAACTTTGAAAGCTAGAACCTGGATTCTGTAGAACAGTGGTGAATCCGATAGTGTGTGTGATCTTGTCCCCTCAGTGTGATCTCCTTGTTCCTTCGTGTTCACATGGATCCAGAAAAGCATGTAATGCTAGCATCAACAAAAGTAGATATTGGGACATGGGTAGCTCAAGATACAGATGGAATACAATGCGAGTAGGAGAGGGATAGCGCAAGAGCACGAGAGCTTGGATTATGTAATTCCTAGTGGGATTTATTGCAGTCGGTCATGCAACATGAAGCAACTTGAGAACCTGGAACTATCCTATTTGAAGAACAAAACCTGTAACTTTAATGGCTTCCTATTGAAAACAAGCTATTCTACTGAATGGATTGGATAAATAATAATAGTAGTACTTTGCACAAGATGGATATATGGCTTACCAACAAGTAAAACAATGCTAAGCATGCAATGAAAGAAGCTAAGCACTCTAAGCAAAATGAAAACTAAATCTATTGTAAAGAGAAATCAGAGGAAAATTTTGAGGGGCCATTTGCTTGAGCACAAGCCATCTATTTATAGCATTTACATTTACCCAAGGTAAAAACCAAATAGAACTCTTAAACTATAAACAATGGAAAAACACTATTCCAGGGAACCAGAATCATAAATGCAAGCTTATGGCGGTGAAAGAAAGCTGGTAAAACATTGAAATTACGTGAGTCGTGTTAAAAGAGCTTTCTAGAAAACACGTAAAGGACCACCGCCCTGAGCAGGGTGGCGGTTACATTAGGACCGTCACCCTATTCAGGGTGGTGGTCACGAGACCACCGCCCGGTCGGGCGGCGGTTTTGTCACTGAAGAGAAAAAGGCCAAGAAAAGAGGGGAAAAGGGAAAAAAAAAGCACGCGGGGGCTAAGCGGGGCATGCGGGATGTTAACACACACTTGGAGAGATTTTCTAGATCCCGAACACCTTGCGAGGAGACTTGTATCATCATTGGGGCACTGTCACATTGTTTTGGCAGTACAAGTACCTTACAATTTTGGGTACGTACAAGTAACTCCTACATAACTCAAAAATTTGTGACATGGTGAGTTTTTATACATCTCCTCCTCCCATGAGATTGAGGGATTCCTTGGTTTCATCATTAATTCCTTTGAGGAAAATTATCTTAGTGATTTCTGCATTCAACTCATAACCACTCCTATGGAGAAAAATAAATCTATCTAGATAATCCTCCATATTTTAATATTATTTTTGTTATCTGAAAGAACTCTTCCCTCCTATCTCTACCCCTGTAGTAGTCCTAATATTTTTCTAAGAAAGAAGTATCCATTTTTTCCCATGAATGAATGGAGTTAAAGGGAAATCCCATAAACCACCTCATGACAGAGTCTTTGAGGGTGATAGGAAAAAAAAAGAGTTTTTGGTTATCTATTTTGTAGTCATATGTTTAGTAAAGGACTTTGAATTTAAACAAAAATTGGTCTCGATCTTCTATGGACATTCCTCGAAATATAGGGAGGATGAAGGGATAAATGTTTTTCATAGGTGCATCCTCATCCTCATTTAGGAAAATGGGATAAGTGAAGGTCCTACCCAAGGGTCGGTCCTCATCATTTCCATTGTCTCCCATCTCAGAATTTTTCTTAGGTTCTAAATAAGATGATGTAGACTATTCAGTATCACTCCTGTGCATTTCATAGATTCGAGTGTCACTTTCAGTGTTCCCTACTTGTGCTCTGGTTGGCTATATTATTTGAATATTATGAGGTATAAATCTCCCTTGACTATCTCATGGCCTCGTGCATCAATATTTCTTGTGTAATTAAGGCTTAGGAATCTTCTTTGGTTGCATACCATTAATTCATTAACACCCATACCAAATAATATGTATAGAATAATATGTTATGATTATGGTGTCCCGACAATGACACTAAAAATGATGGGTCATTGTAACTTCCAATCATTTAACCAACATATTCAATTTTTGGTGTCATTCTCAAACAGTGGTCGTGTCTAAGTGTATACAATAAAGTTGGATGCAACAAAATTGTTGTGGTGATTCTCTTTTTGGGGGTTTCAGTTGTTATCATTCTCTTGTTTCTCTCCTATACTACTAAAATTAAATGCAACTCTAAGCTACTGAAATGAAAGACAAAATCTAGGAAATACATCTAATCTACTGAAACAACGTTGTTGTAGTAAAATTCTTCAAAGGAAACTACTTAACTGAATTTAATTGCACACCTGAATTGAAATGATCACATGAATTAAAATGATAGAAAGGAAAGTTACTAAAGCAAGGAAACATAATACTACATTCAAACAACCATTCAAATCAAAGTGTTAGAACTAAAACTTATCAGAAATAATGATCATGCATGAAATATCAACCCTCCAATATCCTTAGGTGAGTGGTCCCTTGCTCTCCTTCAGGATTTAGGTAATTCAACACCAATGGATACTCAAAAAAACATATATATTATATTTATTTGAGAAATTTCAGAACATATTTCATCATAAAACTATAATAACTACTAATTGGTATAGAACTGTACTGAAGTATATCAACTAACAACTATGAAACAATTTCAAGAAGGTGTCTTTATAGAAACAATTAGTTATAGATCATGCCACAATGATAGGCCACGGATTCAACTAAATAACAACCTAATTAAATCTCAATGGCACCCTATAATATAGCTAAAAATAGGGCCCTCGTTTGTAGGCTGCTATAGGAAAATCCTCTAGAATGACATGGTGGCAAGAGACTCAGTCTTCTTGATTGTTACTTCCACAAAATTGGAAAAGGATGCACTTTATCAACCTACACAGTCATCACATTACTCATAAAAGTAGTTAGTGGGAACTTCTATGGTCATTAGTTCACATGAGACAAGAACAAGAGAAATGCATCAATCTTACTAAGAATATAACTATCTAGAACATCCCTTGATGAGCCTAGAATTTACCAGATAATACCCTAGTCACGCTGGCACATCACTCAGCCTAGAATGAGCACTCACCTAAAGCACGCAAAGGTACCAAGTCCCTCTTTAGGGTTGTTGTAGCGGGATGTTAGCATGATGAAGGAATAAACATATAGATCCATAACTGATCCATCATTCTACAATGCATTCAACATTCGGATCTATGAAAGAACAAGTTAAAACATTAATCATGATTGATTCAAGAACATGCAATACTCAATTACACACATGAATGACACTTAGATTCAGCCAATATCTTCTATCTATTAATAAACAAAAATATCCTTATAATAATGGCAATCTATACCAATGTGTGCATGGATCGATATAATAATCCAGTCATATATCTCTCTATATCCCTATCTATGTATCCATCTCTCCATGTGTATATCTCTCTGTCTATCGATTCACATCATATATATATATATACACGGTGGGGGAATTTCCCTTCACCGCTCATCTATTACAAAAATAGGCCGTATTCTATTAATAGCTATGCTTGCCTTACAGACATAACCACACATGCAAGTGTGCTATCTATAGAATTCTTACAATTAAATGAAGTGACACTCATATTCTTAGGTCATCTGCATACAAAAATATTTGATCTATTCCTTCGAGAGATAGACTATGTGTGGCATGCAAATCTCTCGCATCGTTGGTGTGTTCTGCATGCCATCTTCTAAAAATAGGTCTTCATGCTCAAAATTGACCAAGTCTCGAATGCTAAACTTTCCCTCCACGTGCGTGCTCTTCTTGTCCATTCGTGCCCTTAAACCTAGCCTTATTTCCCATGTGGAATCCTTATGTGAGTTATATCAAGTGTTCTCTAATCAAAATTACCCCACACTAATCACATTATCGCCCCGACAATGGGTATCTCCAAAAAAAATTGAAGTAAAGAATATTAAGTGGAGAGAATAAGAAAGAATGAAGATGAATAAGGAATTTTTAAGAGGCAACATCCTCTGTATCAGCTTGAAGGATCAACTCTGGATACTTCTCCTTTATTTTTGCCTCCAAGGTCTACCATTTAGTGAGTGCTTATTCTACTTTCTCTGGAATGTCCACAACAATGGATTCCAACTCATCCCTTGTAATCTCTCCTTTTTCATTCTGTCAGAACCAACACAACACTGGACATTGATGTCATTCTTCCTTCTAAAAGATCCATTTTCTATGCAATTAGCTTCCCAAGCTCTTCCATCCGAGTCTTATGTGGCTCTTGTGCTACTTCCAGGGCCTCGCACTTCTACTTAACTATTGAAAACCTTTATACACGGCCCAATGTTTCATCCTTCATTGCTCTTTGGACCTCATTACTTTCTTCTAGGGTATTTATATTGATAAGCACCTCTGGAGCCATGCAGATGTTTAAAGCTTGGTTTGTTGTCTTCAATACCTCTTGTAGCACTTGCACCAACCCTTCATATGATGCAATCTTCTGCATCACTTATGCTTTATCTTGTTCTACTTCTTGTTCTAAGTTCCTTGGTACTGGTATGTGCATAGGTTCATCTTCAAGTACTAAGTCCACCAACTTTCCTACATAGTGTATCACTGAAGGAAACATTTGTGGTACCTTGGCCTCTAAGTGTGGCCTGGCTCTTATGACATTGTCCCCAATCTCCTCTGCAATGCTGATAAATACTTCATTATTTTTCCATGCTAAGTCCCTCTCTTGAGTTATGTGCACTATCTCTGCATCCTTTTTCTTGAGCTCCTCATGTAATGCTCTTATTGTTACATATTTTTCCATGTTTCTCCTTACAACTTCAGTAGAAACCTTTACTAATGTGTGTTGCTAACCTACTCATCGACATGATAGTAGGCTTTACTATCATATGTCTAGATTGTGGTGCCTTCTTCAGCTGTCTCGAAACACATGACTCTTCACATATATCAAAGTCTAGGCTCATCCATATGGGTGTGCATTGACCATGATAGTTGCTTCCAAGTGTGCATAGTCACCATATCCTCATCCATTAGCTCCTAGCCAAATAAATCCTTATGTGTTATCATTCTCTGGAAGTGGGCATGGATAATTTTACCTGCATCCTCCGCATACCCCATGGCTGGTGGAATGTGCTCTCCACTTGTTCTTCTAGACTATTGCTACTTAGGGACTTTAGCTTCCAAATTTGGGACTTGTGTCTCCATGTCTTGAACATTCTTTGTAGCTATCTCCTCTGGTCCCTTCTCATCCTCTCCTCTTTCCTTTGATTCCTCACTTTTTTCTTCTATGTTCTCTAGAAGTGTAGGAGAATTAGGTGTGCTTTCCTATGACTCTTCCGCCTCCTCAATTTACTTCAGTTTACTTCTTCTTTGGGGAGAGTCTGGGTGATTTATGCACCATTGTTGGAGTAGCACATTGGGTCCTTATTCTCCTAAATACCCTCTTAAATTTTTTCTCCCCTTGGACTACATTCAAGTCCTCATCATCCCCCTCTTGTGGTTGAGGTGGTGTAGTGGCGTGCTCAGCTTCACCCTTATTTGTAGGATGTCTCCTACCTCTATGCTCCAAACCACCACTATCTTCATGCTCCTCCTCCTCATCCTCCACTTCAATTGGCTCTGTGGGCTTAGGCATTGGGATGTTCTCCATTGTATGCTTTCCCTTTGGTGGTGCTAGAAGTGTGAACTCACCTTCCACATACTTGTTATTCTCCATTTTTGGCTTAGTTGGAGATACACCAACGCTGCTCCAATATCTCCCACCATCAAAATTATTGGTTTAATACTCAAAACATCATAAATGAGTCTTTTAACATATGCACCCCACCTTGGATACACATATTTCTTCCTTAGTGTGTGGTAGTCGTAGTCTACCTTATCCATGTTGAATATCGGTCATCGCACATCCAGCAAACCTATGTGCGATGCTTACAAGTACCTTGTTGTGGATGAATATATCAACTTGCACCAAGGAATCCATGCCCCATATTTCATTGCAAACTGTGCTATCTGAAATCTTTGGTATACAACAAATTGAACTACCTTTCTAACCCCTTTGAAGGAAACTCATTGGGGATGCACCATTCTTCCTCAAAAGCCACACGAGAGACTATCATACCACTTCTTGGCCCGTTGATTAACCTACTCTATTATTAATCCCTCACATCGGCCAGTACTTCTTTCGGTGTTCAACAGAGATGTGTGTTCCATCGAGATACTCCCATACCTTCTCCTTCGGTCCATAGGCACTCGATCTCCATGAAAACTAGTGATAATAGAACAGCTAAAAGATGATCTTTCCTCCTATGGGAACTTCTTTAATGATTTTCTCTAGGATATACCATGAAATGTTATAGACTACTCCTTCATACATCTTTTTAGCAATGTGCAGCCACATGGTGTTCACTTGTGAGCACCTTTCCTAGTCATTGAGCTTTCCAATGAGATGTGCGGCTGCTTGTATAACTGCACAATTCTTTAGTTTTTCAATGTCCATACGATGTGGACCCTTTGTATATCCAAACTCCTTCCTGGTTTTCAATATCACAGTTTTATTTGTCAGATAATCTCACAAATCATCTCCCATGCCTTTCAATCCTATCACCGTGGAGATGAGTGTGGCTAAAATTTTGACTCTACGCCCTGCAAAGTAGAAAAAATCCTCGTACACTCTGCTCATAAGCCACTGGTATAATGGCTCATACTTCCCAAAATAAGGGAGCTCATAAAGTTGGTAAACCCCTATCCTCTGTAATAGCTTCTCACCAACATTGTCATACACCGGCATATCTTCTGCCATGTGTTTATTTGTCTTCATGTTCAACAACACATCAAGCTCCTTCTTGTTCTTAATGGTACAATGATTGTAACCATTCACTTTTCTTTTTCTTATGTGGGAATCCCAATCCTGGCCAACCATAACCCCCTTTGGATATTGTATCTCTGAGAAATTTCTTTCTAGAGCCATTTCTTCTTCCTCGATGACCACCTTCTTCTTTCCTTTTGCTCCTACTGTAGCTGCCTTCTTTTGATGGCTCATTGACCTCGAGTCTTGAATAACGTGCACATAAATTATGTTTAATTCCTCCTCACTTAGAGGATCAACATATGGTCTAGACTTCCCATCTGTTAGAGGTACAACAACTCTTTCCTCCTTGTTGTCAAAGCTGATATACCCCTTATTGAATCTCAAGTCAACATTATTCGCATAACACCAAAGGGCGTCTAAGTAATGCTTTGGAAAACTATCTTCTTCTACAAGTACTAATACCCAAAAATCCCTAGTAAACTTGGCCCCTTGCATAGTTATAGATGCATCCTTCAAAACTCCTATGGGGTTGGCCTTAGTCCTATTTTCCATAAACAACACATTAGATGATGGCTGCAATAGAGGCCTCCCCATCTGTACCCATGCATCTAATGTAAGCACATTTACTTCCACACCCATATCAACTCAAATATTGCTTCAACAACCATCCATATACAACCACATTTGGAGTAATTTCCTTTTCATAGTCAATGCTATCAGGGGGAATATTTTCATGTAGGATTTGTCGTCCTATCTTAATACTTACATGCGGATTGTTCCCTTTTAACCAACTTCCCAATAGTTGAATAATGTTCTCATGGCACAACATTTTCACACTTCTCTCGGATCATCGATATCAGTTTGAAATGTCTTTGATGCTTTCTTCTACTCCTTGAGGCACTTTGTATCTCACCTTGAAGATTCCTAAGCACTTCCATGATATCCTAGTAAAATTCCTTCTAATGAGCAAGATCTACATACCTTGCACGTAAAACCTCCTCCTTAGTGATCTGTCGACTTCTAGTATGATGCCTCTCTTACACATGCCGCCTCGGCGTATATGGTAATCTTCTGATCAAAGCCTTAGATTATGGTGTTATCTTGGGCATCTAATTATTTTCCTCCACACGCTAGATCCTAACCATTCACGCGCCTTTGTTTTCTTGCTTATACTACTTACTCGAGATACTCATATAAGTCCGGGCACTCTTCATAGCTATGGTTCTTTCCGTAGAAATAACACGTAATAATTTGAGGACATTTATGCCTATAGTGGTCGGAGATCCACACATATAACATGTTCTAGGAGGGAACTCACCTCTTCCTCCACCATAGCCTCATCCTCCATATCCATCACGATATCCATGTCCCCTTCCAAGACCTCCTTCAAATCATCCCTCATTCTTGTCATAGCAAATTTGATTATGATCCCAATCCTCATGCTCATTCTTACCCCTAGAATTATTTGTTACACTTATATCTGTTGTACCCCAATGTCTATAGCATCCTAGATCGACCAATCAACTAACAATCTTCATTATCATGGGTCACGGACCTGCAAATTTTGCAAAATATAAATGCATTCATCCTTATCATACGCTATAACAAAGGAAAATGACTAGCATCATGATTCAAATAACAAATCTCATAGTCCAATAGTAATGAGTGTACTTTTCTATGATGAAAAATATCCTTGGTGTGACCTTCTACTTCACAATATTTACACCAAATTCTTGATCATGTTTCATGGGATGAATTTTCCGATAGCTTCCAGAATGTTTAGCCATAACTACAATATGTGCCTCTAAGAATGGACTAACACCAGTTTCAATGCTCCCAACTACCTCAAAATGCAAATTTTCTTCCAGTGCTTTGCATGAATCAATGTATGTCTTATGTGATAGTGCTCTTTTGAATGGTGTAATCAATCCACCAATGAACCATTATGCATGTTGGCTGGCATGAATATCATAGGAAAGATTAGATAGAAGTGTCTTAAAGTGGGCATCATACTCACGTACACTCTCAGTGGTTCCCTACTTGATATCTTTAAGTGCACTAATACTTTTCTACTCAAATTCAGGGATATAGAACTCTTTCAAGAAATCATCCTTCAATGCTACATAATCCATGCAAGTTTGATCAGGGTCAAACTTCCTATACTAGTTGTGTGCATGTCCCTGTAATGTAGTAGTGAATTAACTTGCCTTTTGCTCAACAGCCATGATCCCTTTAGTGCACCATAATATTTAACACATGTGCACATGCTCAAGCAACATCCTCCATGCCTCTATAATCTCGAAGATGAAGAGACATCTCCATATAAATGTTTTGCGGTTCTTTGCGGACCTTGACCACCGATCTTGAACCTCCTGTGTTTCCCTCTACCCCAGAACCACCAGATCTAATGGAACAAGAACCACCTATACCTCCTAATCCTCCACCTATAGCTGCAATAGGACTGTAGATGTAATCACCTATGATTTAACAATATTACTATACTTGAACCCCTACGATGCGTGAGGTAGTTCCAGTTCTAGAGGTGAACCCAACATTTAACGTGCTTACATTTTGTGTGGATGATGCACTTGAAATGTTCTTCTAAATATCATTGAAGTCATCTATTCTACCATTGATGTACTTTCTCCCGACTTACTCCAATTCTCCTACTTCCCAAGTTAGTTTGCTAGTTACTTGTCATACTAGATACTAGAAAGCTAAGCGCAAGGGCTAGGTCACCGGTGGATTAAGATGTGTACCCGCAGCCCAGGTAGTCTTTCTTGGCGCACTTTTTGTGAGGCTAAGGGGGACCTCTATCATGTTTTCCAAGATAAGGGAGTTCCTTATGCTGCGGCTCCATGTCTTCTACGTGAGTGTAAATCCTTCACAATCCATCTCTCTCCTCAATTCCATACTTTTTATAATGTAACACTACTTCTATATCTCCCTCTCATGCACATAATTATACATAAGCTGCCTTTCCTCTCTCTGCATCTCTGCAGCTAGGTCTACCATATTTCACCAAACTTTCTCCTTCCCTCACATGGTGGTGAATGCCAAAGTTATCAAGAGATGATGTTCCTCTAGGATATCACAAAAATGTAATTAAGCTACCTCCAGGCAAGAATACGTCAAAATTGAATATTCCAAAATATAACTATTTAGAACACCATGAAACCATGTATCCATAACACGAGTTTAGATCAAGTCAACATCATAAAGAGCCTAAAATTATTCATATATCCAAACAAGTGTGTGATACCTCCAATTCCACTTAAATGCATATGAAATCAGCCACTCGCATAATTATACTAAAAATATGGCAAAAAAATCTCATATAAGCTATCATATAGATTAAGTTGTACCCAAGTGCGTGCGTTAAACTCAAATCCACTACTGAACCACCATGCATATTCTTCCTCTAGATCATGTATCCACTCCTCAATAATTTCTAAAGTTAATCGGTACACCTTCATTACAAACCATCCGAAAACAACTGATAAGAGGTCTGGTAATGGAACAAATGATGTAGCCTAGAATTTACCCGATAACACCCTAGCTATCTTTGGCACATCACTCAACCTAGATTGAGGCTCACTTGAAGCACGCAAAGGTAGCAGGATCTTAGCGTGATTAAGGAATAAACATATAGATCCATAACTGATCCATCATTCTATAATGCATGCTACATTTAGATCTATAAAAGAACAAGTTTAAACAGTAATCATGATTGAATCAAGAACATGAACTACTCAATTACACACAGGAATTACACTTAGATTGAGCCAATATCTTCCATCTATTAATAAACACAAAATATCCTTACAATAATGGAAATCTATACCAATGTGTGCATGGATCTGATATAATAATCCAGTCATATATCTCTCTATATCCCTATCTATGTATCCATCTCTCCCTATGTATATCTCTTTGTCTATATGTGTCGTCTCTGTCTATTTGATTCACATCATATATATAGGGTTAGGGACTTTCCCTTCACCACTCATCTATTCTAGAAATAATATGCATGATATTAATAGCCACACACCACTTATAGGCATAGCCACATATACAAGTGTACTATCTATAGACTTCTTATAGTTAAGCTCAAGTGAAAATCCTATTCTTAGGTCATATCCATGCAAAAATCTTTGATCTGTTCCTCAAAGATAGACTATGTGTGGTGTGCACATCTCTACATCATTGGTGTGTTCAGTATGCCATCTTCTAAAAAAATGTCTTCATGCTCAAAATCAGCTAAGTCCCGAATCTTGAACTTGCCCTCGGTGCACATGCTCTTCCTATCCATTCACACCCATAAACTCCTGCCCTGATTTCCCACATGGACTCCTTGTGCAAGTTCTTTCAAGTGTTCTCGATCAATATCCCCATACATCAATTAACATAATTAGGAGCAAATCAATAGTCATATGGATGATATAATAAGTGAATTTATGAACTCATCATATACCACCACCAAAATCAGGTAAAAAAATGAAATACCCATCATCATCATCATCATCATATTAATACAACCCTCCCTCTCGGTTGAATAAAGATACGATAATAAAATCACACCGATGTATATCTCACATCCACAACATCCTCCCAATATAATATGTTCATAAAATCTCTCTCTTGGTCTCATCAATACAACAAATGCCCTCACCCCGCATTGGAAACATGGTAATCCTAGTACATCCTATAAGGTGATAATAATATCACCGTTGGTAACCAAAAAGTACAATTGGTAGATCCTACCTCTCCTTCAATGCCAACAACAGTCCCTGGTGCCTATGAATGCATATATAATCACAAATCCCTCAAAACCCACTTCCTCTACATGTTCCCAATTTTCATCTAACATATCCTCTCTTGCCTCTACAAGGATAACTAGAATCCTATCTTAGATGGTTAACTTCGCCTTCACCTATACTCACAAAATTACAAAAACATAGGTTAGAATCAAATTTTCTTCAAAAATATGATCAAAACTATATCAAAAACATCAATCGAAAACCATTTACCCTAGGTCATTACTAAACCTACTTGAATCATGGCGATTCCAAAAACAAGCCCTTCGTATGGGTGCAAAAAAACTAAAAACTAGCTAAAAACAATTAAAACCATCAAGATAAAGGGCTTACCTCTATCTGTGTGGGCCTCCTATTTCTTTCTCAATGATACTCCTGATGCCATTACTCCCAAATCACATTTTAATCACCCGATTAAGCTTTTAAAACTTGTAATCACAAATCACACAAATAAACTATTCACAATTAAAAGGACTATTTATAGTCCCCCAAACTTTCACAAGAATTATCGATGATTTACCCCAATTACTGACGATCATTAGAAATCACTAGCGATTTGTTACAATTTACCCTAAACTCATCCTTTTTGAAGTCAACATTTTTTAATCACATTTTCTAACAAAATGTCTCATTTAGAGACCCCCAATAGTAATCCCCTTGCAGAATCAATCTATGAACTAAACACAGGTAATTCTTATGTAAATAGGACATGAGGCCTTCGGCTCTCATATCAATTGAATTTCTCATCCTCTCCACCTACCCTTATGAATAATATTTCCATAGGAAACAAAACCCTTTAGTCCCCCCTATAATTTTATTCCATGGTAGCACCTATTTTTTTGATACCCCATCTCAGGGAAATTTCCAATGAAACATGTGTCAAAACTATCGAAAAAAACTTGTCAACTTGGTTTTCCTTGCACTTTGTATTAGTAACCCAAGTTTGAGAGGGGTCACCCATAAGAATTAAATCAATCTTTATCAAATCAATTTTGTCTAGCACTTTTCCTACACTAAATTACTCGACAAAAAGTGGAAAATGTAGACACTTAAAATTAACACCGCAAATTTCCCTTACCACATACATTACCCCTGCAAAAACATCAAGTCAAAATAAGTCACCTAATCACATTATATAATACATGTACCACTCATCCTAAGTCTAATTCACTCCACAATATTTACTCCTTGATCTTACACCCATAAATAGAATTCAACAGCTATTAAATCTTACTTTACCCCTCCTACGAACCACCCAACCACTCTAAATTTACCATAACAATTTTAAAACATCTAAAGCCTATTTTATCAACATATACCAACCTATACACCTCATTTGTAACTTCCCATTAACCATATACCTTCATTAAAACCCTTTTTTTTAGAAGTGGTTTTAACCACTTCTCACATGTTTTACTAAAAAAACACTGAGATCACCGATGACTCTAACTAATCACCGACAATTATAGATAGAACCTTTGTGCACTCTCTCTAGGATCTTCAAAATTTGTTTTCTCATGATTACACTTATTTCTTTGAATTTTTAGAGAAATCAAGACATTTCATAGATCATCAAGAGATGACACCAATCTCCAACAATCATTTACACAACGTTTTCATATCCCTTTTCACCTCTTAACTCTTAGCAGAAAAAATACTCAACATAGAAACTTTGATCAATTCCATTGAATATTTGAGGAATCTTTTATCTCCTCTTACATCTAAAGGTATTCGATATCTCATTTTAGAATTTAAAATTTATAAATACATAAAAAATAGTCATAAATATCATATTCTTAGCTTCTACCATCATTTAAAAAACTATATTTTTAACACGAAATCACTAGCGATTCACCGAATCACCAACAATCAACACTAATAGCCAATGATCCATATCAAAATATCCTTTTTATCCTTTTATTAGTTTAGTATCATTTTATCAAAATATCCTTACATTTAACATGTTATTTCCAAGCATGACTCTCTATTTGATAAAATTTCCTAGCCATTCACATCCAATTACAAGCATTTATGATCTCCTTATTGTTCAACACCCCTTCTTCGAGGAATAGTATAACATCCTTCACAAGTTCAACTTGTGTGCAATATAATTCAATGTTGATGAAGATGAAATTGAAGATCAATTTTAATTCCTTCACAAGATCAAACAAGAGACTGAGGACTTTTGGTATGATTAATTTGAGTCCATAAAAATCACATCCACCCTTTCACAAGCCACCTTTGAAGCTACACATGACTTTCATTTCAACCTTTAAGTCTAGAGCTTCCATCTACTATTCATCTATCATTGTCTATTTCATATCTTTAACATTATCTCTATTGACCTACTTAATTTTCTAAAAGTGAGTTGACATCCTATAAGAAATTCCATTTAGATTCCTAGAATCGGTCTTTTTGAGCAACTCATTTATCCATTTATCTAATATTTTTGTTTAGTGTCTTTGATAGCAGAGTTCTTTTCAAAATAAGAGGAATCGTGAATTCATTTGGACCTTTCAACTTCAATTATACATTAAGATCAACTTCGGTCATCTGTGTGTGTTAGTAAACCTCAACATCTTCGAGGTCAGTTTGTTTTTGTTATTTCACTTCATTAATTTAAAGTAGGAAAGTTAAAAAATCTTTAATATAACTACATAGGAGGAAGCAGAGTTAGGGCTTGTCAAATTGCAAAGAAGGAAGGAAATATCGGGGGTGAGAAAATTTTTGGAAGAGATTTTCATAGAAGTGGGATGAATTGAAGACGATCGGGGACACGTATGAGGTAAGGCTCAAGGTGTTGGGATCCCTAATAATGTGGAGGATGGATGGTTTGGAGGGATTGATCTTGGGCCTATTTGGGGCTATAAGTTGGCTAAAAAAATGGAGAGGACATGAACCCATAGTAGATGATGGAGGTAGTTGGGTTGGTACCAGATATAACTATAAAGGGGTTGGTAAAATGGGATAAGTGGAGAGCATCCTTAATTCAGGAGTTCCTAAAATGCTATAGCAATTAATGAGTAGAGATCAGTATAAGATGGGATATTATTTCATTCTTTTCCTATAGACTCATCATTATTTATGGATACACATTCTTTATTCTTTCATTCATCTTGTGATAATATTTGAGTGATGTTATCGAGGATGGAAAACATACCTAGTGTGGGGTAATGTTGGTTGGATAAATTGACTAAGTACAAAGAAGCATAAAGGATTATATGCTAGAAAACATGTGCCCAGAGGAATATAGATAATACATAGAAATATGATGAGCAAGGTTGTGTAGGGGACTTTACACACACATGAAATAAGTAGTGACTTATCTAATTTTTTAGATTAGGCTAAAAATAGAATTTGAGTGCTGATCAAGCAAAGTAGAACTGAACATGCGAGAACATGCATGGAGGAGGTTAATAATATGATTAAAAAAGTCTTATCTTAATGATTAATATATTATTAGAAGAAGTTGTAAAAGTGTGCAAGCTTTATATGCATGACTATATTTAGGAAAGATAACATGTAGGATAATTTTGTGAGCATGCCTATTTTTAGGAGTGTGTGTAGGTGTGTGATGTATCCAAGTTAGGGATGACAATGTATGCATGAGTAGAGCTATACTATTTTGGTTAGTTTGATGGTTACACACATTTTCTAAATACTTATGTAATAACTAAGTATCAACTTTTATTGTGTAATTAATTTTGGTATAATCAATAATTGTGGTAGGATAATGGTTGTTGATATGTATTAATACAATGATATCATGGTGTAGTTGATATTGGTTATTGTTTAGACTATTAATTTTCCTTATTATATGTGTTTCCAAAGTGACATGGATGTAATGATTAATTATGCATGAATGATTTATTGGTTATTATTATGATGAAAATTCATGCTAAATTCTTGTCAAGCATCATAAAGGAGGGACCTAGTTATGTGTGTGTTTCGGGTGAGCATTCATATTTGACTAAATGATGTGTCAACAAGTATAGCTAGTGTGTTAGACCTAAGGACTAGAGATAATTTTTAGTAGTAGAGGGATATATATCCCGTTAGTGGGAGGTAATACAAGTGAAGTATGGGGAGATAGGAACTGCATGATAGGCCTTGAGGAGTGAAGGGAAAGGAGAAGATCCGAAGGTGTGGGGAAATTCATAATTCCTATAAGAGGAGTACCGAAAATGGTTGGGGGTCAGATGACACATCCGGGTTTTGTGACTATAGAGATGTATCATGTGTTAGGATATGAGATGCGATATTATGAATAGCTTATGATAGTGCACCTCTTAGATACACCTCACTACTTGAAGAATAGAGAAAACGAGAATAGATCATCTTGATAGGCTACCTCGGTGAGTAATTGGTAGTATTGTAAAATATCAAAAGAGATCTGGGACTAATGGAGGGCCAGAGGGGGGCCAAGGTGGTGATAGATTGTATGAATTTTAGTTTACCACATAGTATGTAGATTTTGTATATGATTTGGATGTATATATATATTTTGAGGAATTTTATATAAAATTTTGATGAGATATATATGATTATGATTATGATTTTTTCTTCATGTGATGTTGATTAATTTTATTTGATGTTATATATGAGTTTTTAATGTGATTTTGAGATGTTTGGAAATATTATATGTATGGAAATGATGTTTGATGTTGATATGATGTGACTTAAATATGGAGATATTTGTATGTTTTAATGCACTTTATCATGGTCAAGAATAAATGTGAAATGTTTTATTTTGAATTGGATATATATATATATATGATATGATGGTAAATTTAATATGTATGACAATGCACTTGAGGCCTTGTAACAAATGTTAACATATAAATAACAATAATTAGTCACATGTAGGATCATGGATATAAAGTAGGATTATATACCTTCCTTCAACAAGGGATGGGTTCATATGTAGTTCATATGTGGTAAAGTAGGTATTCCTTGTGGGTTTGTAGGATTGAGCCCCAACTATATTTGTGTAAACTAATCAATGTGGGAAGTTTTCTTTTTGATGGGAAAGATGATCAATGTAGGAAGATTTCCTAGGATGATTTTGATTATTTTGAATTTGATGTGAAGGATGATCAATGTGGGAAGCCTTTTGTATCCATTAATGGGTAGCCATCCTTCAAAGGAGCGGTCTATTTTATTTTATTTTAGATGGCCATTTTTGTTGTAATATTTTCCTTCGAGGGATCTGTCTATATTTTTTAATCTTAATAGTTTTCATTCTAGGGATCACTCTATATGTTTGATAGTAAGCATACATGCATAATTTTGACTTTTTTTAAGCCGAGGGTAGGCCTAGTAGACCATTTTGGGAGGGGAAAATACGTGTATGAAAACGACACATGTGTACCCTTAACATGTATTCATTTAGTAAAATAAGGGGAAGATGGAAGTAATGATAGATGGATTCCTACTTCTAAGGAGTAATTTTTCCATGTGGAAAATGCAATGAGAAAATTTGTGGTGCTCATCTTTAAGGTTGTTAAATATAGGATATTGACGAAATACCACATAATTCCATATTATTTCAAAATTAAGTGCTAGGTTGGTGATGGAATGATATCTTTGATGTGATCTGATGTTATTGAAGAAGATACGTTAACAATAGAAATTCCATAAGTGAAGAGCATTTAGGGGTTTGTTTTCAGGTTTACCATAAAGGAAGGCTAAGCGATAAGCTCTAGACCCATATTTATGAGTGATGACATATGGACCAATCTATTTTGGAGAAAACTTCTCAGGCTTAATCCTTTCCAAAGTAGGGACATTTTTATTCTCTTTGAGGACAAGATCACCAATAATTAAGTCATGCTATTTGACATGTTTATTGTCTTCTCTTTTTATGCATTATTGATAGACATGATAATGTTCAAGATTTGTTAAGAGGCATTCGTCTAACAATTTGAGTTGTGCTAAATGCTCCTAACTATAATCCTTGTTAGAGATAAAATATCTAAGGAACGTATAGGGGGATGCAATTTATAATTCAAGAGGGATAACAACCTTAGAGTCATATACTAAATAAAATGGAGTAGTTCCTATAGGGATACAAATACTATTATGATAGGCCCAAAGATAAAATGAGATTTGAAGATGCCAATTCCTACCTACTTGGTCAATAGTTTTCATGAGGATTTTGTTGAGTGTTTTATTATAGGATTCTACTTGACCATTTTATTGTCAATAATAAGGAGATGAAAATCTAATGTTGATGTTGTAGGTGTTGCTTTTGAAAGTTTTTAATTTTTTTGTTTTTGAAATATTTTCCATTATTTGTGATAATTTTTTGAGGAATGCCAAAATGACAAATAATGTGATGGTGGATGAAGTCAACAATATTATCAGCTTTAGTGGAGATGATGGGAATAACTTCCCCAGTTTTTTTGAATTATTGATATTGGTAGTGGTGATGATAGAATGATGTCATTGTGATGAACAAGGGTTGATGAGGCCAATGAGGTCAAGTCCCCATTATGAAAAAGGCCATAAATCCTAAGTGAGTTGTAGATCCTAACTCGAGAAGTGAATGAGGTTGGAGTGTTATTGAAATTTGATGCATTTATTAACATACACACAATAATATTGATTAAGGGTAGGCTAGTAATATCCCATATGTAGGATGCATTTAGAAACAAACAAACCATTGAAGTTTTCACCACATATGTCGTTGTTGACTTCTTGGATAGATTTGGTCAATTCATGAGATTTGAGGCATCAAAGTATGAGACCATCAAACCCACATTTTCAAAGGATGTCACCTAGAATAACATAATGGTTAGCACATTGTATAAAATATCTTTTAGCATTCTTAGATAGATCAAATGAGAGTTTATACTGAGAAATATAGTCATAGAATTGAGTATACTAGAGATCTGATTGATTATTTTTGATAATATTGAGAAAAAATGGAGTGTGTTCATATGAGATGGTTGGTAGATTTTATGCACAACAACAAAAAACTTGGAATATTCAGTTGATAAGGGGATAAGTGATGTAAGAGAATCCATGGTGTCTACAAATTTATTGGATAATTAGGGAATGGTTTGGATTGTATAACAATCAAAGGCTTCTAAGAAGTAGTGAATGCTTTTTTTATATTTTTGTAAATTTTCATTCTTACATTGATAAGTTCATTTTATTTAATTAATGATAATCTCGAGTCCCCATAGATGTCAAGGATTTGAACACAAAGCATGATAGTGGTTTAGAGACCCATAATGAGGGCTTCATATTAGGCCATATTGTTGGTGCATATGAAATTTAATTTAAAATATAGAGGGATAGGTGTCCCTAGGGAGGTATGATGATGATACCAAAACCTCCCCCTTTCGACACTTAGAACTATCAAAGAAGAGTGTCATTTTGAGGGGAGTGTCTTGTTGATCTATAATATTGATAAACTCATCGGGAAAGTGTTCATGAGGTGCTTGATTATTAAGAAGGGGAGCTTATATGAGTTGGTCAGTGATGAAATTCAGTCATGAGCATATGCCATTGGGTGATGTGATCACTGTAATATGGTTTAGAATCCATAGCTTTAAGAGGATTGAAATTGGTGATGACATAATTCTTATGATTAAAGAGATAATGAAGAAGCTTACAAGTTACAAAGTACAAGGCACAACAAAACTTCTCAACTTTAATGTAATGAGTTTCGTATTTGAGAAGGGTACAAATTATGTAATAGATGACCTAATCTCTACCATGATAATCTTGATGTGCTATCATAGATCCTAGTGCATGGTCAGTGACATATATATACAAATAAAATTCCCCCTTATGTGGGAGGTGTGAGCACGGTGGTGATATTAGATATTATTTAAGATATAAAATCCTTAATAAGAATTTTTTTTAAAATTCCTTTTGATAGTTATCATCCCACTTGAAATAAAATCCTTTCAAAGGATATGATGAAAAGGATAAAAGTGGTGGGCGAAAGATGACAAATAAAGTAATAGACATGATTTGAGTCTATCTTGAATACTAAGAAGTTATAAGATATTGGAAGGAGGAGGCATATTGATGATGGATTTTATTTTGGCAAGGTCTACTTGAATGCCCTTGATAGATATGATAAACCCTAAAATATATTTGGTGATAACACCAAATACACTTTTAGCCTGTAGGGGTACAAAGGTTAAGGTGGATGAAGTAATGAATAAGGTCAGGAGAAGATGACATTGAGGATGATGAGATGGTATCAATGTTTGTACTTACCCAAGAGATCACCATTGTTGTGTTGGAAGCACAATTAATCGAGACAAGGTGGGGTGAACCAATCCTTATAACAATTTATATCAATTTTCAAATTACTTATCCAACCAAAAATCCACTTATGCAATCATTAATGTGTGCACAACATCAAAAACCATGTATGTTATAAGTAATGAACAAGACAATCTACACAAAGAAATAAGATATAAGTGGTAAATCCTAAAGGGAAGAAAAATCACTGAAATACAATATTTAAATTGATATGTTTCAAGTTTAGTGAGGCACCAACCCCTATTTTAGTAGAGCTATAACCCTACAAGGATCACCAACCCCTAGTTTTGTGAATAACCAGATTCAAAAGAAGGATACAACCCAATAAGAGGATCAAGAACCCACTCAGCCAAATTATTGATGAATAAATTTGATGAATTTTTCTGATAACTAATTTGAGATAAAAATTCATCTCACAACCTCTTCTTCAAACCCTAGGTCTTAAAACTTACATGCTTATTCACATTCTTCACTTTCAAAGCTTCAAACCATTAAACAAACACTTGCATATATTCCTCAAAATTTAAAAACTTTATCATCTCTCAAATCATTCTCACACACATGCAAATCAATCACACCTAGGTCGCACTTCTTGCACACACACCACTAGCTCACAAAACACCCAAAACTATGCTTTTATAAGATTTCCTTATTTAAAATTGAAAATATATCAGATTACCTCCTTTATATTGACCATTAAAACTTTAAAAATCCCATAAAATTTATCACAATAGTCACAAGCGACCCAAGTAGGTAGGCCTAACAAAACCCTTTATCTATGTAGTGCAAAAATCCTCAAAATCCCATCATTGGAATGAGAAAAATATCCTAACACAAAAATATTTTTATTCATACTCTAAAAATAAAAAATATGTTTAAAATAACATTTAAACATCATCCATGGTTGAAATTAACATGAACCAATCAAATTATTTCATTTAATGTGCCTAAGTGCCTCATGCCTACACAAAAACAACGCTTTTATTTCCAATAACCTGAATCTACCTTTGGGCCTCAAGACCCCTCAAGATGAACTCAACCATGGCATGTGAACACTATATAAAAACCTTAAGACCTGTAAATAACTTCTAATAAAGTTATATCTCATGAAATACTTTTCGAACCATAATAACATTTTCCATCACCATATCAAGGTACCTAAAAAGTAGTTTTATAAATGTAATTAGTTAACACCCTTCTTGAAATTTTTAATAAATCAAAATGGATTAAATGGATGAAAAATTCATCCATCTTCACATTCCAGGTGATATCAAGTAATTCCCAATCCATTTCATGCACTAACCAACTCCATCTTTTAGTAAAATTTGTCTTATCCTGCAAATCCAAAAATCTTCTTATCCAAAAACTGACCTAAAAACCATATCAAAACTCATAATCATGATAAAGTACTTATAAAAATGGAAATATATTTTAATTATATGTCCAAAACAACTTGAATAACCTCCGACTCCTTGAGTCGCTCCTAT
Organism: Taxus wallichiana var. yunnanensis; assembly: GCA_018340775.1. Taxonomy (NCBI): domain Eukaryota; kingdom Viridiplantae; phylum Streptophyta; class Pinopsida; order Cupressales; family Taxaceae; genus Taxus; species Taxus wallichiana. The sequence goes on from CM031237.1 coordinate 1,014,270,899, forward strand.
AATGTCAATTTTACTGAAGACTAGTTCTAACTACACCAAATCTTCCCTTTGACCAATCAACATGAATGAAGCATACTTAAAAATTTATCAAAATAACCTTGAACTAAAACTATCATGAAAATTAATGAAATCTCACATACATCATATAATGGTCATTTAGTTTGCAACTTATTTGGATAACATTGTCCCAAACTAAACTTCTTTAGAAAGCGGCCTATTTAAGTGGGGTCCGCTCATTACCTATAAGCTCTATCATACCTTTATGGAAATATTAAGGAGTCATATATGTGTTCCAGTCATCATAAAATAACTATCAATAAAAATTGGCCACTTAGGAAGTAAATCTCTCAAATCACTTTCAAGTTAGGGTTTAAACACATAATGAGTTATTTACCTTCTTAACATTCGTTCATAAAAACTTGAAAATGAAATGACCTCATTATATTTTTTAAACCTTATAAAATAAACTTATAAGAATTTATAAAATCCAAAATGTCCCATGAAAAGAACACAATTTAGGGTGAGCATTAGAAGACCCAATTCGAGCTGGAAATAGCCTTGTTCTTTACCTTTTTCACCAAAACTAACATAACATGCAAAATAATCATCATGGAAACCTGAAATTTTCCCACAAAACATGACATACCCTAAATACATCTAAAATCATCAGACTATCTTAAAAATCTCAATCATTACATACATTGAGACATTCATAGCTATCCCTTAGGGTTTTGCAATGTAAAGGCTAGGGTCAACTAAAACAACCTCATAACACATCATGAAAGCACTCCAAATGGTCCTAAAATACCTAATACATCATGATAAACTACATACATGCATCCATGAGCTCATATAGCTCCATATCTCATCCTCATACCCCCTAGCATCCATACCTGCTCTAAATGAGCACCTGAATCATGGTCACCAACCTGTATCTATATCCTAAAACTAGTGTGAGTTCCCAATCACTCCAAATAATTATCTCCATCATGTCAACATGATTCTTAAGCTACTAAGAAGCTCATACCACCATGCACTATCACCTATGCAAGCTAGATCACTTGATTGGGCCTTCAAGAACAAGTCACCTTAACTGAATCAACTGATATCACCATGAATACCCCGACTCATCATTTAATCATCATCCTCAACATTTTATGAACCTAATCCATCATCCAATTTGTCGTTAATGAGGTTTTTCATCAATGACAACACTTATACAACAACATGCCAATAATCTCCCCCTTTGTCATTGATGGAAAACCACCTAAACTTCTCACCATTTTTACATTAATGAAAAAGACATACTTGTACCAATATGTTATTGATAGTATTAAACTTCATAGGATCAAATCTTTGTTAGAAACATCAACCAAATGTCTTATTTTAGCTCACAACCTTGATTTTCCTCATAAAAATTGATTTTAGGCCATTTTCAAGCATTCTTAGACAATACTCCCCTTGGGAAAAGAATAAACCATCTAAATATACAAATAAATAATGAATAAATCATCATATTACCTTTATTTGAGCTGAAACACCATCATACACATTCTAGGCATGCAAAAGTAGTCATTTCACTTCCAAACTTCTATTTTTGCCACCATGGAATCATTGTATCAGACCTATACTAAAGCTTTCTCTTCATGAATATGACAACAATGCTGATTTAAGACCAAGTACTATGCATAACTTCAATATTGGGTAATATTATCTTGAGGAGGCACAAAAATTGTTTTAGTTACATGTTTTTGGTATTTGTTTTTCTAGGTTTTAAAGAATGGCAAAATTTAATAGAAAAGCAAGACAACGATACCCCCGTATCATTTTTTTTCAATTTTTACCTTTCCAAGACACCCCAAGTATATCCATTCTTAACACCAAAACTTACTCAGACAACATTTTTCCCTAATTGGATTTTCATCCAATTACCCTAGGTGATTTAGGAAAGAAAATTTCAATCCCCTAGGTGATTTTATGAGCATTTAGAGAATGCCAATATTTGAGCAGATTTTGGGAAGGGCTATCTTGGCCTTCATGGGACTAATGAAATCCCATAGATTGGAAAGATGAATAAAAATTAAACATGAAGATGCATTCAAGTGCTAATAACATCTTGTGAAATTTTTTGATAGATTTTGGAAAGATCCAGAGGTTTTGGAGTTGATTTAACGAAAGTGGGTTTTTGGGCCTAAAGGAACAAACACCAAGAAGGAGTGCCTGAAATTCAAGAAAATATTTTGGGATATTCATGAATATTAAAGAGGAAAAAAATTACCTATGGAATTTATTTTACATTCCCTAAATGGTGGAAAAAATGAGACATCGTGAAACATCATGCACTTCCTAAGGAAACTTGCTCTTCTAGCGCAAAATTCGTGGTCACAAGAAATAAGGGGAAATTTGGTGGAGATGAAGTTAGAATTGAGTCTTAAAAAATCATCATTAAACACTCAATGGGGTGTTTTTAGTCAAATTCATATAAAATTTCAGCTCTAAACTCATTTCGGGAGCACGAGATATCTTCATTACAAGTTGGGCCCAAGGTAAAGATTCTCATGATTAACCATTTTCAAGTGGGCACGTGTCGCACCAAGATCTGGTGGGATTTTATGTCCCTTTCATCCCTTTATAAAAGAGACATAAGGGACAAAAAAATGTGCCCAACCCTTTTTATCCCCATAACATCAATATGACCTCCCGCATTGCCAGTTAAGCCCCCAAGTGCTAGTTTGAGATTTACCTCTCCCTGCACAGATGATCACCAAGTGTCACAACCTAGCGTAAGGTGGAAATTGATGTCAATTTCATCCCTTTACCAAAGGAAATAATGGACAAAAAATATGCTAGACCCACCTATTCCTTTTAGTTCTCCATACACTTAAACTAAGCCCCAGGATGCTTCATTAAAGCTCCCTCACTCAAGTACACATGTCCAATTAAATTTCACAAAGTGTCGTAATTAGGCATGATGGGGAACTTCATGTCCCTTTTTTCCCTTTGGAAAAGGGACATAAGGAACAAAAAAATGCACCCATCCCTCATGATTTCTCATTTGGGATGAATATATACCAGACTTAGTCATTTTTCACTCCATTTCATCCCCCCACACCTCCATACATTGTCGAAGCTCGAAGAATTTATTATAGACATTCCAACCTCCATTTCGCACTTGTACTCCGACCAACTCCATGAAAGTTAAATCACATATAAAATATAAATATTTTAGAAAAAGAAAGGATAAAAAACAATAATGAGAAAATAATGAAAAATGGTGAAGAAACAAATTTATTTCGAAGAAACCCCCGAAGTCACTAATCGAATATTCATTCATATCTTTCAAACCATTCAACGGATTGAGATGATTTTTTTATATACCTATTCATTTTAAAATTACATTATGATGCAATAGATGGATGGTCAAATGATGCTTCAGATTATTTTTTACAACAAAAAATCATTTTTGTGCCCTAGCTCTCATTCATCATATTTTTCACCAATTTAATGGTCGAATCGAACTAAAAACTTACACTTGGAATCCAAATGAAAAACATATCACAATGGAGTTAAATTCATCACGATTAGAGGAAAAAACTAGACATGCAAATTTTGAGCTCCAATAATGGCCACCATTACAACTCTGTGCCCGAAGCCACTACCAAGTGAAAATTTCATTTTTATTTTCAAGCTTTCGCGGGAAAAATCAAGTGAAATTAGAGGATAAGATTGATGATGAGCCGAGTCCAAAAATATGTGTTCCATTGCAAATTGAGCACCACAAATCCACTTTCCAAAAATAGTAATTTTTCCTATATTGACTTGCTATGTTTGGAAATTCATCATCAAAAGTGGTTGTGGTGAAGACAATGTGCATCCAAGATAACCTGGAAGTCAAAATGATTGTCAGAGTAGAAAAATAGCAAAAATTAATGCTTACTAAAAATAGTAAGTTCCCTATATGGGTGCTTAATAAAAATAGTAAGTCACCCCAAGAATTGGTCGAGGTGAAGGAAATGCACACATGAGTGAATGAATAAGTTCATCACATCAAGATGGTCAAGAAGAGGCAAAAACCACCTCTTACCAAAAATAGTAAGTCTCCCATTTGGGCACTTGCTATTAATGGTAAGTCACAATCAAAGGGCATTTTTGGCACAATGAGATAGAGGGATGATCATTCGGGTCAACATCATCATTCAAGATCATCATAGGTGTTTTCTCATTGGGCATTTGAGATAACTCGACAATGTCTTTTAACACTCAATTCATCATTTGGAGCACATGTATAACATGTATGGGGTGGTAGTTACAATCATCGGTGAAACAAGTCCATTCAACTTGATAGGACCGATTTTGAATTCCTATCTCTTCGGAAAGGATTTTATGATTCATTGTTCATGGTCATCGGTGAAGTCATTTAACAAGTGTTTTTGAGCACTTAACTCAAGGTGTCCTTGAACCATCGAAAGGAGCTTCTCGGGTTGCAAATAGTTAAGGGGCTTAGAGATTGTCACATTGGGACATTCCATCAAGCCATCTAGAAGGAAGTGTGGACTTCATCAGAGAAGGGTCTTTCATTGTCAACATCATTATTCCCCCCTTCTTCTTCCTTCTCTCTCTCATCTCTTCCTCCCCCCAAACTTTTCTCTCTCTTAAATGTTCTAATCCTTCATTGGGGTTTGCACATTTTGATATTCCTTTAAGTTATTCAAAAAAAGAACTTTAGAAACATGATGTAAATTAAGTCACCTTGATTATAACACTTATTTCACTAAATTGGGATGTATTCCAGTCCCAATAGCTAAAAATATAACTAATATTGGAATCCAATATTGTCATTTTTTATTCCAAAATGTTAAATATTGGAATTATCTACTCTCAAAATCACACATATTGGATTCCAACATTCCACATATTAGATTCCAAAATCACACGTATTGGATTCCAATATTGCATATATTGGAATCCGAAACACATATATTGGAATCCAAAATCACCTCTATTGGAATTATATGTACTCAAAGTCCCATATATTGGAATGCAAAAACCAAATATTACAATCCATTATACGTGCTATGTACCTTAGGCATTATTTATGATTTGTTATGTGTACAAAAATGTTTCTATTTTGTAAGGGCTAATGGCCACAACCATTATTTATGCTATGTTATATACAAAAAATGGTTATGTTTTAAACGAGCTAGCAACCGCTAAGCATTATTTATGCTTTTTCTTAGTGAAGCTCCAAAAATAAGTTCCCTCGAATTTGATTTTTGATCAAATATCATCTTGAACATCTTCTCTTGTCCTTCAATGGTTGCAACAAAGGCCACAACATGGTGTTAAATTTGACACCCGTTTAGACGTTTTTTTTATCATTTTTATCCGTAAAATAGTTGCAAATATTTGAAATAACCATCACATATGACTTGCATATTTTAGATATGACCATCAATTTTTATAGATTATTTATATTATAAAAATAATTAAGTATATATAGTATAATTTTATATTTATATTATGAACAATGTAAAAATACTATTTTACAAATTTTCAAAGGCAATTTTTTTCGATAATTCACCACATAAGTTATTTAATCATATTGTCATCTTAGAATAAGTGAAAATATAAATCCTCCCAACTTATATTTCGATAATCTCAATATAATATAATAGAGTTACATGCAATACATCATAATAACATATGAATTTATATATTATTGGCAATGTTAAATAGTATAATCGTAACAACATTATGAAAATATAAATAGTTATTTAGCATTTTATTGCTCCAAGTATTAGATTCCCTCTAACACATTCAATTCCTGAGACACTATTTGTGATATGTTTTTGTATAAATTGGCCATCAACCATTTATCTTTTTTACAATCTTTGCATCTGCTTTTCATACCCACCATAAAATTTTCAGGAGGGTTTCCCTTTGCACCTAATGTAACACATAAAGTGTTTTTCAAACTGTATGAAAAATCGTTTCTAATCCAAAAATTTTCTACGTCTCTTATTGTTATTCCCTAAACTATATTGTAATGTTCCTTTCCCCAAGTGATTCTTGGATTCAATATGGTCGATATTTTTTTATTAAAGCCTATTGATATCTTTTTAACATCAACATAAATGAGATTATCAGACCAAAATCCTAGTTCACAATATGGTGATAATAATTTTATAAATTCTGATGGCCACCTCGCAGGTTGATAACTTTCATACAAACTTGAATGACATCTTCCTATTGTATGTTTTTTTATCCCATATAGTAGGTCCTCCATATCCAAAATAAGTAAATAAATCTTATCACTACTGCAGGGAAGTAAACACTTTTTTTTGTCGGCCGCATATAGATTACAACCAATTGAAATAAACAACATTTTAGCTTATGACTATGATTACTAATTGAGATTGCAGCTTTGATTACACCACCTTTACACATTTTTAGATCCATTGATGCAGAGACATTCTAAATAAACAATCATCAAATCATAATCTACTTCTTCCTATTGAAAATATGAGAATAATGTATTTAAAATAAACATTAATCAATTCATAATTGATTTCATGTTGTGGAAAACTTAAATGGATAAACATAGTGGTTTCTGTGGTGATATGGTAAGTACAATATCAATTAGTCTCTATCTTATAATTCAAATTTAGTAGTTGTTAAGCTATGCTTATATTTTTGAACCACCCTTTGGTGGAGAACAAAGTTAACTATTGATGAGGATTTGTGATGGCTAGGCTATGCCATCATTGGCCAAACTAAAATTAGCTAGAAAAACCTTTAATGAGGCTAGCTAAGTGTTTATTTACATACGTATGAATGAACTGGATCAAGCCATATGTAGATCTATTTATGATGATGTTGAAGCCAAAACAATGTTAATTCAATGTAAGTAGTCAGTATATAGTAGTGAATCAGTGAAACATTGTAGACAATATGTAGTTTTAAATCAAGGAGATATTAATGAATGTAAGTTTTTTAGTCAAACCATTTCTGCATTGAACGTGGATGCATAAATTCTACTAAGATTTATATAGTTCATTTTAAATTGTTATCATAGCTTACAAATGGATTCCTCTAAAAATTTCTTCGATTGTAAGCAAGCATATAAACTAATGTTTGTTAGTTATCATTTTGGATATCATATGGATATCATATAAACTAATGTTTGTTAGTTATCATATAAATGATATGAAAGGATTAGTTGAAGGAATAGCTGATAAAGTTGATGTAAGATTGAATGGATATGCACATTTACGGAAAAATTGTCTGTGACTTTTACCCTTGGTATATTTCCTTCCAATGACATCACATAGTTGTCTAATATTGTCTAAGTAATGACGGGAAGAAGTTCTTCCACCTCATGATATTTTTTCCATTTCAACATTTTCCCCAATATGGTAATCATATTTTCTTTTTCATTTCTCTCTTCACCCAACAAAGACAAACAACTAGCGGTAGTGTGATTCATGCAATTTAATTTTTTTGATTACATTAGATTCACTGCAAGATGTCAATACAATAATATTTGAATGCTTATTTCTCAAATAATGTAGAACTTTTCTCTCATTTTTTATTTCCTTTTATTATCCGGGAGTAAGAATCAAATGTCTATGCTATTACACTAGCCTCAAAATACCCAGTTGATTTAGTATTCCTTTTCAAACCATGTAATTATTATTTAGATGGGTCTATCTCCAATTTAGTTAAATATGTTCACCTCAACATATTAAAAAACTTGGCATGTTTTGGAGGTGAAAGAAAAAAATTTCAATGTAATAAATGACAAACAAAATATGTTTTCTCGTTTGTATACAATTTTTGAATACTAGAAATATACCATTTTGAATGACTTCGCATTGAACAACCAATTTTGTCGAGAATATTTTAGAATCCCCAAATTCCAACCATATTTTGAACAATAATATGGTACGATGTTTATGGAGGCATGAATTTCCTGTTTCTTGAACAAAGGAACATCCAACTCCATATCCGGAATAAGACACGTATTATTTTCAAACTTAAAGCATTCCACTTGGACACACAATATCCCCAAATCAATATCTTCTGACCATATAACAATACCAACTTCCTCATGATTATTATCTATAAAAAAACAACCACATGTGGATGTGGTAGTTTTCAATGGAATTAATTTCCACAAACCATTCCTCATCTCTTTTCTTCCAACAAATACCGCTGCGATGAATGGAATTGTTCTTAATGGAACACGAACAATGGAAGAAATTTAACCTATATTTAGAGTAAAATACATTAATAATTAGGTCATTTCCAAACTTTAAAGTGTTTTTTCTCACATTTTCTGTTAAGTAATTTAAATACTACCCTAGCATACAACAACCTCTAGAGTTATTTACTATGTATCATAATGAGTAATCAACTTAATGGTTAAGAAGCGTAGGTTTCGATAGGACATCTTATGTATCATTCAACTCGTTAAATTAATTCATATTTTGTGGATAAAATCAATAATAACACAATTTTTTCTCAAATTCTGAAATCAAATTATAATGCATTCAAAGATACAAAACCATTTGTACCTTTTAAAATTATTACATATGAGCTGGAAAAGCCATAACATTATATAGATGGCATGATAGGAACATTAAAAAATAAACACTTTAGTGGTAGATGATTTCTTTTGAAAAAGGATGTGCTCCTTTGATTGTGAAGTCATGCTTGATATGGGATTGTATCTTCTTTGAAATTTGCGCGAGATCTTTGATCTTTGTAGAGTCGGAACATAATTGGACTCTTTTAATTCTTTCATTTTAAACCTGAGTTTAATCTGATCTCGGAATGAATATGGAGTTATCCATCTATAAGACCCAGCCTTGGATCAGTGGCATTGATCCAAGTAATGCTTTAAGTTTATTTGGGATGAACTAAAATTATAGACCTTTCGCAGGTTGCAAGGTCTGGATGCATTGAATAAACTGTTCCGGAGTCTAAATCAGGCTGATCGTGTTAAATGAATTGGTTCCCGATATCGTAATATCAGGAAGGTCTTGATCGTGGACCAGGTAATAAATTCAGATACATTTATTTCCACTAGCCTATTGGCAGTGCAGGAGTGAACCCTGTTCGTGAATGTATGTTGTAGGTTCTTTTTCTGAGCATTTGAAATGTTAGACCTAAACTGGATTTATTAAGGTTAGTAACCTAAAACTAAACTATAACCTAGGGGTTAGATTAGTGTTAATCTAACCTAGGCCTAGGCTATAAGCTAATGTTCTAAGTTAGTAACTATGTGCTATGAGGTTAGACTAAGTGTTATCTTAAATCCTAACCTAAGTTACTAACCTAACTAATGAACAAGGAAGAAAGGGGACCTATGGAAGGGTGCGAACCATGGGCGGCAGTTTCTATGGCATTAAATGGAGGGATAAGTATGAAGGATAGGTAATTTGGTAGAAGTTTTTAAACGGCTAGCTAGAGCCGACGTGGCAGGTCGCCAAAGTTGGAAATGGTCTTCGAACTGGTTTTATCCATCGCCAACTATGGCGGTCGGTGGCAATGGAAATTGAGTGGGAAATTAGGAGTAAATGCCATTTATGAACTCGGTCTTCGAGCTCGGGTTTCACGGGAAGGCATGCAAAATGGAAAATTAGTAGTTTGTTTGGTTTTTCATGCGCTCCGGTTTTCCTCTGCACGATCACTTTGGTTCTTCGCTTTTGATCTTCTTGGTGTTGCATGGCAAGTATGAGTGTAACTAGCTCTTTTCTCTGGCAAGGAAAATTTATAAGTCATGGAAATAACAAATTTTTGTTGGTGAATCTAACTTGGAAAAAGAGGAGAAGGCTCGAGCTCTTTCAAAGTGGTCTTCTTGGATTTTTAAGCAAATAACGGGCATGTTAGGCCTAACCTTTAAAAATCTTGCTTTCTTTCAAATGATTTCATTAGAACAACTCTGTTCAGATGATTTTTGGGTTTAGATGGTTTTTATGGTAGCTTTGTGTGATTTTGTTACTGTATCTTCTTGCTGGTTCGATTTTTCAATTTAACCCTTGATGGGTGTGTATTGTGTTTCGAATTGTTGCACTATTTCGTTGTGTTTTGCATTCCGGCTTAAGTTTGTGAAATGCATGCAAGAAAGTATATTAGACCTGCTCTGTGAGAGCCCATGAATTGTTCCCTTGTTGGGTTCAGGCTACAGTTGATACTTGTTGTTGATACTTGTTGTTGATGCTTGTTGTTGATACTTGTCGGAAAAGATACTGTTGGACTTTTGATTGAATGTTCGGTTTAACTCGACTTCTTTGTAAGTTCTGTCGTGGTTATTATAGGTGGTGGTTACTGAATCTTGTTGGGTTTCGCTATGATACTTAGGTTATGTTGAACGGATAACTGGCTGTGTTACAGTATTTAATGCGACCCTGTAGAAGTTGTTTTTCCCTCCCTTGTGTTGCAATTACGGGATTTAACCCGTTGATGGTTTGCATTATATTTATTTATTTACAAGATGACTCTGTGGAGTCCTTGGATTGGTTCGTATATTATGGACTACTGTATAAGTCATGTATGTGAATACTGGTAGCATGATTCTGTCGGAGTCCTGGAGGGGTAACTAGTAATACGACTTCTGTTATCTTGTAATGAATACCTTCGTTTAAGTAATGAATTTTGGTAGAGACTCAGTTGGTGTACTTTTTACGTTTCCTATCTGTGTAAGCTTGAGCGAATAATGTTGTAGAGGCTCAGTTGGATTCCTTGTTATGAAATCAGTATTTAGCTTTTGTATAAGCCTGATTTTGAATATTTACCATTGTTGGCACGGTTGGAATCATTAACTAATATTTATCTTATATCGGCTACCTGTAGAAGCTTTATCGTATATATATTGTTGTTGGATTCAGTTGAAATCCTTGATAGGTAACCAGTGTATCTACCTCTATATAAGCCTGATTTTGTACACTTGTTGTTTTTGGCTCTGTTGGGTTCCTTAAGTTAGATAGATATCATGTATCTTGGCTTCTGTAAAAGTGGGTCGTGATTACCATACTTTTCAAACTCTGAATGAGTTCAGATGTGAATACAGTATGTTATGTTTCTTTCTGAATAATTCCAGTTAAATGAGGCTGTGCATGTGCGTGGATTTTGTATGAATATCTCTGCATAGTCTTAGGGAAACATCATTTGCTTTAATGTCAAGGAGTCTCTTGTTGACTGCGATAAAAGAGAAGTTCTTTGATTTCGACCTTGGATCTAAAGCCTTACAGTGTTTAGTAGGGATTAGAATGAGCTGTAGGTTGCTGAGAGGGATTGTTGTCGTGTTTGAGCATGATTACGTCTTTTGTTGCATGGATATCTAGTCTTGAGCTTGATTGAACTTAGGAGCTGTCGACTGCACCTCAACAGGCGATGGCAGTGAATATCTTCTTGTTTGTCGCTTCGTGTGGAAGGTCATGTGGAGTCTGTTTGGTAGATAGTCATCCTTTGTTTGGCGTGAGAGCTCTTGTCTTGCTAGTAAACTACAAAGTAGTTTGTTATATTTTAAACTTTAACAAAACTGTGGTGCTTCTAGTGGCCTCGTCGATTTATTCGCATGTGTTTAAGGTGAATGCTTTGCTCTTGGAAAGACGGTACAGTCATGAGCTAGTTCTGAGGGAAATATGTATGATTCGTTTATTTCTCTTCTGTTGTAAAGTATAGGTTGATATAATTGTTTATCTAACTTTTGGAATTGTTCTAACATGTTGATGGAATCATGAAAGGTTATGATATTCATTTATTATGTTGAATATATTAGTCCGTCTGATGTTGTTGTCCTTGGGATTCAGATGGATAGTTGTTTAGATGCATTTGTCTTCTTGGTCACTAACGTTTTGATGAAATATTTGAAAGGTATCTGAGACTATTTAGTGACTATAATATGAGCTACGCGTTTATAGTCATGTTTGTATTACAAGAGCATAGTCTGAAATATGTTTACTTGTTTGGTGAAATGATCTCATTTAAACAGGTTGTTTAATGAAAACAGTTGGTGGATTGCAATTGTTTTAAGAGTTAGTGCTTATCATGCTCAGTTCATCGAACTGACCCATGTTGACAATTTTTGCAGATGGTTGCCGTAAGTGGTAAAAGCACGCAGATCGATAGGATGTTGATTGTTTAATTTGGTTTTATGATGAATTTCAGCTTGATTCTCTAAATGTACTATATGAGGAAAGATGTTCTTTTTCCGTTGAAGTATTGTATCAAGTCAAGTAAGTGAAAGCATAAAATGTATTTGATTAGCCTGAAGGGAATAAAGTGAGATATTTGTTACTTATGTGTTTGTATTCTTATCTGGATAGTTTGACCTTCTTCGGATCAAATGATCTTGAGAGCTTGTTATTATTGTTTAAATTGGAGACTTTTGTGATTATCAATGTAAGCTTGCAAGAATATGTGAATGAATACTTATGATTGTTTAGCAGTTCTAGTATGTTCTATCTAAAGCTAAATTAAGATTTAGATCACTGTCTTTCTGGAAGCTAGGGTAAAAATAAACCTAAGCAAGACGCTAAACAAGCTGGATTAAATTATTAATTCCTAGTCTTGATTAAGCCAGGACAACGTTTAATTGGATTCTTAATCATTATATCTTGATACTAATAAGTAAGATATAAATTCAGTTATGAGAACTGATATAAACAAAAAAAAGGGTTTGGTTAGCAATCTCATGTGAAGGATGGGAGTAATTGTCCAATTTCGTTGATTTAGAATTATGTATATTCTATGAACTCCTTGATGGGACCTCTAGTCTTAATAACTTCTCTTGTGTATTGGGTTTTATTAAGAAAGGTCATTCTAAGGTGAGGAACCCAGGGATTGGGAAAGACTACCCTTAAAGGGAGCGTCTTATGGTATAATTTAACTCAACGTATGTAACACTTTTTAATAAGTAGATCTTTTCGAGGTGGATTTAAAGGTTGACGGCACAAGTCAACTGCAGGGTTGTACCTCCGAGAAGATTAGGATCTTCTCGAAGATACAACAATGCAGGTGACTTATGATGACACCCTTTGCATTGATCGTTAAGATTTACACCTTAAACTCGAACAAGTTACTCTGGGACCGATTAGGAATGTGGTCACGTTATAAGGCTGCCTAGGAGACTCGGGGTATCTTGACACACTGGTTTAACTAGGGTTGACCCAGTATGTCATCGTATCCCTAGTCCTCGGGAGCATCCATATAACGTTGTCACCTTACTAATCCATTTCCGAGTGAATAACTTGGGATAGGAGGGACTGACAGAAGTCAGTATAAGACATTCTACATAACATAAGAATGGGGTGAAGGACGTATTCCAGATTGATGAGTATGCCGTTAAGGAATACGAGACATAAGCAGTATGTTTCAAATCTTTGGCCAAAGTATCGCAAGCTGCTGATTGCGTTGTCCTAAGTCACCTGGTCTAAGGGATGAGATGCCGATGAATAATGGTAACAATTATTCAGATAGGTTCCTTAGACAGAGCATTCTGAATCCCAGAATAGGGAAGAGAACCGCAAGAGTGGTGTGTTAAATAAAAATGCCAACTCTTATTACTCATGAATAGATCGGTAGATTACCGAGTCATGGAATGAATAGATCGGAGGTACTCCGAGTCATTACAGCTGCATATGGTTATCTGTTATAAGAATGGTTATTTGATTTGTGAGTTCTAAATTATGTATTTAGAACCAGGAAGCATTTATAAAAAAAAAAAAAAAAATTGACTTGTTCTAATGTATAAAATGAGGATGTTACATCTTGGTATCAGAGCTGAAGGTTGCAGCTCTTGGGCCTATTGTGTCCATAATCTGATGAGAACCTGAATTTTCTTGTAACAGAAAATGGTTAGAACAAGGGGAACGTTGCGAATAATGCTCCACCTGATGGAGGGGTGGCAACAACCTAGAAACTTGATGAGATCCTTGCTGCCCTGTTGGACACAAGAGATCGTTTAGCTGTACTTGAACAGCAGGCGATGGGAAATGAGGAGGATGAAGAAGCTGGTAATGACAATCAGCCACCTCCTGAGGACAACCCCGATATGGGTGTTGATGTTAATGTTGGGAATGCACCGGTCCAACCAGAAAACAAAAAGGCCAGGTTGGCAGCAGAACTCACTAATGATATAAAAAGGATAAGTCCACCTAAGTATGATGGCACCACATTAGGAGATGGAGCTGAGAACTGGCTCAGTGAAATGGAGAAGTACTTTGCAATAAGAAACTTCTCAGAGGAAACCAAAGCTATTTGGGGAGCCTATCAGCTTTCCCACGAAGCATCTTCGTGGTGGGATAGCCGTAAAGCTGAACTAAATATTGATGAGACCAATATTACTTGGGATCAATTTAAAGGCTATTTTAGGCAACGTTGGCTGCCACAACTTTTCTATGATCAGAAAATGACAGAATTCAGAACTTAGCTCAAGGGAAGCTAATGGTAACTGAATACTGGGAGCGGTTTACAAAACTCCTCAAGTATGTACCGTCAGTATCAAACTGACGAGAAGTTCAGAATACGGAAATTCATCATGGGATTGAATCCCGTGATAGGGGGAGAGGTCGATGTTCATAGTCCAACCACTATGGAAGGAGTTGTTGAAAAGGCCATAAGGCAAGAACAGAAATTAAAGGCTATTTCTGCTCATAAAGAGGAAGTGCGGAAGAAGACTGCAAACCCTTCTTCAACCTCTCTTGCACCCAAAAAGGGACCATGGAAAAAGTTTGGAAACAAAAATAAGTTTCAGGGGGAATGAAGAAAAAGTATAAAAATAAGCCTGCTTTGAAATGTAAGGGATAATTTTGCCAAAAATTATAACAATGGGCAGAAGCCCTATGGAGGACAACGTGACAATTACAAGGCTGGAGGCAATTTTGAGCCTAAAAAGGGACCTGTAGGAGGCTGCTACAATTGTGGCAAAGACCACTATGCAAATCAGTGCCCTTTGAAGAAGGATGATCGTAATCAATGCATAAGATACATGCGTTGCAGTAGCAGACAAGCAAGTTGAAAAGCAAGTGACACCTATAGAAGTTCCGGGTAAGTTATTTGGCATACTGTCACTATTCTTTTTGATACAGGAGCTACTGAATGTTTCATTTCTAATAAACTTGCCTCTAAACTTAAGAGAAAAGCTGGAAAAATGGATAAATCTTGGACTGTACAATATGGTAATAACTCTGTTCATACAGTGAGTATGTGTCTTTTTGGGGCAGTCCTTGACTTACCTAATTTCTCCATGGAAGTTGACCTCTATGTTACACCTTTGGGATCGTATGACATTGTTATCGGTGTCAATTGGTTAGCTGACCATAAAGCAAAGGTAGACTGCTATGAAAAGAACATAAAATGTTTAGATGATCAGCTGGAAACAACAGAGATTCAAGGTGTGAAACGGGAAATTTCAGTTAGAAAACTGTCAGCTATGCAGCTTAAAAAGGCTAAAAATAAAGGATGTACCCTTTATGCAGTAAAGATATCTGAATTTTCAGAAGAAGATGGTGATTACATGAAGCGATTTCCTCTATTACAAAGTTTCAGGGATGTTTTTCCTGAGGAATTACCAGGGTTACCACCTAAGAGGGAATTTGACTTCACCATCGAAATCAAACCAGGAACAGAACCTATTTCCAAAGCACCTTATCGGATGACTACTACAGAGTTAGTAGAGCTTAAGGCACAATTGCAAGAACTTTGTCTAAAGGTTTGATTAGACCAAGTGTTTCACCTTGGGGAGCGCCCGTAATATTTGTGAAAAAGAAGGATGGAACACTTAGGCTGTGTATCGATTATCGGATGTTGAACAAAGCAACAATCAAGAACAGATATCCACTTCCAAGGATCGACGATCTATTTGATCAGATGCGTGGGGCAGCGGTTTATTCTAAGATAGATCTTTGATCTGGTTATCATCAGTTAAGGATTAGAGAAGAAGATATTCATAAAACAACTTTCCGAACAAGGTACGGACATTATGAATTCACGGTTCTACCCTTTGGATTAACTAATGCACCCGCAGCCTTTATGAACTTAATGAACAATATTTTTCAAGAATATCTGGACAAGTTTGTACTTGTATTCTTGGATGATATTCTCATTTATTCTAAAAGCGTTGAGGAGCACAATGAGCATTTGAAGATAGTTTTGGGAATTTTGAGAAAAAGAAAGTTGTATGGTAAGTTATCCAAATGTTCTTTCTTTGATTCAGAAGTTCACTATTTGGGTCATGTCATTAGCAAAGAAGGAATTGTTGTAGATCCTTCAAAAATAGTGGCAATATAACTGAGTGGCCTGCACCAAAGAATGTGCACGAAGTAAGAAGCTTCATGGGTCTTCTTTGGTTACTATAGAAAATTTGTAAAGGATTTTTCTAAAGTATTTGCACCAATAACTTCATTGCGAGAAGAAGGATAAGAAATTCATATGGAATGAAAGTGCGAAGTGGCTTTCAAAAGTTTGAAAAGCCGGTTGACTTCGCACCTATATTAGTTGTACCAGACCCTAATGGGAGCTTTACTGTTGTAACGGATGCTTCTGGGGAAGGCCTTGGAGGTGTTTTGCTACAAAATGATCAAGTCATAGCATATGAAAGTAGAAAACTTAAATTACATGAGCTGAATTATGCTCCTCATGATTTGGAGCTTGCTGCCATTGTTCATGCACTTCAAGTCTGGAGACACTATTTACTTGGGAAACCTTTTGAGTTGAAAACTGATCACTTAGGACTGAAATATATTTTCACTCAGCCTAATCTTAATGCTAGACAGAGAAGGTGGTTAGAATTTTTATCACAATATGATTTTGATATTAGCTATATCAAAGGGAAGGAGAATAGAGTAGCTGATGCTCTAAGTCGTAGGAGGCACATTTCTGCTCTTATAACATTAAGAACTCAGTTTAAGGATGAGGTAAAAAGTGCCTCAGAATCTGATATTTACTTTCAGCAAGTAAAAGCAGCACTTGCTGCAGAACCTAATGATGAAAGGTATAAAGGTTTTCATTTTGATAATGAAGGAATCTTGCGTTATGAAAATAGAGTATATGTACCTATGCTGAATGATTTGAGAAAGAAGTTGTTAGTTGAATTTCATAATTCACCTTTCTCTGGACACCGGGTATCACAAAAATGCTTGCTGATCTGAAACAACAATACTTTTGGAAAGGTATGAAAAAGGATGTCATTAATTTTGTGACTCATTGTTTGGAGTGTCAGCGGGTTAAGGCAGAACATATGCACCCTGCTGGACTGTTATATCCTCATAGCATACCGCATGATACAAAATGGTAAGTAATAACCATGGATTTTGTACAAGGATTACCCATGTCCAGGAATAAACATGATGTTATCCACGGTAGTTGTAGATAAAAAACCGACTGAAGGTAGCTCATTTCATCGCTGGAAATCTAAAGGATGATTCACCAGTGCTGGCCAAAAGATTCGTACACAAAATTTTCAGATTACATGGTGTACCAGAATTGATTATATCTGACAGGGATCCAAGAATGACGTCAAGGTTTTGGCAAACGCTTAATACAGCTCTTGGAACGAAACTAAACTTCAGTTCTGCATATCATCCGGAAACGGATGGACAAACTGAGAGGGTAAATCAAGTGTTGGAGGACATGTTGCGAATGTATTGCATGGATCAACAGTATAAATGGGAAGAGTATCTTCCATTAGTTGAATTCGCATACAACAACACTTATCACTCATCTCTTAAAATGGCACCATTTGAAGCACTTTATGGAAGAAAGTGCAGAACTCCTGTTAGCTGGGATAGTGTTGAGGATAGAGTGGTAATTGGACCAGAGATTCTCACAGAAATGGAACAACAAGTTAAGCTGATTCGTGAACGATTAAAGGAAGCAAATGGATAGGAAGAAGAGCTATGCTGACCTTAAGCGGGTTGATCGAAGGTTTGAGCTTGGTGAGAAGGTTTTTCTTCGTGTTAAACCCAGAAAGAGTTCTATAACTTTTGGCAAGGCTGCCAAGTTGTCACCT
This sequence comes from Taxus wallichiana var. yunnanensis, assembly GCA_018340775.1. NCBI lineage: Eukaryota > Viridiplantae > Streptophyta > Pinopsida > Cupressales > Taxaceae > Taxus > Taxus wallichiana. The sequence goes on from CM031237.1 coordinate 1,014,288,915, forward strand.
CGATTCGTGGGACCTTTCGAAATTGTTGAAATAATCAATCCTGTAGCTTATCGTTTAGCATTACCACCTGCTTTATCTCGCATGCATGATGTTTTCCATATTTCTTTGCTTAAGAAATACGTTTCAGATCTGTCACATGTTTTAAATTGGAATTCCTTGCAGGTCCAAGACCCAGGAATAATCGTGGTTAAACCCACACGAGTGCTGGAAACTCACCAATTGCATTTGAGAAATCGTGAAATACAACAATGTAAGGTCCAGTGGGACCAGTTTAACGAAGAAAGTGCAACTTGGGAAAATCTGGAAGAGATGAAAATTGCTTTTCCTTCTCTTTTTCAACAGAATGAAATCTATTGACAAAACATTTCTTTTATGAACTTTTTTTTTTAAGTTTATATGAAAGCCAGATGGAGGCAAACATTATTCAGGCTGAATAAAATGTGTTGTGACATTGATTTCTGGAACTATTAAGTTGGAAAATAGTCGCATTGTTTTGTGAACTAATAAATTGGTTGACCTGAAGGTTAATCGAATATGTAATCATCGGGACGATGAATCTTTTAGGAGGGAAGCATGTAACACCCTGAACTGTTGTTACTTCCTCCTGAGCATTCAAGTGTTGATATGTGATTTCTTTTGAAAAAGGATGTGCTCCTTTGATTGTGAAGTCATGCTTGATATGGACTGTATCTTCTTTGAAATTGCAGATCTTTGAGTGAGTCGGAACATAATTGGACTCTTTTAATTCTTTCATTTTAAACCGAGTTTAATCGATCTCGGAATGAATATGGAGTTATCCATCTATAAGACCAGACCTTGGATCAAGTGGCATTGATCCAAGTAATGCTTTAAGTTTATTTGGGATGAACTAAAATTATAGACCTTTCGCAGTTGCAAGGTCCGGATGCATCGAATAAACTATTCCGGAGTCTAAATCGGTTGATCGTGTTAAATGAATTGGTTCCCGATATCGTAATATCAGGAAGGTCTTGATCGTGGACCAGGTAATAAATTCAGATACATTTATTTCCACTAGCCTATTGGCAGTGCAGGAGTGAACCCTGTTCGTGAATGTATGTTGTAGATTCTTTTTCTGAGCATTTGAAATGTTAGACCTAAGCTGGATTTATTAAGGTTAGTAACCTAAAACTAAACTATAACCTAGGGGTTAGATTAGTGTTAATCTAACCTAGGCCTAGGCTATAAGCTAATGTTCTAAGTTAGTAACTATGTGCTATGAGGTTAGACTAAGTGTTATCTTAAATCCTAACCTAAGTTACTAACCTAACTAATGAACAAGGAAGAAAGGGGACCTATGGAAGGGTGCGAACCATGGGCGGTAGTTTCTATGGCATTAAATGGAGGGATAAGTATGAAGGATAGGTAATTTGGTAGAAGTTTTTAAACGGCTAGCTAGAGCCGACGTGGCAGGTCGCCAAAGTTGGAAATGGTCTTTGAACTGGTTTTATCCATCGCCAACTATGGCGGTCGGTGGCAATGGAAATTGAGCGGGAAATTAGGAGTAAATGCCATTTATGAACTCGGTCTTCGAGCTCGGGTTTCACGGGAAGGCATGCAAAATGGAAAATTAGTAGTTTGTTTGGTTTTTCATGCGCTCCGGTTTTCCCTCTGCCTGATCACTGGTTCTTCGCACTTTTGATCTTCTTGGTGTTGCATGGCAAGTATGAGCGTAACTAGCTTTTTCTCGGCAAGGAAAATTTATAAGTCATGGAAATAACAAATTTTTGTTGGTGAATCTAACTTGGAAAAAGAGGAGAAGGCTCGAGCTCTTTCAGTGGTCTTCTTTGGATTTTTAAGCAAATAACCAGGCATGTTAGGCCCTAACCTTTAAAAATCTTGCTTTCTTTCAAATGATTTCATTAGAACAACTCTGTTCAGATGATTTTGGGGTTAGATGGTTTTTATGGTAGCTTTGTGTGATTTTGTTACTGTATCTTCTTGCTGGTTCGATTTTTCAATTTAACCCTTGATGGGTGTGTATTGTGTTTCGAACTGTTGCACTATTTCGTTGTGTTTTGCATTCCGGCTTAAGTTTGTGAAATGCATGCAAGAAAGTATACTAGACCTGCTCTGTGAGAGCCCATGAATTGTTCCCTTGTTGGGTTCAGGCTACAGTTGATACTTGTTGTTGATACTTGTTGTTGATGCTTGTTGTTGATACTTGTCGGAAAGGATACTGATGGACTTTTGTTTGAATGTTCAGTTTAATTGGACTTCTTTGTAAGTTCTGTCGTGGTTATTATAGGTGGTGGTTACTGAATCTTGTTGGGTTTCGCTATGATACTTAGGTTATGTTGAATGGATAACTGGCTGTGTTATAGTATTTAATGCGACCCTGTAGAAGTTGTTTTTCCCTCCCTTGTGTTGCAATTACGGGATTTAACCCGTTGATGGTTTGCATTATATTTATTTATTTACAAGATGACTCTGTGGAGTCCTTGGATTGGTTCGTATATTATGGACTACTGTATAAGTCATGTATGTGAATATTGGTAGCATGATTCTGTCGGAGTCTGGAGGGGTAACTAGTAATACGACTTCTGTTATCTTGTAATGAATACCTTCGTTTAAGTAATGAATTTTTGGTACAGACTCAGTTGGTGTACTTTTTACGTTTCCTATCTGTGTAAGCTTGAGCGAATAATGTTGTAGAGGCTCAGTTGGATTCCTTGTTACGAAATCAGTATTTAGCTTTTGTATAAGCCTGATTTTGAATATTTACCATTGTTGGCATGGTTGGAATCATTAACTAATATTTATCTTGTATATCGGCTTCTGTAGAAGCTTTATCGTGTATACTGTTGTTCGGATTCAGTTGAAATCCTTGATAGGTAACCAGTGTATCTGCCTCTATATAAGCCTGATTTTGTACACTTGTTGTTTTTGGCTCTGTTGGGTTCCTTAAGTATAGATAGATATCATGTATCTTGGCTTCTGTAAAAGTGGGTCGTGATTACCATACTTTTCAAACTCTGAATGAGTTCAGATGTGAATACAGTATGTTATGTTTCTTTCGAATAATTCCAGTTAAATGAGAAATTTGTGCATGTTGCGTGGATTTTGTATGAATATCTCTGCATAGTCTTAGGGAAACATCATTTGCTTTAATGTCAAGGAGTCTCTTGTTGAATGCGATAAAAGAGAAGTTCTTTGATTTGACCTTGGATCTAAAGCCTTACGGTGTTTAGTAGGGATTAGATGATGAGTGTAGGTCTTTGAGAGGGATTGTTGTCGTGTTTGAGCATGATTACGTCTTCTTTGTTGCATGGATATCTAGTCTTGAGCTTGATTGAACTAAGGAGTATCATCATTGCACCTCAACAGGCGATGGCAGTGAATATCTTCTTGTTTGTCGCTTCGTGTGGAAGGTCATGTGGAGTCTGTTTGGTAGATAGTCATCACTGTTTGGCGTGAGAGCTCTGCATGCTTGCTAGTAAACTACAGTAGTTTGTTATATTTTAAACTTTAACAAAACAGTGGTGCTTCGGTGGTCTCATCGATTTATTCGCATGTGTTTAAGGTGAATGCTTTGCTCTTGGAAAGACGGTATAGTCATGAGCTAGTTCTGAGGGAAATATGTATGATTCATTTATTTCTCTTCTGTTGTAAAGTATAGGTTGATATAATTGTTTATCTAACTTTTGGAATTGTTCTAACATGCTGATGGAATCATGAAAGGTTATGATATTCATTTATTATGTTGAATATATTAGTCCATCGATGTTGTTGTCCTTGGGATTCAGATGGATAGTTGTTTAGATGCATTTGTCTTCTTGGTCACTAACGTTTTGATGAAATATTTGAAAGGTATCTGAGACTATTTAGTGACTATAATATGAGCTACGCGTTTATAGTCATGTTTGTATTACAAGAGCATAGTCTGAAATATGTTTACTTGTTTGGTGAAATGATCTCATTTAAACAGGTTGTTTAATGAAAACAGTTGGTGGATTGCAATTGTTTTAAGAGTTAGTGCTTATCATGCTCAGTTCATCGAACTGACCCATGTTGACAATTTTTGCAGATGGTTGCCGTAAGTGGTAAAAGCACGCAGATCTGATAGGATGTTCAGATTGTTTAATTTGGTTTTATGATGAATTTCAGCTTGATTCTCTAAATGTACTATATGAGGAAAGATGTTCTTTTTCCGTTGAAGTATTGTATCAAGTAAGCTGAAAGCATAAAATGTATTTGATTAGCCTGAAGGGAATAAAGTGAGAGATATTTGTTACTTATGTGTTTGTATTCTTATCTGGATAGTTTGACCTTCTTCGGATCAAATGATCTTGAGAGCTTGTTATTATTGTTTAAATTGGAGACTTTTGTGATTATCAATGTAAGCTTGCAAGAATATGTGAATGAATACTTATGATTGTTTAGTAGTTCTAGTATGTTCTATCTAAAGCTAAATTAAGATTTAGATCACTGTCTTTCTGGAAGCTAGGGTAAAAATAAACCTAAGCAAGACGCTAAACAAGCTGGATTAAATTATTAATTCCTAGTCTTGATTAAGCCAGGACAACGTTTAATTGGATTCTTAATCATTATATCTTGATACTAATAAGTAAGATATAAATTCAGTTATGAGAACTGATATAAACCAAAAAAAAAGGGTTTGGTTAGCAATCTCATGTGAAGGATGGGAGTAATTGTCCAATTTCGTTGATTTAGAATTATGTATATTCTATGAACTCCTTGATGGGACCTCTAGTCTTAATAACTTCTCTTGTGTATTGGGTTTTATTAAGAAAGGTCATTCTAAGGTGAGGAACCCAGGGGTTGGGAAAGACTACCCTTAAAGGGAGCGTCTTATGGTATAATTTAACTCAACGTATGTAACACTTTTTTATAAGTAGATCTTTTCGAGGCGGATTTAAAGGTTGGCACAAGTCAACTCCGGGGGGTTGTACCTCCGAGAAGATTAGGATCTCTCGAAGATACAACAATGCGGGTGACTTATGACGACACCCTTTGCATTGATCGTTAAGATTTACACCTTTAACTCGAACAAGTTACTCTGGGACCGATTAGGAATGTGGTCACGTTATAAGGCTGCCTAGGAGACTCGGGGTATCTTGACACCTTTGGTTTAACTAGGGTTGACCCAAAGTATGTCATCGTATCCCTAGTCCTCGGGAGCACCCATATAACGTTGTCACCTTACTAATCCATTTCCGAGTGAATAACTTGGGATAGGAGGGACTGATAGAAGTCAGTATAAGACATTCTACATAACATAGAATGGGGTGAAGGACGTATTCCAGATTGACGAGTATGCCGTTAAGGAATACGAGACATAAGCAAGTATGTTTCAAATCTTTGGCCAAAGTATCGCAAGCTATTGATTGCGTTGTCCTAAGTCACCTGGTCTAAGGGATGAGATGCCGATGAATAATGGTAACAATTATTCAGATAGGTTCCTTAGACAGAGCATTCTGAATCCCAGAATAGGGAAGAGAACCGCAAGAGTGGTGTGTTAAATAAAAACGCCAACTCTTATTACTCATGAATAGATCGGTAGATTACCGAGTCATGGAATGAATAGATCGGAGGTACTCCGAGTCATTACAGCTGCATATGGTTATCTGTTATAAGAATGGTTATTTGATTTGTGAGTTCTAAATTATGTATTTAGAACCAGGAAGCATTTATCAAAAAAAAATTGACTTGTTCTAATGTATCATCGGTCATTTTATCTCACAACTCCATCGGACCATTGTCAACCTTTTTCATTCATTTCACCTAAATCGGACCATCGTAAGAATGTTAATTTTGAATGGGATGAGCGTTTCACAAAAATAAAGGCATTTGATGAGCTCAAAGCTTATCTTATTTCTCTACCTATGCTTACACCTCCACACCGTTAATTTTGAAGGAAGCCATTCTATCTTTATATTTCTATGAAGCCTGATCATGCTTTTGGAGCCATGATCTCACATCAAGACGCTAACTGTAAAGAACAAGCCGTCTATTACATCAGCCACACTCTTCATGAGTATGAAACACACTATTCTAAAGCTGAAAAATTATGTTGTGCTCTCTTCTTCACGACTTCTAAACTTCTTTACATCAGCCGTCTATTACATCAGCCACACTCTTCATGAGTATGAAACACACTATCCTTAATCAAAAACTTATATTGTTACAAGTGTCAATCCACTCAAGACAATACATGCAAAACCCTATCACAATGATTGTATCACTCGTTGGCTCATGCTCATGATAGAGTTTGATCTCGAGTTCATCTCACAAAAATCTATCAAGGGTCGGTCATTGAAATCATTTAGTCGATACTCCTCTCCCAGACACTCAAGTCCCCCTTGCTCAATTCCCAAATGAGTACATCCAACAAATTAATTTTGGTTTGTCTCCATTTAAAATAAAACTCTTCTTTGACGGGTCCAAATGTCAGCAATGGGGAGGTGCAGGGTTCTTCATGATTCCTCCTTGGGGTGCACCTATCCTGGTCACACACAAGCTTAACTTTGAGTGTACCAATAATATGGCCGAATATGAAGCTCTTATTTTGGGTCTTCAAAATGCCATTAATCTTGGCAATCATCATATAAAAATATTCGATGATTCTGAGCTTATCATTAATCAAGTCACTGGTGTCTATCAATGCAAAAATGATATCCTTAAAAAATATCACGATATCGTTCTCTTTCAACTTCAAGCTTTTGATAAATTTACTATCCAATCTATTCCTCACACTGTGAACCAATTCGCAGATACAATGGCTTCTTTAGCCTTGCTTATTCTACCTTTACCAAAGACTCGTGACTTTATGTGGTTGTTCCATGTTTAGACCAACCTCTGTCATCTCGAGGCGGTTGACTTCAATCAACGTCGTCTGACAACCAACACTCAAGATGAGTGGTATCATCATATTTTTGATTATCTATCCCATTCAAAGTGCTCCCTTCGGATCTGACTTCCAATGGCAGAAGATCTTTTATCCTATGCACTAATCACTATACTATTTTACGGAATCCTCTACAAACGTGGTTTTGATGGTATTTTACTTTGGTGCCTCAAACCCCTTAATCATCTAAAGCTATCCAGAAGTCCATGATGGTATCGTGGTGGAAATTTTAGTGGCTTGGATGTAGCTAAACGCATCTTAGATTTAGGTTATTATTGGCCTTATCTTAATCGAGATTTGTTGTGAATACACTAAGAAATGTGTCAAGTATCAAAGCAACACTCGAATCTTACACATATCCCTAGTCGGGCTTTGCAACTGCATGCATTTGTGACCTTTTCACAATGGGGTCTTGACCTCATTGGTCTCATCAATCCTCACTCTTCACGAGTGTCATCACTCTATCATTACGCCACAAAATACTTCACTAAGTGGGTGGAAGCTATTCCTCTTTCATCAACCAAAGCTAAACCCATTGTTGATTTTGTCTATCAACACATCATTTGTCACTTTGGTGTCCCACAAAACTCATCACAGCATAATGGTAAATATTTCAAAAATGTTGATTTGCAAAAACTCTGTGAAACTTTCAATATCAAACTTAGTTTTTCTTCTCCATATTATCCCAAGTTAACGGCAAGCCGAGGCTTCCAATAAAACTTTACATAATATCCTCATGAGGTAACTAGTCGAGCTAGTAGGGATTGGCATTTACATATCCCTTTTACTCTCTGGGGCTTATCGGACTAGCATTTTTACTCCTACTTGGTGCTACTCCCTTTCTCTCTCATCTATGGAGTGCAGAGGTTTTTCTTCCTTTGGAATTCCAGATCCCATTTCTTTGTGTCTCTCTTAGAGAATTTGTCTTTAATGAGGACTATTGTCAAAATTGTCTAGCACATGACTTGAATTTCTTGATGAGTGGCCTCTCAATACTCTTGATCATCATCAAGTCTATCTTGAGCATGTCAAACATGCTTATAACAAGCACTTACAGTACCATGACTTCAAAATTGGTGATCTTTTTCTTAAAGAAAACCAAAATGTCACTACACTAGAACAAAGTCAGTGTGGTAAGTTTTCTCCTAACTAGATGGGTCCGTATGTAGTCACTCATAAATATGGGTCCGGGACTTATCGTCTATCTTCCATGGATGGTGTACCTAAAATGGAACCTCTTAATGCTTTGCATCTAAGGCCCTTCTACTGTTAAAATCTATCTTACACGATCTTGGTCACAAAACAGATCTTTCATCCATCTACAACCAGTCATGTATTTTTGTAAGTGATTTGGAACTATGTGGTTCTCCACGTTATTTCTTTCTATACCTTAAAAATGAGTACCGTGGCTCTACTCATGGAATTTTTCTTATGGATATGTTCCTCCTCATAGTAGGAACACCTTAATCACTACTTCATTTGTCCTAAGTGTTTATCTTAATCGAATCTACTCGGGGCATGAGTACGTGTTTGTATACATTTTCTTCCCCTCTATCTGATCTATTTGGTCTAAACTCAGCTTCTTCTAAAGCTCAAAAAAAAGAGAAAAGAGATGCTATCCTAAATCCAAAAGATAGACTGATCCCTCAAAGGATAGCTATCCATGCCTTATCAAATAAATCAAAAAGTATAGACCATTCCCTTGAAGGATGGCTATCATCAAATTCAAAATACAGACCGCCCTTGAAGGACGATTGTTTATTTCATGGAATTTTCAAGGCTTCTCGCATTGACCAGCCTTTGCAATAACAGACTTCCTTTTCAACCAGTTTGTTCACTTTTTAGCATCATTGAAAGACTTCTTGTATCAATTAGTATTTCTATATCTAGCAAACTTCCCGCATTGATCGCCTTCTTTTGCTCTTCTATCAAAAGAAATCATGAAGCTGAGATATAAGACCTTTTTCGATCATATGGAGACCCTGTTTTCCCAATATAAGCATGTATTCTACCCTTCATGTATTTTGACAAGATACAAACTTACTTCTCGTTCCATTTACCTCCTAGATCTAGTTAGTGACTAGCTAGTGTCAAGTTTATTTTAACCTCATATATGGCCTTGTATGCATCATCTGTTGGTGTTCTATCAAAGTATTTATATATGGTCGGTTAGGGCCTAAGTTATCATTCTTTTTCCTATCTAGGTGTATTACTTTTTATCTTCTAAACTAAGATAATATCATTACATCCTCTACTGTCATAAGGAGCATTTCCCATTATTATTTCTTATTCATCCAATTAAATTGACATTTGACATGTTAATTTAGTCAAAATCTATCATCTATCTATATCCATCTTATCTACTTTGTCTAAAAACATATCAAAGAATATATTGCAAACACATGTGAATCTACTAATCTATTTCATCAAAATTAAATTAACATCTTAAACACATCAAATCTATCAATCACATCAAAATCACATCACATCTATCTATCCTCTATCAACATATGTCTATGACCATCAAACTTACACTACATCTATCTATATCTATTTTCATCAAAATTAAATTAACATCTTAAACATATCAAATCTATCAATCACATCAAATCACATCTATCCATCTATCCTCTAAAAACATTTATCTATGTCCATCCAACTTACACTACATCTATCTATATCTATCAAAATTAAAATGCATAAGTACAATCACATAGCACAAGAATGATGAATCTATATATATACATGAGTGTCTGTACAAAAAAGAATGGATGGCTTTCAATCAAGACATCTTTATCATACATCAAAAATGACTTCAAATGAAGGCTACATCAGTATATCGATATAAAAATAACATATCTATATCATAAAATCCGATAGGTGGAAGATACTATCTCCTCCACCCTCCTCTCGCCCAAAGCTATCTCTCTTGGCCACTGCCTATCGAGCTAGAAGCACCTATTGTTGGGGCCTCGCCGCACTTTGATCTCTCCCTGGTGCTCCAACCTCTCGATGCACCAATAGCTACGGTTGTCGCTGATCTCTCTTCGCACCATAACAACGCACATCAGGGGGCATGTTGTGTCGGGGCATCCTCATAGTATCTCACCTCGGCAAGGATAGCACGATAGGTGCTCGGACTCACCATACCGGGTGATCGTAATGGCACCTGCTGCCATCTGCTGGTGGCCCTCTACGATCTTTGGCAAGTGTCATGGTAGGTCTATGGAGTACCATGCCACGTAGCCATCATCCACTCCTATGTCATCATCGTATCTATGGAAGGTGGGGCCTCCCTCAGTGGATCTACTGGGATCAAAATTGGTAGATTGGTCTCTCTGTTATCCCGCCTGTATGGCATATAGGTGGTGGGATTGTCTGTACTAAACCAAACTACCTCAGTACCTGTATAAATGGGATGCGCCCACATATCGGCTGCAGCCCCTAACCACCCTGCTGTCTCAGCTCCACCAGGTGAGCATCCTGACTGGCCCATGTCGGGTAGACCCAATATGGTCTCCAAATGACCTACTCTGGTGTCAGCATCCTGAAGCACTTAGTATACCACTCCATAGATCTCCCTATATCTCCTAGGGCCATGTCTTCCCACCATCGCTAGAATCCATAATCAAGGGTCCCCTCTGCTGCTAGCATCCATGGAAGCCTTGATGGCCTGATCACTGCTATATGCTCATATGCCCAGCAATGGAGCACAAAGCTAACATCTATACCTGTCCACCTGTGGTGTACATCCATAGCTCATGATATATTTGTGCTACTAGGGCATCAACAAACGTGAACACCTGCCTAAACTCTAGGATGTCACAAACACAGTCTAGTAACAACAATGGAAATCTCCCACCTCCTGAGTCTGGTAGAGAAAAATAAGAGATCGCCATCTGAATCAGCACTATCTGTCTACTCCTAGCGTCATCCTGTCTATAATGTGAGGCTATCCTCACCGCCCTGAGATAATATCTATGAATCATCTACCCTATCTCCGTCTGACAATCGTCCCGGGGCCCTATCTTACTCTCGTGGAGTGGTCTCTATCGGGTCCCCGGTGATCAGAAACCTCAGGATCCTATATATGTCCTCTGGGTGATGGTCATCTCACCCGTCCTAAACCAGAATGTGCATGTCTGTTGTCCCATCACCATATCAGTGCTCGCATCAACTCTACATCTCGAGGCACCCATCGGTAGTAACAAAATCCCCGAGTCGAGGCTAGCTCTAGATGACGCCAATCAAGCATCTGTCACATCGTGAGGTCTCCAAAAGCTCCGAATAGCATCTCGCATATGTAATGCCTCTCATGCCTGCATCCATGACATCAAGAGTGGTGTTAGCTTCTCATTTATTCAAATCGAAACATCAAAAACACATTCTACCATCTTATCAAATCTGTTCACTCCAATCAACGTCGATTGAAATTTTAATTAGCGCTGATTGAACCTAATCGGCGTCGATTTTTCCAATCGATGCCGATTGGGAGGTAGAGTGTCCAAAACACTCTGGCCTCCCACTTATTCCCTTTTTCCTAAAAACTAGCATCCTAGTATGTTATTTAATGGTAAACATGTACATGAGACTAAGGTGGATCCACTTACCCCAGGTCATGTCCTCTTCCGCTTCTGACTGCTCCCAGAGGCTTCCATATTGCTCAAAATCAATTTTTGACTCTCTCTAAATCAATCATCGTGGTGTAAATAAATCGTTCACATTTTCCTTTCTCATATTTATATGTGTTTGGTATGGTCGGCACCAATTTTTATGGTCAGCACCGATTGGTTTAGTCAACATTGATTTTGGCTTGATCGACGCTGATTGAGGCCCATCATTGCCGATTGGTTGCAATTTTGCTTCTCCACATCGCTTTCTTCCATCTCCTAATCTTTTTGCCATAGTGTTGATGCTTGGCTTATTTATCTGGATCATTATTATCACTGGGTGTTGCCTTTTGGCACATATTTGTGGTATTATCACCCATTTTGAGTTTGTTCCCTACACATGGGTCACTCACATTTGTGGCAGCTTAAAGATAGCGGGTCTGTAGGCACTAACGTCGTCTACTTTGCAGACCATCTGGTTGTCCCTACCAATGTGTCACTCTTTAGTTGCTACTATCTTGTAGCCTTCCTTCCACTCATGGGTCTGTAGGTACTAATGTCATCTCATATGAGGACCGTCTAGTTTTCCCTAACAATGTGAGTTCCTTAGGTTACTGCCTTTTTGGTTTTGCGTGTGTCATCAATGATCAGATCTACTCTAGATATCTAGCTGGGGCATCCTGTGTTCTCATCTACCTTTTTCAAACTCGGGATCGGTTGGTCTTTTGGGATTCATCCCATCCCTAGTTTGAGGGGGATCACATCATCACTTTTTCTTCCTTTCTTCCAACTCCTTGTTTTTGTCTTGCAACTTTGCTTATCGCAAGTTACTCAACAAAAAGGGGTAGAATGTAGACACCTAAAATTGGTTACCCAATTTAGTGTCCCTCAGGTTCGTTTATCCTCTCGGGTAACCTAGGGCACCTTTATATCACCACTTCTCCCTTAGGGTATTATTTAAATATTTGATTTAAACATCTATCCTAAGTTTATTATACCCCATTGTGTTTTACCCATGGATAATTAAATATTAACTATTTAATTATACTTTTACATGTATCTTAACCACTTATCTACCCCATATCAATTCCTAACCTCCCATATCAATTCTATCCATCTATCCCCCTATTTTCCTCCCCCCAAACCATGTAGTGGGATATTTCCCATATTTGAGTCGGAGGGATCACTTGCATCTTTCCAAAACGTCCTTTTTGGCCATTTTAGGATTCGGTTCCACCGATCGCGCCGACTGTACTCGTTGACGTTGATTTTTGAAACGGCATGATTATACCCGGTCGGCACCGATTACAAATAGAGGGCTAGAATTTAGTTCTGGTCAAAGAGAAAGAATGATAGAGAGTTTTGAGCACCAAGCCTGAGCATTATCTATCAAGCAAAAAGCAAATTCTATCCAGATCAATCCGTGAGAGGAGCACCATTACTCTGCTCCTAAAACATTGACATTGTGAGCCTCCATCGATCTCTTGGTGACTTTTCTCCCCTGCATCTAGCAAAGGTGGAGCTTTTTCGGTATAACTACAGCTCCTGATTTTATGCAGACATCGATGATCTAGCTTTCATTGTCCATTTCTCAATATTCCTGCAATTTTCCCCTAGTCAACACCGACTAATCCTACCGATCGACGATTGACTGTAGAGCGAGTAAAAGAACTCAGGTAACACAAATCCAGTATTGTTTTCATAGTTTCCTATTTTTTGTTGCTTTCTGTCTGCTGTTTACATTCTGTCTGTCATTTTTAATCAGAAAATCTAGACATTTACTTACATCTTTTATCATGTATGCTTCTTTCTTTAATTGAAAACGTGGTGACATCCTCGAGGAGCTTATTGCTTCCCGGATCCGCTTGTTGGGTATTCCACCAAAAATCTTTTAACATTGTCTTTTTCTATCGAATATGTGTGTCTCGTAGCTTTCTCGGATCTACTTTGCAGGATTGCTTGTGTGCGCCCTTCTTGTCTACATCGGCTTTCTTTTTCATCTACATCTTTGGATATTGTCTTATCTATTAGGTATTAATTTCATTTGAGTTTTTCAAGGTTTTGTGCTTAGTTTGGTACATTAACTTGGACAGGTAAAAATTCTTGATCTCTGATTCATCAAATGGCTTTGTCTTTTGAACTCGACCACGTGGAGGGCTTGCGCACATTTATGGTCTCCATTTTTGTGCACCATACCAAAAGTGTGCCAAAGAGACACATGGCACCTTCCATGGTATTTCTATACTTAGCTGATTTGGGCCTCGATTGAACACTACCTTTCTCCACTTTGAATTTTGATGCGATCCACGACCATAGAAAAAAGGTTTTGACAATTTCATTCGAATGGAGGAAACAATTTTTAAGCATCCAGATGGGAAGACAAAATTTTATCAAACCATGCAGACTGCAAGATTTTAAATTAATGGGGTGAGATTGCAAATGAGCACCAACTTCTTCAAAGCACAAATTTTCCTATCTCTCTAGACTTCTCAATCTGCTCAAACATCTCTCAAAGGCACCAACTCAATTTTTTTGAAACTTGACTAGAAAAATGAGGGGGATTTTGAGGGTGACAACAAAGCGAGTGGTAACTTGGATCATGTTAATATGAGGAAGATATGTGGATGGAGAAGGTGTGTCATGAAAATTATAATGACATGATGGACAAAAACCTAGTGCAAGATAAGAGCCTTGTGAAATGAGTAGGGCGCACTGGAATTTTGGTGGGGTTTTGGCTAGCTCTCTTATATGAACCATATTGATCTCAAATTTTGGAGGTGGATAAAAGGGTTATGGAGGTGGTGATGTAGGTCACTAAATAGGTAGTGGGAAAGGATGTGTGGTGATAGGTGGAGGTGGAACTGGGTCCTCATCTAGAAGATCATCGTCGTCAAATTTTTTTAGGAGGACAAAGTTGGAGAAGAATGGTTTTTAGAGCCTTAAAATTTTCTACATCATGTCCTGAAGCACATGATGGTAGGTGTAAATTTTAGTATCGTCAAACCCTTTTGGTTTGGGTTTGAGTGGGTTGTAAGGTCTAAGGGAAAAATGTGATGATGAAGGTCTCTAAAAGGTTAGCTAGAATGTTGGTGTAAGACCCTACTAATGGATCACAATGTGAGGTGAGTGTGGGTATAGATTGAAGTGTGGATGATTTTTGTGGGAGAGGCACCACGGGAGGTGGAATTGGATGTGAAATGGGTTTAACCACTAGTTTGGTAGGTGGTACTATTTTAGATTTGGGTTGTACCTTCTTGGGTAAAGGCATAGTAGATGAACTAGCGATAAAAGGTGTTATAGGCTTAACTACCTCTTTGGAGGGTAGTGGGTTTTTCAACTTTGGTTACACCGTCTTGGGAAAAGGTGAGGATGGAGTACATGATGTGGAAGGGAAGGAAGATGGTGGAAGAGGATGAGTTAGAAAAGGTGATAAAGGAGGTACGATGAAGGTTGTTGGCAGAGGCAAGGTGGAATGTATGGGTTGAAGAGAAGGAAATCTCATAGGTACTAATGAGGTTACTGTAGGTGGTGGGGGTATAGGCGGTAAGAAAGATGTAGATAAAAAGAAAGTGTAAGATGTGTAGGTAAGTTGGGTGTATCAAAATATCATGTTGAAGAGGCAGGATGTTGTGCTTTTGGTTTGCCTTAGATAGGAGGTTGTTTGTCCCGGGTCGACGGGTGAGGTCTTAGGATGGAGGGAATTGGTTAAGGTGACATAGGAGTAGTGTGTGAATCGGTGAGTATGTAGATGAGAAGGTTAGGTCTTCCTTTTAGATGGGGAAATAGTCTTTACGTGAGCTTGGGAAGATGTGGCTAAGTCTAATTTGACAGGAGGATGAACTAGACTTGATGTCGGCATGACTCCTAATGTGGTGATGGTTCTGGCTGCGAGGGAAAGTGTAGGTGCAGGTAGGTTCTTAGGCATAGGATCAGGTTTTATTATGGGTAAAGGTTTAGGTGTAGGTGAGGGTGATGAAGAAGAGGCTATTATGACTAGTATGGGAATGGTTGGTTCGATTTTTTGAAATACCTTTGGATAAATCATAGAGGTATAAACATATGACATTTACATTTGGGTTGAAAAGGAGAGTTGGAGACACCCGAAAGCATGGAATTATCAACATAATCCAAGTGGTCTAATAGGCATTAAAATAACACTGTTGTAAGAGGCGATGACATTGATTTAGTAGTAATCCTGTAAAGTACGTTTGTGAGACAAGGAACTAGTTAGCTTCCCGAGAATCTATAGGTAAGAGAGTTGAGATAAAATCAACCGTATCCGTAAGGCTAATGGGGAATTGTCACCAAGCTGGAATTGGTGATTTTGAAGGATCTTATATTGGTAAGGGAGATGAAAGGTGTGATGATGTAGGTTCCTCTTTTAGTGGAGAGGGAGGTGAGCATGACTCTCGGTGGGTAGGAGAGTTAACACCATAGGTTGTTCATTAGGTTGCAAGGAAGTGATGAAATGACATCGGTAGATATTGTCGTCTCCTTTGTGGGTGAAGGGGGAAATGAAGGGGAATCCTGTGTAGGTGAAGGAGTAGATGAAATAGCCTCCTCCATGGGTAAATGATGTCATGCTAGAATTTCCTCGATGGAGGGATAATAGTAATGTAAGTGGTTGATGAGGCTCTCGCGATGAGTGAAAAATATGTGATAGACTCATTGTCATATTGTCGTGTTGAGTATAAGTCGGTCATGGTGACCTTCTTGATGATATTGAAAAAAATGGTCCAGGAAGGCTTGAGCCACTTGGTTGAATTAATAAATGGAATGTCAAGGTAAACCACTATAGAAATCCAACGCAAGTCCTATTAAGGACATTGGGAATGTTCATAAGAGTAGAGTGTTGTCATGAGCAATTAAATAACACCCATGTTTGAAAGACCACAAGTGTTGTTGTAGATATTCTTTACTATTGAACCGAGCTTAAATTTGGGAATTTCCCAACATGCGGGTGGTATGGATGAATGGGCTCATTACATATTTTTTCATATGCTAAGGAGTTGTGAGAGCTAGAAACTGATGCTTCTAATGTTTGCATCTTTTCCATCATCATTTTAATAAGGTTGTTGGTTGGTTATGATGACCTAGGAACCCCTATGAGATAAGAGGGTTGATGATGAATGTATCATGTGGATGAAATTCCAATATATGGTGGTGTTTAGTATAAGAACTACGAGGGGGAATATATGTAAGTGGAAAATATCCCAATTAGGCGATAAACAAGATAGGTGGTTTTTGGTGATATGTGTAAGTAGGTGGGGTGGATGTAGCTATTCTTGTAGTGTTTGGAGGTAAAGAATGTTGAATTGAATGGACGATGTTTTGGAATGGAGTATGAGTTGCTAACACCATGGGTGGATGTGATGTAATAGGTATTATTAGTAAAACATCACAACACCCCTGAATGGCCCGGGTGTGAAGTGGGGAATTCGGTGTGATTGCACAACATGGGACCATCTCTCAAGTTGTGGGACTTGAAAAAATTGAGATGGACCTCTGGAGAAAGTTGATTCTTGCTTCCTAATCTACCTGCCACAAGCTACTCTAGTGTAGGTAGAACCTATTCTATCCTAATCTAACCATTCCAAGGGGATAGAGAGAGAGAGGGTGAAAGAGCCTACACTAAGTGGTGATACACTAGAAAAGGAAGTGGTTGAATCACAGACCCGACCACCTAAAGTGGAGAGAGGTGAGTAGAGGAGAGGGTGGATAGAATGCACCACAGACCAGAGATAGATTTCACACTAGACACCACTTTGAAACCCATTAAACATAGCTCCCAGGACCTACAACGAACATCAGAATATGCACAGTATACCCTGTAATGATGAGAGGTAAGAAGAGACAACAAAATAAGCCAAGGATGGATAGATGCATCACGAAATAGATTTTATTGCTCCAAAATGTTACACAAGTACATCATCAGTGGGAAAGAGGTAAGAAAACACCATTACAGAGCCATGGGAGGAGGCTTAGACTCCGTGTTCTACCCTAAGGAAGAAAGAGAAGGGGGTGGTAGAGGAGAAAAATGACAAACCCTTTGATTATGCCCCTTCATTACAATATATAGGAAGAATAAGAGAGAGAAGAGGGAAGAATTAGAATCTTGCTTCAACCACCTAGAGATACACATTGAATCCTACTTTGAAAGCTCAACCACTATTAATCAATGTCTTTCTCAAATCCACCCCAAATCTTTCATGTCTGGTTCCCCGACAGATCAAATCAAATAAGATCTGGTAGTTGGAGAAATCGGGCTTTATATTAATGTCCTAGAAGACATTTTCCCATTTTCACCCACCAAATCCTATTAAGAATGATATTTTATGTTTCCATGGCATAGAGGGTGTCGAGACGTTTCTAAAAAGTCTTCTCCCACCCAAATCGAGTCTCCAGTCAAAAGATATGGCCATTTGAATATTTGGATCATGGGCACGCAATATTTTAAAGAGTTTTTCCATACAGGGTCCACGTGGTAGCCTTCACGTGCTCCTTGGGATTCTTTGTATTTTTCCTAAGTCTCTTTGCTTGGCGGGGACAAAATTTTGATCTGGACACATGGTGGCACGGCGCTTATTTGGAAACTTGGCCCAAATTTTACCTATGAAATAGCATTGTGTTGACACTTGGCTCCCTCCATTGGCTGCCTCTGCCTTAACTATTTAACCCCGACTGTCCCTTTTTGGACTCGAGACACATAGAAGGCCCGCGCTCATTTGAAAACCCACTCAGATTTAACCTTTGAAGGATCATCGTGTTGACAATTGGCACCTTCCACCTGCACTCTATACTTAGTAATTTTGGGCCGCTCTCCTTTTTGACCTTTGTTGACCATTTGTTACGTGGGGCTGGAACAAGTTTGAGTCTCTAGCACGGATCCTTCTTTCGAACGTGCACCATTAAGACACTATGAACCCTCCATTAAGTTGAAGAATTTTCAACACCCAAAGTAAATTTTGGGGCTCTGGATGCGTGGAAGCTTGACACTCATTTGGGTATTCCCTTTGGATTTAATCTTTGGAGGTGCACCATTTGGACACTTAGCTCCCTCCACTATCTCCTCCATACTTAGTCATTTTTGGGCCCGTTCTAAACCATTTACAAAGCCCGAAGACTTCAAATCTTTTCCATTTCTTTTCCTTTGAGCCTCTAGTTCTTTTGACACTTGTAACTACCCACTAAAAACAACCTACTTGAGACCCAAGAAACAACCTAGGGTTAGTTAGGAAAAATTATGGAATAATTTTTTTCTTATTTAAAAGAGTCTACAACTGGGTTATAAGACAACAGTTGCCACTAATAGGATCCAAAACAATTCTAATCCATTTAGAAAATACTTTTCTTTTATTAACAATTATTAGAGGTCATAAGGTCCAAAATTTAGGGTTAGAAGGTGCAATTAGGTTCAGAGGGTAATTATTCACCATACCCACTCTCTAATAGGCTTAAAGTTTCAACTTTATTTTTCTCACACTTAGCACATTCAAAAATTCCCTAAATCATTCCCATTGGATAGGAAATTTCCTCACCTTTCCATTGATATAAAGAAGTCCTCCTAACTCCTCATATTTTTCAAGTTATGGGCCGGCGGGCCTTAGGGTGAAAATTTTCCCCAAGAGTGGGCTGCGGGCCCAGGGGTGAAAATTTTCCCAAAGGGTGGGTTGGCAGGCTACGGGGATAATTTTGGATCATTTCTGTGTGGGAAAAAAATTGAGTTTATGCTCATGGGTCCACAAGTCCACAAGGGACACGTGGCACTTCTCAAACCAGCGCGGGGAGAAACGGGGTGGCGGGAGATATTTTGAAAAAAAAATTCCCATGCGGGGTGAACAACCAACATTACACCTGCAAGTTTGAAAACCACAAGGGACATGTGGCATCACCTAAGCCAACATGGGGAAAGTGGGCAGCGGGGAGAAAATTCACTTAATGCCTCGAAGGGCTAAGAGGATAACAAGGACCCGTGCCTCTCGCCGACACCTCGCGATGCCATGTGGCAGCTCTGGATTGGTTGCAGCAGCCAACAAAGAAAACATGGAAAAATTTTCCAAAATTTTTTGAAGCACAAAGAGGAGAAATGGACACACTCCACCACCGATGCCTCATGATGCCACGTGGCATCACCTGATTGGTCACGGGCCGACGGGGAAAATTTGGAAATTTTTCCCAAAAATTTCTGGGAGCGCTAAGTTAAAAGGAGATCCGTCCCACCACTAACACCTCATGGTGCCATGTGGAATCTCTGATTGGATGTGGGCTGGTAGAGTGGTAGGGAAAATTGGAAAATTTTCCCAAAAATTTTCCTAAGCTCTAAGGGAAAAATTTGGGCTGTGGGCCCGCCAAGGAAATTTTTTCTTTTTTATGACGCCAAGGAAGAAAAACTTCATAGGGCCATAACTTTTGATAGAGAGCTCGGTTTTGGAAAAATGAGGACTTTCTAGAAATCTCTCAACGTCCTCTTTGCACAAAGATCATTAATTTTTGATTTTGATAAATTTTAAGTGGTCAATTTTAAGAAAATGGCTGCAAGCTTTCACAGTGCAAACTGGTGAATTTTAACTTGTGAGATTTATTCAATTTGATCTTCTTCCACTCTCTACATGTCAAATAGACATGGAGAATTTTTCTTAGATGGATTTAGGATAAGTTTGTGAGGTAGATCTATTTGATTGAATTCCAATTTGAAAATTTACCATTTTGACAACAAAACGACTGTAAAACGGTTGAGCCTGATTTGGCTAAGTTTTGAAATATTTTCTTTAAGTGTTTTTGTCTATTTGAATTTTTTTAGGGCCTACTGCTTCAATTTAATCATTTAATTTTTTATTTTATTGTTGCAAGTTCAAATTGTGCATTTTTTTGTTTGATAATTGCAGTTTGAAATTACAAAAAAGGATCAAATTTTAAAGGATCTATTTGCCATTTTCATCTTCTAAGTATTAAAATTCATTCCAATTATAATCTAACACATTTAGTTGATTCAAATCAAACTATTCTAAACCAAAATGCAATTCTGATTTCTAATTTTACACATTTCAAAAGATAGAGTTCTGTATTTTCCTCACACGCATTTCTTCCTTTCAAACAGAGATTTCAAATACATTTCAAAGCAGATTTTAAACAATAGTAACATCTTTTGTAAAGGAAAAACAACATATATTCAGTTGGAATGATTTCTTTTACAACTTCTTCATTTACAATGATCAAATACAACTTACAAAGATATAATATTTCTTTTCTTTCATTCAAAAATAGAGAACAGAGTGCATCACTTTCACATTTCGAATTACAACTTTCATAACCAAATACAAGCATCTTTCCATCACCAAATGTATTACATTATCATCCACTTCAAGTGGGAACAAGGGCTTTACAAAAATAACTCTCACAAGGGACTGTCACAACTATCTTTTCCTTTGCTCTAGAACAACAACATGCCAACCATCATACTCCGATTTTGATCACAACAAAGGCAGGGGAAAGGAAATGCTCTCCACCCAACCAAGACATCCAATGAAAGGAGAATCCATCCTTCTTCATTGGCCCCCGAGCCCCAACCACAATGCAATAAGAAATGTGTTTCAACTCATGGAAACAACAGGCTTCCACATCACAATGCAATCTTTCAACATGCACATTTCAAATTAAAAACATAGTCCAAAACAAAACAACAGTTTTACAACCACATGAAAGACATCACACAAAACTCAAGCTTCATCATGCAAGCCAAAGGAGCAAGAAACTATGGGGGATGCTACTTATGCCTCCCAAAGGGGAAATGGGTATCACCACCTAAGAACAAACCACCAAAACACTTATCATTCAAATCCCTGACATACCCTTATGCCTCCCCCAAGTACCCCTTATTCCTCACATTTCCTTATGCCTCCCCAACCTCTTATGGCACCCCATAACGAGTAAATAAATGCAAGATATTTCTTTTTACAAGGTGGAACCCAAAACCAAACTCCCTCCACACTTATACCTCCCAAAACACTTATGCCTCCCTCAAGAGTACCCCATAGTCTTCTCCTACACCATCCCTAAGCCATCTACCCAACAGCCCACAACAATAACAAACATACCAGCATTTACATATTCATAAAAGGGAAAAGAAGAGCATTTCCAAGAGCTAAGATCTTACCTCTCCATGATGGAGTTTGTTCCAAGTTCAAAACAACAAGCTCCTTCTAATGCAAGCAATCCAAAAATCAACCCAACACAAGTATCCAACAAACTTCCCAACTTCTCCAAAAGCAAGAGCTCTCCAAAACCAAAAGGAAGTCTCCCAAAATGAAGTGATAAAAGTGAAGCAACCCAAAAACAAGCTAAAGAATTTTAATTTATAGAAGAGGGAAGAGAAGAGGATGAGGTGGATCCATGTAGGATGCCACTTCACACATCCTCAACTTCCAACACATAAGTCAACTTCATTCTCCAATGCATAATCAATAGGTGGGTGAATAATATGACATATTTACTTACACACTCAAACAAGCCCATACCCCATAAGGATTGAAATTAAATTATGTAAGAAAAGTGTAATTAAAACATTCAACTTGACTTGTAAAAATGCATAAAAAATGTCTAAATCTAACCCTCCAACCATAGGCAAGGTTGGTATGTAAATTTAAGAGGTATGGGACAAGTTTAACTTGTCCCACAAGCCTCCAAAATCAGCCTCCAAGGACAAATTCGAATTTCCAAGAAGGTGGAGTGTTTCACACTCAAAAGTTAACTTACACATCACTTACAAGGTCACTTACACATTACTTACTCATTCTTACAACACTTTAAATCATAACCAACAACCATATTAATTACATTCTCACGATATCTTTTAATTAATTAACTTAACAACATGATTACTCACAATATTAACACCACATTAAATAAATAATGAAAGGGTAAGTGCACCACATAAAACACATGAAAAAATTAAACAAAAGGGACCAAATAAAAGAAAAACATAAAATCCCTTGGTCACATTTAAAGGTGATCCCCCCATGGGAATCCCTAGCACAAACAAACACACACAAACAAATACAGTTGCCATGGTGACCTTGTTGAATTCATCTAGAATTCCAAAGTGGTTGGTCTCCAATCCCCGATGTTTGTTGTGATATTTTTAACCTGCAAAAATAAAAATACCTCCTTCGGCCTTGTGGCCATATCAGAACATCCAAAATAATATAAATATAATTAAATTTCCAAAATCATCTAGATATATGAATCACAACAACATCAAAGCAATCTAACAATATCATTATAGTTTTATCAACAACTATATCATCATCCAATAATTTTTCATTTCTACGGATACTCACAATATCCAAATATCACAAGTTTGAACAACATCCATCATATAACCATGACCAGCAAAAGATAACATCATCAAGCATATAAAGTTTCTCTAATAATCATCATGCATCATATAAGAATCAAAGTCAACAATAATCTATGAACAAATATCTAGCATCATACTAAATCAAAACTATAATAATGCCCATAATATAGATGCGAGTGTCATGATCGTATCAAAAGGTGTCAAAGGGAAGTGGGCACTACAACACTTCTCGGCCTCCTACCCCGACCTGTTATTCCATCTCTAAGCCCGCCTATAACTGCATTTGCTTTGGATTTGAAGCATGGGTTCACTCAACAGATTCGTTTCTTTAATTTCTTATTACATAGGTTTATTTGATCTTTCATAAGCCTTGCCTACTCCATTGTAGAGTTCCTCTATTTCCTGATTATAGGATTTGAATGTGAATTCTCCGGCTTCTTCTTGTGCGGAGTCGTGGGCGATCAATTTTACGGGGAAAATATGGATAATAATTTGGCAACCGAGCAGGGTATTCGCCTACTAGATGAGAGGACCGATTACTTGAAGTGTCCATTGGGAATGGAGTCATAATTTGCGGCACGATACTCGACCCTTATTTCAAAATAGACTCTTTGTGTAGACACCAAATTTGTGTCTTACGACCCCTTGTGACCCGCATCTCATCTCGCAATCTAACCTCATCACCTAAACCTTACACAATTATTTATTAATTACCTTATAATTGATAAATCCACATCACCTTACCTGCCACCTCACTTTGCTACCTCATCATGACCTAGCCCTAACCCTAAACTAACCTAATTAGGACCCATGACTTGGTCTAGACTCACATCCATAACTAATGCCTCCTTACTCACACCCAAAGCCGACCTTCTAGCCACTTGACCAAGCCCGCAACTCGATCTCTTGGGAGAAAAGTAGGGAAGGTGGGCTATTTTACTAAAAATAGCCTACTTTTTCTCTTACCGATGCCGGTTCTACTCGACCGCCGCGTCGGTTCTACGCAACCGCCATTGGTTCCCTGTAAATGGGCTCCCAAACCAAAACAACGGATCAGAATTTCATTTTTGGGATCGGTCGAAGGATTTCTGGATCAATAGAGAGCATTGCGAGCGAGGAACAGAGTCTAGATCTTCACTTGACAGAGCAGAGACGAGTGAAGAAACCGAGAAGTGCTTGCGTGAGAGGATATCAACTTGCATCTTCGCCAAAACCAGTAAGTCATATCTTGCATGTCCTCTGTTATAACATTTCTTCTACTCGTGAATTTAGGTCCTCCTAAATCCATCTCTCGAATCTACTACCCAACGTGTCATTGCATCTAATCAAGTTATCCTTTTACTTCTAATCATCCCATTTCCTAATATCATCCATAAACCAGCCTTACAAAACACCATAGCTACCAAGAAGATCCTAGAACCCACCGGTATCGGTTATCGATAACCGGCATCGGTTATCGAGAACATCTTTAACATGAGAAACCACTTCATATTATTGTCCGCGCAGCTTTACAGAACAAGCTACACGACAATAAGGGGCTAATGTAGACACCAAATTTGTGTCTTACGACCCCTTGTGACCCGCATCTCATCTCGCAATCTAACCTCATCACCTAAACCTTACACAATTATTTATTAATTACCTTATAATTGATAAATCCACATCACCTTACCCGCCACCTCACTTTGCTACCTCATCATGACCTAGCCCTAACCCTAAACTAACCTAATTAGGACCCATGACTTGGTCTAGACTCACATCCATAACTAATGCCTCCTTACTCGCACCCAAAGCCGACCTTCTAGCCACTTGACCAAGCCCGCAACTGATCTCTCGGGAGAAAAGCAGGGAAGGTGGGCTATTTTACTAAAAATAGCCTACTTTTTCCTTACCGATGCCGGTTCCTACTCGACCGCCGTCGGTTACGCAACCGCCATCGGTTCCCTGTAAATGGGCTCCCCAAACCAAAACAACGGATCGGAATTTCATTTTTGGGATCAGTCGAAGGATTTCTGGATCAATAGAGAGCATTGCGAGCGAGGAACAGAGTCCAGATCTTCACTTGACAGAGCAGAGACGAGTGAAGAAACTAGAAGTGCTTGCAGTAGAGGATATCAACTTGCATCTTCGCCAAAACCAGTAAGTCATATCTTGCATGTCCTCTGTTATAACATTTCTTCTCGCTTTCTGTGAATTTCAGTCCTCCTAAATCTGTCTCTGAATCTACTACCCAACGTGTCATTGCATCTAATTGTTATCCTTTTACTTCTAATCATCCCATTTCCTAATATCATCCATAAACCAGCCTTTACAAAACACCATAGCTACCAAGAAGATCTTAGAACCCACCGGTATTGGTTATCAAGAATCGCATCGGTTATCATAGAAACGGCATCGGTTCCTCGATCAAAACCAAAAAACCAGCCTTTCCCCTACCTAGTTTAACGAAACAATTTAATTGATATTTTGCGCTCTTTTGTGTTAATTCATATTAGCAGGGAACCACCACCTTCGAAAGGAAGTTTTATATTTCTGGGCCCAAGGTAGTTCCTCATTTATTGTCTAATTAAAATCTGTGGTCTTGTGTTCTTATTTGCAGTAGTCCTTCCAAGACAAAAAGGAGTTCTTCGCGGTCAACCCTGATCTTTCTCTACGGTACGCGCACACCATCTCGACATTCAATGTATTCCTCCTAACCCTAACCTCATCTGTTTCTAAAAGGAATGAAAGGATAGAAGCAACTCTATTCCCGAGGTTTCGAAACATTCCGAGCGAAACATTTGGCACTTACAGTGGGACCCATTTTGGGTTTCTTTCTCTTGCTTATTTTCATTTTAGGAAGCATATTTGCTGTTGCTGCTTTTGTTGTATATTTTCGTAAAGAATTTGTCTTGCTTTCCTAGTTTCGCATTAGTGAAAGTCATCTCTCTTGCTTCATCGAACATAATTTTCGATTTGGGTTTAAAACACATGCATTGCATTCCTGCTTGTTGTTCTTCAATTCTAGTGAACATAGATTAAGTAACAGGTCGTACACGTGGGGGTGATATCCACGGTATTGACAGGAAATTAACCCTAGTTTCACTGCACAACACATACCGAATCACTTCACCATTAACACAACAGCTCAAACATCCCCCTTTTTCCGCGGTATTCCTCCGCCCGATTGAGGTAACCTTATAAGCCAAAACAAACTTGACGTTTCCCCTAGGTCTTGTTGTTTAGGATTCTGACATCATCTTACGTCTAAAGGCATAAGCCCACGATAACTAAAATTAACCCTAGGATTAGTCTCTGGATTTGCATGTGCATCTTGCTTGTTTTCAAATTCTGTTTTCTCTGTCATACTTTGTCTTCTGTGATCAATAAGTTGATAAATATACTCAACGTTGCTAAAAATCAAATTAGCAGCCTTTTATATCTTCTTATCTTAGACTTTTGACACCGGCATCGGTTAAGGGACCGACGTCGTTTTCTCTATGACCGACACCGGTTAGTAAACCGATATCGATTCATCGTCTTCATCACCCCGACAAACCAAAGAACTTGCCAAATTCATCATTCTGAGGTTGTTTTTGTTCTTGATAGATTGAAACTTTCCTGTGTGTTCTTGTCCATGGTTGTCATTACTCGGAAGCAAGCCGCCGCCATGGTTTCACATGCCTGCCTGTGTCTTCGCTGAATCACCCCCTTCACATTCTATAGGAACCCTACGGATACCAAGTGAGATCCCCAAATTCCTCGTAGGAGACGAGGACTTTGCCAAACTTACGGATGCTAATCCCAAAGACTGCTTTGCATCAATACTATTTGTCTCATGCCCCTGACCGTACGCCTGATGGTCAGCTCCTTATTGGCATGCCTATTAGTATAGCTGCTCATTTAGCTCCCACTCCTCCTGATAACACTGCCTTACTTCCTGCATCTCTAGCCCCGTCTCCCAATCCGACGGCTTCAGAGGTTCATACGACCCCGATTAGCTTTCCTTTGGTTAATCTTGGACCCCACGTATCGTTACCACCAACTGCCCCTACCTCATCTCTCTTTCAGACCACTCCATTCATGACTTACTCTCTGCCACCTATTCACATGAGCTTTCCTTCTCAAGCTCCGCCTACCTTTTCATTCCCATACACGTATCCAGTAACCTCAACACCTTATATGGGACATCCCTATTCTGTGGCACCATCATCTCATCCAACCTGATTTCATCAAACAAATGATGGACAAAATGCAAAACACGGAGGCTTCGCTTCGGAAGTCGTAGCGCCTTGACATACGAGCAAGTTTGTCGGGAGCCCATTCACCCTTCTCGTCCCCTTCATTCATATCCTCCTCAATGGGAGTTGCCAAAATTTACTCATTTTAACAAGAAGAGGATCCTCAACAACACTTGCGATCATTTAGACATGCTTGTTATTTGATTGCCCATGATGACGCTCTTGTTACTCGCACCTTCCCCATGTCCTTATCAGACCCGCTTGAGAGTGGTACAGTTGCTTTAACCCAAAGACTCGATCTTCTCTTTTAACCAACTAGCCCAATCTTTCTTGGATCATTTCTCCATTAACATTGCAAGAAAGTATCTATCACCGACCTCTATGCCATCCGACAATTTGAAGACGAATCTATCGCAGATTTCGTTGGACGATGGCGGGGCCTTATCAACCAACTTACGTATGCCTTGCCTCAAACCGAACTTATCGAACTATTTACGCGGGCCTGCGCTAAGCACATCTCCCCTACCCTCCAAATTCAAACTTTCCGTACATTCGACGAGGCCTTTACCATGGCTCGGAAACTAGAAATTCGAGCCTTAGAAGAAGAGAAATTGCGGTTGCGTAACAAAAACCCCAATTTCCGAACTCCTGATTCTACCAACAAGCCAAACACCACCACTCCTCACGCGTCCACTTCTTCTAAATCAAAAGGAGTTGTCCACGCGGTAATGGTCAAATCTCAAACACCGTCCAATACTCCGCCGAAAACCACTTATAAGTACAAAGCCGAGCCCACCAATTACACTCCCTTGGGAGAAACTTATGGCGTCATCCTGGAGAAATTGCTCAAAGCTGGGGCTATCACCTTGCCCCCTGTTAAACCTCACTCTGGGTTTGACTCCACCCGCGCAATACCTTCCTGGTACAAAGAAAATGACTTTTGTAACTTTCACCGCGTAAAAGGACATAGTCATGAAAACTGCAAGATGTTGAAAAACATAGTGCAGGAAATGGTTGACGCAGGGGATATAACCCTCGATAATCCTAACGCCCCTGCTAACCGAAATCTGAAAATTTTCAACAAGCCATTCCCGAATCACTCATCCAACAGTAACGTAAACCAAGATATCTTAGCCGAGGAGAGTGTTCATGAGATCCATGCAGTCTTCGATTCTCAGCCAAAAGCCTCTATTGAAAAAATTTTAAATCAAACCTCTCCACCAACACAGGAGTCTGAACCTCCTTCACCACCATCAAGCCAAAGTGAAATCATTCCTTTACCCATAGAAGAGTTAACTGCCGGACTTCTCTTCTCATCGACGAGTCTTCTTACACCACATCCCTACAAGACTGTGAGCGGATGTTATCTAATTTATCTATTTCCCAAACGTCCCCTTCTACCGCTCTCGCTGCACAAGAGGAGAGCTCGCCACTCCTTTTGTCACCTTTAGACGAGAAATCTCTTACACTGACATCACCACATTCTTTAAACATGACAGATCCCCTCAAACACGCCCTCCTACCTATTAGTCCCTCATCACCTAAATCTTTTCAACAACCGGTGGACCTCTTAACATCTATTGATACAGTGCCTCATCTACCTCCTGTGTCACACCCGCAGTGGACTGGAATTACAACCCACCTTTCTTCCGTATTAAAATTACAAATCACACCTGGAGACTGTCATTCCACAGAAGATAGACAGGCCCTATGGGAACGTTTGAGTACCCCTTTTTCTACTCAAATGCAAATGACTGATCCTGATGTCTCCACCATATACCCGAAGTGTTTACAGAAGCTTAAAATGCCCCTGTTCTCACCTTCACCCCCTCACCTCTACCAAATGCCCCGTCCACTTCTATCAACTTAACCAGATCTTCCCCTACGCTGGGACCTCACCAATGACCGGGCCTAACACACCCGCCTAAGTGACTTGATCTATCCAAAATAAATCCGTCCCGCCACCTAGGAGACAAACTCAATCCGTGCCCCTATCACAATCAAAACCATCATCGTCATACCTACCTTCCATATTGGGACCCCATCCTCTACCTTACATCAATATATCATACCTCCCCGCGTTTTCTTCAAAACAACCTACGCCTTCCGCACCCATACAGAAATTCCAGGGTATAGCAACACCGTCACTCCGCGTATCCTGTCCACCTATCAACCCTAAACAAATTCCATCATCAAAAGATTTGTTTTCGGTCACTCCTATTTCCCCGTGGTTGTTTTCTGATACCACATCATCTGCGGCCTCATCATCCAACATAGCTTCTACGCCAAAGAAATCACGTTTAGTGAAAACCACGTATCAACACCCCTCGGCTAAACCACCACCCGTGTGAACCAATCATGCCCAAACATTACCAAAACCCGCACAACCAATACCCTCATCCTCTTCCGATTTTGACCCACTCAAAGGATCTTACGCCAAAATCCTTGCTATGTTGGTGGAGAATGCGACCATTTCCCTACCTCCACTTAGACCTTATGACCCGTCTAAACCCGACCTATGGGTTACGATGAGTCTAAAATCTGCGCTTATCACCGCACACCAGGACATGATGTGGAGGGATGCAAAGCTCTAAAAACCATCCTTCGTCAGTCACCTCTCCCGGATAGAAAGATTAAGAAAGACAACTTACGAAGGGAGAGACCTTTAGTTTCCATTCCCTCTCCTATACCATCTGTCCCCGCCTCACCAAGATCTATCATTATTACAACCCCACCTCTTGAAGACCATGAGTTATCCCAACCATCTTCCTCATCTCAGGTCTACGAGATTAATATGATTAGTGTCGCTACTCGAGGGCAGAAAAACAATGGGAAAGCAAAAGAAAACACACCTGCGGCATCTCTTTCTCCGTCAAATATCTCGATTGCATCACCACCTAAAGTGGTCATTCGCATGACCCGCCTATCCGTCTCTAATGGCATTGCTTACCAAAATATGATTAAACAGCTTCACCAATCGCCCAGTAAAAATGACACTTGTATGATCTCATTCGGACTTCAATCTCATCGACAAGCTCTTGTTGAGATCCTTCAAGGGATAGAGGTTTTACCTAATGAAACCCTCGTCTGCCGCCTCCATTCTAACACCCAATCATGTTGCTTCTCTCACCAAACAATCCATCTCCCCACCACTTCTGTCTCGGTACAACAAGCCACTGCAGTTAGTTTCTCGGAAGATGAAATTGTCGACTTTGGTACAGAAGACCCTGACCCTGCCCTTTTCATCTCCGCTTACGTCTGGGACATTCGAGTACGTCGGGTTATGATTGACGGGGCGCTAGCCTTAAACATCATCTCTTCAAAAGCCTTCCAACAAATGAATATCCCTTCTAGTTGCATGTGTGCCAACCCCATCATGTTGCGGTCATTCAATGACGCTATTACTTCTACCTTAGGCACCGTGATCCTCAACATTCGGGTAGGACCACGTACTTTACCCGAACTCTTCTATGTCTTGGAGGGAGAGTTCCAATATAATATATTGCTGGGTCGTCCTTGGATCCGAGCCATGGGATGCGTTCCCTCAACATTACATAGATGCATAAAATTTGAGTACGAGGGAAAGTCCTACACCGTAAAAGCTGACCCTCCCCCTTTAAAACCTTGCAATATGTTATACCGCCCGAACGATGTGCTTATACCAATCAAGACACCCATACATTCAACCTAACCATCCTCCTCAAATGTACCTCAACCATCCACCTCAACCGCGCCTACGCCTTCAATTGATGAAACCACCATCGCAAAAACCACTTCCCTTCCCGCAGCTAACATTCCAACCTCCGACCCCTTAGTAGATGTTTTTCAGCGCCTTACGCTGGGGGAGTACCGCCTATATAACGTTAGTTCTTTCCCTACCCCGCAGGAGTATGGACAATTACATGCACATCCCACCTACGACCGTCGCGTGGGGGAGATAATCTCTTACGGACCACCCCATTTCCACACTAACCTAACGTATGGGGGTGTTGACGCATCCTCCATTATCCCTGAACCTCCTCTTGGTGTGGTTCCCTTCCAATCTGATTTTCAATACTTGACAAATCGTCGTTTCGCCCTCACCTTCTTGACTCGTTGTGCTTGGAAAGGCTTTGGTTTTGGTCTTTACGAACAAGGCCGACATACACTCATTCCCATGACTACCCGTAAACATAATGATCGTAGTGGTCTCGGTTTTCCCGAAACACCTACACAGGAGACACCTCCTGTCAGCTGTATCCTGGAAGAAGAAGACGTCGCCCCTACCAAACCATCATCACCCACTTTGCCATCATCACCCACAGAATCTATAGACCCTGAATCCATCCCTCCTAACTTTTTTTTTCATAAATGCTATCTTCATAGGTCCTCTCACTTATCAACGCGATAATGACGACCCATCTTCTTTGCCCATTCTCGTATCCGGACATGATCGAAGAGGATTTGCCTTTGATTAATGTTGTTGAATGCCGTGACGATGACTCCATCCTCACTTACCGCGCGGATGATTCTTATATTCAACGAGCCTTACCATCTCGAAACCCAAACCATGCCGAACAGATCTACCATAGAAATCAACATCCACACGGAGGAGGATCCTCACATTGTGAAGATTGGACAATCCCTTAACACATCGAACAAGCCGCCTTTACTACCTTTCTCCGTGCTCGCAATCAAGCTTTCGCATGGTCTTATGCCGACATGCCAGAATTGATCCTACCATTCCGTCCATAACATCACCCTAAACCCCGATTCCAAACCAAGTCAAACAGAAATTGAGAAAATGCATCCACGCATTGCTCTCTTGGTCAAAGAGGAGCTTCAACGACTCCTTTCTGTTTCCTTCATCCCGCCTATCGACTACCCTCAATGGATTTCTAACATCGCACTGCACTAAAGCGACAGGGGACTTCGGATATGCACTGATTTCCGAGATCTTAACCTCGCTTGCCCTAAGGATGACTTCCCTTACCTAGCATTGACCAACTTGTTGATCTAACTACAGGTCATGAGATGCTCTCTCTCATGGATGGCTTTTCAGGATACAACCAAATTTTGGTTGCCCCTGCCGATCAACATAAAACTGCCTTCATAACTCCTTGGGGAACCTTCTGTTATCGTGTCATGCCATTTGGCCTTAAGAATGCTGGTGCTACCTATCAGCGGGCTATGACCTACATTTTTCATGACATTATGCACACTATCCTTGAAGATTATGTCGACGATCTTCTCGGCAAGTCTAAACATCGTAGTGAACATCTCGATGTTTTAACCATTATTTTTGATCACCTGTTACAATATTCTGTCCGCCTTCAACCGAAGAAATGTGTCTTTGGTGTTCTTTCGGGAAAACTTCTTGGCTTTATCGTCTCTTTGCGTGGCATTGAGGTCGATCCATCTAAAGTCAAAGCTATCCTAGAAATGCCCCCACCCAAAAATCTCAAACAATTGCGTAGTTTACAAGGTAAGCTCCAATCTATCCGACGTTTCATCTCCCAACTTTCGGATCGATGTCAACCTTTCCATCACCTCCTTAAAAAGGATATTGCATTCCAATGGAGCGAAGAATGTCACCAAGCCTTCGAAGCTCTCAAATCCTATCTCTTGCAGCCACCCGTGCTTATCCCACCCCAAGACGACCGCCCTTTCTACCTTTACCTTTCCGCCACCGACCACGCTGTAGGAGCCATGCTTGCACATCGTGACTCTGAGAATCGCGAACAAGCCGTTTATTATATAAGTCGTACTTTGGTGGACTATGAGACTAGGTACACACATGTAGAAAAATTGTGCCTTGCCCTATCATTCGTGGCCACCAAACTCCGACACTACCTTCTAAATCACAAGACTTTCGTCATCACCAATATAGACCCCATCCATTACATGTATGCCAAACCTCATCTGAACCAACGCATTGCGGATGGCTCATGCTTCTCACCGACTCGACCTTGAGTTTGTCCACCGTAAATCAATCAAAGGACAAACCATCGCGCACCAACTTGTAGAAGCTCCTTTACCTCGGGGAACAATTTACCAATTTCACATTTCGACGAACTCATCGCTACTCTTTCCCTCACGGAGGAGTCGCACTCCAATGACCCTCTTCTTCGATGGATCTAAATGCCGGTGCGGCGGAGGAGCCGGCGTTGTTCTCATTCCTCGACGCTGAACCTATGCCTCTTTCATTCCGACTCGATTTCCTTGCACTAATAATACGGTGGAATACGAGGCCCTTGTTCGGTCTCCAAGTTGCGTTACACTTAGGCATCAAATCTATCAACATTTTTGGCGACTCTCAATTGGTAGTCAATCAAGTTATGGGCGTCTACCAATGCAAAAACCAGAACTTCAAAAATTAAAACACTATGTGGGTTCACTTCTAGCCTTATTTACTCACTATTCTATACAAACCATTCCACGCTCCACTAACAAATTTGTGGACACTATGGCTTGCCTAGCCTTGCAAATTCCCGCCGCACCAACCGACTCTAAATTATTCGTTGTGGTCCAAGAACTTTTGCCCCATCCTATTCAACCCGGTAGTTTGTATGATAAATCGTGTCTACTAGTTCGCAGGATACTTGGTATCACCAATTTCACGATTACCTTACAATCTCCGTCCTCCCACCGACCTTACTAGTAACGGCAAACGTGTTTTTCTTAAAAGTGTTTCGCGTTATGTTGTCATGGGGGACTTCTCTATAAACGTGGCTTTGATGGCATCCTCCTTCGCCTGCCTAATCAAGCGCGGAGGCCACTCATACCATCCAATGATCCATGATGGTATTTGTGGTGGACATTTTAGCGGCTTGCCTGTGGCCAAACGAATCCTTCGCCTTGGTTATTATTGGCCTACTCAATAACGATCGCTACGAATATGTTAAGCGTTGTGTTATGTGTCGCCAACATGCCAACCTTCAACATACTCCTAGCCACCCGCTCCAGGTCGCCGAGATCTTTCGCCCTTCTCACAATGGGGTTTAGACCTTATTGGTGAGATTCACCGACCTCTTCACAACGTCACCGTTGGATAATCACAGCGACCAAATATTACACAAAATGGGTGGAGGCTATTCCACTCATTTCAATCAAAAAGAAAAAATTGTCGAGTTCATTAACCACTACATTATCTCGCCGCTTTGTGTTCCTCATCGCCGATAATGAGATAATGGAAAATCTTTCAAAAACAAGTTGTTGCAAGACCTTTGCGACAACTTTGGTATCAAACTTAATTTCTCCTCACCCTACTATTTACAAGCCAATGGGCAAGCCGAGTCCTCTAATAAAACACTAACCAAAATCCTCATGAAAGTTGTCAATGAATCAGGAAGAAATTGGCACGATCACATTCCCTTTGCCCTTTGGGCTTATCGTACTAGCATTCGTACTTCTACTAATGCCACACCTTTTTCTTTGGTATACGGCACCGAGGCTGTTTTTCCTCTTGAAATACAAATACCCTCCCTTAGAATATCTCTTCAGGATATTCTCACCAACGATGATTTCCGCCAAGAGCGGTTAGCCCAATTGGAGCTTCTTGACGAATGCCGTCTTACAACTCTTGATCACCTTCAAATCTATCAAAAACACATTAAACGTGCTTATGATAAGCGACTTCATGAGTGTACCTTTAAGGTTGGTGATCTTGTCCTCAAAGAGAATCAACATGTAACCAAACTAGAAAAGAGCAAACGTGGAAAATTTGCTCCCAATTGGATTGGGCCTTATATAATCACTCACACCTATGGATCTGGTACTTATCGTTTAGCTTCGCTTAATGGTAAACCTGAGCCTGAACCCCTTAATGCCTTGCATCTTCGACCATTCTACTGTTGAAATTAGTGTTATATCACTTCTTATCTACCTGCCGCTCGTCCCTTGAGCTCACTTACCACTACATACACTCTGTTTCCTACACCTCATAATAACAATCAAGCTCACATAGTTTGAGCCTCACCTCCCCTTGATGATGCCTTCCCCTTTTAGTCTAGTCCATGACTTCAAAGTATTAAAATAAGCCATATTCTTATGGGATTTTCTTGAGTCAAACTTCCTACTAAACTAGATGCTTCATGCCAAAAGAACATCTAGTCATCTAAATTAAATATAGACTGCTCCCTCGAAGGACAGCTATATGCCGAACTATTGCTGCTATTATATATAGATCGCTCCTCGAAGGACAAGCTATGCATTAAAACCATATCTCATTACTATAAATAGATCGCTCCTCGAAGGACAGCTATACACAGTCAGCCTTTATCAGAAGCTTCTCGCATTGATCAGCTTCGTGAAGACCTCAAGAATAATACAATCAATATCCCTTGTAGACTTCCCGCATCGATCAGTTTACATTCAATAAAATAAAAGCCTCATTCAAAAGAACTTTTGAGTCATGGACTTGTCTATTTAGGGTAGGTTCTCTTTCGTCAGAACACTCACTTTGTAATAAGTTCTCTGCACCTCAGCTATACCATCCACCTCACCTCACCATTTGTTTCAACTCAAGGGACGTGACGTACACCTGATATATTGTGATCATACAACTCTTTTCACCTATTGACTTCTCGTCTATGCACGGTACCTAGGGCTCCAAGCTCATTCTACGTGGTGTGGTTTGTTTAGCTCTCTTCATCTACGGAGCACTCTTTCTGCTTTGCCTCGCATCTAGGATTGTGTGTTGACCTTAATCAGGACACGATTCCCTACTACTTGGGTAGGCTAACTTCCGCTTCCCTCATACCTTTTACAACATCACCAATTCATTACCAACACCATCAACCTTACCTTTACTAATCTTAATATTTTTACCAACCAACCAATTGCCTAAACCGTACCAAATTGCCTGAATTCGCCTCTCCCTGATCCTAAGGGAGAACTACATCGGTCTGAGGCCCCTCCTTGCTTTGTGCAAAGGGCTATGTAGGCAGCACTTCGGAGACATGGGGTCTCCCAAGGTTAGCTCGACCATCCCCTACCATAACCTATCATGTGTGGTAAATATAAATATTTTTGTGTATTTCTATTTAATCACATTCCTCTTTATCCTTTTTCAGAACACCGAAAGTCAAAACGAAAACATTCTTATTATTATAACTCAAATCAACATACATATCTCGTTTTATTTAGATGTTAAACAAATACATCTTCTCTATCATCGACACGCAGGTCGGTACTCTTATTTATTCTTATACCTTGCTAACATTTACTCAGACCCTCACGCCTCATCCCGAACTAGGTGATGATCGTGATCGTCGACCCCTCTCGCCGGGTCTCTCTGTCCTCAAAGGTACCACGGCTATTGGTACCACCCACTGATCTGCCAATCTCTCCTGTAACATATGAATACGCCCTCTCGCATGGAGAACTCCAGCCTCTAGTCTCTCCGCCCGTGACTCCGCAACCACTAACAATCCTCTTGTCTCATTCACCTGTGTTTGGAGCTGCTGAACCAAACACTGCAGACGATCCCTCTCTGCTGTAATCACCGCTATGTCGTGGCGCTCACGTACACCTCGCAGCTTCTGCTACCCACCATAATCTATAGGCCTCTATCGTTCCTCGCATCCATTACCCCGCGATCGGCCGCTACCTCTTCGAGCCCTTCGGAGGTGTTGGCCGGGAGGTGAGAATATCGCCTCTGCACGATCCTCATATAGGTCTATAAGCTCGGGGTATATCTCGACAAATCCAAATTGTCGCCGCACGCGATCTATAGGAATCCTCTCATATTCACCTGGCCTGTGCCCCGCGATCCACCTCATTCGCTCTACACCCCTTAACTCCTCAGCTATGCTCTCTGTTACCATATAGTTACCGTAAGGCCTCCAACAGATGTCCGCAACCGTCACTCTCTCCCATACCTGCCTGTAATACTCAATATCACCCGTCACGGCCTGGGATCTGGCCTCTTGTTCTGTCTGGACCCATCGTCTGAATCCCAACCTCTGCACTCCGGTTTCTCCCGACTGGATGGGTCGGCCTATTGGTCGCACACAAACAATGTGCTCATAGGCCCAACAGTGTAATACGTATGAACAATCCAGCGTCGTCCTGTGATTTCGCCTACAAGCCCATAAACCCCTGTATAGCTCCGCCAAATATGCAGGTGCCCATGCAAACGTAACATTCCTTTCTACCATCTCCCAGATAACACACATCAATGCCTTTGGAAATCTTCCTCCTTCTGCCCTCGGTAATGCATAATACCCTACCGCTATCATTAATATCACTGCTAACCTTGTCTCCTCGGGTGCTTTGCATACATTACCCCATACATAAAGGATAAACTCTCCGTGTCAAATCTGGGCGTATGGACCAAATCTTTCTTTGTTATCGCTCCCGTGCCGTACCTTTGGTAGTGCGATATCTTGGTTCTCCTAATAGGGGGTCTCAAAATCGAAACACATCTTCCAATGTTATTGTCATCTCCCGTTGGCGAGATAAAAGGTATTTGTCTCTGGATTCCATCTCTCAATCAATGCCTCGCAACATAGCATGGTTCCGTGCAATTCATGAATAATAACGGATTCCACTTAACCCCAAACGATTTATCAATGTCCATTCTACTGGTGTTACATCCGCTCAGATCCATGACAACAAGCAAAGCCGGCACTTTATCATTCATCCTCAACCTACCTATTTGGCCCGACCCAAGGCCTCGCCCTACCTATTTGGCCCGACCCAAGGCCTCAACCTACCTATTTGGCCCGACCCAAGGCCTCGCCCTACCTATTTGGCCCGACCTAAGGCCTCAACCTACCTATTTGGCCCGACCCAAGGCCTTAACCTACCCATTTGGCCCGACCCAAGGCCTCGCCCTACCCATTTGGCCCGACCCAAGGCCTCAACCTACCCATTTGGCCCGACCCAAGGCCTCGCCCTACCCATCCGGCCCGACCCAAGGTCTCGCCCTAACCATTTGGCCCGACCCAAGGCCTCACCCTACCCATCCGGCCCGACCCAAGGCCTCGCCCCAACAATTTGGCCCGACCCACGACCGCATCACTTCAATACCATACCCACAATCAACGTTTTATTTTATCCATCCATCATGTACCTTTTGTTCAATCGAGCTCACCTGTTCGTGTTTTAGCATGATTAGGGTCCTTGACTTGATCTGTCGACCAACTTTGCCTAGACCTAGACCGTGACGTTTATCTCAACCAAACCAACCATTTGGTACTGCCGAACATGCCTAAACGTTCCGTTACCTCACCTGTTATATACCCTGGAGCTACTTCCTATGCCTTGGATACCAGGATTATATCACCCTTGTTTGGATAAACTATCGACCTTTGCCTACACATTGCTGGTTTGCTTGTCAAATCATGTACCCTCGTCATACTATTGCATTTCAACATAAATCTCGCTTCTTGGCCCTACCCCACCACCTTACCATCATCTCTACAACATGTACCCTTTATCAACCCTATCCCCGTTTTCCGTTCACTCAATCGGCGATAGATTTAAGGGAGATTACCTACATCTTTAACATGAGAAACCACTTCATATTATTGTCCGCGCAGCTTTACGAGAACAAGCTACACGACAATAAGGGGCTAATGTAGACACCAAATTTGTGTCTTACGACCCCTTGTGACCCGCATCTCATCTCGCAATCTAACCTCATCACCTAAACCTTACACAATTATTTATTAATTACCTTATAATTGATAAATCCACATCACCTTACCCGCCACCTCACTTTTGCTACCTCATCATGACCTAGCCCTTACCCTAAACTAACCTAATTAGGACCCATGACTTGGTCTAGACTCACATCCATAACTAATGCCTCCTTACTCGCACCCAAAGCCGACCTTCTAGCCACTTGACCAAGCCCGCAATCGATCTCTCGGAGAAAAGTTAGGGAAGGTGGGCTATTTTACTAAAAATAGCCTACTTTTTCC
Organism: Taxus wallichiana var. yunnanensis; assembly: GCA_018340775.1. Lineage (NCBI taxonomy): Eukaryota > Viridiplantae > Streptophyta > Pinopsida > Cupressales > Taxaceae > Taxus > Taxus wallichiana. The sequence continues at coordinate 1,014,327,896 of CM031237.1, forward strand.
TTACCGATGCCGGTTCCTACTCGACCGCCGTCGGTTACGCAACCGCCATCGGTTCCCTGTAAATGGGCTCCCCAAACCAAAACAACGGATCGGAATTTCATTTTTGGGATCAGTCGAAGGATTTCTGGATCAATAGAGAGCATTGCGAGCAAGGAACAGAGTCCAGATCTTCACTTGACAGAGCAGAGACGAGTGAAGAAACCAGAAGTGCTTGCAGTAGAGGATATCAACTTGCATCTTCGCCAAAACTAGTAAGTCATATCTTGCATGTCCTCTATTATAACATTTCTTCGCTTTCTCGTGAATTTCGGTCCTCCTAAATCCGTCTCGAATCTACTACCCAACGTGTCATTGCATCTAACTATTATCCTTTTACTTCTAATCATCCCATTTCCTAATATCATCCATAAACCAGCCTTACAAAACACCATAGCTACAAGAAGATCTTAGAACCCACGGTATCGGTTATCAAGAATGCAGCATCGGTTCCTCACGATCAAAACCAAAACCAGCCTTTCCCTACCTAGTTTAACGAAACAATTTAATTGATATTTTGCAGTCTTTTGTGTTAATTCATATTAGCAGGGGAACTGACCACCTTCGAAAGGAAGTTTTATATTTCCTGGGCCCAAGGCAGTTCCCTCATTTATTGTCTAATTAAAATCCTGTGGTCTTGTGTTCTTATTTGTAGGTAGTCCTTCCAAGACAAAAGGAGTTCTTCGCATCAACCCGATCTTTCTCTACGTGACGCGCACACCATCTCGACATTCAATGTATTCCTCCTAACCCTAACCTCATCTCTGCTTCTAAAAGGAATGAAAGGATAGAAGCAACTCTATTCCCGAAGCCGAAACATTCCGAAGCGAAACACTTTGATTACCGACTTTTCACTTTTTCTTGACCCCTGAGCCTACCCACATGTCTCGCACTCTCAATTTTCATAAGATATCTTGAAACAAGGCTTTTGAGAGTAGAAAATTGTTTTGACCTAGGGCTTTCATCTGTCCCTGAATGGGTTGTCTTGAAAATGTTCTTTAGTTTCTCTGTATTTTTTATTTTGAAATTTGCAATTGTTACGAGCAACTATGAGTCGTCTACCATGAATAGTGAAGGTCCTAGCCTCAATAGCTCTAGAGAAATATGAACAAAACTTATGTACAAAGACAAAATCATACATACTTCAAATGAGACATGTAGAGTGTGCACTGAGGCACTTCTTCTATTAGAAACAAAGTCTATTCCTACTCCTAAACTAACCGAGAGAAAAGGGGCTAAACAAAGCCTGATATAGGCAAGGAGAAGTTATTTCCCTTTCTCAAGAGAGGAAGCCATATAAATGATTTGACACTAAATATGGCTGCCTGTATGAGTGAAAAATGACTTTACGCCAATCCTCCACCCATATCAAGCAAGGTATCAACATTAATGGAAAATACCTCCTCAAGTTTATTTGGATTGGACTCCTAGAGGTGTTGATGGTGACCCTTGGTGATTTGATACTCATCCTCATGTGTTGAAGTAGGCATGACTAGTTGTGTCTTCTCCTTGGCTCCAATGAAGACAAATATCTGATTGGACAAGGTATGGTCCTTTAAATCGCCCATGGTTCTCGAACTCTAACTCCAAGAATAGAGCCTTCTTGCTGACTCTCATAGATGGATGGTCTCGGGAGGAATGATAGCCTCATACTCTTTCTCTTCCTCTACAACAGTGTGACTTTTTGGAAGATCAAAATATTCCAACTTTGATTCGGGATGCATGTGAAACTATAGGTTTTGCTTACACGCTCTCTTCCATGGCATCATACTCTTGTGATTGAAGAATGAATGACGAGGGAGAAAAGATTGCAATTTCAAATGAGCTCCCTCTTATCAAAAAATTATTTTGAGTCCGGTAGGAAATCAAACTCTTTACTTTCCTATTGTATAAGGTCTCTCCCTTTCACATGGTGATCTTAAAATCTTCAAGCATTACATTCACCATATGAAGCTTCATATTAAAACATGAAGCTAATGAGTTAAGGATCCTCCAAAAGATCAGACTTTTAGAGAGGTTGAATGGGAGAGGGGGCTGTATTTTATTGTGCAACTGGATCATGATTTAGTGCCTCTAAATTTGTCTTGGTCACCTCCACATGCTCCTTTTTAACTAATCTTGGAGCTGACTATTCTTCTTCCTTCTCTTGTGAAGAACATGGAAGACTCATATCTTCCAACCTTGGTTCCAGAGATACGTTGTGAGACATAGGTTGTTGCTCTTGAATTCCCTCCTTCATGGAAATAGTCTCATATTATTGGAAGATGGATGATGGAAGAGAAAATGATGTGATCTCCATAGGCTTTTCTCCATCAAAGTAATCCTCAAAGTTAGATAGATAATCTACCTCATTTTTGTCTGTTGCATGTGTTCAACCTCCTCCATGGTGTCTTCCGATCTAAAACTTTCTCACCATGGTTTCCCTCTTCCTCAAAAATTAAGTTTGAAAGATAAAACTCTTCTTCAACATCAGAGCTCGAAGGGGATGAAGTGGGAGGAAGAGCTGATGGTTCTTCTATAGCCCGATCCACACTCGGGGCTTTTGAAAATGTATGGTCCTCCTCCTCTACCATAAATTCAACCTCATCCACCATGGCTCTTCAATCTTGACCTCCTTTATTGGCTTGACCATCAAGGGATCGTTGTAAACCCAAATTTAGTATCCCAACTCATCATATTTTCTGTTATTTCTTTTATGTTGGGCTCGTCTTCTTATTTTCCTTGACTGGATTCTTGAGTATCTTCCCAAAATAGACTTTTGAAAGAAAGAGGAGTGATAGGTTGAGGTTCAACCAGCTCCACAATTGTTTGTGGTGGGGAGGGAGGTAGAAATTCTTGTTTGTTGGAGGGGATGATTGTTTGGAAGGGAAAAGGGTATAAGGCGAGATGAGGTGGGAGACTAGGGAATGGAGAAATGGAATCAACACTTGGGGCAGAAACCTGGGAAGCTTGGTAATTGGAGCTTGGGTTGAGATGGTGTTGCTTGAGAAAGAGAAAAAAGAAAAGCTATGAGATGGTGGAATTACCCATTTCCAAGGTTGTCTTGACTCCAACTCATAAGCCTTGATCTCCTCGAGTCCATTGTGTAAGTTGGGGAAGCATTTCAACCATGAATACTAGCTTCTCCTAAGGGCTGTAATGTCTTGGAAAAGGGCCTCTTCATAGACAAGGTGCCTTGAAACAAATCTTGAATGCCTTCATTTGTGATATGGCCTTGACCGCACCATGGTATCCTATCTTTTGGAATCTTCTTGAGTAGAAGAGAATCCACTATGTAGCTATTGCCATTGTATGTGCCCCTTGTTCTTGATAAGCTCTCTATGGCCAAACTAATTTTGACCTTGCTCATATGGGTAAGCATAATGGTTTTGGATCTGGTCATAATGATGATTTGGAGGAGTTGGGAAATGCATATGAGGTGGATTACACTATTGTTGTTACAAGTGTGAGTTCCATGAAAGGAATGAAGTCATGATTGCAAAAATTAATGGAATGGGAGAAGAAAATGGATGAAAATGAGTGGAAATGGATGGAAAATGTCTACAACTCATAGGATGGGTTATTGACCAAATGGAGGCGCTGATGTTCTTACATGTGCCTCAAAAAGGTTGAACCTTAACAGGAACACACCAACCTTCTAAGATGAAGTGGTAAGGTGCTTTGACTTGTCCCACTTGGTAGTGCGGTTGCACAATGGCTTATGATTTGTTGTTTGTAATGAGACACCTTGGAAAGATGGAAGATCTAACCTCAGTGTCCCATTGGGATTTCCAAAACTATTAGTGCAAAATCACAAAGCACCCCCAAATGGCCGGGTGTGAAGTAGGGCATTTAGTGTGATTACACAACATGGGACCATCTCTCAAGATGTGGGACTTGCAAAACTTGAGATGGACCTCCAGAGAAAGTCGGTTCTTGCTTCCTAATCTACTTGCCATAAGCTACTCTAGTGTAGGTAGAACCTATTCTATCCTAATCTAACCATTCCAAGAGAGAGAGAGAGAGAGAGCATGAAATATCCTACACTAGAAAAGGAAGTGGTTGAATCACTGACACGACTACCTAAAGTGGAGAGAGGTGAGAAAGGAGAGGGTGGAAAAAATGCACCCACACTGCAGAGATAGATTTGACACAAACACCACTTCAAAACCCATTAAATACAAATCGTAGGAATTGAAACAAACATTAGAATATGCACGGTATACCTGTAATGATGAGAGGTAAGAAGAGACAACAAACTAAGCCAAGGATGGACAAATGGATCACGAAACAAATTTTATTGCTCCAAAAGTTTACAAAGTACATCATCGGTGGGCAAGAGGTAAGAAAACTCCATTACATAGCCATGGGAGGAGGTTTAGACTCCACGTTCCACCCTAAGGAAGAAAGAGAAGGGGGAAAAGGAGAAACAATGACCAACCCTTTGAATATGTCCCTTCATTACAATATATAGGAAGAATAAGAGAGAGAAGAGGGAAGAATTAGAATCATGCTTCAACAACCTAGAGATATGAATTGAATCATGCTTTGAAAGCTCAACCACTATCAATCTATGCCTTTCTCAAATCCACCCCAAATCTGTCATGTCTAGTTCTCTGAAGAAGGCGGATCATATCGAATCAAATCGGTAGTATGAGAAATCAAGCTTTGTATTAATGTTCGGAAGACATTTTATCATTTTTACACACTAAATCATGGTAAGAATGATATTTTATGTTTCCATGGCATAGAGGGTGTCGAGACATTTCCAAAAAGTCTTCTCCCACCCAAATCGAGTCTCTAGTCAAAAGATATGGCCATTTGAATATTTAGATCATGAGTGTGCAATATTTTAAAGAGTTTGTCCATACAAGGTCCACGTGGCAACCGCCGCATGATCCTTGGGCTTCTATTTTTGTATTTTTCTTGAATCTATTTTCTTTGTGGGGACAACATTCGACCTCTAGACACGTGGCATCCTAGCGATTGTTTGGAAACCCACCCCAAATTTTGCCTATGAAATAGCATCGTGCCGACACTTGGCTCCCTCTCCGCTTGACTATGCCTTGACTATTCAACCCCGACTCTATCCTTTTTGGACTATGAGACACATGGAAGGTCCACGCTCATTTGAAAACCCACTCAATATTTTTCCTTTAAAGGAGGGCGTGTTGACACTTGGTGCCTTCGCTTGCACTCTATACTTAGTCATTTTGGCCAGCTCTCCTTTTTGAACTTTGTTGACCATTTTCTATGTGGAGGCTGGTGTAAGTTTGAGTCTCCAATCTGGATCCCACTTTTGGATGTGCATCGTTAAGACACTTGGCACCCTCGATAAGTTGAAGAACTTTCAACACCCGATGCAACTTTGGGGCTCTGGATGCGTGGAACCTTGGTGCTCATTTGGGTCTGCCCCTTTGGATTCAATCTTTAGAGGTGAATTGTTTGGACACTTGGCTCCCTTCGCTGTCTCCTCCATACTTAGTCATTTTTGGGCCCATTCTGAACCATTTGTGAAGCCCGAAGACTTTGAATATTTGTTGTTTCTTTTCCTTTGAGCCTCTGGTTCTTTTGACACTACTCACCTCCTACCCCAACCCTGTTATTCCATTTCTGAGCCCGCATGTAATCAGTTTGCTATATTTGAAGCACAAGTTAGCTTGACAGAGCCATTTCTTGAATTTCTTCTTGCACGGGATCATTTGATATTTTGTAGGCTTTACCACTCCATTGTATAGTTCCTCTGTTGCTGATTGTAGGAGTTTAACATGAATTCTCTCGGCTTCTTCTTGTGTGGGGTCATGGTTGATCAATTTTTCGGGAGAGGAAAATATGGATAAGTGTATATACGAGGTGGTAGGTGTATAAGGGGCTATGCTTAAGGTGGGTGATGAAGAAATGGTTGACACCATGGGAGCAACTGATGTCAAAACTATGACTGATGTTGTAGGTGTCACACATATTAATGATGTGGGGTCAAGTTGGGATACTACAGGCGCAAGTAAGGTGGATGAAGGTAACCCAGGAGCTAGTGATAGCTGATGTGGAAGTGGGGGTAAGGGTAGGAGGAATGGACACATGCATGTTATATACCAACTGTCTTGATGAATTGTGAGTAGAGGAATGGGCAAGATAATGTTGTAAGGTAGTGGGGTTATGGTCAAGGAGTCTTGTGAACTCCTCATCACCAGTACTAATGATAATGGGCTGAGTAGGATCCATAGGTGATGAGGATGGAAGGTGGCGATGGGCTAGGCAAGAGTGGCTGAAGGATTGCATGGAATACAAGGGCATTGGCTTGACTATGAGTCAAAACCATGTGAGTTGGCGTAGGCTTGGTAATCTATTCTCTGTAAATGACACAAAAAAATAGAAGAAATGGAGAAAAATAGTTCCAAGGGGTAAAAATAGGTCGTTGTTTTAATTAAAAATTAAAACACACGAACCAACATCAGTTGGGTTAACCAATGACGATGATAGGGTGACCGATGCTGATTAGGTTAACCAATACCGGTTACTGTAGGAAATCAAAAGTTTTGCAAATGGGGTAATAACTGATGAAAATGAGACAAAACTGGATCTAACAGTGATTTTAAAGATCCAGGGGTATGATGATATGTTTGAGGAACTTTAGAAAGAAAAAAATAATGTAGTGAGTGTTGTTTTTGGTAAAATGACTAAAAATAAGATAAGCGATAATAGTCGATGATGAGTAAACCGATGGCGATCACGGGTCGACACCAATCACTATGAAATTTGAAAAGATGGAAAAATTTGATTTTTGTGACTTAGATCAGGTAAAATATCAACCTAGAAATCTGAGTATGATAGTGATGGACCCTAACACACTCAGAAAAAGTTAGAATACACCAACTATAATTGTGGAGTGTGAAAGGAAGAAATAAAAAAATGGAGAACACATCCTCACAACTCAAAACAAAAATCAAGAAAAAGTTAAGAAACACAAAATCCTATGGGTGAATTTTATGTTTTAGCTTATGCTATTTAAGACTAACTCGTGAACAAAACAAAATGTTTGGTTTGATAGAAGGTGTCTTATGAAAACCCAAGGTCTAAGGATGGTTTCAAATTTTTTTGGTAGGGGTGGTCCTTTCTTTGATATAATGATTGGATAGAGAAACTACTTGGGTTCCCACTATCAATCCTCTGATCGTGTGATTGTTAAAAACTTCTTCCAGGTAGGATGATGTTTAAGAATATGTGTAAATTATGTAAGTGGTTTGGTATAGAGAGAGTTTGCAAGTGAAATACGATTAAATTAGTCAATCATTAGCTGGGCATGACTTCAAAGATATAGGTTTCCCTCAAATTAATGTGAGCTATAATGCAACAATCCAAAATTAAATGCAAGTGTTTTATTCCCAAATCCACAATTATATTCGATGTAGCAAATGGAGAACATGAAGAGGGATGATCTTTCACTAATGTAATGTAGTAAAAGGAAGATGTGTTATTTTTAAATCACTAAAAGTATGATTTCTTTTAGACAATAACAAGAAGGAGAATATTTCAGAGAAGAAAATTAATGTGAATACTTTTCGAAGGGAAATCAACAAAAATTTGTTTCCTAGGAATGAACAAATGCAAAAGGAACCCCTGATGGGTCCCATTTGGCGCAAAAAATGTTTCATCGATTCTTAGAAAATTAATGAAATAGATAAGGGTAGTAGGCCAAGGAGGAATACCTATTTGTGATGTCGGTTGAAGGTTGTGCACGTGTTTTGATTTCTGATCCAAGTTGATTGCGAGAGCTCCCTTTTGGCTAGGAGGAACTACTTGTAAATGTAAAACAATACCACCAAATAGAGTTAAAAAAATAATGAGTGGACTTCTAGTGGAAGCTAGATCAGAAGCGTGATACTTCCTGAACAGGATGTCAATCCACTTTTATATAACAATATTAATGCTAGTTAAATCATACATGAAGTAAAGATCCTATTGGAATTGAAACGATTTAGGTATCTCGTATAAAACAATAAGAAAGGTCATTCAAAAGGTTGTTTAAGGTCAAAATGGGAGGGTTGATTAGTTGGTGTTGAGTTGCAGGTCTGGTGCTCTAGGTAAGGTTTGGTAAGGATTAGAAATGGTTCTAGGCTATTGGGAAGTGGGTATTAACTCACTAGTCTGTAGAGCTATATTAACATAAATAGTAACTAGTGTCGGTTGACCTGGATGATGACCTTTATGTAGAGTGATGGGTTGGTTGGCTAACTAATGTGGGTAGGGGCAACTAGTAAAAAGTTAAAATTGGTTTTCGGACTCCCTATGATTGCACAAAGGTTGGAAATGGTGAGAGTGGGTTGTAAAATGGTTCTGAGGACTCAGAGATGATTAAGAGAGGGTGAAAATGGGTGAAAATTCCAGGTATGATCAGGTGATGGGTTGATGGAAGGAAGGAAGTATATGGGTGTGGAGAGAAATAGACTATAGAGATGAATAAATGAATCTACACAAGGAAACTAGAGATTTAGTGTAGAGATGTTAAATACTTACTAGAAAATAGATTGGAGGACGTAGGTGATGAAGATAGTGACAAGAGATATCCGTAGAGAAGAATCAATGTATTTGTGCCATAACAAATTAAAACCTTCGTGGCTCTCTATTGTGAATCTGTGATCGATGTTGGTAGTGCTCCCGTGTGTCTTCTTTTTCTGAGTGCTAAATAAATTTGAGTTCTCCAAGTATCTAGAAGAAATGAGATCCTAAATCAATTGACCAACCTGGGAAAAGGCTTTTGGAAACGTATTTAACCTAACCGATAACAATCGGGTGACCGACGTCGATTAAGGTGGGAATATCTAGGTTGGCCAAAAATAGCCAGATTGTTGCTATTTTTGGTGTGATATCCAACCTTCTACCGAGTCTCGAGTGATAGATCATGGAAAGATAAGTGGGAGTCCTTTTAGGTTTGTTAATAGGAGTTAATTCTAGGTTTTAGACTAAGTCCTAGTTAGTTAGGATAGGTTTAGACTCGGTCTTAGGTCATTAATGAGGTTTGAGTAGGTCATTGAGTGAGGTGGCTAGGTGAGGTGGTTAAGTGAGGATATTAATTAATTTAATTAAAATAATTAATTTAATTAAGATAATTAATTTAATTAACATGTGTACTATGGGATGTGAATAGGTACAATATGGTTAATTTAATAAACAAGGTTTAAAGGGGAGTATGAGCAAATTTTGGTGTCTACAGTGTAGATATATATCTATGGTTCATGTTATTGTAGAGTTACTAATTAGAGAGGTTGGTTGAGAGTCCCTTGTAGAGAGAGTACTATTTTTATTATCTAGTTATTGGTTGAGATATGTTGTAAGAATGGTTTGTTATGTATACGTTCTTAATAAATGAATGGTTATTTTAAGTAAATCCACCTTTATGTTATGAGTTAGTAGATTGTTAATTAAATGTGTGTGTTTGTTTATATTGTTCTAGTTATTTTTCTAAGTTATAATGTTAATTTATTTCCACTAAGTATGCTCATGCACACATCCTTGAAATAACAAAGGACCTAGTGTACTAGATGTGCTTCAGGTGAGCACAAGAGAGAAATCTAGCATGATATGTCAACCCACATGGTGGGTGAAAAGGTCTTCATGTGCACTTGGGTTAGGCCCCTCTAGGCTAAATGGGAAGTTAGGTATTAAAACCCTAATATGTTGTAATAATTTTTCAAACCATCATTTATATGATGGGGATTTTACGCCACAAGGGATGCTTATGTTTTTGTAGGGGATCGTTGGAAATATATCTTGGAGGCTTAATACGAGTAGAGTTTGATGTCACTTTGGAGTAGAGATAATAGTGGAAATACTATAGAATTATTTCTATTAACCAAATCTCTGCCATGATGTTACCAAATACATCAATTCCTATACATTTTGTGTGATTTTCAAGCCAACCAATCAAAAGTAAGGCCTTTAAAACCTTATACCAATTCCATGAATACCATGTGATTTTGTCTTAATGGATTCCATGCCAAATCTCCCTTCCACTAGGCATGACCATGACTATGTTTTTGTGGTGGTTAATAGGTTTTGAAAAAGTGTAACCCTTACATCTTGTAAGAAGGCAATCTCAATAGAGAATACTACAAAACTATTCTTTAAGCATGTTTGAGTATATTTTAGTATTATAAGAAGGATCATTCGAGATAAAGATCCTAAATTTTTAGAGATCTTCTATTCTATGTCATGGTTCATGATGGACATGAAACTAAATAATTCCTTTGCATTCCACCCTCGGACCAATTGCAAAACAAGGTAGTTAACTACATGATTGTGCATCTTATTTTTATGTGTAACTCTTAACATCTATGCACATGGGATGAAATTATTGCATATGTAAAAATATCTACAATAAACCTCTTCATAGATCCATGGGACATAGAACATTTCATGTATGTCTTGGATTCCATCCATTAGCTCCCATTTTCATAACATTGAAATTTATGTTGGAAGAATAATCTTCATACACTGAAACAAGTGGGTATAGAAACAAAATTTATGGAATGAATTTAACACATGTAGTAATAAGTTGATTAACTAAAATGTGGATATATGCCTAAGCTACGAAATTTTTAAATAAAGTAAATAAATACAATAAATAAGTATGTAAATGACCCAAAAACTAAGATAATGGAAATGGAAACCCTAATGTGCAAGAGAGAAGAGGAAAGAACACATCTAAATATAGGATGCTCACGGACTCGTGTCGCAGAGGTGACTATAGAAATGAGAAGAAATAATGACTATGTAGAAGCCATGAAAAGGATGGATCTAGGATTTTTATTTGGTGGAGCACGGAGAGGACCTGGAGTGCCTACAGTGCTGGTCTATAAGATGGATGCCTGATATGTGTAATTTTTTAGAACTGATCATTACACATTCGGTAGATGGTTTGAAACCCTCACTATCTATCACATAGAGTTCATTTTAATTCTCAGATGTCACCGATATTCTAAGATGAATATAAAGACACGAAAACCCTAAACAAAAATCAATCCCTAAAAAGGAAAAATGCATATAATAGGGTTAGACTGACCTCAGCTACCACAATAGTGGACTTACTAACTAAGTGTTGCACTACATTCTAGACCCAAATATAGTTTTGTGTGTGTGTGTGCATCATGTGCCCTAGGTTTTCTTGTGCCAATCACACTTTGTGAAGTAGCGAGCAATAACTATGTGTAGAAAATGTAATAGAATTTATGCATGGAACAAAATAGAATCCCTCCTTATGCTTATGTGATGCATATGAACTAGCCTTGTCCTTATGATGGAACTAATGGATGAAAATGATCTCTAAATGGATGCAAATCTAAGTGGATGATATTAGTGACTATTGCTTAGTCCCTCATTATGGCCTTATGTAGACACAAAATCATGCACTTTACGCATTATTTATCTTAGTCTTATACTACTATTTTGAAGGTTCTCAAGTGAATAAAGTACCAATTAATCCCACCTCTTGGCCATCTTTTTCTTATATTTTATTTCATCCTTTTCACTTATTTTTCTATACTTACCCACCTATTTCATAATTGCCTCATTGTTCTAGCCAAAAATTAGGGCATCCAGTGCCTGTACTAGGGTGCCCTGTGGTGCCTTTGTCCCACTTTGGGTGCCCGGTCAATGTTTCTCTTTTTCCACTTCTTTTTGGGGTCATTATAGATGTTTTTCATCCTTATCCTTTTATCAGATTAGACATGTTGGGGTTGATTATTTAAATTAAGCTTGAGAAACCTATAAATATAAATTTATAAGACCATAATGAGGGGCCTAACATCACATACTATTGTCATTCCATCTAAAGTTATGTCCACATAGGTCTATGCATCAAGGCTAGAGATATACATCAACACACACAACCTAGGGGAGGGATTATATTCTATTCCATTCACACATGGTATTACATTTTTATAGTTATTATTTCTCGCTATTTCACAAAGTACGACCGACACGAGAGCACCTAGGGCATGACATGCACACACAAACACACACACACACACACACCATAACTACATCCAGTGTCTAAAATGTAGTGCAACGCTCAGTGATAAGGTCACTAGTTTGGTAGTGAGGTCATCCGACCCATTCATTCTCGCATATTTATGTTTATTAGGGTTTGATACTTCCTTTTCTCTTACATGTCATCATTTGATAATTTACCACATTCAAGTGTAATCCAACAAATCCCAGTGTGACAGCATGACAGATAGAAGTATCATCCTGTGACGATAAAAATTTAGATTCTAATCATTTACAAAGACTAGGGCACCCGGGGCTCCCCATTACCTTCCCAAGCGCCTTAGCCGAGTCGAGTTCAGATCTTCTAGATCTAGTCTTTGCAAGACTTTGAGTGATGATTTGCAGTTATAGATTTTATTTCTAGACTGCAAAGCAACCTCGATAATATCTTTGAATCGGTTAAGCCATTTCCTTCCTTCTCTTACATACTTAGGGTTTTATTTCACTTAGAATAATTAATTACAATTGTTTTATATTGTTTTAGTTTCATTTATACAACATTTTAGTCCTCCTATTTAGATTAACTAGTGACTATACTTTCATAGTTTAGTTTAATTTTAGTTAATCACCTCATAACTTTATATTTATAGGGTTCTCTTGATCTAATTTCGTAATTAACCCTGAAATGGCTGACCACCAAAAAGATAAAGATCTCAAATGGCTAGAAAGAGCCCAAAAAGTGGCAAGAAAGTCTAAAAGGATCGAGGCACCTGGTGGGACCATGGCGGCCATGGGTGCCCTAGTACTAGCTAGCACAGGTGCCCTAGTCAAAGCTAAAATGATAGAAAGTGATAAAAATGACTGGGCATGTATGTGGTAGAGGTCGGGAATGATGACATAAATCAAATAAAAATGACCAAGAGATGGGGGTTAATTAGTACTTTCTTCACTCACAAACCTTCTAAATAATTATTATGAGACCAAGAATAAATAACGTCTAAAGTGCATGATTTTTGTCTACATTTACCCCCACTTTATATTAGATAGAAGAAATATTGGTAACATGAAGTAGATAGAGATGCATACTTGATAATCCATGTAGAGTGATGTAGAAACATGTTGAAGGACTAGACAAAGCATGTAATGACAAAATGATGATGGAGCGTGAAAACTATATATGAAAAAGCATAAAAAAGGTGATGAGAGTGAACCTAGGAAGAAACACATGTGTAGCGGTGATGTGATGTACTGCTTGGTTAGTATGGTGTGTCTTTGCTGCAAGATGTTGTTGTTAATGTTGTTGTTCTTGTTTCCCCATTTAACCGCTTATTTCTCATATGGATGGACTGCAAGGAAAAAAAGATCAAGTAGTCAAATATGTATGTGTAAGAGTGCATGTAAAATACACAAATGAAAAATGTAAATGGAACATGTGCACCTGATCCATGTTGAGAAAGAGAGTGTAGAAGGATATCCTATATTGTCGAGATTTTTTGGCGATTTGACACCATAGGTGAAGAAGTATAGGAGGAATTGTGATGTATCTTCCAACCTTTAACTACTTCCCTAAACATGTGTGAAGATATCTTTGTATGTCCTTATTTTTTTAGGTGATACGATGCCATTGGCCAAAGAATTATGGGGAGGAATTCCACTATATACTCCAACCTTTAACTTCTTCCCGAATGCTAAGGACTACCATATCTTGTAAAAGCTTCTTTGTACGAGGTTCGAGAGGCGGTCCGAACCCACTCGCTATATGTAACCCATAATGCCAAGGGAAAAAAAGTGCATTGAAATAAACCAATGTAGAAGCATTGTATAGTATTTAAATCCAAAATGATGTCATCCCTCTTTGGGGGCACATGCGATGTCACGAGAATGGAGAATGCGGACCCAAAAGAGGATCAACCACATGAACTTTGAAGCTCTTCCTGCGTGGGGAAGGGAAAGTGCTTAGTAGAAACCAAGGCACGCACAAACTAGGGGCTATCCAAATGCAAGTGTTAGTAAAAACAAGCATGTGTGTATAATAAAATGTGTAATCTATGTAAACAATGTGTAATCTACCTAGCAAAGTAGTAATGTAAACACGCAAAAAGACAAGTAAGCCACACAAAGTGGGATACAAACATGGTACATGAATCACAATGTCACAAGACACGCAAGGACATAATGGCCACATATAAATAAACAAGTGTACACACGGACATATGGCAAGGCCCAAAACAAGAGAAAACAATAGAAAAACAATATAACAAACAAGTGTGGAAGAAAACATCCCTATATAAAAATGTTACACATGAAGCACTGTTAGCATCATGCTAGAAAGATAAATAGTATGTCAAAAGCATGTATAAAAGTAATGTAAATTATTAAGTATGAAATGAAATAATAGCACTGGAAGAGATGAATGTGGATGCTCCAAAGTGACCAATGTAGGAAGGGTAGAAGGTGAGCATCCATGTTGCATGTAAGAGTCCTTTATTTGCAAACACAACTAGAAAATTATGTGAATGTGCATGTATGGATGATATAGATAAATGAAATACAAGTAATCTAACTAGCATGTGTAATAAAGCAACCATGAACAATAAAAAGTGATAAGAGTAAAAGCAACCATAATATGCAACATGTTGTGGATGGATGGAATGGAATGTAAGATGGAATGATAGGAGCTATGTTCCCCAAGTGAATTTAAATGTAGGCGGTGAGGTTCAATTGGTCCCCCAGACAGACATAAGAATGAATCGTAAACGAGAGTGTGTCATCAAGAAATGGTGGAGTAGTGTGTATAATTCACATAATTTAGAACTAAAATGTGTAACATCCTCATTTTAAGAATTCAATAACAAGGGTTTTTATTCATAATGTTCACTATTCTAAATTCACATAATTTAGAACAAACATTCATTTAGCTAATCCATCACACAATAGTAAACCATATGCAATGTCATGACTCGATATTAAACCGATCTCTCATGTTTCTTTATATCAAGTGTATACTAAGTATACTTGTGGTTCCCTTATTCCATTAAGGGTCAATCAAGTGTAAATATCTAAAGATCCTATATGGGTATCTATTATGGATACCCATCTGATATCACACATCTTTAGTCAGGTGAAATCAAGACAACACAATCAATAGCTTGTGATACTTTGGCCAAAATTTTTAAGACATGTATGTCATGATTTTATTCCTAGATGACATACTCATCAAAAGGAATATGTCTTTCACCACACTCAAAATTATTATCTAGATTAGACTATCTTGACTTATGTCAATCACTTCCATGTCCATGTTAGATACTAAGTAGGGCTAGCTCACATAGACTAGTGTTGATAATCTTCTTAAGAAGACTATGGGAAATCAAGTGCATCTGAATCGACTTGTGTCACTTAGATCCACTTCATTACCCGTAGTCATCATAAGATGACATCAACACTAGGCCATACTACTATCACTCATTAGTGTATAACAATGACATGGATCCATAGTTTATGATAACAACGCTTAAGGGAGATAGGTGGATAATCATGCCATAGTGGGCTGCTCCACAATACCAATTAATGACTCACATCATTAAATGGGTATTGTGCAACAATGATATGTTATGATAGTCATCGTTCAAGTTCGCTAAGTGAAAACATTGTATCTTAACAAGTTCATTAATTTATTTAATTCACAACTTGTTAATCCCACCCTTTATTATTCTCATCGTTAGGTGTCATGCCTAAGGATTAACTAGGGTTCAAAAATGAATATTCCTTTATGTAAGGATCGTAATGTTTTATTCACTTAAGTGTAGGATTGCAGATTTAAGTTTGCATTATGCTTAATCATTTAAGCATACATTTTCCATTAATTCAGATAAGTGTCATGTTCCTATTTTAGTTGTATTTAATGTAGGAAAACATTCATACATTAATCATTTTCACAAAATCTCTTAGGAATAGTTTAACTATTCGTAACTATTATGTTTAGGTATGTTTTCATACTTTTACAAAGTAACATAACCTATCAAATGCAACCAAAACACATCAATCATAAGCATAACATCTTTATACCATTAATTTCCCTTTCCTTATAATTTAGTTATATCCAATAAGTATCCCCTTATTCATAACTTCATTATAATCACTAAGTTATCACAATTGTTTTAATTAACTTAAACAATAATATATATATATAAGGATCAATCCTCATAAGTCACTCTACATTCCAAATCACAAGTACAACTTATTTCCATTCAAGCTAATGGACTTAGTCTAACAGCCATATACTTGTCATACTACCTAAGTTACTTAGGTATTTAATCACTCTTCATTTATCTCATAATGATATTCAATCACATAAAGCATGTAGTACTTCAATAGATGATACATATGCTTAATATAATAGTGGCAATAAATACAAACTACCTTTCATTTTATAAATGAATTCACAACTAAGTTCAACACTTTACAACTAGTCACTTCCATTTAAACAATATAATAAAGTAAACCATCTTTATTTCATTCCAAATTCAATATCAACAATCATGTTTCAAACAATGAATTCAACACTTCTTTTTCGAAGTAATTACAATAAATGGGCCATAGGCCTTTCTTATTTTCGAATCAGAAGTACATCAAGAAATGAATACAATAATCATTTATTCAAATCAACTATCTTCAATCAATAGAACAAATGCAACTTTTTATACGTCTTTCTTCTTTCATCTTTCACGAAGTCCATCTGCAAGATTATTATCTTTATTCATATGAACTGAGCATGATAAGAACTAAATCTTCAAAACAACATGCTCTAACTAATAATTTCATAAAAGGAATGTTTCTTTTAAATGAAATTATTCTAAGGTTAAAAAAGAACACACAACTCTTTTGAACATCAACAAGGAATCATAAAAACATCATCATAAGGAAGATAAGATAACTAAGTACATTCATTCAAGTAATTCTAATCCAGTATTAATTTAAGACACACATAGTAACCCAATCAAATACAATTGATCACAATCAATCAAATAATGCAAGTACTAGTATAATAATATATATTATAGTCATATAAGCCCATACTTATATAACTGTAGTTTTATATACCAATTTATTGAATTT
This sequence comes from Taxus wallichiana var. yunnanensis, assembly GCA_018340775.1. Classification (NCBI taxonomy): domain Eukaryota; kingdom Viridiplantae; phylum Streptophyta; class Pinopsida; order Cupressales; family Taxaceae; genus Taxus; species Taxus wallichiana. Next base: position 1,014,345,014 of record CM031237.1, read on the forward strand.
TATAAAACATAAACTTAATCAAGTTTAATATAATATTTATTATATTAAGCCCATAATATAACCTAGTATTATATTACAAGTAATATTTATCAACTATCTTATAAGTTATATATACATAATAATTTATGTAAAAATTAAGATAATATATACTTCTTAACTCATCATAAGTCAATATCAATTATAATCCAGTATATATTATATAACATATAATGAGTTAATAAAGATTTTTTCCATAAGTTACTCATAATATAACTCAACATTCAAGTAAGGGTCATTACAAACCAAAACTTGATCAAAAGGAGATATAAGTTTATACTTCATTAGTTTTCATAAAAATATATGAACAAGCAACTGATAGATGATATATAATACATTACACTCAATATATCATCAACCTGAGAAACATATTATGATCAAACAATATCTCATAACTTAAGTTATGAAGTTCAAAAAATTTGAATTTGAAAAAGTAGTATAAGTGATTAAGTGACTCTACTCCATAGTCACACACTTTAAAATGGATCAACTAAAACTTAAAAACATTCCTCAAAATGTTTTTCCAATCAAAGACTCCTCTAGTTTAGGAAAAGACTTCAAGTATTTTCTAATAAGCAAGATATGAATAATCATTTATTGATGATCAATCATCAATCAAAGTCTAAGCTCTCAAATCGAAACTTTTCATATCAAGTTTTAAAATAGTAAAAGATATCTATAGATGATCATTTCAAGTTAAGATAAATATCTTAATTGAAACAACAACAAAAAGTGAGAAGAAGGAGTTATTCCATATACTATCATGACATGAAGATAATTTTAAGTTTTAAACCAAACTTATCCATAATTCAACACTTCACCCTAGAAATCAATCCATTAATAAAATATCATCGATTCAAATGTTATCTAATTCATAACAAATATAAAAACATAAGGTAGATGATGATATCCTAAAGACTGAGTGAGCCTAAGGCTGAATATAATCATTAGTATTAACTTAATGAGGTCATAATAACTTCATTATTTTCAAGAGAGGAAGGAGAGTCCGATATACAACCATCAAAGTATTATGAATCCCTTCCATAAAAGTTGAAAGTAATACCAATGATTTAACAAAATTAAAAAACAACTTGAAACTATGTCATTTGAATGAAACCACCATTACTCACCAATTCCATCCAACCTAAGAATTTTTTTAAGTTAGAGACTTAAATTCATGGAGGATGAAGTGATAATATTCATGTTAATTTATAATCCTAACCTAACATGAAACTTCAATCGGATGATCACAAAAGATAAGAAAAACCTATTGATTTCACAAAGTCCAAGGTAATAATCAAGAATGAAAAACTCAAGCACTAATAAGGATATGATTCAACAAAAAGTTCCATTAAAACTTAAGCCATAAAAAATATCATGTTATCAATACAAAGGAAAAATGACTTGATATTCAAAGTTGAACAAAAAGTACCATTATTTGCACAATAATAACACAAACACCCAACACCTTATCAAGTTCAAGTAAAAATGAAAAAAAAACCTCAATCAATTCATATTCCAACAAAATCCACTTCCAGGTTTAATATTACTTAAGAATACAAAAACACAAAACCCTTTGAAGGAAGGGTAGTATCATAAAAAAATACAATGTCCTCAAAAATACACACACAATGCAATAAAAGGTTTTATTTAACAAACACAACCCTAATTATTTCCATAATTGCACTATCATTTTTACTTTAAGTCTACACACACACAACCCAAGAAGTAAAAATGAAAATACAATGATATCTAGAGAAAAGATTTCATGATAACACAAAGATAATCAAATTTTAGAAAAAAATATAAAAACCTAGAACCAAAGAACTAGATTTCATATAAGAAGAGTTCTTTTCATGAAGCCATTAATATAGAATATTTCAAAGAGTTAGAGCCTATCATACTGGTAGAGCTCTCAATTCCTTTCCAATCTCTCCAAGTTCTTTCTCAAGAATTTACAAAAAAAAATCCCACAGAGAAAATGAAATGGCTTCCACAGAAACCCTTCCTTCTCCATCTTTCCAGTTTAATAGCCATTACATTAATTTTTCCACTATTTCCTCCACCATGCAATTGATAACTCCATGTTTATCCAAAAAATGAACTATGAGTTTAAAAAATAGAAAATCAACATGCAGAGAAAAAGAACTCGAATGACCAAATGAACAATGAAACCTAATTCCTTTCTTTTCTCCAAAACCATCATTGTTTTCCCAAGGTGGTTTTTGGTTTACCCAATGCCATTAATGCCAAGGTAGGACTTTTAGTTACCTCCATGAATCCCACCAACCACCATCTTACTAATTCAAATTAGTAATCATACTAATAGTTTTATCAAGCCTTCACTATACCATTAGCCACAAATTTAGCATGCATGGCCAAGTCTGACTTGGTCTCCTACCAAAGGGTGGTGGTGGCCATCAATTAAAACCATTTAATTTACCAAGTATGAGTATGGGATGGTGCACCCAACTCACTTAACCATTCCACTAACCCCTTTCATAAATGCTAACCACAGTTAGGTCTTTAGGGTTAGGTCATAGGATCCCTTAGATAGGTTAGGATCTAATTAAATCAACATGATATATCAACCTTAGGTTAGGTTTCCCACTTTAATCAAAATCCAAAGGTTACATTAGAGTCCTTATAAAACTTAAACATCACCATCACCAGCATAGGTTAGGTTAGATTAGGTTTTCATCATAATAACAAGAATATATCCATTACCTTAACGTAAACATATCCACTTAAGCCACTTTAAGAATTTATGAAATGAACTAGATGTTCTTAATAAAAGTAATGCCTTTAATATTATAAAGCAATCTTAAACAATTAAATTAGATTATAATCAACATAAATATATATAATTGCAATTACAATTCCAAAAATCATAAGAATTCAAGTAGTATTCATTACAAATTATAAAGTCATAATCACATATCGATTTAGGAGAATACCTTGGATCATTGAAATTGATCCAAGGTGTTATCCTAATCCAATATCGATACAATAGTCCAGAAGTAAAATTATATCAAGACCTTAAATAGCTTACCAGATTACTGATTACTTAACTATTTCCAAGAATCTGATTTTTACACTTTCCACAAGCTGAAATCACTAAGTTCATTTCAAAAACTAGTTAAGTAAGTACTTCATGATCAACAACATAAGTACAAATACTTCCATAAGAATGATTAACAAACTAGATCTTATAAGCACTTGATATCATTCCAAAAACATGATTAAATAGTTCAAAAGAGCACAAAACTCATAACACAATCACATGTCAATGTTTTCCAACTACTTACAAAGAAGAAAGTACATATATCAACACACAATAGAGGCATTACATACCTCCCCTCTAAAAATCATCATCATCCCGATGATTAACTTAATTCAACACAATTTTAAGAACACAGGTAATAATATAACTTATTCAACCATAAAATTCTCAAATAATCAACATAACTTGTAAAAATTCAAGTTTCCAAGGTTCATAACAACATCAAAATGGTTGTACCAACACTTATTAAAAGTGTTTTTCTCAAAAAAACAAAAAAGAGATATTTTTTAAACCAAATATCTCAAGTATCATAGAAAACTGAAAATTTTCTATTAAAATAGATGTGGAAAAGTAGTTTTCATGTCTTCTAGATTCTCCCAAGTTGCACTTTCTTCATTAAACTGGTCCCATTGGACCTTGCATTGACTTATTTCTAGTTACACAAGTGTAACTTGTGAGTTTCTAGCACCCTTACGGGTTCAACCATGATTACCCCTAGGTCTTGGACTACAAATAATTCAATTTAATACATGTGAAAAATGAAACATATTTCTTAAGCAAGGAAATATGAAAAACATCATGCATCCATGCCAATGTGGGAGGAAATGCTAAGTGATAGGAAACATGATTGACCACTTCTACAATCTCAAAAGGTCCTACAAATTGAGGTGATAACTTGGTTTCCTTGCAAAAGTAATAGAACTCTTTTTAGGCTTGACTCTTAAAAATAATTTTTCACCAAGTTCAAATTTCCTATCAACCCTTTTCAGGTCTGCATAGCTTTTCTTCCTATCAGCAAGCTTCCTTTAATCACTCACGGATTAATTTTACTTTTTGTTCCATTTCAATAAGCATTTCAGGTCCAATTACCTCTCTATCTTCTATGTTATCCAACTAACAGGGGTTTTGCACTTTTCATCCATATAATGCTTCAAAAGGTGCCATTTTTAGAGAGGAATGATACATGTTATTGTATGAAAATTCAACCAAAGGAAGGTATTCTTCCCATTTGTATTGTTGATCCATACAATACATTCTAAGCATGTCTTCCATTACTTGATTAACTCTTTCGGTCTGCCCATCCATCTCTGGATGATGGTGTAGAACTAAAGTTCAATTTCATTCCTAAGGCTGCATTTAGATTTTTCCAAAATGAGAAGTCATTCTTGGATCTCTATCAGATATAATTAACTCAGGTACACCATGCAATCTAAAAATTTTCATGAAAAATCTTTTTGCAAGAATAGGTGAATCATCCTTCAGATTACCAACAATGAAATGAGCTACTTTTGTTAATTTTTCAACCACAACCAAAATAACATCATGTTTATTTTTAGACATAGGAAACCCTTGAAAAAAATCCATACTTATTACTTTCCATTTATATTGTGGTATGTTATGAGGGTACAATAAACCATTGGGTGCATATGTTCAACCTTAACACACTGACATTCTAAGCAATGTGATACATAATCAAGTATATCTTTCTTCATCCCTTTCCAAAAATATTGTTGTTTTACATCAGCAAGCATTTTTTTCACTGAGATGTCCAGAGTAAGGTGCACTATGAAATTCAGTCATCACTTTCTTCCTTAACTCATTTTCTAAGGGTACATACACCTGATTTTCATACCTTAGGATTCCTTCACCATCAATTCAAAATCCTTTGTATCTTACATCATTAGAATATGCAACAAGTGTTGTTTTTACTTTCTGATAAATGGATCAGTTAACATTGCTTTCTTTACCTCATCTTTGAACTGAGTTCTCAAGGTTACAAGTGCATAAATATGTTTCCTATGACTTAGCACATCTTCCACTTTTCTCTTTACCTTTAATGTAACTGATATCAAATTCATATTGACTGAGAAAAAAATCTAACCATCTTCACTTGCCTTGCATTAAGATTAGGTTGAGTGAAGATATATTTCAGCCCAAGGTGGTCTGTTTTTAACTCAAAGGGCTTCCTAAGAGATAATGTCTCCAAACTTGCGTAGTGCATGTACTATGGCAGCAAGCTCTAGGTCATGGGGAGCATAGTTCAGCTCATGTAACTTGAGATTTCTACTTTCATATGTTATTACATGATCATTTTGTAGTAATATACCCCTAATCCTTCTCGGAAGCATCCGTGACAACTGTAAAGCTTCATTAGGATCCGAAAAATCAAAATAGGTGTTATAGTTAGTTTTTCTTTTAATGTTTTAAATGTTTCCTCACATTTATCATTCCAAATAAAAATTTTATCTTTTTTTTTACAAGTGAAGTAATTGGGGCAACAACCTTTGAAAAATATTTTACAAATTTTCTATAGTATCTTGAAAGCCCCATGAAGCTTCTAACTTCATGAACATTCTTAGGTGTTGGCCATTCAATTATGGCTATAATATTTGATGGATCAATAGAGATTCCATCCTTTCTTATCACATGTCCTAAGTAATGTACTTTTGTTTCATAAAAAGAACATTTTGACAACTTTCAAACAATTTTCTCTTCCTTAAAATTTCAAGTACAATCCTTAAATGTTCATTGTGCTCCTCCACACTTTTTGAATAGATAAGAATATCATCCAAGAATACAAGCACAAACTTGTCCAAGTATTCTTGAAAAATATTATTCATCAAATTCATGAAATTTATAGGTGTGTTTGTTAAACCAAAAGGTAAAATAATGAATTCATAGTGCCCATACCTTGTTCTAAAGGTTGTTTTATGTATGTCTTCATCTTTGATTCTCAACTGATGGTACCTAGATCATAGATCTATCTTAGAATAAAATGATGCACCACACATATGATCAAATAGATCATCAATTCTGGGAAGAGGTATCTATTCTTGATTGTTTCTTTGTTTAACATTTTATAGTCAATACAAAGTCTAAGTGTTCCATCTTTCTTTTTAACAAATATCACTAGTGCTCCCCAAGGTGAGACACTTGGTCTTATTAACCCCTTAGAAAAAATTTCATGTAAATTATTCCTTTAGTTCAACTAACTCTATTGTAGTCATGTGGTATGGTGCTTTGGAAATAGGTTCAGTTCTAGGTTTGATTTCAATTGTGAAGTCAAACTCTTGTTTTAGATGGAAGACCAAGTAGTTCTTCTAGAAACACATCATTGTACTCTCATAAAAATGGATATTTTCCATAAAATCACTACCTTCTTCTATTGATTCAATATATTTTTACTGCATATAACATGCAACCTTTGTTTTTGGCCTTTTTAAGTTGCATGGTTGATATTTCCTAACTATAATATCTCTTTTTACACCTTGAATGTCTATTGTTTTTTGTAGATCGTCTAAACATTTTATGTGTTTTCCATAACAATCTACATTTCCTTATGATCAACAAGCCAATTCACACCAATTATGATGTCATAAGACCCTAAAGGTGCAACATAAAGGTCTACTTCTGTAGTAAAGCTTGGTAATTCTAAGGTTGTGCCAAAAAGACATTTATCAACTGTGTGGACAACATTGTTCCCATAATGGATAATCCATGATTTTTCCATAATCTAACTTTTTTATTTTTAATTTTGAAGCTAATTTACTAGAAATAAAGCATTTTGTAGCACCAAGTATCAAAATTATAGTTACAGGTATGCCAAACAACTTACCTAGCACTTCTATGGGCGTAGCTTACTTTTTAGCTTTATACTACAACATGTATCTTGTGATGTTGGTTGTCATTTTTATTTAGAGGGAATTGATTTGTGTAATGGTCCTTACCACAATTATAACATCCCCAATAGGTCCCTTCCTAGGCTCAAACTTATTCTCAGCTTTAAAATTATTGTTTTGGCCATTGTTTTTTTTTACCCACTATTTTTGTTATTTGTAGTAGGTTTATTTGTTGTTGTTTTCTTACTATTTTCAGCCCCAAATCTACTTTTAGTCCCAAACTTCTTCCATGCCACATTTTTAGGTGCAAGGGTGAAGGAGAGTTAGAAACTTTCTTACGTTTTTCTTCTTTATGCAGTAGAAATTGCCTTCAATTTTTGTTCTTTCCTTATGGCCTTTTCTACAACTCCTTCCATAGTGGATGGACTATGTACATCCACCTCTCACCTATAATAAGATTCAGCCCCATTATAAATTTATGTATCTAAAATTTTCATCTATTTGGTACTATGGTACATACTTGAGAAGTTTAGTAAACTTCTCCCAATATTTAGTTACTGATAAGTTTTCCTTGAGTTAATGTCTGAAATTTAGACATTTTTGGTCATAATAGAGTTATGGAAACCAACACTACCTAAAGTAACCTTTAAATTGATCCCAAGTGATGTTTGCTTCATCAACATTAAGTTCAACCTTATGGTTGTCCCACCATGAAGATGCTTCATGGGAAAGTTGGTAAGCTCCCCATACTACTTTGGTTTCTTTAGAGAAGTTCCTTATTGCAAAGTACTTCTCCATCTCACTTGAGCCAATTCTCAGCCCCATCTCCTAGGGTGGTACCATCAAATTTTGGTGGACTTATCCTTTTTATGTCACTTGTTAATTCAGAGTTGCTAACCTTGCCCTCTTGTTTTTAGGATGATTGGGTGCATTTGCATTATTATTTAGTTGTTATTGTTATTTCCAGCATTGGAATCTTCAACGTGTACATTTTTTTCCATATGTGGTTGTCCTGAGACTACTCACTTTCAGACTCAGCATTATTTCCAGCCACTTGTTGTTCAAGTACAACAATTTGATCCCTTATGTCAATAGAAAGCAAGGATCTCATCCATCTTTTGAGTTGTAGTTGCTTCACCACCTAGAGGTTGGTTATTCACAACATGTCCCCTTGTTCTAACCATTTTCTATTAACAAGAAATTAAGTTTTATCAGTGATGGACTCAAATAGGTCCAAGAGCTGCAACCTTCAGCTCTGATACCAAAATGTAACATCCTCATTTTAAGACTTCAATAACAAAGGAATTTTTTTTATCATAATGTTCATTGTTCTAAATTCACATAATTTAGAACAAACATTCATTTAGCTAATCCATCACACAACAATAAACCATATGCAAGTTGTCATGACTCAGTATTAAACCAATCTCTCATGTTTTTTATATCAATGTGTATACTAAGTATACTTGTGGTTCCCTTATTCCATTAAGGGTCAATCAAGTGTAAATATCTAAAGATCCTATCTGGGTATCTATTATGGATACCCATATGATATCACGCATCTTTAGTCTAGGTGAAATCAAGACAACACAATCAACAACTTGCGATACTTTGGCCAAATTTTTAAGACATGTATGTCATGCTTTTATTCCTAGATGACATACTTTCAAAAGGAATATGTCTTTCACCACACTCAAAACTATTATCTAGATTAGACTATCTTGACTTACGTCAATCACTTCCATGTCCATGTTAGATACTAAGTAGGGATAGCTCACATAGACTAGTGTTGATAATCTACTTAAGGAGACTATGGGAAATCAGTGCATCGAATCGAATCAACTTGTGTCACTTTAGATCCACTTCATTACCCATAGTCATCATAAGATGACATCAACACTAGGCCATACTGTTATCACTAATTAGTGTATAATAATGACATGGATCCATAGTTTATGATAGTAATGCTTAAGGGAGCTAGGTGGATAAATCATCACCATAGTGGTTTCTCACATAAGTACCAATTAATGAATCGCATCATTAAATGGGTATTATGCAACAACGACTATGTTGTGATAGTCCATCAAGTTCCACTAAGTGAAACATCATATCTTAACAAGTTCATTAATTTATTTAATTCACATCTTGTTAATCCCACCCTTTATTATTCTCATCATTAGGTGTCATGCCTAAGGATTAACTAGGGTTCAAAATGAATATTCCTTTATGTAAGGATCATAACATTTTATTCACTTAAGTGTAGGATTGCAGATTTAAGTCTGCATTATGCTTAATCATTTAAGCATACATTTTCCATTAAATCATATAAGTGTTGTGTTCCTATTTTAGTTGTATATAATGTAGGAAAACATTCATACATTAATCATTTTCACACAAAATCCCTTAGGAATAGTTTGACTATTCATAACTATTATGTTTAGGTATGTTTTCATACTTTTACAAAGTAACATAACCTATCAAATGCAACCAAAACACACCAATCATAAGCATAACATCTTTATACCATTAATTGTCCCTTTCCTTATAATTTATTTATATCCAATAAGCATCCCCTTATTCATAACTTCATTATAATCACTAAGTTATCACATGTTTTATTAATTAAACAGTCATATAGATAAAGAGTTCAACCATCACAAGTCACTCTACATTGAACAAGTACAACTTGCTTTCATTCAAGCTAAAAAGACTTAATCTAACAACCATATAACTTGTCATATTACATAAGTTACTTAGGTATTCAACCACTCTTCACTTATTTCATAATTGATATTTAATCATATAAGGCATATAGTACTTCAATAGTTGATACATTATGCTTAATATAATAGTAGTAATAAATGTAAAATTACCTTTCTTTTATAAATGAAATCACAACTAAGTTCTACACTTTTCAACCAGTCATTTTCATTTAAACAATATAATAAAGTAAACCAACTTTATTTCATTCCAAAGTCAATATCAAAGTCATGTTTCTCAAACAATGAATTCAATCAACTTCTTTTCTAAGTAATTACAATAAATGGCCATAGGCCTTTCTTATTTCCAAATCAGAAGTACATCAAGAAATGAATACAATAATCATTTATTCAAATCATATTTCTTCAATCAATAGAACAAATGCAAACTTTTATTTCTTTTTTCTTTCATCTTTCACGAAATCCATCTGCAAGATTGTTAGCATATGTCAGTTCATACGAACTGAGCATGATATAACTAAATTTAGAACAACATGTTCTAACTAATAATTTCATAAAAGGAATGCTATTCTTTTAAATGAAATTATTCTAAGGTTCAAAATAAAACACACAAATATTTTGATCATGCTACAAGGACATCATAAATGAAACCATCTAAAGAAGATAAGATAACATAGTACATCATTCAAGTAATTCTAGACAAGCATTTACTTAAGACAACATAAGTAAACCAATCAAGTATAATTGATCAAAATCAATCTAAGTAGTACCAACACTAGAATAATAATAATACTACAGCCATATAATCCCATACTTATATCACTATAACATTATATTCAGTCCAAGTAGAAGTTTGTATACATAACTTCATCAAACAATGTATTTTTATATTATATCCCTTAATATCCTCTTGAGGTAGAAGCCTTATTCATCATATCTCTAAGTTATATACAATAATAACTTATAAGAATTTAAGGAAAAATATACTTCCTAACTCAACATACAATCTTGTATACATTTAATACAACACAATATAATGAGTTACTTCTTAACCATTACTTAATCAACCTTTAATAAGACCAACGTTCAAGTAAGGCCAAACAAATCAAAACTTGATTATAATAACATATATAAGTCTATACTTCATTAGTTTTCATAACAACATGCATGAACTAAGCATTCATATTAACATAAGTTTACTTAGCTATATCGTCAGTCAGAAATACACACTAACCAAACAATCACCTCATAATGAAAGTTATGAGTTCCTTAATAAAATTGAATGACAGTAGTATAGTGACTGAGTGTCTACTCCATAGTCACACATTAAAATAGATCAACCAAAACTTAAGAAACATTTCAAAATATTCCAACCCAGTCAAAGACTCCTGGTTTAGGATTAAGACTTCATAGTCTCTAATACAAGCAAGATATAATCAATCATTTTTGCTAGTCCATCATCAATCAATGTCTAAGTCTAATTGAGTGTTTCATAAATTTAAAACAAGTAAAATATTTTACGGATAATACAACATTAAGATGAATATCTTAATTGAAACAACATCCAAAAAGTGAAAGAGGATTTTACCATAAAGTGACAAGAAGATAAGCTAAACCCGGATACTACCCATCTAACTTAGACCCTTAAGTCAACTATAAAAGCACCGTATCGATTCAAATTGAATTCGATAACAACTTGACAAACATAGTAGATGATGATATCCTTTTAGACTTGAGTGAGCCTAAGGCTCAATATAAATCAATATTAACTTAACTCAAAACCATAATAACCTTCATTATTTCACAGAGTGAAGGAGGTCTGATCATACAAACCATCAAAGTACTGAACCCTTCCATAGAAAGTGAAAGTAGATATAGGATGCAACAAAATGAATAATACAATCAGGTGTCTACGAAACCACCATTACTCCCAAGCCATCAACCTAAGGCTTCTTTTAAGTTTAAGAGAAAGTAAAACAACAAGAGATAACAATAAAGTTACTCGCCCAAGATAACATCATTCAATCTGATAAGAATAGAAGAAGATGATACCCAGACCGATTCATTAATAAAGTGAGTGTCGAGAAATCTTAACTCACATAACCATTAAAGGAAAATGATTCGACAAACGTAAGTCTAGTTATTGATCAAATTTTCTTTGTTCTGTCTAGATTAGTGAGCTAGATAACAAAGAAAATAAAATAACCTCAAGGATGCAAGTGTTTAAGATACCATGAGAGAAGATGTTGACATGTGTATGGGCAAAAGTGAATATCCTTGCTACGAAATTTGGATAGACTGCGAAATAGAGGAAACTAAGAGAAAAATGGATTAGATGGTATATGCACGGATTATCTAATGAAGTTGGTTAAGAAGTGTTACCTTCCTTTCATGGATGTCAACCCTTGTTAGATAAGAGAAAATGATATAAATGAAAGATATATAGATGAATTACACACAAAAGCGATAAATAACAGGAACCTGAAAATGTTGATGTATAAAGGAGCTATTGATATGATCAAATAAATGTAAACTAAACAAAACCAAGAGAACCACTAAGGAATGATCATGCTATTATACTAATACAAGTGGCATCACAAGGGCATTGTGATGATATGATGATAAGTGAGGAGCTATAATGTCAGAGGTTTGCTATCACTTTTAACTTGTCTAAAAGAGGGGGGGAGACTTGTATTTATAGCCTGAAGATGGGGTTAATTTAGGGGTTATCAGGTAATCCTAGTTTGAAAAGTAACCCTGATTAGGTGAGTGGGGGACATGATTTGAATGATTAGGTGCAATAGTGGATTCCATGTGGATTAATTTGCATTATTTAATTCGTGAGTGGGGTGCATGATTTGAATGATTTTGGAGTATTTAATTATTAGGTGGGGTGATATGAATTAGTTTGGAATATTTAATTATCAATTGGATATTAACATATAATGAGGTTTAGGGATTTAAAGGGGATCAATTAACCAATTAAGATTGATTAATTGAATATGTATTTTTGGTGGGAAATGGGATTCAAATGGGTAAGCCTAATGAAGGAGAGAAAATGTGGGGTGAAGGAGGAACGATACTAAAACATGGGGTGTCTACACTAGTAAAACCTAAGTCGTAATAACAAATCATGCTATCATTGAACAATAAAATGACATGATAATATCATCGGAACAAAAATCATTACTCACAAAAACACCCAACAGAGGTCCAGTTGATGAATACTCAAAGTATAATAATTGATTCATAATATAAACAAAATACACTTCCAACTTTAATATTTCTCAAGCATACAAACATTAAATCCCTACAAAGGATGAGTAACCACCAAACAAGGATACAATGCTTCAAAATAGCACACAAGTACAACTATAAAGGTTTTCATTCATACACACACACCCTAACTATAACATATATTGCACTATCATTTTTTGAGTCTACAAATACACACCCTAGAGATAGAAATGAAGAATACAATGAAATCTCGGGAAGAATATTTCATGGTAGAACCAGATAATCAAATATTAAAACAAATACTAAAAACCCAACCATAAAATTCCATTTCAGGAAAGATCGAGTTCCTTTCATGAAGCCTTTAATATAGAGAAAATTATTTAAAAGAGTTAGAGCCTATCATGCTTGGTAGAAATATTTAAATTCCTTTAAAAACTCTCCAAGTTATACTCCAAGATTTCACGAAAATCCCACAGATAAAGATCGAATGGCTTCCATAGAAACCCTTTTTCTCCATCTTTCTAGTTTAATAGCCATTGCATTTAATTTTTCCACTATTTCCTCCACCATGCAACTGATAAATCCATGTTTATCCAAAAATGAACTATGAGTTTGAAAAATAGAAAGTTGACATGTAGAGCTAAAGAGCTCGAATGACTGAATGAACAATGAAACCCAATTCCTTTTTTTTCTCCAAAAACCATCATTGTTTTTCCGAAGATGTTGTTTTTAGGAAATCAATTAGTAGTATGAACATTATTATTCTATTTAGTTGAGAATAATTTGTAATAATGAGTTGTAAATATAATACAACTCATTAATAAGTATTAATTATAGATTAGATTTTTTTCTTTGTAATTCATAGATAGTCGGTGATAGTTAGAGGGAGAATAGGACAACTAAGATTTATCTCTTAGTTTTTGATAGTCTTTGACTCCACCTATCTAGGAGCCCAAAATCATATAAATGTAATCTCCCATACGAATAAAATAAGTGAGAGTTTATTATTATTTATGTAAGACTCATTTTAAACTTAACATTGGTATTAGAGCAGGGCATTTGGTGAGATGGAAAATATAACATGAAATCGATCTTGAAAAGTGATTCATCTACCTTAAGACACGTGCTTTTGGCATCATTTTTTCCATTGTACACTTATATATCATGCGTTAATACAAGAATACGGGGTAGATCGAAAATCATTATTTTCCAAATATCCACACCTCTGTCGAACTTGTTTATTACTCTTGATTGTGTTTGGATTGGGCATTCAACTTCTAGTTGTATTTAGAACTATAGATCTGATTGCTGGTTTTACAATCAAAATTTAATTTTATCTTTGGAGATCGAATCCTCTCTACCATGTTATTGTGCATCCACGGGGTTTTGTAGCTTGTATGCATTATTATTTTTGTACAACCATATACTCACGGTCTTTGTATTTTTTTATTACCTTTTTATTATGAGTTTGTTTTATATTGTTCTTCTTTAAATTTTTGTTTTATTATCATTCGAAACAAGTATTTTTCTTTTATTATTTGTGTTGCTTTATGGTTTTTTAATAAATAATTCATGGTTTTCACTTATAGTAAAGTGGTAGTTTTTTTTTGGTTTTATGAATCTGATTTTTTAATGTTTGTGTTTTTTATTTAGTTTTCGTTTTCAAAGTTAATTTGCGTTTTTTATTAAAAACTATTTTAAATTATATCATTTTATTTTAAAGTTTTAACTTTTCTAGATTTAAAATTTTTATTTAATTTTTTATTCATTAGATTATTATTTAGTTTTATAGTTTTTATTTATTTTTATATAAATGTTAGTTTATTAATTGTAGTTTTATGTTATTAAAAGTGTGTTGTCAAGAATTTTTATTCTTGTGTTTGTAATTTGATGCATTATCGGTTGAAACCAACGCCCTAATATTGTGTTAATTTGTGAAAATGGAGAAACTAAGTATGACCTGAGAAATTTGAAGGGAAATACTTTCATACTTGGAAAATACAGATGCAACTCAGTTTGATTGAAAAGGATCTTTGGGATGTCATCAAATCAACCGATCTTGTGAAATGGAAAATCAAATATCAAAGAGCATTGGGGACTATTGGTCTTGGATTATCAAAGGCATATTTGCACCATGTAGACTTCACGAAATCTGCCAAAGAAATTTGGGAATCATTAAACAAGATTTTTGGATCTGAAGCGAGAGAGTGCAAAGACAACATTGAAACAAAGATTGTATGGTTTAAAGATGGAAGAGGAGTGAAAATTGCAGATCATATAAGTAAGTTTCGCTCTTTATTGAATCAATTAGCTGGCATTAATGAAAAAGTAAAAGATGATGATGCAAAAGAAATACTTCTTAATAGCATGCCAAAAATCTATTCTAGTATGATTTTCACTCTGAGTAAGGTAACCATTAGTTTGGAAGGAGTAATCTCTACTCTACTTGATCAAAATGAAAATATCAAATTAGAAGAAGTAATGTATGTACAAAATAAGACAAACACATCCTCAAAGAAAAAATTGAAACCTAAACCTCCGAAAGGAAAATATATTTTCTTCTATTATAAAGAACCAGGGCATGTTATTTTGAATTGTAAGAAGAGGGCACATGATCTCCTAGATGAAAAATTGGATCAAAAGGCTTATATAGCAGAAGAAACTAACTGGGAAGAGTATGCTTCTGATGAAAATATTTCTTGTCCTAGTGATGAAGACTTTCTCTACTAAATAAAATTCTAGATGGAGGTAAGAGGCAATGGAGGAAGGAGGGGGCGATCAGTGCCTCTCGTCAGTCACCAATGACGGGGCCACATTTTGCTATGGTGACTTCATTTTCAGTTGTGTGTTTTCTTTGATATGCAGAATAAGAACAAAAGTTTGTGCCTATTCACTTGGAATGTGTGATTATTTCTAATGTAATATCTTAAGTGTTGTAATATGGCATGGAAGGTGCGAAACTGTAAGACTTTGTTTACAAAAGGGAAGTTTGACTACAGAGATCCTTTGACTACAGACTTCGTTGGAAGTATGGTGGTGAAGATGTTCACTGGAAGTGAAAGTGGGATAAGATCTCATATGTAGGTGATCGTGTGTAGCAAGATCTAGATAGCAATTGCAGAACTTTGTAATACTCATGTTTTCAGTTCCACTTTGCCCCATGTTCACACTAAGGGGGTGAATGTTAGGAAATCAATTAGTAGTATGAACATTATTATTCTATGTAGTTGAGAATAATTTGTAATAATGAGTTGTAAATATAATACAACTCATTAATAAGTATTAGTTGGAGATTGGATTTGTTCTTTGTAACTCATGGATAGTGAGTGATAGTTAGAGGGAGAATAGGACAACTAAGATTTATCTCTTAGTTGTTGATAGTATTTGACTCCACCTATCTAGGAGCCCAAAATCATATAAATGTAATCTCCCGTATGAATAAAATAAGTGATTGTTTATTATTATTTATGAGTATATTATTTATGCAAGGATCCTCTTAAACTTAATAGTTTTTGGTTTACCCAATGCCATTAAATCCTCGAAAGGTATCGGTTACCTCCATGAATCCTATCAACCACTATCTTACTAATTCAAATTAGTAATCATACTAATAGTTCATCAAGCCTTCACTATACCATTAGCCAGAATTTAGCATGTATGGCCAAGTCTGCTTTTGGTCTCCGCCAATGGGTGGCAAAGTGGTCATCAATCAAAACCATTTAATTCACCAAGTACGTGTTAGGGTGGCACCCAACTTACTCAACCTTGCCACTAACCCTACCTTTATTAATGCTAACCTTAGTTAGGTCACAGGGTTAGGACTTAGGATTCCCCCTTAGGTAGGTTAGGGTCTAATTTAATCAATATGAAAATATATCAACCTTAAGATATATATATATATATATATCAACCTTAGCTTAGGTTGTTGGAAATAAAATCAAATGTCCATATGGTTAGGTTAAGCCCTTCATAAAATTTTAAACATTACCTTAGCATAGGTTAGATTAGGTTTTCATAATATAATGAAAATAAAAAGGCCTTGTTATCCAAAATGTGCCCCTG
Organism: Taxus wallichiana var. yunnanensis; assembly: GCA_018340775.1. Lineage (NCBI taxonomy): Eukaryota > Viridiplantae > Streptophyta > Pinopsida > Cupressales > Taxaceae > Taxus > Taxus wallichiana. The sequence goes on from CM031237.1 coordinate 1,014,361,972, forward strand.
CTCATTTTTTGTGGCTAACTCCTCTCATTTTTTCCTCTCTTGTGCCTCAGTCATAATATTTTTCTTTTTAGGCACTCAAAACCTTCTAGAAATGACACCATTGGATAGAGCTCTTTCTCAGCTTTCCAGAAAGGTAAAGTTTTCCTCCTAACTCCATGTATTTTTGAAGTTATGGCTCGGCGGAGTTTTTGGAAAAAAATTCCCTGAAAGGCCCGCGGCCAATGAGATGCCGCCATGTGGCACCTAGAGTGGTGGAGTGTGGGGAAATTTTGGAAAATTTTCCAAATGACCAAAAAGGTGCAAAAATTCAAATTTTTGCCCGCCAACCCGATTTGGCCCTATTTTGCCCTAAAACTTCAAATGGCCATATCTTTCAATCTAGAGCTTGGTTTTCACGTTCTTTATATCAATGGAAAGCTGGTGAAATTCTCTACAAGATTCTGGGGTCATTTTTTCATTTTGATGGAGTTTGGAGAGATAAAATTGAAAAATTCCTCTGGCACGTGGTCATGGACAGAAATGACATTTCAACCACCATTTTTAATGAAGAATGGCTCGCATTCTCTCCCAGCATGGCTAAAAATGTTAGGGGATGGGTCTGTAAGGATGCCCATGTTGTTTTGAATGCATTTTGGTCAATGGTTGAATCCCTTCCATGTTTTCCCACATTTCTCTCTCCTGGGCTCGTCCCTTGCACTGTAAAAGCCAGATTTGGCTCATTTTCAAAGGGTTGAACATTTTTTGTGTATTGCAGGTCCCCTTTCTCACCTTGGAAGTGATTTTGGTGGAATATTAGACCTTTTCTAAGAGCTGTAACTTTATTTTGCCTCTCAGGTGTTGTAATGCAAGTGATTTTGATGATTAAAATAACAATACAACCTCTGTGATTAGTTTTCATCCTCTTCCTGTGTTGTTTGGTTAATTTATGATCCTTCATTACAATTATCAGTTTGTGCATGAGGTTCTTTGTTGCATTTTTATGGACTGTGTCAATCTGCAGAAGTAAAAAATGCTCACCACTCCTTTGGTGCATCACCTATTAGCATTAGTTTTAGCTTTTTTGCATTCTCTATCTCTGTCTCCTTTGGAATTTAGGGTAGGGTTAGGAATATAGACCTCTACAACTTGTAAGTGATAAATCTGACCAGAGGAATTGAGGAACCAGCCTCTAAACTGGAGATTCTTTTCTCATTTTGTAAGTCCCACACTTGGGGAAAGGATTCAATGTTGTGCAATCACACTGGATGTCTAAAATATCAAACTAGAAATCTGATCAACATCCAGGGGTGCTGCTGATTTGCAACAATAGTTTTGGCACACCCGGTGGGACCTTAGAGGTCTTCATCTTCATTGCAACAAAATTGATGTGCATTTGTTGCAAGTTTCTTGCTTTAAAAGAGCTATAAATTGCACATCTGGTGACTCCAAGGAAGAAGAATCAACTGGTTTTAGTAGTGCATACCTGAAAACTCATGAGAAGAATCAACACAAGGTCAAGAGCTGGAGAGGAAGAGGTACTATTTGAATATCTGCAATTATCTCCAAGAATAAGGCAAAGTGGGAGGAGAATCCAAAGGTCTCCATCTCCACCAAATAGAACTCTCTCAACTCCACCTGGTAGGCCTTTCATTCAATCAATAAGGGTTCTAAGGCCAATCAGAATGGCACAAAACAACCCCTATGTCAATTTCACTGGCAGTAGCCTACTTGCTCTCAATGCACAAAATCCAATCCCAGTTGTAGCATTGAAGAACATTCCATACTTCACTGGAGAAAATCATACCTCACCTGGTGATCATGTTAAGGATATTGCTAACATTTGTGCAATCCATGAGATCAATGAGATGCAAGTTCTTTGTCAAGCTGTTGGCATCTTCATTCAAAGGGAAATATTTGCAATGGTTCAGAGTCTTGCCTCAGTTCTATTCAAAATTGGAATCAGCTATGTATAGCCCTCCATGAGCGATTTGGGGAAAAGGGAAACAACTTGTCCCTTTTGGAGTAGGTGACAACTATCAAAAGAGATCCCAATGAGCAGCTGACTGATTTTAATTTCAGATTTCAAAGGACTTGGGAGAGAATTCCAGTGGCAATCAGGCCAACAGAGAAGGTGCTTTTCTTTATTACCTTAAAGCTTTAAATTCTAATATTTCTATGTTAATTCAGTCCATGGGAGGCACAACTATCCCCATTGCTTATAGCATTGCCATTAGAGCTGAAAATTGTTTGATTCAAGCTGGCAAGTTGGCTCCTAGGCCTCCAATGCCACTATTTCCAAGTTTAAAGAGCCCAAGTACTAGCCAAGTGCCTAATTTAGCTTCTATTCCCACTCCTAGAAATCAAAATTCAAGTGAAGTTTCCACTTCATCTTCTAGTGCCTCAAATGAACTTCAAGAAGTCATGAAGCAATTGTAAAATCTAGGTAATGAGCTGGTTACACTCAAAAGGCAGCAAGCTCAAGGTTTTAGACCTTCCTTCTAGCCTCAAGCTCGGCTAATTTTTAGGCAGCCATATCAACCTCATAGACCACCCAATCCAGCTGTAAATCTAAATCAAGCAAGGCCTCCTGCCAACAGACCATTTCAGCCCTATAATCCCAATGCTACATCTGCATCTAAAGCATTAGTGCCAGTACAAAACAATATAGCTCAAGAGTATGATTGGTGTTTCCCATGCAATGAACCTCATAACCAGTCCATGTGCTTCAATGGTGCCTTGAATCAAGCATTAATGGTGATAACAACTGGTGTGGAGGGTGAAGGTAGTCAAGGAAATAACCAGCAACAAGAAACATTCCAGCAACAATCAGCTCCAAATGATACCACACTTGTAAACTGGCAGGCAGAAGATTTTTGTGGCATGAATCAAATGATTTCCCAAAGTGTTGCAGCCAACACAAGGTCAAAGAGAAGAAATTTGGGTGAAGAACAGCCATTGGCCCCAAGTAATTCACGACCTTCTGTCACTCCACAAACTATTGGAAAACAAAATGCAATCCCAAGCATGCAAGGATTGCCTAAAACAGCCCCTAGGCCAACCCAAATGCCAGTTGTTGCTGCCCATGTGCAAGGAATGAATGTGTAGGCCAAGGGACAGCAGAGGGATACTTCATCTCCATTCAGTATCATTGATCAGATGAAGAAGACAAATGTAAACATATCAATGTGGGAATCACTATCTATCCCAGGCCAAAGAGATTTGCTACAAGCTGCCATGAAGGAGTAGTCAACTTCAAATCAGCAAGTCCAAATGCAAGAGAAGGTGCTCACAAATGCTGCCCAGCCTGAGGGGAATCATGGAGGACAGCAAGGTAAAATATTGAAGCCCCCTCCATTCTACATTTCATTGATTATTGGAAATCAATTAGTACACAATTGCATGATTGATTCTAGGGCAAGTAGTTCAGTAATGCCCAAGCAAATAGTTGATCAGTTGGGAATTCAGTATGAAACCATATCCAAAGGGGTGGTACAGTTGGATGGGACAGTAGTAACAACAATCGGGGTGATTAAAAACTTGAGTCTTACTTTGCATGCCTGTCCCAACGTGGTTGTTTTGCAAGATGTCTCAGTAATAGACCTTCCACCACTCTTTGCCCTATGTTTGTCAAGGGATTTCATAGCTAAGATTGGAGGTTACTTGTCTGCTGATTGGTCACACATGCTGTTCAGAACAAGATATGGAACCAAAGCCACAATCAGGTCTGAACCTATTGCAAACTTTCACATTGAGCCTTACACTCCAAGTCAGATTAATGCCAATTGTTCAGCGTTTGATCAAGAGGATTATCCAAGCACTGATGAAGCTGACACCAAGGTAGGAAGCATCCCAGATCTAACTCTTGATGAATGGGCAAGCAAGGTGCATGCTTTTGATCCTTATCAAGAAATAGAAGAATCTGAGCTGGGAGTCTATTGCATACATGAAGAAAATCAGCCTATTCCTAGCATCACCAAGCCAAACCACAAAGATGACAATGAGGTATGGCAGTTGTTTTTTGATGGATCAAGGAGTAGACAAGGTGCAGGAGGGGGATCCATGCTGGTTTCACCTCAAGGAGTTAAGTATTATTCACTTTTTAGATTTCAGTTTGCATGCTCTAATAACACTGCTAAATATGAAGCCTTGGTGCAAGGACCGCATTGGGCAATCAAGAGAGGAATAAAGAATTTGTAAGTCTTTGGTGACAGTGAGTTGATTGTCAACCAAGTCAAGGGGTAGAATGGTATCAAGAATGATCTACTCAAGTGCTACAAGAATAGGGTGTGGGACCTCATTGAATATTTTGAGGGTTTTGGCATCAAATCCATTCCTAGGAAAGAGAACCAAGCTGCTGACAGGCTTGCAGCAGTTGGGGCAGCCTTTGACGTTGTGGAGAGCATTCAAAAAGACAAGGTACAACCAAACATCCATGTGATTGTGAGGCCTTCAGTGCCAGATAACAATGTAAGTTGGCAAGTGTTTGAAAATGATCAGCAAATCATCCATTTCTTGCAAGAAGAGGCTGAATTCTCAGCCAAAAATCAAGAAAAGTTAGAGCAGCAGTATGGTGACCAAGTGGTGCAGCTAAGAACCAACAAACTACCAAAGGGACTTATTACTTTGGAGTCCATTTTCAATCCTAATGATCAGTTTAGGAAGGATAAATCAAACATCCAAGTGAAGGGATAAGATTTCGTGTCCATCTCAGTAGAAAGAGGCAAATCACTCCAAATTGGTAAGATGACAACTGAGCAAGAAAGGTATGAGTTCATACAACTTTGTTAAGAATTCCTGATGTGTTTGATTGGAGCTATGAAGATTTGAAAGGTTTCGATCCTGAGTTAGCTCAACACACCATTGAATTGGATCCAAATACTAAGCCCATCAGGCAGAAACAAAGGCCAGTCAACCCCCACATGGAGCCTCTCATGAGAAAAGAATTGAATAAGTTGATAGAATCAAGAATCATATTCCCTATCAAGCATTCTAGTTGGGTTTCCAACTTGGTTCTAGTCAGAAAGAAGAGTGGGGAAATCAGATTGTGTGTTGACTTCAGAGATTTGAATAGAGCATCTCTCAAGGATCATTATCCACTTCCTTCCATGGAGCAGATTTTACAAGTTGTTGTTGGCTCCGAGAGGTTTTCACTACTTGATGGCTATTCAGGGTATAATCAGATTATGGTGAAGGAAGAAGATCAGTTCAAGACAGCCTTTACAACTAAATGGGGAACTTATGCATATAGGAAAATGCCATTTGGGCTGTCCAACACTGGAGCTACCTTCCAAAGAGCAATGGACATGGCGTTCAAAGGTTTGATTAACAACATTGTACTGATATATCTTGATGATATCTGCTTTGTTTTTTAAAAATACAGTAGACCACCTCTTTCATTTGAGACAAGTGTTCCAAAGGTGTAGAAGATTTGGAGTCTCCTTGAATCCTAAAAAGTGTGTTTTTCTAGCCCATGAAGGAAAGCTCCTTGGCCACATTGTCTCCAAAGAAGGATTAGCAATTGATCCGGAAAGAGTCGAAGCCATAAGAGCACTGCCATTGCCAAGCCACAAGAAGGCCCTTCAAAGTTTCTTGGGAAGAATAAATTTTGTTCGAGAGGTTTGTCCCAAATTTTGCAGCCCTTGTCAAACCTATCACCAAGATGCTAAAGAAAAGCATGGCTTTCAAATGGATAGCAGAAGGAAAGGAAAGTTTTGAAGCAATCAAAGAAGCCATCTCTCAAGCCCCAACTCTCATCAACCCGGATTTCTCCAAGGATTTCATCCTCTATGCGTTTGGAGGTGATGATACTATTTCGCAATTTTGATGCAATGAGAATAAAGACAATGATGAGCAGCCAATTGCTTTCTTCAGCCAAAGCCACGGAGGACTATGAGGTGAGATATTCTTTCATTGAGAAGCATGTTCTTGCAATAATCAGGAGCTTGAAGAAATTCAAGCATCTAGTTTCAAACAATAAGGTCCAATTGTTGGATTCTCATGCGGGGTTAAAGACTTCCTCCTCAACAAAGACTTAAATGAAAAAAGGGTAGGTTGGATTACTCGTGTCATGGAGTATGACATTGAGATCAAATTCACCAAGTTGGTAAGAGGAAAAGGATTGTGTGAGCAGCTGATCTTGAGCAAACAAGAGGAATCATGCAACGAGAAGGAGGTTGTTTTGGCATTGCAAGACAGCCATGAGCAAGGAAGCACTCAAGAGGAGAATGATGGTGTCCCCACTCCTTGCTGGACCCAAGGTATAATGCAATTCCTAAGCACATGTCTATGTCCTCCAGAGATGAACAAGACCCAAAGAAGACACTTTAGGTTGCAAGCTGTCCCATATGCCCTTGTTGATGGTGTTTTATTCAAAAGAGATGTGAATGGAGTACTGCTGAGATGCATTGGTACAAATCAGATTCATAAGGTGCTAGAAGAGTTCCATGGTGGACCAGCTGGTGGCCATTTTGCACCAAGAGTGACAGCTCTAAAGATCATGAGGGTTGGTTATTATTGGCCCAAGATTTTCAATGATTGTTATGCATGGATCAAGAGGTGCAAGAATTGTGTATTTTTCACAGGTAAAGAGAGGCTAGCTGCCCTCCCATTGCATCCAATTTTAGTTGACCAGCCATTCATGTAATGGGGTTTAGACTTCATTGGAGTTATTAATCCCAATTCGAGCCAAGGGCACAAGTGGATTTTAATAGCCACAGATTACTTCACCAAATGGACTGAAGCAGTAGCACTCAAGGAAGCAAATGAATCTAGCATCCTAGACTTCTATGAGGGAATAGTAACCAGATTTGGCATACCAGCTACAATAATATCAGATAATGCATTGGCATTCATTAGATCCAAGGTGACTGAATGGGCTGTCAAGAACGGGATCTACCTAAGTACTTCATCAAACTATTACCCCCAGGGTAATGGCCAGGCTGAATCTACAAACAAGAACTTGTTGAGGATCATTAGGAGGACTCTTGATGAGAATCAGAGGTCTTGGCATACCAAATTGAAATCAGCCTTATGGGCTGATAGGATAACTCCTAAAAGATCTATAGGTAACTCTCCATTCAAGCTTGTTTATGGAAGAGAGGCAATTTTTCCCATATCACTTGAGTTGCCAACATTGGAACTCATGAAACAGTTGGAGTTGTTGGATTTTGAGCCCATGGAAGTCATATATGCGGAATTGATGGAGCTCAAGAAATAAGAAATCGGGCATCCCAAGCAATGGAGAAGGATCAAGCTTTGATAAAAGGCCAAGAACAGATCCTTCCAAGTTGGAGATCTAGTGTTAAAATGGGATGCGAGATAGAGAAAAACCGGAAGGAAGGCATTCAAAATTTTATGCCATTTGGAGTGGCCCATACATGGTCACAAAGTGTAAGGACAACAATGCTTTGCATTGTCTTCATTGGATGGTAAAGAACTACATATTCCAGTTAATGGAATCCATCGAAGCATTGCTACTAAAGGAAATGCTTCACCTTTATACGTATTAGTTTAGGTTTTTCATTCCTCCAAGTGCTTGTGCACATTGTTTTGCTGTAGATTAGTTTTTCTTTCCCTAAGTGCTTTGGCACAAGCTTGTTGTTCCTGGAGATGTGTTTGTAGGCCTTGCTCCATTAGGTGATATTCCATCTTCCTCCTTGAAATGTTCTAGTCGGTTGGGGTATCAAATAGAGAATTAAATGACTCCATACCCAATGGATTGCTTCTGTGCAATCTGGTAACTTCATCCAGCGGTAGTAGATGACCCTCTGAGTCGCCAAAATTGTTATCCAAAATGTGCCCCTGCTCATTTTTCATGGCTAACTCCTCTCATTTTTTCCTCTCTTGTGCCTCAGTCATAATATTTTGCTTTTCAGAACTCAAAACCTTTTAGAAATGACACCATTGGATAGAGCTCTTTCTCAGCTTTCCAGAAAGGTAATGTTTTCCTCCTAACTCCATGTATTTTTGAAGTTATGGCTCGACGGAGTTTTTGGAAAAAAATTTCCCCTGAAAGGCCCGTGGCCAATGAGATGCCAACATGTGGCACCTAAGGTGGTGGAGTGTGGGGAAATTTTGGAAAATTTTCCAAATGACCAAAAAGGTGCAAAAATTCAAATTTTTGCCCGCCAACCCGATTTGGCCTTGTTTTGCCCTAAAACTTCAAATGGCCATATCTTTCGATCTAGAGCTTGGTTTTTCACATTCTTTATATCAATGGAAAGATGGTGAAATTATCTACAAGATTCCGAGGTAATTTTTGCATTTTTATGGAGTTTGGAGAGATAAAATTGAAAAATGCCTCTGGCACGTGGTCATGGACAGAAATGACGTTTCAACCACCGTTTTTAATGAAGAATGGCTCGCATTCTCTCCCAGCATGGCTAAAAATGTCAGGGGATGGGTCTGTAAGGATGACCATGCTGTTTTGAATGAATTTTGGTTAATGGTTGAATCCGTTCCACGTTTTCCTGTGTTTCTCTCTCCTGGGCTCGTCCCTTGCACTGTAAAAGCCAGATTTGGCTCATTTTCAAAGGGTTGAACATTTTTGTGTATTGCAGTCCCCTTTCTCACCTTGGAATTGATTTTGGTGGAATATCAGACCTTTTCTAAGAGATGCAACTTTATTTTTCCTCTCAGGTGTTGTAATGCAAGTGATTTTGATGATTAAAATAACAATACAACCTCTGTGATTAGTTTTCATCCTCTGCCTGTGTTGTTTGGTTAATTTATGATCCTTCATTACAATTATCAATTTGTGCATGAGGTTCTTTATTGCATTTTTATGGATGGTGTGTCAATATGCAAAAGTAAAAATGCTCACCACTCCTTTGGTGCATCACCTATTAGCATTAGTTTTAGCTTTTTTGCATTCTCTATCTCTATCTCCTTTGGAATTTAGGGTAGGGTTAGGAATATAGACCTCTGCAACTTGTAAGTGATAAATCTGACCAGAGGAATTGAGGAACCAGCCTCTAAACTGGAGATTCTTTTCTCATTTTGCAAGTCCCACACTTGGGGAAAGGATTCAATGTTGTGCAATAACACTGGATGTCTAAAATATCAAACTAGAAATCGATCAACATCCAAGGTGCTTTGCTGATTTGCAACAACAGCCTTACCATAGATCCTACCTACTTAAGCCTTCAAGAAACTTATAGAAAAACTAGACTTCTTAAATAAAAGTAATCCTTTAATCATAGTAGTATAATCTAGTAGTCGATTATATTTACTACCAAAATATTTTCCATTAAAATTGTAATTCTAGAATCAATAAGAAGCCAAGTATTCATTAAATTTAAATTCATAATCACATATCGATTTAGGAGAATACCTTGGATCACTAAAATTGATCCAAGGTGTTATCCTAATCCACTATTGATACCAAAGTAGCAATTATATCAAGACATTAAAAATATTACCATATTACCTGATTAATTAACTATTCCAAGAACCTTATTTACACTTTCCACAAGCTGAAATCACTAAGTTCATTTCAAAAACTAGTTAAGTAAGTACTTCATGATCAAAAGTACAAATACTACCATAAGAATGATTAACAAACTAGATCTTATAAACATTTGATATCATTCCAACAAACATGATTAAAGAGTTTAGTTGAGTATAACAACTCATAACAAAATCACATGTCAACGTTTGCCAACTACTTACAAAGAAGAAAATACATATATCAACAACAGAGGCATTATAAAACGTGTGATGAATATTCCTATGTTATGAGATGGATATATGATAATGTGTGAATGTGAGATTGATTAATGTTAAGGGAGGGGATTTGTTGGATGTTATTCCCCTAATTCTACTATGATGATGGATATCTATGCAAAGTAATGTGATAGGTTCCATGCCATCATGGGAGAGATTTGTTTGTGTATTAATAAGAGAGAGGGCCAACATAATGGTAGAGTAAAGCAACAGTAGGACCATGTGATGGTGGTGGAATTTGAGGTGTATTTTTCCATCAAGTAGGAGAATTATCTTTGGAAAAATTGATTGGTTTTAGCTTATGTGCGATAGATGATAATGCGGAAGATGTGATAGGAGAAGAAGGTGGACTGATTTTGAGAGGTGGTTGTGTAATTTCACTTGGTAATGTTTTGGATGACTTGAGAGGAAGAGGTGTTGCACTAATTTTTAAAGGAGGTTTCTTATGTTGACTTAGTGATGTCATAGATGACTTGAGAAGAGGTGTTGTATCAATTTTGAGGGGTGGTTGCTTAGGCGTCTCTTGACTTTCCTTATAAATTATGGCATGATGCTCATTAGACAAATCATATTTAAAAACCCATTGAGATGTAACAAGTGGAGAGGACCATGTAATAGAACATTGTGTGGTGAATGAGATGAAACCTTGACACTCAAGATGTTTGATTCTTTATTGTAAAGCATAACAATCATTTTCATTATGTCCATTGATTTGATGATAATTGCAATATGGAATACCTTGATATTTTACAAGCCGATAAGGATGATAACAATGAGTAGATGGCAAGCTGATTAATTGATGAGTTATGAGTTTTGGAAGAATATCTTATTGTGTAGCATTGATTGTAAACTTGAGAGGCATGGGGAGTGGCAAGATTTGAGGTGTACTAATATGAGCACATGTAGAAGACATAGAATGAAGATGAGATGTAGAAGGATAACAAACACAAGCCTAAGAAACATCCTTAAGACGTTGGATTTCATATCTAAGAGATGTAATTGTGGATTCCATAGCTTGAAATTTATCTTTAAATAAATAATGAAGAGAATGAATGTATTTTTAATCAAGGAGTCCCTAGAAATATGACCAAAAATAATATTGACTTGGGTACGCAACATGTTGATAAGAAGACACATATCCTCCGAGGGTTTTTTAAGAATTTCTTTACACGATGGGTGCATTTAAATAAATTGAAGAAAAGAGACTTGATAGACATTAGAAGCCATGATAGAAAATATGAGAAAAACCCTAGAATGAAGGTGGATTCAAATATCGTGGTCACTAAAATGTGGATATATGCACTAGTTAATATAAGCTATGAAAAATCATAAATAAAGTAAATAGATACAATAAATAAATATTTAAACTACCCAAGCAACTACGCTAATGGAAATGGAAACCTGATGTGCAAGAGAGAAGAGTAATTAACTTAGATGAATATAGGATGCTCACGGGACTATGTTACGAGAGGTGACTAGAGAAACATGAAGCAACACCGACTATGCGAGAATCCCTGAAAAAGGATGGATTTGTGCTATCTATTTAGAATGGGGAACTTGGAGATAGAATGGGGCACCTACAAACACTCTAGTCTACAAAATGGTTGCCATGGTTTATGAAAAGGCTCTAGAACAAATCTTTACATGTTTAGTAGATGGTCTAAAACCCTCATTGTCTATCGTATCAAGTTTGTTAAACTGCTCCAAATGTTGTTGATATACTAAGATGAATAGAAATACCTACAAAACCCTAAACAAACATCAATCCCTAAAAAATTTAAATTCATATGATAGGGTCGGATTGATTTCGAGCTACCACAATATTTGACTTATTAATTAAGCGTTGCACTACATTCCACATGATGGGTCACTATATTCTTCTAATCATTTAACCGACATAATCTCCTGTCGGTGTCATTTTAAACCAAGGTCATGTGTCTAGGTAGTATGTAATGGAGTTTAATGAAACCAGTTATCTGTTTCATCTATTGGGGTTGCTTAGTTTGGTGACTAGTCTACGGAAATACAATTCAAATATACAGAATTGAAATACAATTCTACAGAATTCAACTATTTACGATGAAAGGAAACTAACAACTACTATTTTGTTTGGAAAATGAAATACGCACACACTACTTTTTAACAAATGAAATTACAATTGTATAAATGAAGCTTAGCAGAAAGTGAGATTACTTGTTAACCAGATTTGCATAATGGAAACATTTATTCTAAGTGAAAGTGGTAATGAAGAAAATAGGTATAGTCAATCAAAGCATGCATGCAAGATTCTCAAACAACAATTACAGTAAATCCAATCAAAGAACTGTATGCATAAATGAACTTAAAATAACCTCTTATCTCCTTGGTCGAGTGGGCCCTTGCTCTTCCTTGGGATAGAGGGATTAACAACCTTTGATTCTCAAAATGTCGTGACTTTCATTAACTCAAAATAAGTTTCATAACATAAACAATAGATAATAATACCAAAAATTGAATGCAGATAATCTCTTTTAGTATATCAAAAGTAGTTCTTCATATGTTCTGAAGACGAAGTCTTCATATAGGTATTTTTAGTTATAAAGCACGCCATAACATGTGGCATTAATCACTGGCCACCAAATACTAATTAAAACACATAAATTTCTACGGGTAGTTAGGAACAAGCCCCAACTAATAGGTCAACTTGGTGGAAACAGTCTCCTGCCGCTTGCTCCAAACTCAGTTCCATAACTATCAGCAACATCCATCATTTCCTACACACATCATCACGTTTTATCTCACAAAGATAGTTAGTAGGAGGTTCATGTGATAATCGAGTTTTCATAAATTATAGCAAGGAAAATACATCAAACCTACTAAGATATAACTACAGTAACATCCCCATGTATTAATAAGTCATATCAAAAGAGTGTTTTCGGCTTGAAGAAATGATATCAATGAGCCAAACAATGCACTCATCATTTTCCCCCTAACTTTACCTGTTGCATGTCCCTATGCAACTTATCTTCATCCTGCCCACCTACCAAGCTACTCAGCCATGTCATATTCTTCAAATTGATCAAGCATATTGTTTGGTGGTGTTCTTACAGCCCTGAGTGTTGGAGGTAATCTCTACCCATGCTATGAAACTATCATTTGACTGGGCCGCATTGTTCTGCCAGGTAGTGAGAGGGCTCAAAAGGAGTGGTGGACATACTTGGAGGCCTGCCCATTTGTCATTGTACTGTTGGCTGGTTTTCTCTATGGTCTATCTTATAATGGTGATGAGGGCATCACCCTTACGCATGCTCCAACTCAAGTTTTGGGGAGAGAGAACCTCCCTGTGTTTCAAGGGTAGACTCAGAGTATCCCACCTCCTATCACATGCCTGCCAAGCTGTCCCAAAGTTCTCCTGACTGTAATTTTCAAAATCCATGACACATTGAAGTAAAATCTGGGAAGTGTTTACCCCGATTCTGCCTGATAGTAAAGTGAGTGAAATTTTTTTCTCAGAGCTACATCAGTGTGATGAGTTGGATGGATGTGGAACCCAATGGACTGAGCGGTGTGATTGAAAATGTCTATTTGCTGACCCCAGATGATCTGATTTCATAATGTAGACTGAAAGGCCTTGATTTGGAAATCACCCACAAATAAATTGATTAAGAAATCAGGCACATTTGTAACTATCATGTTATGAAGGTAGAATTCACAAAGCAAATTTTGGATTTCAGGAGTACTGCACTTATAGATTGATAAGAAACTAGTGCCATTGGGAATTTCATGAGGAGCTTGACAACATAATTGGAACAACTACCAGGAATAAAATTGCTCCTGGAAAAACATGCTATAGACCAAAGAGGGTTTCCTATAGGATAGAAGCTTGAGGGCCAAAGGACAAACAAAGTCTAAAATAGATGTCACTTTTTTCTTTTCCTCTTGCATAGATTCCATTTCCCTTTTCAATTTCTGATTTTCCTTCCTCAATTATCTTTCCTGAAGGGATAACTGATGGAATCTATCCAAGATGCTAAGACTTGTATCGCGCTGACACTTCAAACTACTTACTTCAAGCTGTAGGGTAATGATTTCATGAACCTTCTCTACTATTCTTTGTGTAAATTCAGTTTCCAATAAAAGGTTTTTTTCTTCCCTGTTATCCTGTAAAATTGACGAGGGAAATTTTATAGGTAACCATACCAAATTTTGTCCAGTCCCTCATCGTGGACCCCTCTGCATTCGGAACATTGCAAAGTCCCTTTCCGGGAAATCTAGTTCTCTGAACTTAGCCATTTTTGTCCCTTTTTTCTCGGGCGCACATTTTATCTCTGTGTAACATAGAATAAATTGTGCCCATTCATTTCCTTTGGCACACCCTTTGAAGTGTCGACACATGTTTTGGTGCGCCTTCCCGTGATGTGCCATTCTTGCGTGCGCCAAGGCGCATGCACCTTCATGTTAACACATAAATTGTTGCGCCATGTTTTGGTGCACCAAAGGGCACAAGGAATGGAGTGTTGACAGTCTTAAAATTGCACCAAAGGTGCAAGTATCCCCGTGTTGACATGCATTTATCTCGCAGCCAAAGGGTGCACCGTTTTACGTGTCAACACATGTTTTGGTGTGCCTCTTGAAAAAGTGGTTGGCGCATTTATTGCACCTTTGCCTATATATAGGCGCATTTCCCGGTCACTTTCACCAGTCAAAAAAAACGTGATAACTTTATTCCTCTGCAACTCTTAGCACACCCGTCATCCTGTATCACATTCGTGGACCCCGTTTCACCTCTCACATTCTATATATTCCAGGTAGGTGGTTCTTACTCCTCCTATGTTTTGTTTTGATTATTTGTATGGTAGGAGGCAATGGATTTGTAAACCCCCCTTTTTTGCTATTCTTGTTGTCTTTCTCCCCCAAGCTCTTCCTCCTCTTTCCAAATCTACTGGTAAGGAGGGATCTGCCTAAAAATCACTTGGATCTCCTTGCTGTGCCCCCTTCACCATCCAAGAAAACCCTGTAAAAGAGGCCTGAAAGATCACAAGCCTATCAGGAAAGAGAAAACCTGAAAGATGAGTTTAAAACTGTGTTTTTTCCTCTTGGCGCATTCGCCATGCCTGTTACATAAAATACAGTCACGCCAAGAAGGCACACCGATCCTCGCTTACAACATAAACATTACTTGCACCAAGTATAAAACTGCGTAAACGGTGTAGGTGCATCCCCTCTTACAGCAACACAATGTCATGCAAACCTTCCCTGTGCCATGCCAAATTCCCCCTTTTGCACACATAAATCCTATGCTACACACATAAACCCTGCACCCATCGGTGCACCAAAGTTCCATGTAACATGAAAAATATATGTGCCATTGGCGCATCCTATCCCCGTGCAACATGAAAATTATCTGCACCTAGTATAAAACACATATGAATGGTGCAGGCGCACTTCTGCTTACAATAAAAAAATGTCATGTGTAGCATCCTTGCGCCCTATGCCCTTTGGCACTAATTTGTTCCTTGTAACACCCTTCTTCTATGCACCATACTATTAACCCTCCAACCTGCAGTGTTCATGCGCCCTACGCCCTGAGGCCTTTAAATTGTTAACTCCTCATTCTGTAATACTCTAATGGAAGATCTAACAGCTAACATGGCTCTTCTGCGTTGGGTTTCACTTCTTCTTCTTGCAGATCAGCAACTGAACTCAGATCCACATATGTCTACATCAAGCAAGAGACCGACCAAATCAAAGGGCAAAGCTAAGCTTACAGAGGAAGAGATGAAGTACAAGTATCAGAGGGTCAGAATGCCTGAGTCCCAGGTAGAATGTGACCTGGATATAAGAGACTCTGAGCTCGGTCACATTGACATGGAAGATTTCTGGGCTAGAACTAGGAGAGTCATAGGAGTCCTTGGATGGACAAACTAGTAGGTAGTGGCCTACATTTTGCTGGGGGGATCCCCGTCAGTGCAGTGAACAATGAATTCATGATGGTAGTGGCCCACTGCTACAACAAAGACACGAGGTGTGTCCAAAATGAAAAGGGTGAAGTCGTGATCAACCTTACCACCGGAACTTTGAAATCATGCTTGGCATCCCTCACCACCGGTATTTCGTGGCCATGAGCCAAGAGGACTACATTAAGGCATGGGAGGATAATGAAGACCAGTGCATGCAACTGATGAATGAAGTGTATTTAAAGAACAAGAAGGTGGTAACCAGATGGCCACAGGTTATTCACTGTAGTAATTTCTCCGAGGAATTAAGTGATACTATCACGTTCCTAAGTAGAGTATTTGGGATTTCTAACGCCCATTACTTTCATAAGTGGATGCTTAGGTACCTGGAGACCATGAACAAAAACGCACTCCGATCAATGCTTTGAATGGATGGAGATAATAAGCACCATATCCAAGCAACTCCAACAACTCACCACAATGGGGAGGTTCTACATGAACTCCTACGTAGTTTATGCGCAGCCTCGGAAAGGGATTATCCAGCATTGAGCCGATGCGGGGTTTGGCCCCAGGTGAGAATATATGAGTACTACCCAGAGCTGAAGCTGGAGAATAGCATCCCGTAGTTTACCAAGATTAACGATGCTTTCTTCTACAATGTCATCTACCTTTTGAGGCCCAACATGACTCACGGTCGAACGACCAAGAGCATTGTCGCAGCAACAAAGAAGTGGGGGGCCTTATTCACACAATTTCCCACCTTCACCTATCTCAGGGCAGCTAACTTCCTGGGTGAGCCCACCAAATTGCCAAGATATGCCGGTCCCAAGCTGATCCTGTTGGAGCTATCCAGACAGCTCGTAACATACCACGAGAAGTTCCTGAAAGAAAGAATGGTGGAACTCCTTTCCCCTTACAATGGGGCGAGATACACATGATCATCTCTCACCACAAAGCCCGGAAATGGTTGCAAGCTAGAACTACTCAATCAAGCACAACTTTCGAGTGAGGCCCACTTTTGATCCAAGGAATTTCCTTCCCAAGGAAAAACTCGATCCTATCCACCTTCCACAGATCGAGGACATCTATATCGACCTGTATCATGAGGTCAAACTTAGAAGGAAGGATCACACTCACTGGACTGGCAGAGATTCATTCAAGCATGTGCCCATCATCCCAAAAGGTTATCAAACTGCTGATCAAGAAGTTGATCAGGTATATTTGGATATGGATGGGGACAACTAGCCATTTGCTGCAATCGATAGAACAAAAGCGCCCTAGACCATTGAAGAAAGGGTCAAGGAGACACTGCGAAGGACAGAGCACTGGTGCAGGATGAATGGCCTCATCTACCTCGGGGTAGATTTCACTACGTCACCATTGGGAAACGCACCTGTCAGGCCAAAGCATCTGCCAAAGGTCAAAGGCAAGGATAAGGAAGGTGAATCGAGCACTGCTCAAGAAGGAGCTCCTGAAAGTCCTCCTTCCGCTATACAAGAACAAGTTATAACTCTGGCTTCCCCAGAGAAAGAAGCAGTGGAAGGTGTTTCAACGGGCACATCCACTAAGGGTTTTTCCACTACTATAACTACTGAGGTCCCTTCCCTTCTCCCTCCTCCTTCTTCCCCTCGTATGACCCAAGTGACCACTCCTTTGGTCCTATCCTCTCCCCATCTCCTACCGTTCCCCCTCCTCGTCATCCATCTTCTCTTCTCTCAGCTGCCCCCACCATTTCTTCTCTCATCTCTCAGCTCCCTTCCTTTCCCACGTCTTCCTCCCCTGTAGTGTCCCTTCCCCCTGTGAGCACTTTCTCGGCCTCCCTCTCGATGCCGCCACCAAGTGTCTCTACGCACTTTCCCTCCACTACTGCAGCTGCCCCCTCTTCCACTTCTGGTCCCACTCCCATAAGTCCAACATGGATCTCCTAGCATCTGAGCCAACAAAAGAGGAAAGTTCCTATCGCACCGATGGACTTCTCCGTCATCCCAAAGCAAAGGGGAGCGAAATCCTATAACCCGCTTCTCTCAGAGTGCATCGGGAGAAAGAGTAATGGAGATTGTATATCCCAATCCTTTAAAGGATAAAAAGGATCTGTCTTCGACAGATTATACAGTGACCCAAGTCACAATGGGAACATCTTCGAGATTCTACAAGGGGGAGGCCCTATCTACAAAGTGGATGCCCTTTGCAAGAAACTCTAGGAAGCAAAGGAAGAAAAGAGGCTATTAAAGGAGCAAAATAAACATCTTCTCCACGCCTTGTAGAAAATGGGCAGTGCACCTCCTACAACTGCCACCGAAACTCCTGAGCCCCTAAGCTAGGATAAGATAAATGAATATGCCAAAATTGGCGAGCAAGGTATGGTATCCACTGGAGAGACCAAATCCTCAAGGAAAGTGAGGGAGTAATCGTCAAGTTCACCGAGTTATATTAGAACATCAATCAAGTGAACAAGGCACTCCAGGTGATTGTGGGACCCATCTCCGAAGAGTTGGACCATGCTAGGCTGCAAAGCATGAGACCTTCCAGAAAATGCTCGACTGTTCAGTCGAAGATCTGGTCAAGTTCGGCATCTTCAATCACCCCAGAGTGCCCAATAAAGTCCTTTCTACTTTAGACTACTAGGTCTATCGGTTGGAGTTTGTCCTCGAAAAGATAGATAGAGTCAAAGAGGAAGCCTTGGAGGCTATGCACCAGATGGAGAAAATTGTCTTGAGAATGTCCCTAGGCCTACTCACTCCTTCTTTCACCCTGAGGAAGGTAGACCAAACTATTCAGATCTTTAAGGAGATCGTCTCGCAAGGGTTAGGGCCAGAAGCCACTTTCGACACCGAATGCATCAACAACCTTCTGGCCTATCGTGACTTTATAGGGTACCTGATAGAGGCAGGAAATGAATATTCCAAGCTCCATAAAGACTCGTGGATGAATGTGAAACTTGTGAAGTTATCAGTGATCGCCACAAGGATCCTGCTCAAGATCAACTTCAGCCCATGATCAACAAGTTTATGGAATATCGGGCCCAGTTTAACATCACTTCTCCCGAGCAACAAAGAAGCAAGACACTCCCTTTCGGCTGCGAGACGATGATGAATAGTCTCCTTCCTCTCGATCTTATTTTTGTAAATATCTAAGAGTATGTTGGCACAAATGATGACATCATCCATGTTGCACCATGGGATGATGTCATCCACCAAGTTGCCGAAAGTCAATAGTTGACTTTTAGATATTTTGTAGATATTTTGTAATTAGTTGTTGGTTGCCTTTTTCCTTCTCTCTTCTCCTTCTTCTATATATACTTGGGATACTTGTTATATGCCAAGGTGGTGGATACTTTTTAGATGAAAAATAGAAGTAAGAAGAAAAGACTTTGAGCTTTTTGTAATGAAGGAAATATTAATACAATATTTAGACTTTGTGTTGAATACCTATGTTATACATCAGAACTTTCTTATGTTAGATCTGTATGTTTGATCTCGTTGAAGCTACTTCTGCTTTATTGTCATTTATTCATCAGTATTGCTTTGTTCGCCTACGTGAGTAAGTTTGGCTCTGTTTACTACCAAAGATAAAACATAGACCCTCCGACCTTTCTCGCTTTGGAATTTATTTCTTTTCTCCCTTCAGATATTTCCTATCTCCCCTCCTTCCTTCTTCCCCTTGTTTTTATAGTTGGAAGCACTCTACTAGGAAGAGATCCCAACCCCGAAGGCAGTAATATTGTGAGACTTACACAGCATTCTTTGGTAGAATAAAGAATAAACCGGGCCACTTTCTTTGACTCAAAGAGGGGCTATGCCCCGCACACTGTTGGCTCATCTATCCATAGATCTGTCCACCTAATAGATTTTCGACCAACAGCTTTTGGTGACTCTACTGGGATCGAATGATCTAGCATTTATGATAGTGGTATGTCGAGAAAATCAGTGAAAATTGAAAAATCACTACTGTTTGCAAACTTTAAACTTTTGTTCAAAATCCAATTTTTTTGCAAAAGTGACCCAAACTGAAAATTTTCTTCAGAGGTCCATAGATGGGCTAGTTACAGTAGTCTTTAGTTGATGAGAGTTTTTACGTAAAATCAGATTTTTCCGTAGATCTGAGTTTTTGACAGTTTACCAAAATTTTCAAACTCTTTAAAAAGTCAACTCTAGATCTGAAAATCAGCTTACTAAGCTTTACCATCATTTTATCCTCATTGATCTTTGTCATTAAAACCACAATCGGTTGTTAAAAGAGGGATAAAATTAAATATTTAGAAAAGTACATGCTGCTGATTTTTGTTAGAAAATTCAAAAATCAGCAAGTACAACCAAAAAGAGTTTTTAGGATTTGCTTCAAAATATTGTAGATCTGGAAGGTACACTGGCAGGTGAACCATTTACTCGTAGCAGGAGAGCTCATGGAGAATTTGATCCTACTTTCGATCTACTTCAAAGGCACAAATGCGTGTGTTACACTACACGCTTCTCATCGCTAAGCTTCAAGCCGTACCATCCAGAGCGTCTCACCTCTACGAAGAAAGCACCTCTCACAAGGTGCATCCACATCACTTTGCAAAGTGCTTTGTTGCTTAGTGGGACCATCCTCCCAAAGATGCATTCTCTTTCTAGTATTCAAATGGCAGTGCCATGGGGAAATGTTATGGGCCCTTTGGCTTTACCACATCCCTGTTCATGTGCTTCCACACTAAATGAAAGAATTTTCCTAAATTTGATGGGAGCGGGAACCAAAGCACGATTCGCACATATCCATGTTCATCATGTCATGAAGGATATCTGGATGTGACCCATGAATATTTTTCAGTTCACCTCTTCTCGAAACCTTGCAAGGATCAAGAAGTGGAATGGGAGAATTTTTCCACGGATCTATTACTAGTTGGGCCACCTTACACTGCATTTGAAGAAAAGTATAAGCCTTCCGAGGATGCATTCGCATTGTTATCAAAGATCACTCACCTGAAGAAGGAGGTCAATGAAACTATGCACAATTTCATTTCCCATTTTAACTTACTAATCAATCGAGTTCCACCTACCATGCTCCCAATGCCAGAAAATTAGAAGTGTTTCTTCGTGAACGCCATGAGCTCAAAAGTAAGTTTCTTACTCTTGCAAGAAAAAGTCACTACTCTAGTTCTCACCCAAGCTGCTGCCATACGGATTGAAGATAATTTGCTTATATCTGGCGAATTGAAGTGAGAGCCATCCAAGTTGAAAGTTTCAGCTCCTTCTCCCACCACTTCATCCGATCCGGCATTCCAAAAGATGGCAAATGACTTGCTCGCATTAAAAAAGCAGCTAGCTCAGTCTTCTCCCGGCTCTTCATACCGGGATATTCCACGGAGGAGCTTTACTTCTAACAACATCTCACAAAGGCCCCACCTACCTGCAGCTACTCCACGGTTGGCACTCGAAGCCCCTCCGGTCAATGCTTTAGTGAAATCAAGAAGAGGAGAAAATTATGAATAAACTTCATCGCCAGTGAAGATGATCAAGACATCGGTGAACCGATTAGCGAATCTACTATCGGGTATATGGAATTTGATGAGGAGGAATATGATGAAGAAGAGGGTACCCAAGGATATGCAAGTGGACAGTCATATGCTATTTTCACCCACTCGCAAGGAAAGGAAGCAGAAGTTGCTACCAAGACGCAGAAAGAAAAGGCCGTGTCAAACATGCCTCCAACCATCGCTAAAAGAGGTAGTCCCCTTCCTTCTCAACCTGTTATTAAGTCTTTTTCAAAGAAATATTTTCTCCTATCTCCCCTCTGAGTCAGCCCTCTCATATTCCTATCAAGACCAGCAATCCTACCCTACCATCGCGAAGTGAGGGACTCATTCCTTCATCCGCGCAACCCTTGGCCACATTTGACATAATTGATCATGCTAAAAAGACCAAGTGTAGACACCAAATTTGTGTCTTACGACCCCTTGTGACCCGCATCTCATTTCGCAACCTAACCTCACCACCTAAACCTTACACAATTATTTATTAATTATCTTATAATTAATAAATCCACATCACCTTACCTGCCACCTCATTTTGCCACCTCATCATGACCTAGGCCTAACCCTAAACTAATCTAATTAAGACCTATAACTTGGTCTACATCCACACCCATGACTAATGACCCCTTTCTCGCACCCAAAACCGACCTTCTAGTCACTTGACCAAGCCCGCAACTAATCCCTCGGGAGAAAAGGAGGGAAAGTTGGCTATTTTACTAAAAATAGCCCACTTTGACTTGACCGATACCGGTTCCTACTCGACCGCCGTCGGTTACGTAACCGCCATCGGTTCCCTGTAAATGGGCTCCCCTAACCAGAAACAAAGGTCGAAGGATTTTTGGATCAATCAGGATCATCAGAAGCGATAAAAAGAATCTGGATTTTACTTGGGATAAAAAGAATGCTGGATTTTACTTGGCCAAGCAGAGACAAGTGAAGAGACAAGAAGAATTTGCAGCGAAGGAGACCAAGCCCAAGACTGCAACTAAATAACCAAAGCCCTGTGATACTCAGCTGATCATCGGGAGGGAGGTATCTCATCTCCTGAGTGCCAGGCCATCCTACCTGAGTTCTACCTTTGTCATTACACTTCTCGGACCTGCATCCTCATCAATAACCAGTAAGCTGCATCTTGTGTGTTCTCTTTAATAATATTTCTTAGACTTTTGAATCACAAGTCCACCCATAAATCCATTCCTAGATCTACCACCCAGCAACACATTATATCTAACTATCATTCATTTACCTCTCATCACCCCGTTACCTAATCCCGCTCATATACTAGCCTTACAAACAACACAACCACCCTACAACCGACCCTCACCAAAAGTCCCTAAAACATAGCCCCCACCGATATCGGTTAGCAGTAACCGGTATCGGTTATTGTGACTCAAAACCAGAAACCAGCCTTTCCTCCTACTTGTTTCAACGAAGCAATTAAATTGTTATTTTACAATCTTTTGTGTTAATTTATATTAGTAGGGGAACTGACCACCTTCGAAAGGAAGTTTTATATTTCCTGGGCCCAAGGCAGTTCCCTCATTTATTGTCTAATCAAAATCTTGTGGTCTTGTATTCTTATTTGCAGGTAGTCCTTCCAAGACAAAAAGGAGTTCTTCGCAATCAACCTGATCTCTCTATGGTACGTGCACACCATCTCGACATTCAACAGGTATTCCTCCTAGCCCTAACCCTTATCTATTTCTAAAAGGAATGAAAGGATAGAAGCAACTCTATTGCCAAAAAGTGAAACATTCCGTGTGAAACATTTTGCACGTACTTCAGTGGGACCCATTTTGGGTTTCTTTCGTTTTCTTGTTTGCTTTCATTTAGGGAGCTGTTTACTTCTTCTAAAGATGTTCACTGTATTTTGTTATATTTAGTAAAGGAATTTGTCTTGCTTTCCTAGTTTTGCATTAGTGAAAGTCATCTTATTTGCTTCATCGAATATCATTTTCGATTTGGGTTTAAAACACGTGCATTACATTCTTGCTTGTTGTTTTCAATTCTAGTGAACATAGACTAAGTAACAGGTTGTACACGTGGGGGTGATTTCCATGGTATTGACAGGAAATTAATCTTACTTTCACTGCACAACACATACCGAATCACTTCATAATTAACACAACAGCTCAAAACATCCCCCCTTTTCCGTGGTATTCCTCCGCCCGATTGAGGTAACCTTATAAGCCAAAACAAACTTGACATTTCCTCTAAGTCTTCTTTTAGGATTCTGACATCATTTTACGTCTAAAGGCATAAGCCCACGATAATTTAAATTAACCCTAGGGTTAGTCTCTGGATTTGCGTGTGCATCTTGTTTGTTTTCAGTTCTGTTTTCTCTGTTATACACTGTCTTCTGTCATCACCTCAGAACAATTGATAAATGTACTAAGCTTTGTTAACAATCAAGTCAATAGCTTCTTATATTTTCTTATACTAGTCTTATTACATCGATATCGGTTAACGACCGACGTCGGCTATAGTCTAACCGACATCGGTTATCAGACCGATATCGGTTACTATCTTTTACAGTTTCTGACAAACCAACAACCTACCAATTTCACCATTCTGAGTCTGTTTCTGTTCCTGATAGATTGAAACCCTACTGGGTACTCCTGTCCATGGTTGTTATCACTCAAAAGCAAGCCGCTGCCATGGTTTCACATGCTTGCTCTGTGCCTTTGCCTGAATCACCCCCTTCACATTCTATAGGGAACCCTATGGACACCAGTGAGATCCCCAAAATTCCTGTAGGAGATAAGGAATTTGCCAAATTTCTGGATGCTAATCCTAGCACTGTACAATACTATTTGTCTCATGCCCTTAACCGTACACCCGATGGTCAACTCCTTGTTGGCATGCCTATCAGTATAGCTACTCATTTAGCCCCTTCTCTCCACTGCTAACTCGCGTTTTGCCTTCTTGCATCCTTAGTCCCATCTCCCAATCGAGCGGCTTGCAGGGTTCATACGACGCATAGATTGGCTTTCCTTTGGTTAATCTTGGGTCCAACATATCATTACCGCCGATTGCTCCTACCTCATCTCTCTCTTGCAGACTACTCCGTTCATGACTTGCTCTCTGCCACCTATCCACACGAGCTTTCCTTCTCAAGCTCCACTCACCTTTTCATTTCACACACATATCCTAGTAACCTCAACATCTTATATAGGACATCCCTATTCGGTTGCCTCAACACATTCATCCTCCATACCTTATCAACATTTAACCCCACCATTGTCTAGTGGTGGCCCTTGGCCCAATTTGCCTCATTTACCACAACCACACCATCATCTCATCCAACCACGGATTTAATAAACAAATGATGGACAAAATGCAAAATCTGAGGCTTCTATTTCGGGAAGTCGTAGCCTTGACATATGAGCAAGTTTGTCGGGAGCCTATTCACCCTTCTGTCCCTCTTCATTCATATCCTCCTTAATGGGAATTGCCGAAATTTACTCGTTTTAATAGTAAAGAGGATCCTCAACAACACTTGCGATCATTTAGACATGCTTGTTATTTGATTGCTCATGATGATGCTTTGTTACTCCGCACCTTTCCCATGTCCCTATCAGGACCCACCTTGGAGTGGTACAGTGCTTTAACCCAACACTCAATCTTCTCTTTTAACCAACTAGCCCAATCTTTCTTGGATCATTTCTCCATTAACATTGCCAAGAAAGTATCTATCACCGACCTCTATGCCATCCGACAATTTGAAGACGAATCTATCGCAGATTTCGTTGGATGGTGGCGGGGCCTTATCAACCAACTTACATATGCCTTGCCTCAGGCTGAACTTATTGAACTTTTTACGCGGGCATGCGCTAAGCACATTTCTCCTACCCTTCAAATTCAAACTTTCCACACATTTGACGAGGCCTTTACCATGGCTCGGAAACTAGAAATTCGAGCCTTAGAAGAAGAGAAATTGCGGTTGCGCAACAAAAACCCCAATTTCCGGACTCCAGATTCCACCAACAAACCTAACACCACCAATCCTCACCCATCGACTGCTTCAAAATCAAAAGGAGCCGTGCACGCGGTGATGGTCAAATCCCAACCACCATCTAATACCCCGCCAAAAACCACCTATAAGTATAAAGTAGAGCCCATCAACTACACTCCCTTGGGAGAAACATATGGTGTAATATTGGAAAAATTGCTTAAAGCAGGAGCCATTACCTTACCTCCTGTTAAACCTCACTCGGGTTTGATTCCACTCGCGCCATACCTTCTTGGTACAAAGAAAATGACTTCTGTAACTTCCACCGCGTAAAGGGACACAGTCATGAGAACTGCAAGATGTTGAAAAACATAGTGCAGGAAATGGTTGATGCGGGGGATATAGCCCTCGATAATCCTAACGCCCCTGCTAACCGAAATTTGAAAATATTCAACAAACCATTCCCGAATCATTCTTCTAACAGTAATCTAAACCAAGATATTTTAGCCGAGGAGAGTGTTCATGAGATCCATGCAGTCTTCGATTCCCAGCCAAAAGCCTCTATCGAGAAAATTTTGAATCAAGCCTCTTCACTGACCCAGGGGCCCGAACCTCCTTCACCACCATCAAGCCAAAGCGAAATCATTCCTTTACCCATAAAGGAGTTAACTGCCCAGAGTTCTCTTCTAATAGATGAGTCTTCTTACACCACATCCCTACAAGATTGTGAGCGGATGTTATCTAACCTATCTATTTCCCAAACGTCCCCTTTTACCGCTCTTGCTGCACAAGAGGAAGGCTCGCCACTCCTTTTGTCATCTTTAGACGAGAAACCTCTTGCACCGACATCGCCAACTTCTTTAACCATGACGGATCCTCTCAAACATGCCCTCCTACCTATTAGTTCTTCATCACCTAAATCTTTTCAGCGACCGGTTGACCTCTTAACACCTATTGATACAATGCCTCGTCTACCCCCTGCATCACACCCACAGTGGACCGGAATCACAACCCACCTTTCTTCCATACAAAAATTCCAATTCACACCTGAAGACTGTCATTCTCTAGAAGATAGACGAGTCCTATGGGAACATTTGAGTACCCCCTATTCTACTCAAATGCAGATGACCGATCCAGACACCTCTACCATATACCCGAAGTGTTTACAGAAACTCAAAATGCCTATGTCCTCATCTTCACCCCCCGCATCTCTACCCAAGTATCTCATCCACCTCTGTCAGCCTAACCAAATCTTCCCCTACACTTGGGACCTCACCAATACCCAGTCTAACACACCCACCTAAGCGACTAGATTTATCCAAAAATAAAGCCGCCCCTCCACTTAGGAGACAACCTCAATCCGTGCCTCTATCACAATTAAAACCATCATCGTCACACCTACCTTCCATATTGGGACCTCATCCCTCCACCTTGCATCAATATATCATACCTCCTACATTTTCTTCAAAATGACCTACATTCTGCACCCATACAGAGATCTAAGGGTATATCAACATTGTCACCTCACATATCCTGTCCACCCATCAACCCTAAACAAATTTCATCATCAAAGGACTTGTTTTTCGTCACTCCTCTTTTGTCGCCATTGTCTCTCGGATACCACATCATCTCGTGGCCTCATCATCCAACCTACTAAACATTCACGCCAAAGAAACCACGGTTAGCTAAAACCCATTATCAAAACTCCTTGGCTAAACCACCACCCATACAAACCAACCATACCACGTCATCACCAGAATCGACCAATCAATAGCCTCATCTTCCTCCGACTTTGACCCACTCAAAGGGTCTTACGCTAAAATCCTTGCTATGTTGGTAGAGAATGCGACCATTTCCTACCCCCACTTAGACCTTATGATCCATCTAAACCTCGACCTATAGGTTATGATGAGTCTAAAATCTACGCTTATCACCACCGCACACCAAGACATGACGTAGAGGGATGCAAAGCGTTGAAAGCCATACTTTGTCAATCACCTCTCTCCGATAAAAATTAAAAAGACAACTTACGAAGAGAGAGACCTTTAGCTTCATTCCCTCTCCTATACCACCTATCCCCGCCTCACCAAGATCTATCATTATTACAGCCCCACATCTCGAAGACCATGACGTATCCCTACCATCTTCCTCATCTCAGTCCACGAGATTAATATGATTAGTGTTGCTACTCGAGCGCAAAAAAAACCGAGAAAGCGAAAGAAAGCACACCTGCATCCTATCTTTATCCGTCCACCATCCCGATTGCACCACCACCTAAAGTGGTTATTCATGGACCCGCTTACCCCATCTCTAATGGAGTTGCCCACCGAGCCATGATCAAACAGCTTCACCAATCACCTGTAAAAATGACACTGTATGATCTCATTCAGACTTCTGAATCTCATCGACAAGCTCTCGTTGAAATCCTTCAAGGGATCGAGGTCTTACCTAATGAAACCCTACCTGTTACCTCCATTCTAACACCCAATCACGTTGCTTCCCTCACCAAACAACCTACCACCCCAACCACTTCTGTCTCTGTACAACAAGCTCCCATTTTTCCTTCGTCACCAGTTTAGAGTCGATAGATCCCGAATCTATCCCTCCTAACTTTTTTTTCATAAATGCTATCTTCCTAGGTCCTCTCACTTATCAACGCGATAATGAGGACCCTCTTCTATGATCGTATCCGGACATGATTGAAGAGGACTCACCTTCAATTAAGCGTTGTTGAGTGCCAGGATGATGACTCCATCCTCACTTACTGTGTGCGGATGACCTTATATTCAACGCGCCTTACCATGAAACTCAAACCATGTTGAAGGCAGTCTACTATAGAAATCAACATCCACACGGAGGAGGATCCTCACATTGTGAAGATCTTCTAATCCCTTAGCGCATCGTAATAGTCGCCTTTACTACCTTTCTCTGGATCCGGGCATGCAACCAAAATTTCGCTTGTCCTATGCGCCGACATCCAGAATTGATCCTCCCGACATATGTTATGTCCATAACATTACCAATCAAACCCGATTCCAAACCAACCAAACAGAAATTGACCAAAATGCATCCACGCATTGCCCTCTTGGTCAAAAGGAGCTTCAATGACTCCTTCTGCTTTCCTTCATCCCGCCTATTCGACTATCCTCAGTGGATTTCTAACATCAACGCCTGGCCACTAAAGTGGGGAGGACTTCGGATATATAACTGATTTCAAAGATCTTAACCTCGCTTGCCCTAAGGATGACTGCCCCTACCTAGTATTGACCAACTTGTTGATCATCACGGGCCATGAGATGCTCTCTCTCATGGATGGCTTTTCGAGATACAACCTAACGATCAACATAAAACTACCTTCATAACTCCTTCGGGAACCTTCTATTATCGTGTAATGCCATTTGGCCTTAAGAATGTGGTTCCCTTCGATTTCCGAATTTGGTGCAACCTATCGCGTGCTTGGAAAGGCTATGACCTACATTTTTCATGACATTATGCACACTATCCATGAAGATTCTCGATGATCTTCTTGGCAAATCTAAACATCGAAGTGAACATCTCGATGTTTTAACCATTATTTTTGATCACGAACCATTATCAATATTTTGTCCGTCTTCAACCAAAGAAATGTGTCTTTGATGCCCTTTTGGGAAAACTTCTTGGCTTTATCGTCTCTTTGCATGGCATTGAGGTTGACCCATCTAAAGTAAAAGCTATCCTAGAAATGCCCCCACCTACTAACCTCAAACAATTGTGTAGTTTACAAGGTAAGCTCCAATCTATCCGCGTTTCATCTCCCAACTCTCGGATCGATGTCAACCTTTTCATCACCTCCTTAAAAAAGACATTGACTTTCAATGGAGGGAAGAGTGCCACCAAGCCTTTGAGGCTCTCAAAGCTTATCTCTTGCAGCCACCCATGCTTATCCCACCTCGGGATGATGCCCTTTCTACCTTTACCTTTCCGCCACCATCGACCATGCCTTGTAGGGGCCATGTTGCACATCGTGACTCAGAGAATCACGAACAATCCATTTATTATATAATTCATACTTTGGTGAACTATGAGACTAGGTATACACATGTAGAAAAGTTATGCCTAGCCCTATCATTCGTGGCCACCAAACTCGACACTACCTCTTGAATCACAAAACTTTCGCTCATCACCAACACGGACCCCATCCATTATATGTATGCCAAACCCTATCGGGAAAACCATCGTAGATCAACTGAGAAGCCCTCTACCGGGCACAATTTATTAATTTTAATTTCCGACGAACTCATCGCTTACTCTTTCCCTCGGGAGGAGTCGATCTAATGACCCTCTTCTTCGATGGATCTAAATGCCGGCGTGGATGAGGAGCCGACGTTGTTCTCATTCCTCTCGATCTGAACCTATGCCTCTTTCCTTCCGACTCGATTTCCCCTACCCGCACTAATAATACGGAATACGAAGGAGGCCCTTGTTCAAATTTTGGGTCTCCGTGTTGCATTACACTTAGGTGTCAAATCTATCAATATTTTCGGCTATGACTCTTAATTGGTAGTCAATCAGTTATGGGCATCTACCAATGTAAAATGAGGAACTTCTTGGTAAAGTACAAACACTACGTGGATTCACTTCTAAGCCTTATTTACTCACTATTCTATCCAAACCATTCTCGCTCCACCAAAAAAATTTGCGGATACTATGGCTTGCTTTCGAAAAATTCTTGGCTTCATCAATCGACTCGACATTTTCATCTTGGTCCAACAACTCTTTGCCCCATCTTACTCAACCCCGGTTGTTTGTATGATAAATAATGTCCCGCTAATTAACCTGCAAGATACGGTATCACCAATTTCATGACTACCTTACAACCTGCGTTCTCCACTGCCCTCTACTAGTATCGGTAAACGACTTTTCTTAAACGCGCCTTTCTCGTTATGTCATTCTGGGGACTCCTTTATAAACGTGGTTTTGATGGCATCCTCCTTTGATGTCTAATCGGCGTGGAGGTCACCTATACCATCCAACAGTCCATGACGGTATTTACGGTGGACATTTTAGTGGCCTTGCCGTGGCCAAGCGAATCCTTCGCCTAGGTTATTATTGGCTTACTCTCAATAACGATTGCTTATCCGAATATGTTAAGCATTGTGTTATGTGTCAACAACATGCCAACCTTCAACATACTCCTACCACCCGAGAATCGTGTCGCCCGAGATCTTTGGCCTTTCTCACTATGAGATGGGGTTTAGACTTATTGGTGAGATTCATCCGTCCTCTTCATTAACGCCACCGATGGATAATCATGAAGCAACCGAATATTACACAAAATGGGTGGAGGCTATTCCATTCATTTCAACTAAAAAGAAAAAATGTAGAGTTCATTAACCACCATATTATCTCGATCGTTTTGGTGTTCCTCATCGCCGATAATCAGATAATGGAAAATCTTTCAAAAATAGGTTGTTGCAAGACCTTTGTGACAACTTTGGTATCAAAATTAGTTTCTCATCACCCTATTATCCACAAGCGAATGGACAAGCTGAATCTTCTAATAAAAACCTAACCAAAATTCTCATGAAAGTTGTCAATGAGTCCAGGAAGAAATTGGCACGATCACATCCCCTTTGCCCTCTGGGCTTATCGTACTAGCATTCGTACCTCCACCAATGCCACACCTTTTTCTTTGGTATATGGTACCGAGGCTGTCTTGCCTCTCGAAATATAAATACCCTCCCTCGAATATACCTTGGGATATTCTCACCAACGATGATTTCCGCCAAGAGCGGTTAGCCCAATTGGAGCTTCTTGACAAGCGTCATCTTACAGCTCTTGATCACCTTCAAATCTATCAAAAACGCATCAAGCGTGCTTATGATAAGCGACTTCATGAGCGTACCTTTAAGGTTGGTGATCTTGTCCTCAAAGAGAATCAACATGTAACCAAACTAGAAAAGAGAAAACGTGGAAAATTTGCTCCCAATTGGATTGGGCCTTACATAATCACTCACACTTATGGATCAGGCACTTATCATTTAGCTTCGCTTAATGGTAAACCTGAGCCTGAACCCCTTAATGCCTTGCATCTTCGACCATTCTACTATTGAATTTAGTGTTATATCACTTCTTATCTACCTACCGCTCGTCCCTTGAGCTCATTTACCATTACATACACTTTGTTTCCTACATCTTACAATCAAATCAAGCTCACATAGTTTGATTCCCACCTCCCCTTAATGATGCCTTCCCTTTTTAGTCTAGTCCATGACTTCAAAGTATTAAAATGACACATTCTTAATTATATGCTTATGGGATTTTCTTGAGTCAAACTTTCTACCAAACTAGATGCTTTATGCCAAAAGGACATCTAGCTCTCTAAATTATATATAGACTGCTCCCTCGAAGGATAGCTATATGCCAAACTATTGCTGCTATTATATATAGACTGCTCCCTCGAAGGACAGCTATGCACTAAAATCACATCTGCTACTATAAATAGACTGCTCCCTTGAAGGACAGCTATACACAGTCAGCCTTTATCAGAAGCTTCTCGCATTGATCAGCTTCGTGAAGACCTCAAGAATAGTACGATCAATATCCCTTGTAGACTTCCCGCATCGGTCTATATTCAGTAAAATAAAAGCCACATTCAAAAGAACTTTTGAGTCATGGACTTGTCTATTTAGGGTAGGTTCTCTTTCGTCAGAACACTCACTTTGTAACAAGTTCTCCGTACCTCAGCTATACCATCCACCTCACCTCACCATTTGTTTAAACTCAAGGGATGTGACGTATATCCGATATATTGTGATCATACAACTCTTTTCACCTATTGACTTCTCGTCTATGCACAAGTACTAGGGTTCAAGCTCATCCTGCATTAATATGTGGTTTGTTTAGCTCTTTTCAACTACGGAGTAACTTTTTCCTCTTTGACTCGAATCTAGGATTATGTGTTGATCTTAATCAGGATATGGTTCCCTACCACTTGGGTAGGCTAACTTTCGCTTCACTTCTACCTATTCCAAAATCACCAATTCATTACCAACACCAACAACATTACCCTACCAATATCAATATCAATATTTTTACCAACCAACAAATTGCCTAACCATACCTAAATTGCCTGAATTCACCTCTCCCTGGTCTTAAGGGAGAACTACATCGGTCTGAGGCCCCTCCTTGCTTTGTGCAATGGGCTATGTAGGTAGCACTTCGGAGACATGGGGTCTCCCAAGGTTAGCTCGACCATCTCCTACCATAACCTATCATGTGTGATAAATATAAATATTTTTTGTGTATTTCTATTTTGATCACATTCCTCTTTATCCTTTTTCAAAACACCGAAAGTCAAAACACAAACATTCTTATTATTATCGTAACTCAAATCAACATACATATTCAGTTTTATTTAGATGTTAAACAAATACATCTTCTCTATCATCGACACGTGAGGTCAAGCATCCTTATTTATTCTTATACCGATAACATTTACTTAGACCCTCACGCCTCATCCCGAACTGGTGATGATCGTGATTGTCGGCGTCTCTCACCGGGCCTCTCTGTCCTCAAAGGTACCATGGCTATTGGTACCGCCCACTGATCTGCCAATCTCTCCTGTAACATGTTAATACGCTCCCTCGCATGGAGGTATCTCACCTCTAGTCCCTCCACTCGTGACTCCGCAACCGCTAACAATCCTCTTGCCTCATTCACCTGCGTTTGGAGCTGATGAACTAATCTCTGCAGACGATCTCTCTCTGCTGTAATCATAGCTATGTCAGGACGATCACGTACACCTCGCAGTTCTATTACCCACCATAATCTATAGGCCTCTCGCTGTTCTGCATCCATTACTCTGCGATCGGGCTGCTATCTCCTCGGCCCTTCGGAGGTGTTGGCCGGGGAGGTGAGAATGCTCCTCGGCATCGATCCTCATATATCGGTCATTGTAAAATTCTGGAGCCAAACCCCACGCAGCCCCCCCCAAATCCATTTTTTCCTATTTCTCCCTCTATACCCGCCCAAACACCCTAAAAACCTACCCACCCAGCCGCCTTGGCCTATTTAACCTATCTACCCTCTCCTTTTTTCAAATCATTTCCATTTATTAATTATTTTATCAAAATCTAACATTCCTACCCAAAACCCAAATACAACATAATATACTCAAATCCACACAATGAGGGGTTTCGAACCTACCAGTACGACGACACATCATCGTGGTGGGATGGGTGGTGGTGGTCCAGCTGGTCCAGCACCTCCTGCTCCTCCTGGCTGTGCCATGGCTCTAACTCCCCTCTGCTGGGTCCTCCACCAATCAACTGCTGCCTCCTACTCACTCGGGCCCACTACTCACTCACTCCTCCACTCAAATAGCACCACCTCAACCAACAAATGCTCCAATCTCAATAATCCACCTCAGACAACTCAAATCGGTTTTCAAATTGCAAATGTGACAATGACAGGCCATATTTTTCTTTTTATAGGTTTTTGACCTATAACCGATATCGGTTTTATTATGCCCTAAGGAACCGGTATCGGTCCCCTAACCGATATCGGTCATAGATAATCGACATCGGTTTTATTCCAACTTTTCCCCCAATTTCTGCCCCTATTTACTAATCGCCCTTTCTCACAAACATCGCCTATATCAACCTTTGCTGCAACCCCTTTGTTAACCCATTTGGCCTGACCCAAGGCCGTAACCAACCAATTTGGCCCGACCCAAGGCCTCACCCCAACCATTTTGGCCCGACCCAAGGCCGCAACCCAACAATTTGGCCCGACCCAAGGCCTCACCCCAACCATTTGGCCCGACCCAAGGCCACAACCCAACAACTTGGCCCTCACTCATCAAGGCCCGACCCAAGGCCGTACCACTTAAATACCTCGCCCAACATCAACAACATACACTTTTATCCACCCATCATGTAACTTTTGTTCACTCGAGCTCACCTGTTCATGTTTTAGCATGATTAGGGTCCTTGACTTGATCTGTCGACCAACTTTGCCTAGACTTAGACCGTGACGTTTATCTCAACCAAACCAACCATTTGGTACTGCCGAACATGCCCAAACATTCCTGTACCTTACCCGTTATATACCCTGGAGCTACTTCCTATGCCTTGGATACCAGGATTATATCACCCTTGTTTGGATAAACTATCGACCTTTGCCTATGCATTGCTGGTTTGCTCGTCAAATCATGTACCCTAGTCACACTAATGCATTTCCACGTGCGTCTGCTTCTTTGGACCTACCTCACCACCTCACCATCATCTCCACACCATTTACCCTTTATCAACCCTATCCCTGATTTCACGCTATCTCAATCACGTGATAGATTTGAGGGGATTACCTATACCCTTAATAGGGAAACCACTTCATATTATTGTAAAGTGCAAACTTCACAAAACAAACTACATGACAATAAGGGGCTAATGTAGACACCAAATTTGTGTCTTACGACCCCTTGTGACCCGCATCTCATTTCGCAACCTAACCTCACCACCTAAACCTTACACAATTATTTATTAATTATCTTATAATTAATAAATCCACATCGCCTTACCTGCCACCTCATTTTGCCACCTCATCATGACCTAGGCCTAACCCTAAACTAATCTAATTAAGACCTATAACTTGGTCTACATCCACACCCATGACTAATGACCCCTTTCTCACACCCAAAACCGACCTTCTAGTCACTTGACCAAGCCCGCAACTAATCCCTCGGGAGAAAAGGAGGGAAAGTTGGCTATTTTACTAAAAATAGCCCACTTTGACCTGACCGATACTGGTTCCTACTCGACCGCCGTCGGTTCACGTAATCGCCTTCGGTTCTCGTAAATGGGCTCCCTAACCAGAAACAAAGGTCGAAGGATTTTTGGATCAATCAGGATCATCAGAAGCGATAAAAAGAATCTGGATTTTACTTGGCCGAGCAGAGACAAGTGAAGAGACAAGAAGAGTTTGCAGCGAAGGAGACCAAGCCCAAGCCGCAATGAATAACTTGAGCCTGTGATACTCGGTGATCATCGGGAGGAGGTATCTCATCTCCGAGTGCCGAGCCATCCTACCTGAGTTCTACCTTTGTCATTACACTTCTCGGACCTACATCCTCGTCAATAACCAGTAAGCTGCATCTTGTGTGTTCTCTTTAATAATATTTCTTAGACTTTTGAATCACAGCCATCATAAATCCATTCTAGATCTACCACCCAAAACACATTATATCTAACTATCATTCATTTACCTCTCATCACCCCATTACCTAATCCCGCTCATATACTAGCCTTACAAACAACACAACCACCCTACAACCGACCCTCACCAAAAGTCCCTAAAACATAGCCCCACCGATATCGGTTAGCAGTAACCGGTATCGGTTATTGTGACTCAAAACCAGAAACCAGCCTTTCCTCCTACCTATTTCAACGAAGCAATTAAATTGTTATTTTACAATATTTCGTGTTAATTTATATTAGCAGGGGAACTGACCACCTTCGAAAGGAAGTTTTATATTTCCTGGGCCCAAGGCAGTTCCCTCATTTATTGTCTAATCAAAATCTTGTGGTCTTGTATTCTTATTTACAGGTAGTCCTTCCAAGACAA
This sequence comes from Taxus wallichiana var. yunnanensis, assembly GCA_018340775.1. Taxonomy (NCBI): domain Eukaryota; kingdom Viridiplantae; phylum Streptophyta; class Pinopsida; order Cupressales; family Taxaceae; genus Taxus; species Taxus wallichiana. The sequence goes on from CM031237.1 coordinate 1,014,397,673, forward strand.
AAAGGAGTTCTTCGCAATCAACTTGATCTCTCTCTACGGTACACGCACACCATCTCGACATTCAACAGGTATTCCTCCTAGCCCTAACCCTTATCTGTTTCTAAAAGGAATGAAAGGATAGAAGCAACTCTATTCCAAAAAGCTTAAACATTCTGCGCGAAACACCAAGATCCAAATGTCTCAAGCCGAGTATCTTTGATCAAACCCCGAACAACTTGTAAGGGTGACCAAATACATCCAAATTCAAAGCTGTCATAACTACCTGTGTTTCCCCAAAGGAATCCTTTCCACCCCTCTGTGTCCCGCATAAATGTTGCCTCAACTGTGTCAAGAAAAATAGAACCTTTCTATCTCTCCCTCCTAATCAATGGTCACAAGCTGAGCAAAGACATTGTATTATTGATTCGGAGCTTCGATAACGTCATCTTTGGCAAAAGTAGCCCATGCTCGGGCCTCACCCTTACCAAGCCTTTTAGCGAGATGTTATTCCTTGGAAACCAAGTAGGTTCTATTGATCGGTCAAATCAAGGACGCTCGGTTCTCATTTGTGGCATTCAGAGAAAAGACTAAATATGACTATCCTCGTTGCTTTGATATTCCGGTAGCATACAAAATTCTACTAGGAAGGAACTTTTGTAGTGAAGTTGGAGGGAGATTCATATGGACTAGTCTAAGGCTAGAATCCTGTCAAAGGTGTAATGAAAACATTGGAGCAGAATCACAAAAGAAGTATTTGGTTACTAACTCCAATGACCCCAAAGCCCAAATTCTCTTCGAATCATTAGGGATGGGGAACTATTTCTTGTCTACTAAGTCTGACAAAATGGGTGTCCTCATCCAAGAAGAGGATCTTAACAAGATATGGATGTTGCATTTCGATGGCATTTGTGTAACTAGTGGGTGCGGCTTTGGAGCCATGCTAATATCTCTTGAGGAGGATATTTTTCCTCTCTCTTTCAAGTTGTAGTTTTTCAATACAAATAATGCTGCTGAGTATGAATATTTTCTACTTGGCATGCAAGTCTGTAAAATAAAGAGGAATCAAGAATCTGAAAGTATAGGGTGATGCAGAGCTGGTCGTAAATCAAGTTAAAAGGATATACCAAGTGAAGAATGAAAGGCTCAGACATTACCACAACGCGGTATGGGACAACATCGAGGAGTTTGATGCTTTTTCAATAAAAGTCATTCCTAGAGCTCAGAATGACATGGCCGACTCATTGGTCATCTCAGCATCCCTCATGATCCCTCACCCAGGTTTGAAAATAGACACCTATACCATTGAGGTAGTTTTCCGCCTAAGCATGCAGGCAATTCTTAACACTGGCGGGTGTTCAATGATGACAATCAACTTATTGCCTTCTAGTAAAGGCAGAGAATTTTGAGTGAGCTTCATTTTGAAGGATCCACTTCTACATGCCGTGAATCATTGTTATTGATCAAGATGGTGAATCCGAAGGAAATGACGGCATATGTCGGCTCAAAGGAAATGAAATCCCGAAAGCGTTTGGTTTCCATAGAGCGATTGTTTGAAAAGAATGATCATTTTTCAAGAAGAAAAGATGAGATGATCCTAACTCCTCCCGAAACCAAACCAGTTAATTTAGGTTTGGTAGAACATCCACGATTTATGAACATTGGAAAATGTTGCACACCCAAAGAAAAGTAGAAATTCATCAAGTTCTTTGAAGAAATACATGGATGTATTGGCATGGTCCTATGCCGATCTAAATTCTTTCAAGCCAAACGACGTCCAACATGACATCTCGTTAAAAGAGGATGTCAAACCCTTTCGCCAGAAGTAGAGACACTATAATCCTAAGATCTCAGGTACTATCTAGGCTGAAATTCAGAAAATGCTAGACACACGGATCATTTTTCCTATCCATCGAGTACTGGTGGTGAACATTGTACCAGTACGCAAGAAGAATGGTGAGATACACATATGCGTAGATTTTCGTAACTTGAATCAAGCCTCCTTGAAGGACAACTACCCCCTTCCCATAATGGATCAGGTTCTGCAAGCAGTGACTAGATCAGAAATGTTGTCCATGCTTGATGGTTTTTCAGGTTACAATCAGATCGAAGTCTTTCCTGAAGACCAATTCAAAAAAGCATTCACCACCCTTGGGGTACATTCGCTTATAGCGAGAATGCCTTTTGGTCGACGACTAACGCCGGGTGCCACTTTTCAGTGGGCCATGGACTTTGCATTCAAAGGAATGATGGGAAAAGTCATCGTAGTTTACTTGGATGACTTAACTGTGTTCTCTAAACAACGAAATGATCATTGCGATCATTTGGAGCAAGTATTGATTAGATGTCGGGAACATGGAATCTCCCTAAATCTGAAAAAGTCTATTTTGAGTCACAGAGGGAAAGTTGTTGGGACACATTGTAAGCAAGGAAGGGACGAAGATAGATGCCGAAAGGGTTAAGGCTATTCAGAGCCTTACTTTACCCATAAGAAAAACCGGTGTTCACTCTTTCTTTGGAAAAGTGAATTTTCTCAGGTGCTTTGTCCTTGAATTTGCTGAAAAGACTCGCCACATATCAAACATGATGAAAGGATCACCAACTTTCCGATGGAGCGAAGAAGGAAAGAAGTCGTTTGAAGATATAAAAGCCTCCGTCGCTCACGCACCAGTCCTGGTATGTCCCGATTTCTCCAAAGATTTTATCATGTATAGCTATGCATCCGAGCATACTGTATCAGCTATCTTAATGCAAAAGAATTCTAAAGATGTTGAATCCCCAATTGCGTTCATGAGCTCTCCTCTCAAGCCTCACGAATTAAAGATGTCCCAGTTGGAAAAACATGCCTTCACTGTGGTCAAAGCAGTCGAGAACTTTAGGTATTACATTCTAAATTCTCATACAATGGTAATCTTGGTCACGACACTTTAATCAAGTCCATTCTAACTCAACGGGAGTTAGGGAGTTTGCGAGGAAATTGGATTGCAAAAGTCCAAGAGTATGATCTCGATATAAACCGACTAAGTTGGTAAGAGGTAAGGGCCTTTTTCAGCTCATGGCTGAAAACCGAGGTTTGAGAGGACTGATTTGATGAGCAAACCAGCAATGCATAGGCAAAGGTCGATAGTTTATCCAAACAAGGGTGATATAATCCTGGTATCCAAGGCATAGGAAGTAGCTCCAGGGTATATAACAGGTAAGGTACAGGAACGTTTAGGCATGTTCGGCAGTACCAAATGGTTGGTTTGGTTGAGATAAACGTCACGGTCGAGGTCTAGGCAAAGTTGGTCGGCAGAGCAAGTCAGGGACCCTAATCATGCTAAAACACGAACAGGTGAGCTCGATGGAACAAAAAGCTACATGATGGGTGGATAAAAGTGTATGTTGTTGATGTTGGGTAAGGTATTGAAGTGATACGGCCGTGGGTTGGGCCAAGTTGTTGGGTTGCGGCCTTGGGTCGGGCCAAATGGGTAGGGTGAGGCCTTGGGTCGGGCCGGATAGGTAGGTTGAGGCCTTGGGTCGGGCCGGATAGGTAGGTTGAGGCCTTGGGTCGGGCCAAATGGGTAGGGTGGGGCCTTGGGTCGGGCCAAATGGGTGGGTGGCGGGGCCTTGGGTCGGGCCAAATGGTTAGGGTGAGGCCTTGGGTCGGGCCAAATGGTTGGGGTGCGGCCTTGGGTCGGGCCGGAGTGGTTGGTTGCGGGGCCTTGAGTCGGGCCAAGTTGTTAGGGTGGCGGCCTTGGGTCGGGCCAAATGGTTGGGTGACGGCCTAAGGTCGGGCCGAATGGTTGGGGGACGGCCTAAGGTCGGGCCGAATGGTTAGGGTGAGGCCTTGGGTCGGGCCAAATGGTTGGGGTGCGGCCTTGGGTCGGGCCGGAGTGGTTGGTTGCGGCCTTGGGTCGGGCCGGTGAAGTCAAAAACGGCTAAAGAGCAATGGAGCATATAGGCGATGTGGTAAAGAGGCAATGTGGTGGGAAAGGGAAAGTAGTGAATAAGGGCAAAAAGTTGGGTAAAAAGGACAAAACCGATATCGGTTATCTATGACCGGTACGGTTAGTTAGATAACCGACGCCGGTTCCTTAGGGCACGATTTGACCAGTATCGGTTCTATGTTAAAAACCTATAAAAAAAAAAATACGGCCGGTCATTGTCACTTTGTCAATTTGGAAACCAAATTAAGTTGTCTGAGGTGGAATATTGATATTGGTGTATTTGTTGGCTAAGGTGGCACTAGTTGAGTGGAGAACTGAGGTGATTGGCGGGCCCGAGTGAGGAGGAGGCAGTAGTTGATTGGTTGAGGACCCAGAAGAGGAAATTTGGAGCCATGGCATAGCCGAGGGAGAGAGCTGGACTGGACCTGGACCACCACTACCCATCCCACCACGACGGCGTGTCGTCATGCTGTAAGTTCGAAACCTTGCATTGTGTTCATTTGATGTTATTAAGCTAGATTTGGGGTTTGGGTAGGAATGTACATGTTTTTAGGAAATAATTAGAAAATGGAAATAATTTGAAAAAGGGAGAGGGTAGATAGGTGAAATAAGCCGAGGCGGTAGGTGGGTAGGTTTTAGGGTGTTTGGGTGGGTAGAGAGGGAGAAAAATGAAAAAATGTAGGTTAGGGGCGCGCGGGGTTGGCTCGGGTAAATCGGCTGACCGATGTCGGTCATTGCTAAGCGGCCGGCATCGGTCGCAAATTTTTCAGTCACGGTGCTTTGTGTTTGGTGGCGTCGGTCATATATCGGCGGTGTCGGTTTTTGTTTTTGTTTTTTGTTTTGTTTTTGTGGTTTGGTTGTTTTTGTTTTTGTTTTTGTTTTTTTTTTTGTTTATGTGGTTTGGGTGTGTGGGCGTGTGGTTTTGGGTTGTGTGGTTGAGTTGAGTTGGTGTTTTGGTATGATTGGGGTGGGATAGGGATGTTTTGATATTTTAGGATTTAGGTTGTGTCGATTGTTGGATTTGGTTGTTTGGGTATCGTTTTGGTTGTGTGGTAGTATGGTGGGGTTGTTTGTTTGGGTGTGAAAAGGAGTGGGATATTGGAGAAGATAGGTGGGTAGAGGGGTGTGTTAGGGAGTCGGGGTGAGGAGAAGGTAGGTGGGTAGAGGGTGTGTTAGAGAGTCGGGGTGTGGTCGGGGGATAAAAGGGGGTATAGAGGGTAAAGTAGATGTTGTGATAAAAGTAGGGCTAAGGTTGTGGGTAGGTTTTTGCGGAGCACGTCGGTGGCGACGATGCGGGACAAGATGCCCCCCTTTGTTGAGCCGGATGCGACCACATGTGTCTGCAGCACACTGGGCTATCATGCGCGAGGTGGGACTCGGCGGAGTCAGCGTCTGAAGCGTCGGCAGAGATCATAGTTTGATGGTTTCCCTCATCGAGAGATGGGATCCGGCGACCAATGTGTTCCATCTCCCGACTGGAGAGATGACCATCACATTGGAGGATGTGTATCGCATCCTTCGATTACCTATCGATGGAGAGGCAGTCTTTCAGGTGGATGCAGAGACAGCCATGGACAGCATCCTACAGGTTTTTGGGGATGCAGCCGCGCTATTGACATATCACAGCGCGAGTATCGGGTATGGGGATATGTACCGTGCGCACCGACATGAGACACGGCTTGCCATGTTGATGATGATCGGGATCACCTGCTTCGCCCTCCCAGACTCAGAGGGAGGCCGCTTTCCACGGGCGCTGATGGGGGTGCTACATGAGATGGTGGAGGAGCACACATGTTATGCTTGGGCACCAGTATACCTGGTGCAGTTATATAGAGAGCTGTGGGGCTATCGCCGGATGAGGCGATTTGGGATTTGTTCGACATTTTTGCTTCACTGTTGGGCATATGAGCACATCATATGCATTAGACCAGTAGGATTACCCCAGCAGCCAGGGCCACAGGTCATATATAGATACGGCTTTCAGAGGTGGTTGGGGGTCGTGGGTCAGCCACGAGCAGTGCTTGCAGGGCGAGACGTTACTTACTACAGGCATTTATTAGAGGGCCTGACAGCGGTAGATATTGTATGGAGACCATATAGAGGTCATCACCCCCGTGGAGGAGCCCGAGGAGCGATTGCGGTGGATCCACTACACCTTACGGATAGCGAGGACGGAGGCGGGAGAGTATGAGAGGATACCCTGAGAGAGTGCACGCGAGCGAGATGGGGCTATGGCAGGATGAGCCCCCTCGCTTCCCTCGCACGGAGGGATGATGTAGAAGCCCCACCGCTGCACACAGCCCGTGGATCCAGTTGGGTTGCGGAGGCGGCGAGATGACACTTTTGTAGATGATCTTAGTTATGCGGGAGCATATATGGTTTGGTGGGCTGGTCAGAGAGCAGCGAGGGTAGCACACACACTGCTGCCCAGACTTAGCAGCGGTGATGGCAGAGTGAGATCAGCTCAGGGGTCAGGTGCAGCTATTACGAGGCATTGGGCTGCTGCAGCACGAATAGGTGTTTACGAGGCGGTAGCTTGAGCTCGAGTGCATACGAGCACGAGCACCACCACGTGAAGCGCTGGCCACGGCCACGAGCCACGGCACTGGCAGTGCAGTACAGTACCACCACCAGCAGTGGCACAGCCACAGCCCTAGGCACCCGGCCGCACGAGTGCAGTGCAGGTACACAACCATAGGCACCACCAGCGGCAGCGCAGCACGAGCACGGGGGCCTTGGTAGTAGGTGTCAAGGGACCAGCCCCAGTACCTACGGTGGCTCGAGAGCGTTACATGGAGGCTAGAGCGGAGGCCCGATACTATCAGGATATTCTTGATGGTACCGGGGCTGATTATCAGCCCTATGCGGCACATAGAGTAGAGACCTCTCGGAGCCAGAGGTCTCAGGGAGGTGCAGCCACAGCTGGTGGGTCCGTCACAGGCAGGAGGCGAGAGGCGGGGCGGGGACAGCAGCGAGACGAGCGAGAGGAGGTGGAGAGGCGAGGGTCCCCTGCACTTTTTGTATATTGGACATGGGCACCGGTCTGCGAACCGGTTGTGTTGATAGAGGCCTGCGTGCCTACATATTATTCATTGATTCATTCATGTATTTATTATACCGGCCTGCGAGCCGAGTACGGGTTGTACAGTTGATACCGGCCTGCGAGCCGAGTCTATTTTTGATATGAGAGACCGGCCTGCGAGCCGTGTTGAGGTTTTTGATGGTTATTGCGGCTGCGCGCCGGCTTTGTTGTATTATGAGATCACAGAGGCCCCGATGCAGGGCACATTGTATATTTGAAACCTTGTATATATATATATAGATATGATGTTTTGATCCACATGCTGTGTTTAAAAATGCGTTAAATGTTTTGTCGATGGTTTGTGATATTTGATGTATGATGAGTTGGATTTACATGGTGTTATATATTAATGATGTTGATGTCTTTTGTTGATGGGATGTATGTAGATATAAATGATGAGTTTAATTGACATGTTGTATTATGAAATGTTGTATGTTTTGTCGCTGATTTTATGAAAATGTATGTATGTAGCTGTTAAGTTGGATCCAAATGGTATATAGATTAATGGTTTTTGATATCGTTTGTTGATGATTTGTTTGTTTTGGTAATGTAGATAGATGATATGGATGAAATCGTAATGAGATGTGGATTTGATGAAAAGATTATAGCTATCGGTGTTGGTATGCAGGAAAAAGAGGCGGGCGCCTCCAAAAATTAGATAAAAAATAAAGAAAAGGACTATGTTTTGAAAAAGGTGGGTATGTGACCGACGTCGGTTAGCTAACCGATGTCGGTATAGTATAGACCGATATCGGTTAGGTAACCGATACCGGTTATTCCAAAATGAGATTTTTCTAAAAATAGAAAAGCGTAGGTGGCAACTGAAGTTCTTATTTTGAGAGGCATGCAAGATGTTAAATATGCGAATGCGACACTATTTTAACGGTGACTGAGACAAGTAATTGCATGAGAGATTTGAGTGATAAGGAGGGAAAGAGGCAGTAACGTGATTGTGGGCTGAGATCAAGAAGACAGAAATCCAAGCTATATTTGAAGAGGGTGGTGAGCATGGCTGAACGAGGAGAAGCATCCAGCAGGCATGGACGAGAGGGAAGACAAGTTCCACCGCAAGCTGCTGCAGCCCAAGAGGTAAACGATTTGGTTGTAATTTGGTGTTTGCATGTTTTGTAAATAGGAGGAGGGAGATTAAGTGGGTAGATATGATAAAGAAAACGTGATAGCAAGGGTTATAGGTGAGGTGAGTGTTATGGGGTAGGTAATCAGGGGTTTCGGGTATGTCTGTGTATACAGGGAGGAATAAACGATCAATTTATTGTCGTAGGTGGTTGTTTAGGCAAGGTGTATGTAATTGACAGTGACCGATAGCGGTTAGGGATAACCGGTATCGGTTACTGAACCGGTACCGGTTATTTATAACCGATACCGGTTACTGGAGGAATTTCCAGAATGTGAGAAAAAAAAACCTTTAGGGATTCGATGGATTGAATGGTTATTTGTTGTTTATGGCGTGTACGGGCGGCGCGGGGCCGAGGATGAATGATAGTGTACAGTATTGTTGTCACGAATCCAGCGGATGTAACACCGGTGAATGGACATTGATAAATCATTTGGGGTTAAGTGGAATCGCTATTATTCACGAATCACACATAACCATGCTATGTTGCGGCGTTGATTGAAAGATGGAATCCAGAGAAGAATACCTTCTATCTGCCAACAGGGGAGATGGCAGTAACATTGGAAGATGTGTTCCGTATTTTGAGACTTCCTATTACAGGAAAACCAGTATATCAGACATTACCTAGCAGCGTGAGGAGCGATAACAATAGTATTTGGTCCATACACACGAGATTTGACACAGCGAGGTTTGACATTCACATATGGGATAATGTATGCAGCACACCCTGAGGAGACAAGGTTAGCAGTGATATTAATGATAGCGGTAGGGTATTATGCATTACCGAGGGCGGATGGGGGAAGATTTCCAAAGGCATTGATGTGTGTTATTTGGGAGATGATAGAAAGGAACGTGACTTTTGCATGGGCACCTGCATATTTGGCGGAGTTATACAGGGGTTTATGGGCTTGTAGGTGAAATCACAGGACGACACTGGATTGTTCATACTTATTACACTGTTGGGCCTATGAGCACATTGTTTGTGTGTGACCAATAGGCCGACCCATCTAGTCAAGAGAGACCAGAGTACAGAGGTTGGGATTCAGACGATGGGTCCAGACAGAACAAGAGGCAAGATCCCAGGCCGTGACGGGTGACATTGAGTATTACAGGTAGGTATGGGAGAGGGTGACGATTGCGGATATCTGTTGGAGGCCTTACGGGAACTATATGGTAACAGAGAACATAGCTGAGGAGTTGAGGGGTGTAGAGCGATTGAGGTGGATCGCAGAGGCATGCAGACCAGGTGAGTATGAGAGGATTCCTCTAGATCGCGTGCGGCGACAATTCAGATTTGTGCAGGATATACCCCTGGCTTATAGACCATATATGAGGATCGATGCCGAGGCAGCATTCTCACCTCCCCGGCCAACACCTCCAGAAGGGCCAGAGGAGATAGCAGCCGATCGCGAGGGTAATGGATGCGAGAGCAGCGAGAGGCCTATAGGTTATGGTGGGTAGCGAGCTGCGAGGTGTACGTGATCACCACGACATATTTGTGATTATAGCGGAGAGAGATCGTCTGCGAGTTTAGTTCATCAGCTCAAACACGAGATGAATGAGACAAGAGGATTGTTAGCGGTTGCGGAGTCACGAGCGAGAGAGACTAGAGGCTGGATTCCTCCATGCGAGAGGCGTATTCATATGTTACGAGAGAGATTGGCGAGATCGGTGGGTGGTACCAATAGCGCGTGGTACCTTTGAGGACGGAGAGGCCGGCGAGGCGTCGGCGATCACGATCATCTCTGAGTCGGGATGAATCGTGAGGGTCTAAGTAAATGTTATAGAGGTATAAGAATAAATAAGGATGCCGACTGCGTGTCGATGATAGAAGATGTATTTGTTTAACATCTAAAAAAACTGAATATGTATGTTGATTTGAGTTATGATAATAATAAGAATGTTTGCGTTGTGATTTTGGTGTTTTGAAAAAGGATAAAGAGGAATGTGATTAAATAGAAATACACAAAAATATTTATATTTACCACACATGATAGGTTATGGTAGGGGATGGTCGAGCTAACCTTGGGAGACCCCATGTCTCTAAGTCTTTGCCTACATAGCCCATTGCACAAAGCAAGGAGGGCCTCGGACCGATGTAGTTCTCCCTTAGGACCGGGGAGAGGTGAATTTAGGCAATTTGGTATGGTTAGGCAATTGGTTGGTTGGTAAAAATATTGATATTAATATTGGTAAGGTAAGGTTGATGGTGTTGGTAAGAATTGGTGATGTTGTAAAAGGTATAAGGAAGCGAAAGTTAGCCTACCCAAGTGAAGGGAACCATGTCTGATTAAGATCAACACACAATCCTAGATGCGAGGCAAAGAGGAAAGAGTGCTCCGTAGGTGAAAAGAGCTAAACAAACCACACAACGTAGAGCGAGCTTGAAGCCCCTAGGTACCGTGCATAGGCGAGAAGTCAATAGGTGAAAAGAGTTGTAAGATCACAATATATATCGGGTGTACGTCACGTCCCTTGAGTTGAAACAAATGGTGAGGTGAGGTGGATGATATAACGGAGTCTGAGAGAACTTGTTACAAAGCGAGTGTTACGGCGAAAGAGAACCTACCCTAAATAGACAAGTCCATGACTCAAAAGTTCTTTTGAATGAGGCTTTTATTTTCTTGAATATAAGGCGATCGATGCGGGAAGTCTCTGAGGATATTGATTGTACTATTCTTGAGGTCTTCACAAAGTTGATCAATGCGAGAAGCTTACGATAAAAGGTGGTTTGTGTATATTTGTCCTTCGAGGAGCGATCTATTTATAGTAGCGAGATATGATTTTAGTGCATAGTTGTCCTTCGGGGAGCGATCTATATATAATAGTAGCAATAGTTTGGCCTATATATTTGTCCTTCGAGGAAGCGAGTCTATATATAAGGTAGATAGCTAGATGTCCTTTTGACGTGAAGCATCTAGTTTTTGTAGGAAGTTTGACTCAAGAAAATCCCATAAGAATACGGCTTATTTTAATACTTTGAAGTCATGGACTAGACTAAAAAGGAAGGCATTCTTTGAGGTGAAGTGAGAATCAAACTATGTGAGCTTGATTTTTATTATGAGGTGTAGGGAACAAAGTGTATGTGGTGGTAAGTGGGCTCGGGACGAGCGGCGAGGTAGATAAGAAGTGATATACACACTAAATTCAACGGTAGAATGGTCGAAGATGCAAGGCATTAAGGGGTTGAGCTCGAGTTTACCATTAAGCGAAGCTAAGCGATAAGTGCACGATCCATAAGTGTGAGTGATTATATAAGGCCCAATCGATTAGGAGCAAATTTTCCACGTTTGCTCTTTTCTAGTTTGGTTACATGTTGATTCTCTTTGAGGACAAGATCACCAACCTTAAAGTACGCTCATGAAGTCGCTTATCATAAGCACGCTTGATACGTTTTTGATAGATTTGGAGGTGATCAAGATTTGTAAAGGCGCGCTCGTCAAGAAGCTCAATTGGGCTAACCGCTCTTGGCGGAAATCATCGTTGGTGAGAATATCACGAAGAGATATTCTAAGGGAGGGTATTTGTACTTGAGAGGCGGGACAGCCTCGGTACCATATACCGAAAAGAAAAAGGTGTGGCATTAGTGGAGTACGAATGCTAGTACGATAAGCCCAAAGGGCAAAGGGGATGTGATCGTGCCAATTTCTTCGGATTCATTGACAACTTTCATGAGGATTTTGGTTAGGGTTTTATTAGAGGATTGACTTGTCCATTTGCTTGTGGATAGTAGGGTGATGAGAAAGTGAGTTTGATACCAAAGTTGTCATGAGTCTGTAACAACTTGTTTTGAAAGATTTTCCATTATACATTATCGGGCGATGAGAACACCAAAAGCGAGCGAGATAATGTGGTGGTTAATGAACTCTACAATTTTTTCTTTTTAGTTGAAATGAGCGGAATAGCCTCCACCCATTTTGTGTAATATTCGGTTCTTTGTGATAATCCATCGGTGGCGTTGCGAAGAGGGCGGATGAATCTCACCAATAAGGTCTAAACCCCATTGTGAGAAAGGCCAAAGATCTCGGGCGACTGTATGGCGGGTGGCTAGGAGTATGTTGAAGGTTGGCATGTTGTTGACACATAACACTGGCGCTTAACATATTCATAGCAATCGTTATTGAAGTAGGCCAATAATAACCTAGGCGGAGGATTCGTTTGGCCACAGCGAAAGGCCGCTAAAATGTCGCCACAAATACCGTCATGGACTTGTTGGATGGTATGGGTGACCTCCGCACCCGGTGAGACATCGAAGGAGGATGCCATCAAAGCCACGTTTATAAAGAGTCCCCCATAACAACATAACGAGAAAGCACGTTTAAGAAAGCGCGCGTTTGCGGTACTAGTAAGGTCGAGATGGGAGAAGCAGAGGTTGTAAGGTAGTCGTGAAATTGGTGATACGGGTATCTGTGAATGCTGAGACACATTATTTATCGTCTACAAACAACCGAGAAATTTGAATAAGATGGGGAAAAGAGTTGTTGGACCAAGGCGAAAATGTCGAGTCGAGTTGATGAAGCTGGAATTTGCGAGGCTAAGCAAGCCATAGTATCCATGCAAATTTGTTAGTGGCGGGGAATGGTTTGGATAGAATAGCGAGTAAATAAGGCTAGAAGTGAATCCACGTAGTGTTTGTACTTTTGAAGTTCCTCATTTTTGCATTGGTAGATGCCCATGCTTGATTGACTACGATTGAGAGTCGCAAAAATATTGATAGATTTGATACCTAAGTGTAACACAACTTGGAGACCCAGAACAAGGGCCTCGTATTCCGCTGTATTATTAGTGCAAGGGAAATCGAGTCGGAATGAGAGAGGCATAGGCTCAGCGTCGAGAGGAATGAGAACAACGCCGGCTCCTCCCGCGCTGGCATTTGGATCCATCGAAGAAGAGGGTCATTGGATACGACTCCTCCCTGAGTGAAAGAGTGGCGATGAGTTCGTCGGGGAATGTAAAATTGGTAAATTGTTCCCCTGGTAAAGGGGCTTCCGCAAGTTGATCTGCGATGGTTTGTCCTTTGATTGATTTCTGGTGGACAAACTCAAGGTCGAGGTCGGCGAGGAGCATGAGCCATCTGGCGATGCGTTGGTTTAGATGAGGTTTGGCATACATGTAATGGATGGGGTCGTGTTAGTGATAGCGAAAGTTTTGTGATTGAGGAAGGTAGTGTCGGAGTTTGGTGGCCACGAATGATAGGGCTAGGCACAACTTTTCTACATGTGTATACCTAGTCTCATAGTCCACCAAAGTACGACTTATATAATAAACGGCTTGTTCTCGATTCTCAGAGTCACGATGTGCAAGCATGGCCCCTACGAGCGTGGTCGGTGGCGGAAAGATAAAGGTAGAAAGGCGGTCGTCTGGGGTGGGATAAGCACGGGTGGCTGAGAGATAAGCTTTAAGAGCCTCAAAGGCTTGGTGGCATTCGTCACTCCATTGAAAGTCAATGTCTTTTTAAGGAGGTGATGGAAAGGTTGACATCGATCAGAGAGTTGGGAGATGAAAGCGTCGGATAGATTGGAGCTTACCTTGTAAACTACGTAATTGTTTAAGATTGGTAGGTGGGGGCATTTCTAGAATAGCTTTGACTTTAGATGGGTCGACCTCAATGCCCACGCTTGAGAGAGACAATAAAGCCGAGAAGTTTTCCGAAAGGACACAAAGACACATTTCTTTGGTTGAAGATGGACAGAATATTGTAGCAGGTGATCAAAAATAATGGTTAAAACATCGAGATGTTCAACTGCGATGTTTAGATTTGCCAAGAAGATCATCGGCGTAATCGAGAGGATAGTGTGCATAATGTCATGAAAAATGTAGGTCATAGCCGGCGATAGGTTGCACCGGCATTCTTAAGGCCAAATGGCATTACACGATAACGAGAAGGTTCCCGAGGAGTTATGAAGGCGGTTTTATGTTGATCGGCGAGGCGACCAAAATTTGGTTATATCTGAAAAGCCATCCATGAGAGAGAGCATCTCATGGCTGCGGTGAGATCAACAAGTTGGTCAATACTAGGTAGGGGAAGTCATCCTTAGGGCAAGCGAGGTTGAGATCTCGAGAAATCCGTGCATATCAGAAGTCCCCGTCGCTTTAGTGGCAGTGCGATGTTAGAAATCCATTGAGGATAGTCGATAGGCAAAGATGAAGGAAGCGAGAAAGAAGTCGTTGAAGCTCCTCTTTGACCAAGAGGGCAATGCGTGGATGCATTTTCTCAATTTTGTTTAATTGGCTTGGAATCGGGTTTAGTGTAATGTTATGGATGGCAATGTCAGGATCAATTCCTGGCATGTCAGCGTAGGACCAAGCGAAAGCTTGGTTGCGAGCATGGAGAAAGGTAGTAAAGGTGACTTGTTCTGATGCGTTAAGGGATTGTCCGATCTTCACAATGTGAGGATCCTCCTCCGTGTGGATGTTGATTTCTATAGTAGATTCGTTCAGCATGGTTTGAGTTTTAGATGGTAAGGCGCGTTGAATATAAGAGTCATCGCGCGAGGTAAGTGAGGATGGAGTCATCATCGACACTCAACAACGTTAATTGAAGGTGAGTCCTCTTGATCATGTGCGGATACGAGAAGGGGATAGAAGAGGGTCCTCATTATCGCGTTGATAAGTGAGAGGACCTAGGAAGATAGCATTTATGAAAAAAAAAAAAAAAGTTAGGAGGGATAGATTCGGGATCTATCGACTCTGTGGGTGATGAAGGCAAAATGGGTGATGATGGTTCGGTAGGGGTGACGTCGTTGTCTTCTAGAAGACAACTGACACGAGGTTCCTTCGGTGTAAGTGTTCCCGGAAATCCGAGGCCACTACGATCATTGTGCTTACGTGTAGTTACGGGGATGATTGTATGTCGGCCTTGTTCATAAAGACCAAAACCAAAGCCTTTCCAAGCACAGCGAGTCAAGAAGGTGAGGGCGAAACGACGATTTGTCAGGTATTGAAAATCGGATTGGAAAGGAACCACACGAGAGGGGCTCGGGGGCAACGGAAGATGCGTCGACACCCCCATATGTTAGGTTAGTGCGGCAGTGAGGTGGTCGTGAGGATTACTTCCCCCACACGACGGTCATAGGTAGGATGTGCATGTACCTATCCGTACTCCTGTGGGGTATGGAAAGAACTAACGTTATATAGGCGATACTCCCCCAGCGTAAGGCGTTGAAAAACATCTACTAAGGGAGTGCGGTTGGGATATTAGCTGCGGGAGGGAAGTGGTTTTTGCGACAGTGGTTTCATTTGAAGGTGTAGGTGCGGTTGAGGTGGATGGTTGAGGCACATTTGAAGAGGATGGTTGGGTTGAATGAATGGGTGTCTTGATTGGTACAAGCACATCATTAGGGCGGTATATCATATTGCAGGTTTTAAAGGGGGGAGGATCAGCTTTTACGGTGTAGGACTTCCCCTCGTATTCAAATTTTATGCATCTATGTAAGGTTGAGGGAACGCATCCCATAGCCCGGATCCAAGGGCGACCTAGCAATATATTGTATTGAAACTCTCCCTCAAGGACATAGAAGAGTTCGGGTAAAGTACGTGGTCCTACACGAATGTTAAGAATCACGGTGCCTAAGGTAGAGGTAATAGCGTCATTGAATGACCGCAACATGATGGGATTGGCACACATGTAGCTAGAAGGGATATTCATTTGTTGGAAGGCTTTTGAAGAGATGATGTTTAGGCTAGCGCCCCGTCAATCATAACACAGCGTACCGAATGTCTCGGGCGTAAGCTGAGATGAAAAGAAGCGAGTCGGGATCTTACGTACCAAAGTCAACAATTTCGTCTTGGGGCCAGCTGCAGCTATGGCTTGTTGTACGAGAGATAGAAGTGGTTGGGGCGGTGGGTTGTTTGGTGAGAGAAGCAATGTGATTGGGTGTAAGAATGGAGGTATGAGGCGTAGGGTTTCATTAGGTAAGACCTCGATCCCTTGAAGAATTTCCACGAGAGCTTGTCGATGAGATTGAATCTGAATGAGATCATATAGTGTCATTTTACGGGTGATTGGTGAAAATTTGTTTGATCATGGCTCGATGGGCAACTCCATTGGAGGCGGGGTAAGCGGGTCCACGAATAACCACTTTGGGTGGTGGTGCGTCGGGATGGTGGACGGAGAAAGAGAGGGCCTTGGTGTGCTTATCTTTCGCTTTCTCGTTGTTTTTCTGCGCTCGAGTAGCAACACTAATCATATTAATCTCGTAGACTGAGATGAGGAAGATGGTTGGGATAAATCATGGTCTTGAGAGGTGGGGTTGTAATAATGATAGATCTTGGTGAGGCGGGGACGAGATGGTATAGGAGAGGGGTGAAGCTAAAGGTCTCTCCCTTCGTAAGTTGTCTTTCTTAACCTTTCTATCTGGGAGAGGTAGTTGCGAAGGATGGTTTTAAAGCTTTGCATCCCTCCACATCATGTCCTGGTGTGCGGTGATAGGCGCAGATTTTAGACTCATCATAACCTATAGGTCGAGGTTTAGATGGGTCATAAGGTCTAAGTGGGGGTAGGGAAATGGTCGCATTCTCTACCAACATAGCAAGGATTTTGGCGTAAGATCCTTTGAGTGGGTCAAAATCGGAGGAGGATGAGGGTATTGGTTGTGCGGGTTTTGGTAATGTTTGGGCGTGGTTGGTTCGTACGGGCGGTGGTTTAGCCAAGGGGTGTTGACACGTGGTTTTCACTAAACGTGGTTTCTTTGGCGCAGGAGCTACGTTCATTTGGTTAGATGATGAGGCTACGAGATGACGCGTGGTAGCGGGAACAACCACGGCGAAAGGAGTGATGAGAAAATAAATCCTTTGATGATGGAGTTCGTTTAGGGTTGATGGGTGGACCGGATACGTGGGGTGACAACGTTGATATATCCTTGGATCTCTGTATGGGTGTAGGAGGCGTAGGTCGTTTGAAGAAAGCGCGGGAGGTATGATATATTGATGCGAGGTGGAGGATGAGGTCCCGATATGGAAGGTAGGTGTGGCGATGATGGTTTTGATTGTGATAGAGGCACGGATGGAGTTTGTCTCCTAAGTGGCGGGGCGGCTTTATTTTTGGATAAATCTAGTCGCTTAGGCGGGTGTGTTAGGCTGGGTATTGGTGAGGTCCCAAGTGTAGGGGAAGATTTGGTTAGGTTAATAGAGGTGGATGAGATACTTGGTATAGATTCGGGGGATGGAGATGAGGACATAGGGATTTTGAGTTTCTGTAAACACTTAGGGTATATGGTAGAGGTGTGCGGATCGGTCACTGCATTTGAGTAGAATAGGGGTACTCAAGCGTTCCCATAGGACTCGTCATCTTACGGAGAATGACAATCTTGGGGCGTGAATTGTAAATTTGAGTACGGAAGAAAGACGGGTTGTGATTCAGTCCCTTTGTGGGTGTGATACGGGGGTAGATGAGGCCTTTGTATCAATAGATGTTAAGAGATCGGTGTAGTCGTTGAAAAGATTTAGGCGATGAAGAACTAATAGGCAGGAGGGCATGTTTGAGAGGGTCTGTTATGGTTAAAGAATTCGGTGATGTCGGTGCGAGAGATTGCTCGTCTAAGGATGACAAAAGGAGTGGCGAGCCTTCCTCTTGTGCAGCAAGAGCGGGAGGAGGAGACGTTTGGGAAATAGATAAGTTAGATAACATCCGTTCGCAGTCTTGTAGGGATGTGGTATAAGAAGACTCATCGATGAGAAGAAAAGTCTGGGTAGTTAACTCCTTTATGGGTAAAGGAATGATTTCGCCTTGGTTTGATGGTGGTGAAGGAGGTTCGGGCCCCTGCGTTAGTGAAGAGGCTTGATTCAAAATTTTCTCGATAGAGGCTTTTGGTGGGAGTCGAAAGCTGCATGGATCTCATGAACACTTTCCTCGGCTAAGATATCTGGTTTAAATTCTTGTTAGAAGAGTGATTTGGGAATGGTTTGTTGAATATTTTCAGATTTCGGTTGGCGGGGGCATTAGGGTTATCGAGGTTATATCACTGCGTCGACCATTTCTGCACTATGTTTTTCAACATTTTGCGGTTTTCATGACTATGTCCTTTTACGCGGTGAAATTCTGAGAAGTCATTTTCTTTGTACCGAGGAAGGTATAGCGGGTAGAATCAAACCCGGAGTGGGGTTTAACGGGAGGCAAGGTGATAGCTCGGCTTTGAGCAATTTTCCAAGATGACACCATAAGTTTCTCCCGAGGAGTGTAATTGATGGGCTCGGCTTTGTACTTATAGGTGGTTTTGGTGGGGTATTAGACGGTGTTTGAGATTTGACCATCACCGCGTGGACAGCTCCTTTTGATTTGAAGAAGATGGATGTGTGAGGAGGGGTGGTGGTGTTTGGCTTATTGGTAGAATCTGGAGTTCGGAAAGTGGGGTTTTTGTTGTGACCACTTGCAATTTCTCTTCTTAAGGCTCGAATTTCTAATTTCGAGCCATGGTAAAAACCTCATCAAATGTACGGAAAGTTTGAATTTGGAGGGTAGGAGAGATGTGCTTAGCGCGAGGCCCGCGTAAAAAGTTCGATAAGTTCGACTGAGGCAAGGCATATGTAAGTTGGTTGATAAGGCCACGCCATCGTCAGCGAAATCTGCGATAGATTCGTCTTGAATTGTCGGATGGCATAAAGGTCGGTGATAGATACTTTCTTGGCAATGTTAATGGAGAAATGATCAAGAAAGATTGGGCTAGTTGGTTAAAAGAGAAGATTGAGTCTTTGGGTTAAAAAACTTTGTACCACTCAAGGCGGGTCTGATAAGGACATGGGAAAGGTGCGGAGTAATGAGGCATCATCATGAGCAATCAAATAACAAGCATGTCTAAATGATCGCAAGTGTTGTTGAGGTCCTCCTTACTTGTTAAAGCGGGTAAATTTTGGTAATTCCCATTGAGGAGGATATGAATGAAGGGGACGAGAAGGGTGAATAGGCTCGACAAACTTGCTCGTATGTCAAGCGCTACGACTTCTGAAAGCGAAGCCTCAGTTTTGCATTTTGTCCATCATTTGTTTGATGAAATCGGTGTGGTTGGATGAGATGATGGTGCGGTTGTGGTAAAGCGGAGGCAAATTGGGCCAAGGGCCTCCGCTGAACAATGGTGGGGTTAAGTGTTGATAAGGTATGGAGGATGAATATGTTGAGGCGACCGAATAGGGATGTCCCATATAGGATGTTGAGGTCACTGGATACGTGTATGGGAATGAAAAGGTAGGCGGAGCTTGAGAAGGAAAGCTCGTGTGGATAGGTGGCAGAGAGCAAGTCATGAGCGGGCGGAGCGGTCTGCAAGAGAGATGAGGTAGGGGCAGTCGGTGGTAGTGATATGTGGGGCTAAGATTAACCAAAGGAAAGCTAATCTGTGTCGTATGAACCTCTGAAGCCATCGGATTGGGAGACGGGGCTAAAGATGCGGGAAGCAAGGCGGTATCATCAGGCGGAGTGGGAGCTAAATGAGCAGCTATACTAATAGGCATACCAACAAGGAGCTGACCATCGGGCGTACGGTCAGGGGCATGAGACAAATAGTATTGTACAGCACTAGGATTAGCATCCAGAAACTTGGCAAATTCTTTATCTCCCACAGGAATTTTAGGAACCTCGCTGGTATCCGTAGGATTCCCCACGAGAATGTGAAGGGTGATTCAGGAAAAGAAACAGAGCAAGCATGTGAAACCATGGCGGCGGCTTGCTTTCGAGTGATAACAACCATGGACAGGAGTTCACAGTAGGGTTTCAATCTGTCAGGAACAGAAACAAACTCAGACTGGTAAAATTGGTAGGTTGCTGGTTTGTCAGGAATTGGAAAAGCGATGGCGATATCGGTCTCTAATAACCGATGTCGGTTATACTATAGCGGCGTCGGTCGAGGTAACCGATGTCGGTGTAAGAAGTCTGCAGGCTAACAAGATATAAAAGGCTGCTAATTTGATTTTTAACAACGTTTAGTATACTTGTCAATTATTGATCACCAGAAGACAGAGTATGAGAAAGAAAACAGAACTAAAAACAAGCAAGATGCACACGTAAATCCAGAGACTAACCCTAGGGTTAATTTTAATTATTGTGGGCTTATGCCTTTAGACGCGGAATGATGTCAATCCTAAATAAAGGACTTAGGGGAAATGTCAAGTTGTTTTGGCTCATAAGGTTACCTCAATCGGGCGGAGGAATACCGCGG
Organism: Taxus wallichiana var. yunnanensis; assembly: GCA_018340775.1. NCBI lineage: Eukaryota > Viridiplantae > Streptophyta > Pinopsida > Cupressales > Taxaceae > Taxus > Taxus wallichiana. The sequence continues at coordinate 1,014,417,941 of CM031237.1, forward strand.
AAAAGGGGGGATGTTTGAGCTGTTGTGTTAATTGTGAAGTGATTCGGTATGTGTTGTGCAGTGAAAGTAAGATTAATTTCTTGTCAATACCGTGGATATCACCCCCACGTGTACGACCTGTTACTTAATCTATGTTCACTAGAATTGAAAAACAAGCAAGCGAAATGATATGCACGTGTTTTAAACCCAAATCGAAAATGATATTCGATGAAGCAAAAGAGATGACTTTCACTAATGCAAGATGGAAAAGAAAGACAAATTCTTTTACCAAAATATAAAAAGCCTTGTGAATATCTTTAGAAGAATAAAACAGCAAGTATGCTCCTATATGAAAGCAAGCAAGAAAGAAAGAAACCCAAAATGGGTCCCAGTGAAGTCGTGCCAAAATGTTTCACTCGGAATGTTTGGCACACGGGAATAGAGTTACTTCTATCCTTTCATTCCTTTTAGAAGCAGAGATAAGGTTAGGGCTAGGAGGAATACTGTTGAATGTCGAGATGGTGTGCGCGTACCGTAGAGAAAGATCGGAGGTTAGCTGCGAAGAACTCCTTTTTGTCTTGGAAGGACTACTGCGAAATAAGAACACAAGACCACAAGATTTTGATTAGACGATAAATGAGAGAAGCTGCCTTGGGCCGGGAAATATAAAACTTCCTTTGAAGGTGGTCGGTTCCCCTGCTAATATGAATTAACACCAAAAGCGTAAAATATCAATTAAATTGCTTCGTTGAGGCGGGTAGGGGAAAGGCTGATTTCTGGTTTTGAGTCACATGATAACCGATCTGAGGTTCTTGATAACCGATATCGGTATGGTCTAGGATCTGTAGGTTGGTTGTTTTATGGGGTGGTTGTGTCGTAGAAGTAGCGGTGTTGTTGGTAAAAATTTGGTATATGAGTGATATTAGGTAATGAGATGGTGAGAGGTAAATGAATGATAGTTAGATCAATGACACGTTGGGTAGTGGATCTAGGAATGGATTTATGGGGAATTTGTGATTCAAAAAGTCTAAGAAATGTTATTAAAGAGGACATGCAAGATGTAACTTACTTGGTTATTGGCGAAGATGCGAGGTCGGGAACTCGATGACAAAGGCGAGAACTTAGGTAAGATGGCTTGACACGAGAAGATGAGAGATCTCCCTCCCGATGATCAACTGAGTATCACAGGTTTTTGGCTATTCCGTTGCAGTTTTGGGCTTGATCTCCTTTGCTTGCTGAAACTCTTTGGTTTCTTCACTCGTCTCTGCTCGGCCAAGTAAAGATCGGATTCTCTTGATCGCTCTGCTGATCTCTGTTGATCAAAAATCCTTCCACCTTTGTTTTTGGTTTGGGAGCCCATTTACGAGGGAGGCCGATGGCGGTTACGTAACCGGCGATGGCGGTCAGTAGGAACCGGTATCGGTTAGGAAAAAGCGAGGCTATTTTTAGTAAAATCGCCCACTTTCCCTGCTTTTCTCAGAGAGATTAGTTGCGGGCTTGGTCAAGTGACTAGAAGGTCGGTTTTGGAGTGCGAAAGGGGTCATTAGTCATGGGTGTAGGTGTGGACCAAGTTATAGGTCTTAATTAGGTTAGTTTAGGGTTAGGACTAGGTCATGATGAGGTGGCAAAATGAGGTGGCGAGGTAAGGTGATGTGGTTTAGGTGATGAGGTTAGGTTGCGAAATGACACGGGTCACGGGGTCGTAAGACACAAATTTGGTGTCTACAAGGACCACGACGGAAAAAGATGATTGCGCGCACGATGGAGCGCAAATCCCATGGAGAAAGCCGATTCACTACCCATGGTTCTATTTGTCGCGACCAGCGATGAATGGTATTCTGATATTGCTTTCTTTCTCACTTATGGTGAATGCCCAGCCCATCTAACTACAAAGGAGAAGCATGCTATAAAGCTCAGAGCAGCCAGATATGTCATCTGGGATGACGGTTTATACAAACGTGGAATAGATGGCATCTTCTTGCAATGTGTTGACAAACCACAACAGACAAAGTTACTTCAAAGTTTTCATGATTCAGCCTGTGGTGGTCACTTCTCCTCTTCCATGACAGCACACAAGATCATCCGGGCCAGGTATTATTGGCCAATGCTTTTCCAAGATACAGCCACCTGGGTAGCAAAGTGTGAGCCTTGCCAGCAATTTGTTGGTAAGCCAAAATTGGTGTGTTTCCCCTCAGGCCGGTCATTATTGATGAACCATTCAGATAGTGGGGAATCAAATTTATCGGAGCACTCCATCCCCAATCGAGTGCCGGACATAGTTATGTCTTGACAGCAACAAATTACTTCACCAAATGGGTAGAGGCCATACCTGTCAAGCATGCCACTTCGAGGTTGTTTGCAGTTTCATCAAAGAGAATATCATTGTCAGGTTTGGCATTCCAAACAAGATTGTTGCTGATAACACTTCCAACTTCTCCTCATGAGAAGTTGTTGGTTTTTGCTATGAATACGGGATAACCTTGGCTCACGCCTTGATTATTACCCCCAAGGAAATGGTCAGGCGAGAATCCAGTAATAAAAACTTAGTGACCATCATACGGAAGCTAGTTGATGAGAATCAGTGAATGTGGCACAAGTCATTATATGATGCTTTGTGGGCGGACCGCATTACTCCCAAGAGGTCTCTCAGTATGTCACCTTTTCAAGTGTTATATGGAATTGACGCCGAGCTTCCCATTTCTAGAACTTCCGCTCAGCTACATGTGCAGCACGAGCAATCAAAGATGAGACTTTCCAAAATTCCCTTGAAAATAGGATCATGTATCTATCAGAGCTTGAAGAGAAAAGAATAAGAGTGGTCGACAGGATCACCGACCATCGAATCAAGTCAAAATATTTTTTGATAAAAAAGCTAAGAAAAGAGAGTTCCAGGTGGGAGACCTTGTCCTTTTGTGGGAGAAACAAAGAGAGCCAAAGGGCATGCACGAGAAAATTTGATTCCCTGTGGAGAGGGCCTTTCCAGATCAAAGCGGCTGCTATGAGAGAAAATAGCTTCTATCTCTTGTATCTGGATGGAACTGATCTCCCACTTCCCTATAGCGGGCAGCACCTCAAAATATTCAGGAAGTAGAGCTTGCTCTCTTCTTTGTACAGTTTACTTTTGTTGTGTGTTTGTTTTTGTTGTGTGTTTGCTTTTGTTGGTTGTGTGTTTTCCTTTTCGTCGCCCTTGTTTTTGACCCTATTACCCAATGGATAGGCACATGTAGATTTGGGATTCTCTACCCTTGAGTTCCACTCAAAGATAGTCCCTAGAAAGAGCCAGCTGTTATCCTGTAAAATTGACGAGGGCAATTTTATAGGTAACCATACCAAATTTTGTCTGGTCCCTCGTCATGGACCCCTCTGCGTTCGGAATGTTGCAAAGTCCCTTTCTGGGAAATCTAGTTCTCGAACTTAGCCTTTTTGTCCCTTTTTGGCTGGGTGCACCTTTTATCCATGTAACATAGAGTAAATATGCACCCCCTTCATTTCCTTTGGTGCACCCTTTGAAGTGTCGACACATGTTTTGGTGCGCCTTCCCGTGATGCGCCATTCTTGCATGTGCCAAGGTGCATGTGCCTTCATGTTAACACATAAATTGTTGTGCGATGTTTTGGTGTGCCAAAGGACGCAAGGAATGGAGTGTTGTGATCTTAAAATTGCGCGCCAAAGGCACAAGTATCCCCATGTTGACACACATTTATCCACTCCAAAGGGCACACTGTTTTACGTGTCGACACATGTTTTGGTGTGCCTCTTGAAAAAGTGGTTGGTGCATTTATTGCACCTTTTCCTATATATAGGCGCATCGGTCTTTGTCACTTTCACCGATCGAGAAAACATGTGATAACTTTATTCCTCTGCACCTCTCAAAGACACTCGTCATCCCTCGTATCGCGTTCATGGACCCCGTTTTGCCTCTCACATTCTATATATTCCAGGTAGGTGGTTCTTACTCCTCCTATGTTTTGTTTTGATTATTTGTATGAGGGAGGCAATGGATTTGTAAACCCCCCTTTTTGTTGTTCTTGTTGTCTTTCTCCCCAAGCTCTTCCTCCTCTTTCCAGATCTGCTGGTAAGGAGGGATTTTCCTAAAAAATCACTTGGATCTCCTTGCTGTGCCCCCTTCACCATCCAAGAAAACCCTATAAAAGAGGCCTGAAAGATCACAAGCCTACCAGAAAGAAAACCTAAAATATGAGTTTAAAACTCTGATTTTTCCTCTTGGTTCATTCGCCACGCCTGTTACATAAAATACAGTCACACCAAGAAGGCACACTGATCTCGCTTGCAACATGAACATTACTTGCGCCAAGTATAAAACTGCATAAATGGCGCAGGCGCATCCCCTCTTACAGCAACACAATGTCATGCAAACCTTCCCTGTGCCACGCCAAATTCCCCTTTTGCGCACATAAAGCCTATGTTACACACATCAACCCTGCGCCCTTCGGTGCACCAAAGTTCCATGTAACATGAAAAATATATGCACCATTGGCGCATCTTGTCCCCGTGCAACATGAAAATTATCTGCGCCCAGTATAAAACACATATGAATGGCGCAGTGCATACGCTTCACAATAACAAAAATGTCATGTGCAGCATCCTTGCGCCTTGCGCCCTTTGGCGCTAATTTGTTCCTTGTAACACCCTTCTTCTGTGTGCCATACTATTAACCTGCAGCCTGCAGTGTTCATGTGCCCTGCGCCCTGAGGCCTTTAAATTTTTAACTCCTCATTCTGTAATACTCTAATGGAAGATCTAACAGCTAACATGGCTCTTCTGTGTTGGGTTTCACTTCTTCTTCTTGTAGATCAGCAACTAAACTCAGATCCACATATGTCTACATCAAGCAAGAGACCGACCAAATCAAAGGGAAAAGCTAAGCTTACAGAGGAAGAGATGAAGTACAAGTATCAGAGGGTCAGAATGCCCGAGTCCCAGGTAGAATGTGACCTGGATATAAGAGACTCTGAGCTCGGTCACATTGACATGGAAGATTTCTGGGCCAGAACCAGGAGAGTCACAGGGAGTCCTTGGATGGAAAAACTAGTAGGTAGTGGCTCGCATTTTCTTTGGGGAATCCCTTTACTTGCAAGATGAACAATGAATTCATGATGGTAGTGGCCCGCTGCTACAACAAAGACACGAGGTGTGTCCAAAATGAAAAGGGTGAAGTCGTGATCAACCTTACTGCCCGGCACTTCGAAATCATGCTTGGCATCCCTCACCACTGGCATTTCATGGCCGTGAGCCAAGAGGACTGCGTTAAGGCATGGGAGGATAATGAAGACCAGTGCATGCAGCTGATGAATGAAGTGTATTTAAAGAACAAGAAGGAGGTAACCGAGATAGCCACAGGTTATTCACCATAGCGATTTCTCCGAGGAACTAAGTGATACCATCACATTCCTAAGTAGAGTATTTGGGATTTCTGACGCCCATTACTTTCATAAGTGGATGCTCAGGTACCTGGAGACCATGAACAAGAACATACGTGATCAATGCTTTGAGTGGGTGGAGATAATAAGCGTACCATATCCAAGCAGCTCCAACAACTCACCATAACAGGGAGGTTCTACATGAACTCCTACATAGTTTACTGCTGCAGCCTCGGAAAGGGATTATCCAGCACTAAACCGATGCGGGGTTTGGCCCTAGGTGAGAATATATGAGTACTACCCAAAGCTGAAGCTGGAGAATAGCATCCGTAGTTTACCAAGATTAACGATGCTTTCTTCTATAATATGGTTTTCCTTTTGAGGCCCAACATGACTCACGGTTGAACGACCAAGAGCATTATCGCAGCAACGAGAGAAGTGGGGGGCCTTATTCACACAATTTTCCACCTTCACCTATCTTAGGGAAGCTAACTTCCTAGGTGAGCCCACCAAATTACCAAGATATGTTGGTCCCAAGCTGATCCTGTTGGAGCTATCCAGACAGCTCGTAACATACCACGAGAAGTGCTTGAAGAGAAAGAAGGGTGGAACTCCTTTCCCCCTTACAGTGGGTAGATACACATGCGTCTCTCACCACAAAGCCCGGGAAATGGTTACCGAGCTAGAACTGCTCAATCTGAAGCAAAAATTCTCGATGAGGCCCACTTTTGATCCAAGGAATTTCCTTCCCAAGGCAAAACTTGATCCTATCCACCTTCCACAGATCGAGGACATCTATATTGACCTGTATCATGAGGTCGAACTTAGAAGGAAGGATCACTCTCGCCTAGCCCTGGCAGAGATTATTCAGTATGGCGTGGCCATCGTCCCAAAAGGTTATCAAACTATTGATCAAGAAGTTGATCAGGTATATTTGGATACGGATGGGGACAACTGGCCATTTGCTGCAATCGATAGAACAAAAGCACCCCAGACCATTGAAGAAAGGGTCAAGGAGACACTGTGAAAGGATAGAAACTGGTGCAAGATGAATGGCCTCATCTACCTCGGGGTAGATTTCACTACGTCACCATTGGGAAATGCACCTGTCAGGCCAAAGCATCTACCAAAGGTCAAAGACAAGGATAAGGAAGGTGAATCGAGCCTTTGCTCGAGAAGGAGCTCACGAAAGTCCTCCCTCTGGTTGTACAAGAACAAGTTGTAACTCTGGCTTCCCTAGAGAAAGAAGCGGCGGAAGGTGTTTTGATGGGCACATCCACTCAGGGTGTCGGCACTACTATAACTACGTATGTCAATTCTCTCCCTTCCCCTCTCCTCCTTCTCCCCTCGTGTGACCCAAGCAACCATTCCTTTGGTCCTATCCTCTCCCCATCTCCTACCATTCCCCCTCCTCGTCATCCATCTTCTCTTCTCTCACGGAGCTGTCCCCCACCATTTCTTCTCTCATCTCTCAACTCCCTTCCTTTCCCATGTCTTCCTCCCCTGCAGTGTCCCTTCCCCCGTGAGCACTTTCTCGGCCTCCCTCTCGATGCCGCCACCAAGTGTCTCTACGCACTTTCCCTCCACTACTGCAGCTACCCCCTCTTCCACTTCTGGTCCCACTCCCATAAGTCTAGTGTGGATCTCCTAGCATCTGAGCCAACAAAAGAGAAAATTTCCTATCGCACCGATGGACTTCTCCATCATCCCAACAAAGGGGGCTAAGAAGCAAAATCCTATAACCCGCTTCTCTCAGAGTGCATTGGGAGAAAGAGTAATGGAGATTGCATATCCCAATCCTTTAAAGGATAAAAAGGATCTATCTCCAATAGATTATATAGTGACCCAAGTCACAATGGGAACATCTTCTGAAAGTCTACAAGGGGAGGCCCTATCTGCAGTCGATGCCCTTTGCAAGAAGCTCCAGGAAGCAAAGGAAGAAAAGAGGCTATTAAAGGAGAAAAATAAACATCTTCTCCACACCTTGCAGAAAATGGGCAGTGCACCTCCTACAACTACCACCGAAACTCCTGAGCCCCTGAGCCAGGATAAGATAAATGAATACGCCAAAATTGGCGAGCAAGGTATGGCAGTATCCACCTGGAGAGACCAAATCCTCAAGGAAAGTGAGGGAGTAATCGTCAAGTTCACCGAGTTGTATCAGAACATCAATCAGGCAAACAAGGCACTCCAGGCGATTGTGGGACCCATCTCCAAAGATTTGGACCATGCTAGGCTGCAACATGAGACCTTCTAGAAAATGCTTGACTGTTCAGTCAAAGATCTAGTCAAGTTCGGTGTCTTCGATCACCCTAGAGTACCCAACAAAGTCCTTTCTACTTTGGACTACTAGGTCGATCAGTTGGAGTTTGTCCTTGAAAAGATAGATAAAGTCAAAGAGGAAGCCTTGGAGGCTATGCACCAGATGGAGAAAATCATCCTAAGAATGTCCCTAGGCTTGCTCACTCCTTCTTTTACCCTAAGGAAGGTAGACCAAACTATTCGGATCTTTAAGGAGATCGTCTCGCAAGGGTTAGGGCTAGAAGCCACTTTCGACACCGAATGCATCAACAACCTTCTGGCCTGTCGTGACTTTATAGGGTACCTGATAGAGGCAGGAAATGAATATTCCAAGCTCCCAGAAAGGCTCGTGGATGAACGTGAAACTTGTAAAGTTATCAGTGATCACCACAAGGATCCTGCTCAAGATCAACTTCAGCCCATGATCAGCAAGTTCATGGAATATCGGGCCCAGTTTAACATCACTTCTCCCGAGCAACAGTAGAAGCAAGACACTCCCTTTCGGCCGCGAGATGACGATGAATAGTCTCCTTCCTCTCGATCTTCTTTTTGTAAATATCTAAGAGTATGTTGGCACAAACGATGACATCATCCATGTTGCACCATGGGATGATGTCATCCACCAAGTTGCCGAAAGTCAACAGTTGACTTTTAGATATTTTGTAGATATTTTGTAATTAGTGTAGACACTTAAAATTGGTTACTCAATTTAGTGTCCCTCTTATCCATTTACTTGCTTAGGTAAACTGGGGGCACGTTTGCGTCACCAACTATCCCCTTGGGATATTATCCAATTTGTGATTTAATCACTTATTCCAAATTTAATTCACCTCATCATATCTTGCCCATGAGTGATTAAATATTAAATATTTGATTACGCTTCTTCCCATGCATCTTAATCACTTATCCACCCCAAATTTATTCTACCCATGCATTGCATCCATTTTTAATCTTCCCTAAGCGGGATATTTCCCCGTAGTCGGGATAAGTCTTATCTTTCTCGAATCGATCAATTTGGCCACCTAGGGAGTCTTCTCCGCGATCGGCGCCGACCCATATGGTCGGCGCCGATTTTCTAGGAGCGGCGCCGATTATAAAAGCAAGCCCAGAGCTCAGTTCTAACAACCGAAGAGACTACGGAAGAGAACGGAAGAGATTACGAACGAGCGAAAAAAGTGAACAGAAGAGCGAAAGATACAGATTGAGAGAAAGAGAGATCTTCTTAGCATCAATTGTATCAAATTAGGGCAGATCCTGTCCAAATCAATCCCTGAGAGGAGCACCGTTACTCTGTCCCTGTCATATCAGCGTCGCATCACCATCTATCATCTGGTGACCCTGTTCCAGTGTCTCGCCAACTTCGACACATCCAGCAGACCACATTCACCTTCCAATCCTCCAATCCTATCGCATGATCCCACGATTGTTCGATGCCCTTGATTGACACCGATCTTGTCCGATCGGACGCCGATCAGTCCCAGTCGACGCCGATCACATCAGTCGCCGCCGATTAGACCCAGTCGACGCCGATTTCTCTGCAGACAGGTAAAAGGTCACAGGTAACACAAATCCAGTATTATTTCCCTGTTCCCTGTTTTCTGTACTTTCTGTCTGCTGTTCAGTTTCTGTTTTATTACTGCAATCAGAAAATCTAGTCTTTATTTACATCCTTTATCATGTATGCTCCTTTTCTTTATTGAAAACGTGGACTGACATCCGCCAAGGAAGCCCATCGCTTCCCGGACCCGCTTCTCGGGCAGTCCACCCATATATCTTCTAATGCCATCTTTTTCTGTCAAGCATCGGTGTTATGCAGGTTACTCGGATCTATTGTGCAAATTGCTCGTGTGCGCCCGTCTTGTCTACATCGGCTTCCTCATCCGTCTACATCTTCATCAGGTATCAATTTCATTGAGGTTTTTCAGGGTTCTTGTGTTTAGTTTGGTGCATTAACTTGGACAGGTAACAAACGCGAAATTCTTGATCTACATTCTGGCACGCCCGGTGGGACTTGAACCAAAGTCCCTTATTGGTAAGTTCACTTCTTTCCTAGTTTTGAATTTTGTTCCTTTTCTTCACTGATTTCTATCAGTCCTATTTGAGCATTTCTGTTCATCATTTCAATTTTGCTCTTAGGCGAAATCATTATCTTGAAATTTTTCTATTTTCTTAAAATAGAAGTTTTTCGTTTCGCCATTATCTGGATGTATCTTTCCGGATCTTGTTTGTTGTTTGCTTGATCCTTTCTTGCGGAGCACTTTGCTTGTTCGAGGGATTGTTCGAGGGGAAGAGCTCAACAACGCGCTTTTTGAAGTCCACACACCTTGGAGAGCTAAACCTACAGGTATTCCTCTTTTTCGGTGTTTTCTTCTTTTTAGGATTTCTTTGTTGGTTGTCTATCACATCCAAACACTTCAGTTTTTGGTGCTTAAAAAGAACCTAATCGCATTTGGGAAAGAACTTGTTTGAATTGTCTTCATCGAAATCAAACATTTCGTTTTAAGTGCTTAAAAAGAACCTTTTCTTTGTCATTGCTGCATGCTTTTTCATCTAGTCTTAATTAGGTTGGAGAATTGATCAAAATCGGTAGTGACACTATTTGATTTTTATTTTTCACCCTTGCACACAAAGCCAAAATCACTAGGTATAAAGCATTTAAACAAAACTCCTTCCCTGGCCTCGCCTACTTGGAAGTGATATCCAAGAGGAAGAGCCTACGCGGTACTCGGGCCGCGCTATAAATTCACGGAAGATTTTGGTATATATTGGCAAAGCACCCGACTCCCTTATCGCAGCGGTGTGTGAAGTGCGGGGGTAGGCCCCTATATCAAGCCACGTACCGGTCTTTTACTGAAGTGCCTTCGGGACTCCTCACCAAACATTACCCAAACCATCCTTAGTTTGGCTATCTGAGTAGTTCCTGTTCTAAAAAGCCTTCCCTAACATTTTCTTTTCTTAAAAGCATCAAAATTTAAAGGAGATAATCACTTGCGCTGCTTGAATTGTTTGTGCATTAGTTAGGACAATCTTCTTTCTTGCTTGTTTATGACGGTTATCACCCGGTCACAATCTAGGAAAATGGCCCAACAGGTTCCTTCTTCCTCCGAAATCACCACCAGCGTGGATGTTTCGGCACCCCTCCCATCTTCCTCGGGACCACTGTTAGTTGGTTCCCCCTCATGGTCGTATAATCCCTTCCATCAAGCCAAAACAATCCCATCACGTCCAGCTTCTCCTAGTCCATCAGAAATATCTTCTGATTCGGAGTCTATTCCTCGCGGAGATCCTGAATTTCAGGCTCTCCTTGATCGCAATCCGGTAGCCCTCATGGACTACCTAGTACACAAGTCCATTCGAATATCTGATCAAGGACCACCAATCCAACAAGTGTACGATTATCCTCGTGGTTCATCCCAGGCCTATGTAGAACAGTTTTCATCCTCTCTCTTGCCTCGAGCCACGGAGAAGGGCGAGGTCCCTATGCCTCCCTTTTCTCTTCCACCTACCATGTCGACTAATTCTCAATTAGTCTTACCTATCCCTAACACTGCAGTTACCTCGAATATTCCACAACCCATTTCTGAGAGGTCTTCTGCCCTTGCTATAGTAAATGCGTCTGCACATCCGCACATTGCCGTCAATTCGTCTATGCCCTCTATCGTTTCTCAAGGTCAATACCTCTTCATGAGTCAACCCCCTCCGAATAGGCAGTTGGCTCCTACTTCTCGTCCTCTAGGGGGTCTTTCTTCCAATATTCCAGCGACTGTGACATTCGCCCATCCTCTAGTATCGGCACCCTTGATACCTAATTCGGCAGTAGAAGGCCCCTTTCAGGTCTTGTTCCCCAACATGACCAATCCAACCAACACTCATATTCCTCAATCTATCCCGATCCAATCAACAAACATAGGAGTCCACCAATCACAGGCTCCATCCGTCACCCAACCTTTATTTGCTCAACCACTTATTATCTCGCAGCCTGCCTATACGCAAGCTGCCTCACAGCAAATACCCCACCCGGTGTCACCCAGAACACCTGGTTATTCCTCTTATCATCCTATCCAACAACAGATGAATCCCCCATCGACACCTCAACAACACCCACTACTTGCTTCTCATATAGGACAAACCAATGTACCTCCTCCCCAATCGGATGTGGTTCAATTTCTCTTCAAGAAAATTGCAGACTTGGAAGCCTCCACAAAAGGAGCCCGCCCTTCATACTCCTTTGAAGAAGTATGCAATGAACCCATTCATCCTTCGGTGGCTTTTAAGCCTTATCCTCCCCAATGGGAACTTCCCAAATTTTCAAGATTTCATAGTCGGGAAGACCCCCAACAACATCTGCGAGCATTCAAACATGCTTGCTATCTCATTGTCCAAGATCAGGAGCTCATGCTCCGTACCTTTCCTATGTCTCTAGCGGGTCCCGCTTTGGACTGGTACAATAATATTCCTCAACATTCATTATTTTCTTTCTCTCAATTGGCCCAAATGTTTGTTGAAAACTTTTCAATAAATATTGCCCATAAGATCTCAATCACAGATCTTTACAACATTCGCCAATTCGACGATGAGTCTATTGCAGACTTTGTCGCTCGTTGGAGAGGGATAATCAACCAATTGTCCTTCTCCCTCCCTCAATCTCAACAGATCGAGTTGTTCACCCGATCTTGTGCTAGTCACATTTCTTCCACGTTAAGAATCCAAACTTTTCATACTTTCGAAGAAGCCTTCACGATGGCACGCAAACTCGAATCTCGTGCCATTGAACAAGGAAAACTAAAACTTCGTTCCAAGTCTAAACCCGATTTTTCTCGGTTCACCAAACCAAATTCTTTCCCTCCTAAAGATAAGAATCAAGGGTCCACAAATACTATCGTATTAAAAACATCAAGAACTGATAGTACTCCTAATCAACCACCACGAAGAGACCCTTCGTCTGCTCGAAAAGGGGCTTCATCATCTCGATCCTTTGCTCCCTTGGGGGAATCCTATGCCTCTATCTTAGAAAAAATGTTGGAAGTTCGCATGATCGAACTTCCCCCCATTAGGGACATTGATGAAAGCCGAGAACGTCCATTCTGGTTTAGGGAAAACGATTTCTGTCATTATCACAGAACCAAAGGTCATGACATTGAACGATGTCAGACTTTCAAAAATCTTGTCCAAAAATTCATTGATAAAGGCGAGCTTATCCTGGATAACCCAAATGCTCCCCCAAATCAAGCACTGGACGTTTTTAAACAACCCTTCCCCAATCATGCCCCAAATCATAATTCTTCGGAATCTCAAAAACCAAACACCCATATTATCAATGTCATTTCTACTGAAGAATCCGCTTCGGAAACCACGTCATCTACAAACACGGCAATCGAATCAGAACCCTCTCCCACTTCACCAATCACTGAAAATCCCCCATCTTCCGATAGCCCACCTTTGAATATTCCTACATTGCTAAGCACGGATTCATCTCTCTCCGCTCCTTCGTCCGATCTTCCATCCATACCCGAGACAGTGTCATCCTCATCTGTCTCATCATCAGACATTCTTTCAATGCTCGAGGCAATCACATCCCTCCGAGTTTCCACTACGGACACATCTACTTCCGTTGCTCCCATTCCCGCCGCAACTATGCCTTTGGTGAATGTACCCATAATTGTGCCGACTTCGACGGAAGTGTCTTCGATCTTGACCCTTCCTATCTCTTTTCCAACTACATCAGAAGTTTTCCCTCCGCAAGGCACTCCTTCTTCATCACTCCCTTCTCCCATCAATAGTGTTACTTCACCTATTAAGGAAAAATCAAAAGAAGTAACACCGACACCTGCACACTCGATTCCTCAACCTAAACCGCGACAACCAAAATCTAACACTACACCATCAGTACCTCCCCACTTGCTTCCTCCGAAAAGGTTACAGTCACCTTATGCCGTGGAAGTTGTCACCATCCCTGAAAAGGGAAAACCCATATTTCAAACCATCAAGACCCTTGGTGCTCTTCCACAAAAATCTCTCTCCACGCCTCATAAACGATTGGATTTGCCCGTTGAGAAGGTGTCTTCTTCTACACATCCATCAAAGTCATCATCTTCTTCTTCATCAACACCCCTAAAAGTAGACTTACCTACCAAAAAGATGCCACCTCTTCCATCAAGATCCTCATCTTCGGTACCAACAACCAAAGCACCCTATATTCCTCCTATTACACCTACCTTGAGGACTTCTTCCTCATCCGAATCAATATTATCCAAATCATCCGTAAATCCGACTAAGCAACCCCCTTTGTCTCCAAAGACCGCAAAATCTGTCACATCTCCATCCTCCTCAAAATCTATCTTAGGGGCTCCCCCTCCACCAAAGTCAATCATGTCTCATTTACTCCCATCCCAAGCACCCAAGACTGCTCCTCCAAATGTCCAAACAAATAAGAGGATCCCTAATAAAAATGTTAAACCTAACATGCAAGTTCTTTTACCTCGGCAGTCGGTTAATGTAAAAGAACCATCTTCATCATCTCCATCCTCATCTTCGTCTACCGGATTTTACACCGAAATCCTTCATCAACTTATCCAATCTTCATCTATAACCCTTCCTCCGATTAAACCTTATAACCCCAAAGGAGTGAAACCTACGGTTTAACTCGATCGATTTGTGCTTACCATCGTACTCCGGTCATGGCACCGAGGGATGTAAAGCTCTTCAAGCCGTTGTCAAGAACCTTACGAAAGAAAGTGACCTCTTGCTGGAGGAGGAACAAGTACCTCCTGTCACCCTAGCCTCATCCGAACCTCAACCATCCATTCAGACCTCTAGTGGTTCCACTCCACTTGATCTCCCTCCTTCCCAAATTGACACAATCCATATCGCCACTAGAACCCAACATTATGATAACCCATCTTCATCTTCAACATCTAGACCACGGGTTGTCATTTCTGCAGCCCCTGAAGGCGTGTCTCCTTCCTCATCAGCCCCACGACCCAAGGTCTCCATTCGTGCTGCACCTCGGGCTCAAGTTCCCGTATCCGTTGAGGAGAGTGTTATGAAACAACTCACCCAGGCTCCGGTCAAAATGTCTCTTTTTGACCTCATCCAATCCTCCCCACAACATCGCCAGGCTCTAATCGATAATCTGCGTCGCATCGCAGTAAATTCCGATGAGCCCCAACCCTTCGAGTTAGTTGTTGGACTGAATGGACCATCAACCGCCATTTCTTTCGAGGATTCGGAAATTCCTCCTCTTTCTTCAGAGGATTTGGAAGCTCCCCTTTTCATCACAGTCCAAATCAATAACACTACCCTAAAACGTGTTATGATCGATAGTGGAGCTGCTCTCAATGTCATCTCCTCCCACACATTCGAACAACTTAAGTTACCGAAGAATGTGGTGTCACCCCCACCTTTCGCCCTTCGATCATTTAACGATCAGCTAGCAGTCACTTTAGGAACTGTGGTCTTACCCATTCGAGTAGGTAAGAAGCTGCTTCATGAACTCTTCTATATTGTCGAAGGAAAGTTCCACTATAACATGATCCTCGGACGCGCCTGGATTCGCGCAATGCATTGTGTCCCATCCACCCTCCATCGATGCCTAAAATATCAATATGAAGGCAAAATATATACTCATCCAGGAGATCCTTTTCCTTCCGCACAATGCGACATGACCACACGATCTGCCCCTTTAAAAGAAAATCTATGTTCTCCGGACAGGGCCTCATCTTCTTCTATACCTGCAACCAAACTACCGGATTTACAAAATCTGGAAGAGACATTGCAGCGTTTCTCACTAGGAGAGCTTCCTCTCTTTTCTTTCGATGCCCATCTCAAACCTAATGAGTATGGTAGACCAGACAAACAACCTGAATATCAAACAGGTCTCGGTCGCATCGTCACCATTGGTCTGCCCAATCAACAGACCAATTTCATCTACGGTGGTCTTGATACACCTCATTATCGCCCGGATTCTCCTCCTAGAGCCAAACCTTACCTAACAGGGTTTGATTATCTACAGAATCCCACGTTTGCAAAAACTTATCTATATCGATGCGCGTGGAAAGGTTTTGGCCTTGGAAAATACGAACAAGGTATACATGACCTCAAATCCATTCCCACTCTCATGCCACATCAAAAATTTGGTTTGGGATTTAAACCCATTTCAAAAGCCACCGTCACTATTCTTGATGAACCTCTTCCTACTGAAGAACCACCTTCCCCCACTAAATCAGAAGCATCACTTGATGTGGATGATGACATTTCCATCCCACCTAACTTTTTTTTTTGATCAATACCATTTCCTTAGGGCCGTTAGTCTATGAGACTAACAATCGGTCCACTTCTATACCATTAATCTTCCCTGAAATAGTTGGAGACGACTCTCCTACTATCAACACTATCCACTGTGCGGACGACGATTCTGTCCTCACCTATCTAGGGGCAGAGGATTCATATCTTCCCAAAACCATTCCTTCTGACACGTCTACCCTTCTCAACGAGGCCACTATCGACCTTAATATAGGGACTTCTGAAGACCCTCGCATCATTAAGGTCGGCCAATCCCTTAATCCACAAGAATTAGGGGACTTTACCACTTTCCTTTCCAAACATCGTCAAGCCTTTGCTTGGTCATATGAAGATATGCCAGGGCTCGATCCCGATATTGTGGTCCACAATATCGTTACCATTCCCAACATCAAACCAGTCAAGCAAAAATTGCGTAAAATGCACCCTAGAGTAGCCCTTCTTGTTAAAGAAGAATTACAACGCTTGCTCTCGGCTGGCTTCATCCAACCCATCGATTATCCGCAATGGGTGTCCAATGTAGTACCAGTAACTAAAGCTACTGGGAAGATTCGAATTTGTACCGACTTCCGGGATCTTAATCTTGCCTGTCCCAAGGATGATTTTCCTCTTCCTAATATCGATCAACTCGTAGATTTAACTGCGGGTCATGAGATGCTTTCTCTTATGGATGGTTTCTCTGGATATAATCAAATCCTCATCGCACCAGAAGACCAACATAAGACTTCCTTCATAACTCCTTGGGGGACCTTTTGCTATCGTGTCATGCCTTTCGGTCTTAAGAACGCCGGAGCAACCTATCAACGAGCAATGACGTACATCTTCCATGACCTCTTACACAAAACTGTAGAGGATTATGTTGACGATCTCCTCGGCAAATCCAAACGCCGTCAGGATCATCTTTTCATCCTTGCACCTCTCTTTGAGAGGCTTATCCGCTTCTGTCTTCGTCTAAATCCATCTAAATGCGTGTTTGGCGTCCTCACTGGTAAACTTTTAGGTTTTATCATTTCCATCAGGGGTATTGAAGTAGACCCCGCAAAAATAAAAGCCATCCTTGAGATGCCTCCCCCGTCTAACTTAAAGCAACTCCAGCTTTCTCAAGGGCGTCTTCAATCGGTCGTCGTTTTATTTCCCAATTGTCGGACCGTTGTCAACCTTTTCACCATCTTCTCCGTAAGAATGTTCATTTCAAATGGGATGAGCATTGCAAAAGGCCTTTGATGATCTCAAAGCTTATCTTCTTTCTCCACCCGTGCTTACACCTCCACGCGAGGGGGAGCCTTTCTATCTTTATATCTCTGTGACTGACCATGCTCTGGGAGCCATGATCTCGCATCGGGACACTTGTGGTAAAGAACAAGCTGTCTATTACATCAGTCGCACCCTCCATGAGTATGAAACACGTTACTCGAAAGCTGAAAACTATGTTGCGCTCTCTTCTTTGCAACTTCTAAGCTTCGTCATTATCTTCTTAATCACAAAACTTACATCGTCACAAGTGTCAATCCACTTAAGACAATCCATGCAAAGCCTTATCACAATGATCGCATCACCCGTTGGCTTATGCTCATGACAGAGTTTGACCTCGAGTTTATCCCGCAAAAGGCTATCAAGGGTCAGGTTATTGCAGATCAACTAGCTAGTGCTCCTCTTCCGGACACTCGTGACCCCCTTGCTCAGTTCCCCGATGAATTTATCCAACAAATTGATTTTGGTCTATCTCCATTTAAAGTAAAACTCTTCTTTGATGGATCCAAATGCCCCGTGGGGAGGTGCGAGTTTCGTGATGATTCCTCCTTCGGGGTATGCCTATCCCAAATCGCACACAAATTAAACTTTGAGTGCACCAATAATATGGCCGAGTACGAAGCTCTTGTCTTAGGTCTTCAAAATGCCATTAATCTCGGCGCTCGTCATATTGACATCTTTGGTGATTCTGAACTCATCGTTAACCAAGTCACAGTGTGTCTATCAATGCAAGAATGATATCCTTCGAAATATCGCGACATCGTTCTTGCCCAACTCAATCTTTCGATAACTTCACTATCCAAGCCATTAGGTGTCTTTGCAAATCGATTCGCAGATACCATGGCCTCTTTAGCCTCCCTTATCCCGCCTTTTACCGAAGACTCGCGTCTTTATGTGGCTGTGCAACGATTGGATCAACCATCTTATCTTGGGCAACTAACGTCAATCAATGTTGTCACAACCCATACTCAGGATGAGTGGTATCAACAGATAGTTGATTATCTATCTCATTCGGTCCTTCCTCCAGATCTGACTTCCAATGGTAGAAGATCTTTTGTCCAACGCGCCAATCGCTATACTATCCTAGGTGGGATTCTTTACAAACGCGGCTTTGATGGTATTTTGCTTCGATGCCTCAAAACCCATGAATCATCTAAAGCTATTCAGGAGGTCCATGACGGTATCTGTGGTGGACATTTTAGTGGCTTAGCTGTAGCCAAGCGTATTTTACGTTTGGGATATTATTGGCCTTCTCTTAATCAAGATTGTTGTGAATACACTAAGAAGTGCGTTAAGTGTCAGCAACATTCCAATCTCACGCACATCCCTAGTCAGGCTTTGCAACCTGCGGCAGATTTGTGGCCTTTTTCGCAGTGGGGTCTTGATCTTATTGGTCTCATCAATCCTCGTTCTTCACAGCGTCATCATTCTATCATTACTGCCACTGAGTACTTTACTAAGTGGGTAGAAGCTATCCCTCTTTCTTCAACAAAGGCTAAACCCATAGTTGATTTCGTCTATCAACACATCATTTGTCGCTTTGGCGTTCCACACAAGCTAATCACAGATAATGGTAAGTCCTTCAAAAACGCTGATTTGCAGAATCTCTGCAACGCTTTCAATATCAAGCTCAGTTTTTCTTCTCCATACTATCCTCAAGCTAATGGTCAAGCCGAAGCTTCCAATAAAACTTTGCGTAATATCCTCGCAAAGGTAACTAGTCGAGCTGGTAGGGATTGGCATCTACATATCCCTTTCGCTCTCTGGGCTTATCGGACTAGCATTCGTACTCCTACTGGTGCTACTCCCTTCTCTCTCGTCTATGGGTCTGAGGCCGTTCTTCCTTTAGAGGTCCAAATCCCATCTCTCCGTGTTTCTCTCAGAGAATTTGTCTCCGATGAGGATTATCGTCAAAATCGTCTAGCACAACTTGAATTATTAGATGAGCGGCGTCTTAACGCTCTTGAGCATCATCAAGTCTATCTCGAGCGTGTCAAGCGTGCTTATAACAAGCATGTGCAACACCGTGACTTCAAAATTGGTGATCTTGTTCTTAAAGAAAATCAAAATGTCACTACACTCGAAAGGAGTCAACGTGGTAAGTTTGCCCCCAACTGGATGGGCCCCTACATTATCACTCATAAATATGGGTCTGGGGCCTATCGTTTATCCTCCATGGATGGTGTCCCTGAAGCGGAACCTCTTAATGCCTTGCATTTACGGCCCTTCTACTGTTAAAAGCTATCTTGTACAAATCTAGTCGCAACTTAGATCTTTCATCCGTCCTAAGTAACCGGTCATCTCTTTTCATCGTGGTGATTTGAAATTGTGTGGTTCTCCGCTTATTGCCTCGTTTACCTTAAAAATGAGTATCGCGGCTTTACTCATTGCACATTTCTTTTGGATATGTTCCTCCTCATGGTAGGAATACCTTAATCACCACTTCATCTGTCCCAAGTACTTATCTTCATCGGATCTACTCGGGTCATGAGTGCATGTTCTTCTATGTTCTCTTCCCCTCCATCTGATCTATCTAGGTCTAAACTCAGCTTCTTTCAAAAAGTTTCACAAAAAAAAAAAAAAAAAAAAAAAGATGCTATCCAAAAAGATAGACTGATCCCTTGAAGGACAGCTATCCATATATTATCAAGTGAATCAAAAATTCTAAAAATATAGACCATACCCTCGAAGGATGGCTATCATTCAAATTCAAAATACAGACCGCTCCCTTGAAGGACGGCTGTTTCTCAAAGAAATATTCAAGGCTTCTTGTAATCAATCAGCCTTCCAGTCAGTTTATACACTTGTTAGCATCACTGAAAGACTTCCCGCATCGATCAGTCTTTCCATATCAAGCAAACTTCCCGCATTGATCAGTTTGCTTTTCTGTCAAAATCATGAAGCTGAGATTTAGGACCTTTTGTCGATCATATGGAGAATCCTATTTCCCCACTATGGACATGTATTCTGTCCCTTGTAGGTTCCGACAAGATACTTACTTACTTTTCTTTCCATTTCTATCCTAGATCTGGTTTGCGACTAGTTAGTGTCAGATTTATTTTAATCTTATATAGGGCCTTATATGCTTGGTCTTTTGGTTTCCTTTCTGGATTCTATCTATGGTCGGTTGGAAGTCCAACTTATCATTTTTCTTCTTCTCCGAGTATCTTCTCTTCTAAGTCACGGTTGTTTCCGCTTTCATCTTTGGCTCTTGCATCCTGTTAAATTGACATTTCGCATGTTAATTCAATCACAATTTATCTTCTATCTAAATTCATCTTATCTATCCAAACATTCTATCTGTATTCATTTCTCATTGCATCTACCTATATCTCATCCATATATCAAACACATCCATCTATCTATCCATCAAAATGTACATCCAAGGTACATTGCATCTATCTATATCTAAATCTATCCATCACAATGTACATCCAAGGTACATTATATCTATCCATATCTAATCCAAACATCCAACACATGTGCATCCAAGTTGCATCACATCCATCTATCAAAGTTATATCCACATATCGATCTATCTAATCACATCTATTTCTATCATCTATCAGTCTATATCTATCCAATCACATCTATTTTATCCACATATCAATCTATCTAATCACATCTATTTCTATCCTCTATCAGTCTATATCTATCCAATCACGTCTATTCATCATCTATCAGTCTATGTCTATATCATCATCTATCAGTCTATCGATTTATACTCATTTTTGCCCGTGGATTGCGGTATCGCTTCTCCACGGCGTTTGCTTCCATCTGCTAATCTCTTTGCCATAGTGTTGATGCTTGGCTGGTCTATCACACATTTTCTCTTCTTCCATCTCTTTGTTTTTGTCTCATAACCTTGCTTATCGCAAGTTACTTGACAAAAGGGGCAAAATGTAGACACTTAAAATTGGTTACTCAATTTAGTGTCCTCTTATCCATTTACTTGCTTAGGTAACTTGGGGCACGTTTACGTCACCAACTATCCTGGGATATTATCCAATTGTGATTTAATAGCTTACTCCAAATTTAATTCATCCCATCACATCTTATCTATGAGTGATTAAATATTAAATATTTGATTACGCTTTTCCCCATGCATCTTAATCACTTATCCACCCCAAATTTATTCTACCCATGCATTGCATCCATTTTTAATCTTCCCTAAGCGGGATATTTCCCGTGGTCGGGATAAGTCTTGTCTTTCTCGAATCCATCAATTTGGCCACCTAGGGAGTCTTCTCCGCGATCGGCGCCGACCCATATGGTCGGCGCCGATTTTCTAGGAGCGGCGCCGATTATAAAAGCAAGCCCAGAGCTCAGTTCTAACGACCGAAGAGACTACGGAAGAGAACGGAAGAGATTTCGAACGAGCGAAAAAAGCGAACAGAAGAGCGAAAGATACAGATTGAAAGAAAGAGAGATCTTCTTAGCATCAATTGTATCAAATTAGGGCAGATCCTGTCCAAATCAATCCCTGAGAGGAGCACCGTTACTCTGTCCCTGTCAGATCAGCGTCGCATCACCATCTATCATCTGGTGACCCTGTTCCAGTGTCTCGCCAACTTCGACACATCCAGCAGACCACATTCACCTTCCAATCCTCCAATCCTATCGCACAGTCCCTGATTGTTCAGTCTGCCTTCAGTTGACACTGATCTTGTCCAGTCGACGCCGATCAGTCTCAGTCGACGCCGATCACATCAGTCGCCGCCGATTAGACCCAGTCGACGCCGATTTCTCTGCAGACAGGTAAAAGGTCACAGGTAACACAAATCCAGTATTATTTCCCTGTTCCCTGTTTTCTGTACTTTCTGTCTGCTGTTCAGTTTCTGTTTTATTACTGCAATCAGAAAATCTAGTCTTTATTTACATCCTTTATCATGTATGCTCCTTTTCTTTATTGAAAACGTGGACTGACATCCGCCAAGGAAGCCCATCGCTTCCCGGACCCGCTTCTCGGGCAGTCCACCCATATATCTTCTAACGCCATCTTTTTCTGTCAAGCATCGGTGTTATGCAGGTTACTCGGATCTATTGTGCAAATTGCTCGTGTGCGCCCGTCTTGTCTACATCGGCTTCCTCATCCGTCTACATCTTCATCAGGTATCAATTTCATTGAGGTTTTTCAGGGTTCTTGTGTTTAGTTTGGTGCATTAACTTGGACAGGTAACAAACGCGAAATTCTTGATCTACAATTAGTTGTTGGTTGCCTTTTGCCTTCTCTCTTCTCCTTCTTCTATATATACTTGGATACTTGTTATATGCCAAGGTGGTGGATACTTTTCGGATGAAAAATAGAAGTAAGAAGAAAAGACTTTGAGCTTTTTGTATGAAGGAAATATTAATACAATATTTAGACTTTGTCTGAATACCTATGTTATACATCAGAGCTTTCTTATGTTAGATATGTATGTTTGTTCTATTGAATCTACTTCTACTTTATTGTCATTTATTCATCAAGTATTTCTTTGTTCGTCTATGTGAGTAAGTTCGGCTCAATTTACTACCTGACCCTCAAAACATAGACCCTCCGACCTTTACGCTTTGGAATTCATTTCTTTTCTCCCTTTAGATCTTTCATATCTCCCTACCTTGCTTATTCCCCTTCTTCTTACGGTTGAAGCACCTCTCTCTGGGAAGAGATCCCAACCCCGAAGGCAGAATATTGTGAGACTTGCACAAATTCTTGCTGGTAGAATAGCAATAAACCAGTTTCGCTTTGCTAACTCAAAGAGGGGCTATGCCCTGCACACTTGTTGGCTTGTCTATCCATAGATCTATCCACCCGACAGATTTTCAGACCAACACTTCCATACCTCACAATTGAGATTTCAGTAGTGTGATTTCATCCAAATAGTTGTGAGAAGATGCAGCCTGGGTGCCAAGCACTTTAGGAACCACAGGGTGAATTTCCATAGATGCAGGAATAACAGGTGTCGAATGGCCAGGTGATCCTCCTCATGTTGTTCTTCCCGAATGGGGGTAGTATCATCAGGAAAAGTCTCTGATCGGGAACCATAAGACTATAAAAATGGCGAGCCCGAGACCGTAGGTGCATGGAAGAAGACGAAGCTGTGGTGCACTTGCCTTTTGAGCTAGAAGTGGAAGGGGATGGACCCTCGGGAGTGCCAAATGTGTCCACATGCTTGGGGGCATCAACTACTTCGCTTGGTTGTGTGAAGGGCAAGGGGCCGGTGTAAGGGTAGACCAGGTGTGGAAGAGAGACCGGATTTCAATTGCTTTGGTCTGGACCCTTCTCCCACAGCAAGTCCCTCGAGCCTCTGCTTTGGTCTAAAGAAGACCTGATGTGAGCATAACAAATGAATCAACCCCGTGTTTAATGACAGACTTGCCTCCACTGGACTGGTACTTCTAGAAAACTTTAATAATGGAGTCTGCAAGGTATTCAGGAAGATTTACCAGAGGGCTGGTTGACATGTCCCTTCTTAAGGTGAATTAGCATTTTAAGTGCATCACCACCCAGAACAGAGGCCTGACCATCACATATGAAATACCGGTTGACCCACTTCGCTATTTCACTCCAGATTCTAGGTAGACTCATCCACTTAACACCCTTCTGGATACCCAAGGGGGTTAGGATGACTTCAAGGAATGCTTCCCTTCATCGTGAAACAGAGCAAGCAGGATTTGTAGAGGAGCATTTGTCATGACCTTCAAACCAAAGTCGCTAGGCCGAGATAGGTCATAAATGACCTAACTGGTAATCTCAACCCATCTTCCACCAACTTGTGAACAGGTGGACTCAAAATTGTCCAAGAATTCCTCCACAATGCCTTCATCAAAACCTCTCAAATTGGCAAATGAAATCCAGCCATCCAAAATCATGAAATACCTATGAAAGTGTGGCATTTCAAGTAAGGCATTTGGTGAATCAGTTCGATTTCTTTCATGGTCCCATGTTGAAGCCAAAGGTGAGTAATACTAGGTAGCGGAAAGAACCAGAACAAAGTGTATCCCCCACTCCCTGTTTAGTGATTGATAGAACTAATCATGCTTGATGCACATACAAAAATGGTAAGAAGTAGTTGTAGAAGCATTAAATTTCAAGTTACACCATATCCCTTGGGTGACGTAAAATCAAGTGAAGGTGGCGGTGGAAAAATAGTGAATAAGACCGGCCACCCATGTGAATTTAAAATATTTGTGGTGGCACATATCCCACTATTGAGGAGCGAGTGCCACCCATCCTGACTTGAAGAATGTGACACATTCAAGGCATGCGGTGATTATGAGACATTACCCCTTTTATGCCATCATCCATAGAACTAGATTTGGAAAGAGATCGAAATAAATATAGCAATCATTTCATGATGGCGTAATGATGACAAATGCGTACATGGGGAAATGTTTTGCATGGAAATATCGTTAGCAAGTTAGGATGCACTTACCCATGCCACGTTTAGTTGGCTGATATCCAGTAGATTCCTATGCCTGTAATTCGAGATGAAGTGTGATTAGTGGCTATAGAAATAATGAAAATTCCTACATTTATTGAAAATAACAACAAGAAAAACTACTAACTAAGGGAAGAAGATCGAATGCAGGATCATCTTCCTTTATTGAATTTGCAAGATATTGATTACTCCATGTTCGAGAGGCAAAGAGCCTCCTCAACATGCATGTCTGTGCATAACAGAATGTCATCGGTGAAAGTCTTCTTATCCAGTGGTTGGTGATAAATCAGAGCCTATGTCCATTCACTAGAAGAGTCTATTTGTCTCCATCAATAGGTATAATCGAACAGATCCATTATCAAACACTTGATTTACCTGATAGGGACCCAACCAACATATACGAACTTGCCTTTAAATTGCTGCTAATGCAAGAATCAAAGAGTAAAACCCACTGTCCCTCATGAAATGTCCTTTTTTGATATGAGCATCATGTCAGTTTTTCACTGATGTTGTAGAATTTCTGTCTATTATGCCTCCATCCGCATTTCATCTAATTCATTCAGCACAGCTGACACTCGTTCACATTTTCTTCATCCAAATTCGATCCCAACTTCCAACGTTGTTCACCAGGTGCACAATTCGAACTCAATAGGTAATAATGGATTCTTCCCAAATACCAGCTCATAGGGAGAAAAACTAGTAGTTGTTTTCTAGGTCGTGTTGTAGGCCCAGATAGCCTCAGGAAGCTTTGGTACCCAATTCTTTCTATCGGCATTGACCACCTTAGTTAGAATATTCTCGAGTTCTCGATTGGTTACCTCCACTTTCCCATTGGATTGGGGGTGATAGGGTGATGATTTTGGTGCTTAATTCTATAGATTTCCAAGAAATCTTCAATCATATTTGAAACAAATTGAGGACCTTGATCGGATATAATGGCCCTTGGTGCTCCAAATCAACAATATATCTTATTGTACAAAAAAATCAGGAATAGCATCCTCGTTAGTAGATGCCAATGCTTGAACTTCAGCCCATTTAGTGATGTAGTCCATGCATACCAAGAGATACTCCTTCCCAAAATATGGAGGATCAAATGGTCCAACAAAGTCAATCCCCCATTTCTCAAATGGTCCTAAAACCAGCTGAGGATTAAGAGGCATTTCCGTTGAAAGTGTAGGTTTTCCCATTCGTTGGCATGCATCACACTACCACACATACTTTTTGATAGCCCTATGGAGGGAAGGCCAATAGTACCCTGCTCCAAGGATCTTGTGAATTGTTCATTTCACTGAATAATGTCTGCCTCCTGGCTCATCATGACAAGCTCGCAGTATGTCATGTACCTCATCCTCCCGAACACACCTATGAAGAACCATGTCAGGACAACATTTAAATAAGAATCCATTACACCATTTATATGTTGCACTATTTTTAACCAATCACCTTCTTTCCTTATGAGTAAAATAGGCAGGAAACTTCCCTGTTGTTAAATAATTCACAAGATCAGCGAACCAAGGAGTCTTAGTTGAGATAGCAAACAAGTGTTCATCAAGAAATTGATCCTGGACTACTTCATCATCACCTAAAACATTTAATCTAGAAAGGAAATCAGCAACAACATTAAATTTCCCAGGCTTATCTATAATGGTGAGATTGAATTCCTGCAACAAGAGTAACCAGCGAATAAGCCTTCCACCAACCACTGGTTTATTCATCAAATATCAAATGGCAGAGTGGTCAGTGTAAACAAATTTTTTATATCTAGTGATGTAATGATGAAATTTATTCAAAGCATAGACAACAACCAAGAATTCTTTTTCCATAGTAGTGTAATTCCTTTCCGTAGGAGTCATTTTTTTTGATAAAATAAATTACATACATATGATCTTCTGAGTCTTTTTGCCCAAGGATAACGCCATGGTTGTATTAGAATCATAAGTGTGTATATGGAAAGGTTGTCCCAGTTAGGGCAACGTAATATAGGGCCTGTGGTCAACTTTTCTTTGATAGAATCGAATGCCTACTGACACTGAGGAGACCATTCAAAAACACAATCTTTGGTTAGCAGTGAGAACATAGGTGCAACAATTTTGCTAAAATATTTTATGAATCGGTGGTAATAACTTGCATGACCAAGGAAACTTTTGATGTCATCGATTAGCTGGTGTAGGTAATTGGGTGATGACTGATATCTTTTGGGGTCCACTTGTATACCTTGGGCTGAAACATGGTGACCTAAGACAATTCCTTGATCAACCATCATTAGACATTTTTCATGACTCAGGGATAGTTGGTGTTGTTCACATCGACTGAGTACTTTCTCTAGGTTACTCAAAGATTCTTCAAAAGTGGATCCATGGACAGTGAAATCATCCATGTAAACCTCAACACATTCGTTAGCAAGATTTGCAAAATAGCCAAGACTGCCCGCTAAAATGTAGTAGGGGCATTACAAATCCCAAAAGGTAAGACTTGGTAAGAAAATGTACCCCAAGGGCATGTAAAAGTAGTCTTATCTTGATCAGCAGGGGCAATACTAATTTGATTATACCCACTAAATCCATCCAAGAAAGAAAAATATTTCTTACTAGCCAAATTGTCTAGAACTTGGTCAATGAAAGGTAGGGGAAAATAATCCTTCTTAGTGGCTTTGTTAAGTTCCCTGTAGTCAACACATATTCACCACTTACCATTCTTCTTGGGAACAATAACTAATGGGGAGACCCAATGACTATTAGATATAGGATAGATGAAACCTACCTTTAGGAGTTTTTCTATCTCACTTTTGACTATGTCTCTCAATGTTGGATTGATTCTTCATTGCGGCTGCCTTATAGGTTTGATGTCATCAGTGTAAATATGATGTGTACAGATGCTAGGATGAATTCCCTTCATATCAATGTAATCCCAAGCAAAAGAATGGGAGTGTTTCTTCATAACCTCAAGCACCCTAGCTTCTTGATTGACCTCCAAATCATTTCCTATGGTCAGCTCTTTTCCCATACTGACAAGTACCTGCTTGGTATCATTCATAGAGAAATATTTGTACTAGTAATAAAAGAATTCAATGGGCAAACATGGGGCTGAAGCATGTGTAGGATGGGTATGTTGTCAAAAGATAGAATCTTAGTTAAAGGAAAATAGAAATCAGGAACTAAATATTTAGAATTATAAGCATAGAGTTTCCTACCAGACTCAACAGAGGTAATGTCTACAGAGAAATAGCAGAAGATATGTCTAATGCTGGAGTTCCAGATTCCGTAGCAATAGTGCTGATTTTCGTAGTCATAGGGTCCTTAGAATCAGTCAGTGTATATGACTCCACAGCTTCCACCATATGGTTGTGTACTACAATAAGTGGCAGAAAAGAAGAAGTTCAAAGAGTTAACATCCAAATAATCCACCCATACGATCACCATTGTTCATATAACGCTAGGTAGAGGGTATAATGAAATGTGTTTGGATTTCTACCCATTTAGAATTGTCATGTTGCCTGACCTACAGTCAATGTATGTAGCAACCGTAGCCAACCAGGGCCTTCCCAAGATGACTGGATATCCCAACTTCCGAGATTTAGGTTACCAAACCATGAAATCAACTCGGGTATTCCCATGATTCAATAGTGACCATTATATCTTCAACCACACCATCAGTGTATAAAGTAATGGATTGATCTCGCTAACCGCATAACAATGTGTTGGTCGGTTGAAGTCCTATTAAGGATATTAGATTAAACATTTTTTGTACCGTGATGATATTAATGGCAGCACCAAGATCCACTAAAATGTTAGATATTGATGGTTATTTATGAAAATAGTAATGAAAAGACTCCCAAGATCCCATATTTTGGTGAGATAAAGGTGCCAAAGAACTAAATCAGCCAAATTCCCTTTGACCCTGATAGTCTTTGGGTACTTATTTTTCCTTCTCATGTTTTGATACACTCATTTCTAATGGTTTGGTTTAGTTCAGGGATGTCCCTTATTTCTCACAGAAGTGGGACCTCAATATGTACTTTTTTTAATTCCTGAACTAGCTTTGTTTCATCTGGAGTTTGAATGTCCTGTAATCACTCAGGAAAAGGGGTTGTATTCTATTTGAGTATTTGATCATCCGAGTGTATCTGGTATTGGTGAAGGACCAATATTATCCTCAAGGGTTTCTTCTTTATCGGCATCAAGTAGTAGTTCTGTGATAACAATAGGAGGATTCAATGTTTTTCTAGAGCGCAGGCGTAAATTACCAATAGTATTAACCTGCATGGTGTTACCTAGGTCTGTGTCATCAATTGAAGTTGTCTATTGATTTTTAGGATTAGATACTGGTTGAGCTAGAAGTTGTGTTTGTGTTGCTTGTCCTTGATGTTGGTAAGCTTGAGGTGGAGGCATTAAAGCTTGTTGTGGTTGTTGGAATCTATGTTGTTGATTATTGTTTTGTGGTGGTGCCCAGGACTGATTTTGGCTAAAATTTGGTTGAGGACCCCACTACTGGTTATGCCAAGGATTGGCTGTGGGTGGTGGTGCCCAACCTGGCTGAGTGTAGGGATTTTTCTAGGGTGGTGGATATGGATAAGTCATCCAGTTTGAGTTTTCCCACTTAGGTTGTCCCTAAGAAGACTGAGAGGCTTGATTCGGCCATGACATCCTCCAGGGATTCTGAGTCGCCTAGATGGGAACC
This sequence comes from Taxus wallichiana var. yunnanensis, assembly GCA_018340775.1. Classification (NCBI taxonomy): domain Eukaryota; kingdom Viridiplantae; phylum Streptophyta; class Pinopsida; order Cupressales; family Taxaceae; genus Taxus; species Taxus wallichiana. The sequence continues at coordinate 1,014,447,252 of CM031237.1, forward strand.
CACCCTAATTTTTTGGTCTTTGGACAAATTTTAATTCAGCACTCGTTTGAGAGATAGCATTCAAACCTCCCTTTAACTGTGGTAAGAATGTGCAATGTTTAGTGTCATGGTCAGTAACTTCACAAATTAAGCACATGTCTGTGACATCCAAAGGACATTCTCTCAAGGGGTGTCTCTTCCGACACTTAGGGAAATATATGTCCAATGGTTCTTTGGCAAGGTTGGTTTTTCCTTGATTCCATCTATGGTTGATGTTAATTGTAGCAGAATGTCCTTTTCATGTTTTCCATTTCTTCCAGAAGTTCAGAGGTACCCAAAGACTTGGATGTTTGTTTCCTTCATATTCCTCCACGTGTTCTAGAGTATCTTCTACATAGCTCAGTGATTTGGTCCATGGTGAGTTTATGCATGTCTCCTCCTCCCATGAGATGGAGGGAATCCTTGGTTTCCTCATCCAGTCCTTTAAGAAAGATTGTCTTAGTGATGTCTGCATGTAACTCATACCCACTGCGTTTGTGGAGAAAGAGGAATCTATCCAGATAATCCTCTAGATTCTCATCTTCCTTTTGCCATATTTGGAAGAACTCTTCCTTCCTATCCCTTCCCCTACAATAGTCTTGGTATTTATCCAGGAAGGCTATTTCCATGGCTTCCTAGGAATTAATGGAGTTAGATGGTAACCCCATAAACCATCTCATAGTAGAATCTTTGAGAGTGGAAGGAAATAGTTTGAGTTTTTTGATTATCAATTCGGTAATCATATGTCTGGCATAGGATTTTAAATTCAAATAGAAACTAATCAGGGTCTTCTTTGGTCATACCTCAAAATATGGGGAGGATGGATGGTGAGATGTTTTTCATGGGTGCATCCTCATCCACATCGAGGACAATGGGATACGTAAAGGTTCACCCTAAAGGTTGGTCTCTAGCATTCCCAAGGTCCCCCATTATCGAGTGGTGTGAAGAGGATACAGAATGCTCAGAAGAGGTTCTAGGTGTTGAGTTAGAATCTGTATCACTCTCAATGTTTCTTCCTTGTGAATTATCTAGAGATTTGCTGAATATTATGTGCTATAAATCTCCCTTGGTTATCTCGTGACCTATGCATCAAGGTTGGTTGGTTTAAAACGAGGTCCAAGACAACTACTAGTTTCCTATATGAACTCCATTAACACCCATAGCATATGGAATAAAAATGATGGTGCTTATGGTTAGTCCCAAAAACGGCACCAAAAATGATGGGTCATTATATTCTTCCAATCATTTAACTGACATAATCTTTGTCAGTGTCATTCTAAACCAGGGTTGTGTCCTAGGCAGTATGCAATGGAGTTTAATGAAACTAGTTATCTATGTTGGGTCTATTGGGGGTTGCTTAGTTTGGTGACTAGTCTATGGAAATACAATTCAAATCTATGGAATTTAAATACAGTTCTACAAAATTCAACTATTTGTGATGAAAGGAAACTAACAACTAGTCTTTTGCTAGAAAATGAAATATGCACACACTAATTTTTAACAAATGAAATTACAACTGTATAAATGAAGCTTAAGAAAAGCAAGATTACTTGTTAACCAGATTTTCATAATGGAAACATTTATTCTAAGTGAAAGTGGTAATGAAGAAAACAGGTATAGTCAATCAAAGCATGCATGTAAGATTCTCAAACAACAATTGTAGTAAATCCAATCAAAGAACTGTATGCATAAATGAACTTAAAATAACCTCTTATCTCCTTGGTCGAGTGGGCCCTTGCTCTTCCTTGGGATAGAGGGATTAACAACCTTTGATTCTCAAAACACCGTGATTTTCATTAACTTCAGAACAAGTTTCATAACATAGACAATAGATAATAATACCAAAAACTGAATGCAGATAATCTCCTTTAGTATATCAAAAAGTAGTTCTCCATATGTTCTGAAGATGAAGTCTTCATATAGATACTGTTAGTTACAAAGCACACCATAACAGGTGGCATTAATCACTATCCACCAAATACTAATTAAAACACATAAATTTCTATGGGCAGTTAGGAACAAGCCCCAACTAATAGGTCAACTTGGTGGAAACAGTCTCCTTCCACTTGCTCCAAACTCAAGTTCCATAACTATCAGAACATCCATCATTTCTTGCACACATCATCACGTTTTATCTCACAAAGATAGTTAGTAGGAGGTTCATGTGATAATCGGTTTTCATAAACTATAGCAAGGAAAATGCATCAAACCTACTAAGATATAACTACACAAAACATCCCCATGTATTAATAAGTCATATCAAAAGAGTATTTTTGGCTTGAAGAAATGATATCAATGAGCCAAACAATGCACTCATCACCAACTCCAAATGTAGTTTTTTCTATGTGTTCATCATGTGCCTATGTGCTCTTGTCTAGTCGCACTTTGTAAAGTAGTGAGAAATAACTATGTAGAAAATGTAGTAAAATGTGTGCATGGAATAGAATAAAATCCCTCCCACTATGCTTGTGTTATGTAGATGAACTAGCCTTGTCCTTGTGATGGAGTTAATGGATGAAAATGATCTCCCAAATAGATGAGGCTCTGGGTGGATGATAGTAGTGACTAGTGCTTGGTCCCTCATTATGGTCTCATAACTTTATATTTATAGGGTTCTCTTGATTTAATTTCGTAATTAACCCCTAAATGGCCGACCACCAAAAGATAAGATCTCAAACAGATAGAAAGAGCCCAAAAAGTGGCATGAAAATCTTAAAATTATCGAGTGCCCTTGGTCAAGGAGTAGGTGCCCATGGGCACCCCAATACTAGCCTGAGAACCCTTGTCAAAGCTAAAATGATGGAAAGTGACAAAAACTGACTAGGCATGTATGTGGTGGAGGTCAGGAATGATAATAGAAATCAAATAAAAATGACCAAGAGATGGGGGTTAATTAGTAATTTCTTCACTCAAAAACCTTCTAAATAGTAGTATGAGACCAAGACTAAATAATGTCTAAAGTGCATGATTTTGTGTCTACACAAGTTCATGAGATTTTGGAAAAACCATCCAGATGTAAAAGTAGTGGCATGGTTCCCATAAGGTTCCTCATTAATTCCAAGTGGGGATTAGGTTTGGCTAGATATGCAAAAAGAGTTAACAAAGGGTCCATAAAGTAATTGCAAATGTTCCTTATACCATCACCAAAAAAATTTTGTGAGAATGTATTTAAGATTAATCTTCCATCCTACCTTAGGTTGTATCCAATTTTAATATTAAGTTGTTATTCCCATACTTTCATGCATCATTGGATATATCATACATTTTGAAATATTATAGAGTATAAAACTAAAAACAAGTAACACCAAAGAATTTTTTTATCATATCATTGACAAGGTGGTCAATGTCATGAAAAATTATCAAATAACACTCTAAAAATTAGTGAAGGCAAGGTAGATAAAGCACACTAAGGAAATTGGTTCATGTTGCATAGAGGAAATTCACTAATTATATGGAGCGCGTGAAGGTTTAAGGTGTGCGAAGGGGTACACACAGGACATAATAGAATACGTACAAATGCTCGGCCCAAGCAAGAAGGTCATTGTTGACTTAGCCAATTTTTGAGAACCACGAGCTCAAAAATAGATGATGTCGAGCTTGGTTGGCATTTAAGAAATGTTGTTGGATTTAAAAGAAAGCATGATGACTTGGAGATCAAGGAACATCTATTTTTAGAGATAAAACACATGAAAAGAGAAAATCAAAGGCCATGCAGATTGGTGGACAAGATAATAATAATATTAAAGAAGGGTTTAATTAGAGGATTTATCTATTATTAGGCTTGTTAGAAAAGCATGGATGTTTTATGGTTGCTTTTGTATGTATGCATGGATATTGTTTAGCATAAGACCTATTTTTAAGATGCATGGGTGGTGAAGGCAAAGTCCCCACCCCTATATATATATATATATATATATATATATATATATATATATATATATTGTATGAAACATGGTGGAGATGATAGAGTCATGTTGTTATGATATATTGGTGAGCATGACTTTGTGATACTATTATTATGTATTTAACTTTTTTATGTAATATTTTATCTTTTAATGGATCAATATGGATGGATTCTAGTTATTGATGTGATTGAATATGATGTTCACATGGTGTAATTGGTCTTAATACTTGTTTGATTCATTATGTTTCTTATTACATGTATTTCCTTATGATGGTAATGATCCGAATGAATGTATGCTTTGATATTTGTAATCATGAAGATGCAAGCTAACATTTTGACAAGATAGCATAAAGGAAGGACCTAGTGGCTTCATTCACTTTGGGTGAGTGTTCAAATCAGATGGATAAAGTGCCAACACGGCTAGGAATTTGGTGGAAATAAGTGATTACATTTTGGTTTTATTTCCTAGAAATATTTTCAAAATTCTATTCATGGATGTTGCATGTAAATGGCATATCAATTGACTCTTGAGATGGGAGAGTTGGGTTGAAGATGAATGAGATAAGTTTTTAGGGGTAAATACAACATGACCTGATTTCAATGCATGATTGTGGGTGGAAAACAACTTTTATGGCATGCTTTATGAGACTTTATTTCACATCTTTTAAAGTAATTAGAATTGTAATGAATGGATGACAACATATGCACAAGGAAAGAGTTGGAGTCATAAAAAGCTTTAGATGCAAGAAGATTACTGGGGTATTGTTTGATGTTGATGTGGAATGGACTAGATTCAAGATCATTTGTGGGATGGTGTGTTGTGGAATTATAAACAAAGTACATTATTTCTACTTACTTGTGGTAGAGAAGCTAAGTTTAGGTTCTTGTGTGAACCCAAAGGATCGTATTTACGTGTTATAAGAGCAGCGATTAAGATCTTGATGATAGTGCTAGATTTAGACTATCTCCCTATGGCTAAATAAATCCTCACCACGCACATGGGAAAGAAATTGTGTTGTGATGGAGATGACGGACATAGTGGAAAAGGCTCAAAAACATGGAGGAGAGTTTTTTTAAAGCTCAAGTATAATGAAGCTCAAGAGAGGGAAATGGCACACGTAAGGAAGTTGTGGAGAAAGTGGAGTTGAGGATAATGATGGCTTGTAAAGGTTTTGAATCTCCTATCAAATATGAGGAGTGACAAAGCGTGAATTAGGTATTCCCCACATTGGGTAAGCACGGTAGAGAATCCCCTTTTTCTTTGGATGAGAGAACATCAGAGGAGAGATTGAGGACTTTTTATGTTGCATCTGAACCCACCTAGCCACCTATCCCTTGCACATGGTGTTCTAGTTCTAGAAGTAGTCATTAAGAAGTAGGATAGTGTAGGTAATCAAGAAGCTATGGGTAGATATCATTTTGCGTTGAATTTAGAAGTACATCGACAAAAACACACCTATGGCAACACGATGACATAATTTTTTGGAGGTATGATTGGAGTTATATTTTTAGGCATGTCATCGGGAAAGAGTGTGTGCACGTAGAATGGCTTAAGTAGAATGGGAGTAGTGCGGCTTTGCACACCATGGGATTTCATTTCAACACTAGTTAGGATACAAGGAAGTACATTAACGAGTTCGTTTCCTACAACGGCAGGAGGGCATGGAAGGATCAAGAGAATCGTGTGGAGGATATGGATCTTATAGATCATGTGGATTAGGAGGTGGAGGAAATACTAGCAGAGGCTCTGTCTTTGGATATTGTGGGAAAGGTCTAGAACCATAGCAACCACCTCAGTAACCTTTACAACCACAACAGACACCTCAGTTTTTTTTCTATGAAATGTCTCTCCACTAATCGGAGTATAGAGGAATTAAATATGTAGTAGAGCATGTGCACAAGTGTGAGTTAGTGTAGCATTTTAAAGGAATTGCATCCTCAAATAGAAAGGAAATTCAGTTTACTACTTCTCTTCAAGTTTGCGTATAGGTGGTCATAATGACCCACATCATACTACGGTGGATTATGATGTTATGATCTCTACATTTCTATCTCGAGCTTCATATTCTATAGTTCAAGACGAATAGTATTAATGCACTCAAAGACATCAAGTAGGGCTTATTTGAGAGGTGCGGGAGTATGATGCATATTTCAAAACCTGTTTGTCCAAGTTGTCTTATGATATCCATCCTAGTTAGCATGCATAATGGTTTTTGGTGGATTATTGAATCCTTTTAGATGGGTGTTATCTCATCAAAACTGTTTTTTGGATCCGCTCCACGAGACCTTAGAAGTACAAGGGCATCTATGCTCCGAGGAAGTTGCAGTGTTGATACTAGAGTGAGAGCCTTTTTGGAGGCATAGATTGCAGACATGGAAAAGTAGCTAGGGAATATTTTTTCTAATTCATCTCATGAGACTCACAATGGTATTTAGTGCACAAACCTGTTTGGTTCAAGGACATACTAATGATAATTACCCACGTAATTGTGTGCATGTTACTATTGGATTGTGAGCTTTGTTATTTAAACCATGATTTTTAATATTCCCCTCTATTTTAGCACACTATTTAGAAGAAGGTTTACATGTATGATGCAATATTTTCAAGTCCCATACTATGAAACTATTCATTATATGATTAATCACATTCACGAAGCCATTAAGACAAGAGTGCACATACTAGTGTGGAAAGTGACTCTAAGGTGTATGAAGGAATAAATAATGAAGGGTGCAATAATGGGGATAACAGGAATAAAGGATTTTGTGCATGATATAGAGGTTGAGGTCGCAATGGTAGAGGAGGATTTATTAGAGGAAATTGTTATACTTGTGGATCTCCTGATCATTATCAACTTGAGTTAGAACAACCTTTTATCATGGTGTGGGAAGTATCACAAGTTAGAATAATTCCTAAATTTGTATGAGCACATGAGTAAGAATAAGAAGTAAGACAAGGAAACATGAATGATTACGGTACATTGCATTGTTTCGATCAATAGATATGTAGACACCAAATTTGGGTCACACTCCCCTTAGTCCCTTTTAACAAATGAACATCCAAAACATGCACAGAATACTCCAGAATGATGAGAGGCAAGAGGATGCAATGAAAATAAGCAAAGGATGGACAAATGCATCACAAAAATGAGTTTTATTGCTTCATAAATTTTACACAGAGCATCATACACAAGCAAGAGGCAAAAACGCCATTTACAGAGTAGGGGAGGAGATTCAAACTCCATTTGACCCTGGGGAAGAAAAGAAGGGGAGGTAGAGAAGAAGAATGAACAACCACTAATTAATTTTGAAAATGTGCCTTTGTTACAATATATAGCAAAATGTGAAAAGAGAGGGAAAAACATGAGAAAATCTGATTCTCTGCTCCAACCACCGATGACATTCATAAATTTGGTCGAAAATTCAAGGCTCCATCTGCAAATTCCATTCCCAAATGCATTTTGTCTGCTCGAGGGAGAAAAGACCCATATTTCATTAAATTTGGTGGTTGAAAATTGGTTCTACATTTTAATTCTTCATCTATGTTGATGGGCTCGATGCAAAATCTCATATTTCCATGTATCTACTTCACAGACCAAAGAAAATGACCCATACTTCATTAAATATGGTAGTTGGAGACTGGTTTTGTCTTTTCCCATGCCCAAAATGTGCTTTCAATTTTCTCCCACAAATCTTCACCAAAAATGCAAAATTGAAGTTCCATGATGAAGAGAATCTCCATATCTTTCCATTGGTACCAAGATTGTAGAAAATGGAGCTTTGGATCAAAAGATATGGCCCTCTGAGTATTTCCTTTACGTTTTCTGCTAAAATTGGCTCGGGCAAATTTTGCACATTTCCCCGCTCCTCCGCTAATGATGACATGGCATCCATTAGGGTCGGAGGAGAGGTAGGGCTTCCTTTTTCCATTTGCACTTTTGACAAAAGTGTGAAAATCCAATTTACCTCTGAAGTCCCGCATCCCGCATTAGCTTTTTGATGGGGCCATGGGTCGCATTTTGATTTTATGCCTTTTGGAAGAAAAGGAAATTTTTCACTTTTTCCTCCGATGCCCCGCCGGTCCGCATTGGCTTTGACTCGGGCCTAAACTTTGAATTTTTCCCTTTGGGCGGGTTGCAGGCCATTTCTTCACTTTTTGCATTTTGGAACAAAGGGAAAAATCCAACTTTTTCCCCGATGGCCCGCTTCCCTGCCGCTTGGTCTTGGCCTGCCACGTGGCGCTTTTGGGTGACTTCGAGAGATGCGGCCAATTTTTGCCTTAGAAAATTTTATGGAGCAAAATTTTAAAATCTCCAAATTCCTCCACTGAGCCCGCCTTAGCGCCTTTGCATAAAATGTTGCCACGTGTCCCTTTTGGGACTTAGGAAAATTTTAACTTGTTTCCTTCTACATGGGCTTGTGGGAGCGCAAATGAATTTTGCACTTTTAACAAAAGTGCTAAGTTCTCAAAATCTTCCCTCACTCGCCGGCCCAAGATTCCTTGGCAAAAATCTCTCCCAAGCTCCATGCAGGTCCACCTTGGGCAAATTTTCCTCCTAACTCCGAGCCATAACTCAAAAAATACAAGGAGTTAGGAAGAGTTCTTTACCTTTCTGGAAAGGGGAAGAAATTATCTATCTGATGGAGCAATTTCTAGAATTCCTTGAGTGCTTGAAACTTATGAAATTTGGATGAAGCACAAGGAGGAGGTAAGTTAACCCAAAATAAGAGGGAGCTTATTTTGGTTAACAACTTTGGCGACTCACAGGGGTCATCTGCCTGCTAGATGAATGATCAGTGGCCTTAGTTGCATCCATTGGGCATGGAGTCAAGCCTGATAACCAATTATTCTAATCTAACTCTAAAAATATGACCTCTGAATCACTTGGAAACCCATTAAAACTTGGAGTTGAACTTCACCAAAAGCCAACTGAAATGGACTATGCAAGAGCAAAACAATAACACCAAAAACTATGTACAAACTGAAAAATCATACATGCTCCAAATGGAACATGTAGAGTGTGCACAAGCACTTATTTTGCTGAAAACAAACCTACCTACTCTACTCTAACCAAGAGCAAAGGGAACTCAAACAAAGCCTGCAACTGGTAGGGAGAAATAGCTTCCCTTCCTCAAAAATGGAAGCCATGCAACTGATTTGGCACTAAACATGGCTAGTTGGATGAGTGAAAAACTAACAAGAAGTTGGTCCTCCACCCAAATAACCAAAGTACCAACTAGAGACAAATCAAATACCTCTTTTAGTTTCTTTGCATTTGGATTGAAGAGGTATGGCAGCTGATCCTTGGTGCTTTGCATATCATCCTCATGCCCTGAAATGGACATGACTAGTTGTGGCTGCTCCTTTGGCTCCAATGAAGCCAAATATCTGATTGGGCAAGGTCTAATCTGATTGGTATGCCCATAGCTCTGATTTCTAACTCCAAAAATGGAGTCCTCTTGTAGACCTTCCTGGGTGAATGATGTGGAAGGAATGGTGGAACTCTTCTGCTCTTTCTCTTCCTCCTCTTGTGAAGAACATGGAAGGTTTAGATCTTCCAAACTTGATTCCAAAGAGTTGTTGTAAAATACAGGTTGTTTCCATTGAATACTCTCCTCCATGATAGCAAGCACACATGCTTGGAAGGTGGATGATGAAGGAGAAAACAATGGGATTTCAACCGGTTCCTCTCCATCAAAACAATCTTCCAAATCAGACAAATACATTGTCTCATTATTGTCCTGCTGCAAATGTTCAACTTCCTCCATGGTATCTTCTTGGTTTGAAACTTGTTTACCATGGTTTCTTTCATCCTCCAACATGAAGTTTGAAATATCAAACTCTTCTTCAACACTATAACTCGAGGGAGATGAAGTAGAAGGAAGAACTGAAGGTTCTTTTATAGCCTGTTTCGTGCTTGAAGCTTTTGGATCTGCATTTCTCTCCTCCACAGCTGGAAAGCACTCCTCTTCTTTTGGATTTGGAGCAGCTTCTCCTTCCTCTGTTGCTTGAAGACCATCTTGCTCTTGATTGAACTCTTCCTCTAGCATGAATTTTTCCATATCAAAACTCTCCAATTTGCTGCTCTAGGGGACAAGTTGGGACTGCAAGATCTTCTTCAGAGCTCCTTTCCATGGTGGATTCATCAACCAAAATAGGCCCTTCGAATGAAAGCAAGAAATTATCAATGATGCCTTCTTCTTCTGCTGCTATAAACTCTGATTTGGTCTCACCCATTTTCTCCTTTCCAATGGGACTTTGAGCTGATTGTTTCTCTCCTTCCATGGCTGATTGTGCAACTTCAATTGGATCAGCATTCTTTTTCAAACAAAGTGCCAACATAGACACTACATTATGAGAAAATTGATTGTTGATCTGCTTCTTCTTTTTTCTCTTCTTCTGCTGCAACAAAATCAGTCCTAACCACCATTGACTCTTCATCTTTGGCCTCCTCTGTAGGCTTCACCAACAAAGGAATTTTCTCAATCCCATATCTAAGAGCCAAGCTTACTAAGCTCTTAATCATTCCTTCTTTTGCTTGGTTCTTCCTCTTGCTGTCCTTCATGACTGATTTTTGCAATTTCTTCTTCCCACATGGAATTGGGAAGGAAAGAGGAGAAACAGATTGGGATTCAATCATTTGTGCATTTTTTTGTGGTGGTAGGAGGGATGGAACTTCTTGTTTCTTTGGAGGGGAAGGTGTTTCTTTTTTCTCTTGTGGAGGGGATTTGGATTTGGAAGAGAAGAGAGAAGAAAAGCTGAGATGAGATGGAAGACTAAGGGATGGAGGGATGGTTTTCACAACTGGAGCAACATTGGTTGGGTTTACAACTTGACATTGTTGAAATGGTAAAGCTTGAGATGAAGAAGAAGAAATATAAGGAACTGCTGAATGACTTACCCATTGACAAGGTTGATTCAAGACTCAAACTCATATGCTCTATCTCTTCAATCCATTGTGAAAGTTGGGGCAGCATCTCAATTATGAAGTCCATCTTCTCCTGAGGGTTGTAGTGTCTTGGAAAAGGGCCTTCCCATGGACAAGGTGCCTGTAACCAATTTTGAATGCCTTCATTTGAGTTGTAGCTCTTGAATGAACCATACCAATCTCCATTTTTTGAATCTTCTCCAACAGACCAAGCATCTTGCATTTGATTATCTTCATGGTTTGCATCCCCGCTCTTGAAAGCTCCATAGCCAAACTGATTTTGACACGCTGCTATATGGGGTAGACATTGATTTCGGATTTGCTCATAATGTTGATTTGGAGGAGTTGGTAAATACATTGGAGGTGAATTGTTGTATTGTTGTATATGTGAATTCCATGAAGGGAATGAAGTCATGATTGCACAACTTCATGGAATGGAAAGAATGAAAGAGATGGAAAGAATGAATGGAAAAATGGATGAAAGAAAGGTTTACTAACTCGAGAATGGGTGCAATTTTTGACTAGATGGAGTCACCAAGTGCACATCAATCTTTAAAGTGAAGCCTCAAAGGCATGAATTTATTAAGTGCACATCAAGTTTTGTTGTTCTTGTTGAGACAAAGAGAAGTGAAATATCTTAGATGTCCCACTAGGCATGCCAAAACTGTTAGTGTGAAATCACAACACCCCCAAATGAGTTCTAAAAATCTACTTTTCTAAGGCAGAATCATTTGGTGTGATTGCATAACATTGAAATTTCCCCAAGGTGTGGGACCTTGCAAAAGTGGGAAAGCTCTCAGAGAAGGTTGGTTCCTCTTCCTAAACTACCTACCACAAGCTATTCCAGTGTAGGAAAGCTAATCTAATCCTAATCTAACTTCCAAGGAGACAAGGAGAGAAAGAAAACAAGAAAAAAATAGAGCCTACACTAAAACGGTGATACACCAGAGAAGGAAAGTGTTGATCATCTACTAAACTACCATGGAACAAAGAGAGGTGAGCAATGGAAAGGATGGACAACAACATCATAGACCATAGATCAGATTCACACAGAGAAAATTTTCAAAACCCCATGAACACAACTCCCAGATCTGTAAATGAACATCCAAAACATGCACATAATACTCCAGAACGATGAGAGGCAAGAGGATGCAATGAAAACAAGCAAAGGATGGACAAATGCATCACAAAAATGAGTTTTATTGCTTCATAAATTTACACAGAGCATCATACATGAGCAAGAGGCAAAAATGCCATTTACAAAGTGGGGAGGAGATTCAAACTCCATTTCGACCCTAGGGAAGAAAAGAAGGGGGAGGCAGAGAAGAAGAATGAACAACCACTAATTAATTTTGAAAATGTGCCTCTATTACAATATATAGCAAAATGTGAAAAGAGAGGGAAAAACATGAGAAAATATGATTCTCTGCTCCAACCACCGACAACATTCATAAATTTGGTCAAAAAGTCAAGGCTCCATCTGCAAATTCCATTCCCAAATGCATTTTGTTTTGCTCGAGGAGAAAAGACCCATATTTCATTAAATTTGGTGGTTAAAAACTAGTTCTACATTTTAATTCTTCATCTATTGATGGGCTTGATGCAAAAGCTCATATTTCCATGTATCTACTTGCAGACTGAAGAAAATGACCCATACTTCATTAAATCTAGTAGTTGGAGAAACTGGTTTTGTCTTTTCCCGTGCCAAAACATGCTTTCCAATTTTCTCCCACAAATCTTCACCAAAATGCAAAATTGAAGTTCCATGATGAAGAGAATCTCTAGATCTTTCCATTGGTACCAAGATTGTAGAAAATGGAGCTCTGGATCAAAAGATATGGCCCTCTGAGTATTTCCTTTACGTTTTCTGCTAAAATTGGCTCAGAAAATTTTGCACATTTCCCCCCTCCTCCACTGATGATGTGGCATCCATTGGGGTCGGCGGAGGTAGGGGCTTCTTTTTTCCATTTTGCATTTTTTGACAAAAAAGTGAAAAAATATTTTTCCTCCAAAGCCCCGCATCCCCGCATTAGCTTTTTGATGGGGCCGTAGGTCGCATTTTGATTTTATGCCTTTTGGAAGAAAAGGCAATTTTTCACTTTTTCCTCCGATGCCCCACCGGTCCGCATTGGCTTTGACTCGGGCCTGAACTTTGACTTTTTCCCTTTGGGCGGGGTTGCGGGCCATTTCTTTGCTTTTTGCATTTTGGAACAAAGGGAAAAAATCCAACTTTTTCCCCAATGGCCCGCTTCCCCGCCGCTGGTCTTGGCCTGCCACGTGGCACTTCTGGGTGACTTCAGAGATGCGGCCAATTTTTTTCCTTAGAAAATTTTGTGGAGCAAAAGTTTAAAATCTCCAAATTTCTCCTTCGTGAGCCCGCCTTAGCGCCTTTGCATAAAATGTTGCCACGTGTCCCTTTCGGGACTTAGGAAAATTTTAACTTGTTTCCTTCTGTGGGCTTACGGGAGCGCAAATGACTTTTGTGCTTTTAACCAAAAGTGCTAAGTTCTCAAAATCTTCCCCGCTCCACCGGCCCAAGATTCCTTGGCAAAAATCTCTCCCAAGCTCCGCAGTCTGCCTTGGGAAAATTTTCCCTCCTAACTCCGCTGAGCCATAACTCAAAAAATACAAGGAGTTAGGAAGAGTTCTTTACCTTTTTGGAAAGGGGAAGAAATTCTCTATCTGATGGAGCAATTTTAAGTTAACCCAATATAAGAGGGAGCTTATTTTTGTTAACAGAACTCTTTCAAACCCTAAAATTGAAGTCCTATTCCTTCTCCAAAAATACTCCCACTTATCTAAAGACCAACCCTCACATGAGACCCAAGTTAGCAATCATGATCATGTCAAACATAGTAAAGATCGGGCTATTTTTATATCTTGGACTAATTCACCCTAACCGATGTTGGTTTATCCTTAAGTGACATCGGTCATCTAACCACCATCGGTTCCATTATATAAAATTTTACAAATCTTTACACGGGTTGGTCATTTAGTTTTGGGAATTCTATTGAAATCAAGTGTGAGTTTGAAATCCATTCATGCATCCAAATGATGATGACACACCACCAGAGTGTAACACAAGCAACAAGTTCTCTTCCAGAGCATTGGAGTATCTATGGGAACACACAAGTTGCACTATTGTAGTCTTGAACAAACCATCACCTCATCGATCAATCACGATATATTCATAGCAACAATTAAGTAACATGGTTTTCATCATCTATGCTTACTTTATTGTAGATCTTTTTCTTTTTTCAATATTTCCATTTCTACTATTACCCAGATATCTCCATCTTTCCACCCATCCATCTACCCAATCATTTCAAGCCTTTTAACCTTTCTTAACCTCTTCCTCTCGCATTCCTAAGTCTTCTCACCATATTACGATCCTAACCACACATTTCTTAATCTCCATGTAGTCACAAAGAGGCTAAAAAGACATTTTTATTAATTTATCACCCATTTCCCCTACCGACATCAGTTTACCTTACCGCTGTCGGTTTCATCCCTATCTCGACACCGGTCACCCGATCGATACCGATCTCTATCTTTATTGTTTATTTTGAGACCGGTGAGCCTTCTATTTAACCAAAACCAACCTAGACCTCACCTAATCAGTCCTAGACCTTTACCAGACCTCTAACAAACCTACCTAGCCCAAAAAAACCTTTGGTTTCATTAGATTTAGTGATACATTTTGTATTTAACATTAAATATAGCATATTATTTTGTATTGAGAAACCTAAATCATTGCATTATAATAGGACCTTTTATTTTAGTTTCTTATTTATGTTAAATTAAACAATGGATTGACAACCTCTCTAGGAAGCATCACACTTCCTAGATCTAGCATACACTAGGCAGTCCACTGTCATATGCTATTTAATGCTCTTTTGTGGTCTTGTTTTGTATTTATAGGTAGTCCTTCCCAGATAAAAAGGAGTTCTCTATGATCAGCTTGGATAATGTCAACAATATGCACATTCTACCTTCCACCTTCAATTTTATAGGTATTCCTCCTAACCTCTTACCTTATCTATTTTACTCAACTTATTGGTGAAACATTTTGGCACACCCGGTGGGACCCATTTGGGTTCTTTGCATTGTTCATTCTTAGGGAATCATTATGTATTTATGGCTAGGAGAAAGTTTTCCAGCTTGAATTAAGTGATTCTCAAATCCCATGGAAAGGTTATGGGGCTGCAGGTAAAGTTATGCCCCCATTGACTGAATCATTAAAGCAATATCGAAATTTAAAGCTCTAAGAAAGTATAAGAAGGCACCTTCATTAGTGGGCTTTACTGCTATTGGAATCCTGTCCTAGGTCCATTGAAATATGAGTTTGAAATCTATCAACTGCTCATTCGGAGATCTCTTGACTATTTTCGTCATTGCTTCAACAAGGATAAGTTATCTCTTTTTTCTCCAAATTGGTTGTGAAGAGCTGTGCATAGATGGTCCCAAGATTGAATAGAGCCTGCTTCTAGGCTCTTGAACCATTGTGAAGCTTTACCCTTGAGTGAAGAGGCTAGTAACTTGACTGTAATTTCCATCTCAGTGATCTCATGGATTGTACAAACATTTGCAATATCTTGAACGTGGTCACCAGGAGAAGTCTAGTTTTCCCTAGTGAAATATGGGATGCTCTTCAATGCTACCACTTTGGACCGGATTTGGATTTTTGCATTCGAGTGAGTGGGTTGTTGCCAGTGAAATTGACATAAGGATTTGGCCATGCCATCTTGATTGGCTTGAGCACCCTTCTTGATTGAAAGAATAGCCTATTAGGAGGAGGTGTTGATAAGGCTCTATGTGGTGGAGATAGAGACATCTAAGCTCTTCTTCCTCTTCTCCTTTTGTCCTGGGAGACAAGTGTAGGTGTACAAATTTTCCTTCTTATCTTGTTCTTGACCTTATTTGTATCATTCTCATGTACTTGGGAAACCTCGGAATACTAAAAATAGTAAATTCTCGTCCTTTTGGAGTCACTAGATGTGCAATTCTTAAAAGCTTCTTAAAATCTAGAATCACAACAAGTGCACATCGATCTTCTTTGTAATAAATATGGAGACTTCTTGTCCCACCCGGTGTGCAAAACTATTAGTGCAGAATCATAGCACCCCAAATGAGTAGTCGGATATATTTTTATAGGGTAGAGTCATTTGGTGTGATTCGCATAACATTTATTTTTCCCCAAAGTGTGGGAATTTGCAAATGGGAAAACTATCCAGTTAAGGTTGGTTCATACTCCTCTATTTAGGTGTATGCATGAAATTACGGAGAGGATCTATCCTAAATCCTACTCTAAGTTGTCGAGGAGATAGAGTTTAAAAAGGGATGCAAAGCAAATAAAACTTAAGCTATAAGGTGATATACCAAAGGAGTGATGAATAATTGTTTTGTTGGTAGACACAAACCAGAATAATGCAACACAAAAACATGCACAAATAACCAAATTTGTAATGAAGGATCAAAAGACAACAATTAACACAGAAAGGGATGAAGATCACCCACAAAACATGTATTATTTCTCTCATGGCTTGATACGAGTGCATTATAATAGTAATAAGGAAAATTTGTGTTTACAGTCTATATGGGAGGTCTAAAACTCCACAAATTCACTTGCCAAGGGGAAGAGGGGAGCCTGTAAAACAAAAGAATGTCCAACCCTTTACAATGAGTCTTGACCCTACTTTTATAGATTAACCATGAGGGGAGAAAGAGAGAGAAGTGGGAAAAATAGTTCCAAGCTCAACCACCACTATTAATGCCTCCCATAAAATCTGCCCCCAAATCTGTCTTGATTGTATCAATTTCTTATTCAAAGCACCTCTAAGAAGGAGGAAATGGTGAATCGGGATTGAAATTGATCTGGTTGTTGGGGTGAAAATAGATCCTCTTTGATCGATGGCCCTAAATACATTTCTCCATTTTTCCCCACCTAACCTTCCCAAACTAAAATTTTCAGATCTCCATGGCATAGACAAGGCCGATATCTTTCCAATGGTGTGAGATTTGCAATATTTTGAGCCTTGAGTCGAAATATATGCCCCTTCAAAGTTTGTATCGAATCCATATAAAAGGTGGGAAAACCAGTTTAAAAAATGGCCCCCTTTTCTATATGAGACACATGGAGGGTTGGCACTTGTCTTAATGTGGCCTCTGTATTTTTCTCTTAGAATGGCGTGGGACTGACATGTGGCTTCCTCCACCGGCCTACTCAATTTCTATGTTTTTGGCTAAGTCCTTTTCTCGGTGAGGGTCATATTTCTTGACCGGGGACATGCAGCGATCTGGCGCTCATCTAAAACCCTCTCTTTATTTGACCCTTGATTTCACGTTGTGTTTACACTTGGCACCCTCCATTGGTTCTGTCACAATATGTTGACTATTCAACATGACTCATCCCATTTTTGAAATTGGACGCATGGAGGCTTGCACTTACTTGGAAACCCGCTTTAGGATTTTGCCTCTGGAGGAGCATTGGGTTGACACTTGGAAGCCTCCACGGGCTCTTAGACTTTTCAACAGCCCCTCTTACCTTTTCGGACCCTAGGCTACGTGGTGAAATAATGCTTATTTGAGCCTCCGTCTTTGAATCTTCTCTTAGAGATGCACCAAACTAACAGTGGTGGCTTAAAGTGGCGCTTCTATATACTTAGCCTTTTTTTTAGCCCCCATTTTTCCACCTTTTGACCTCTATTGACCATTTTCTATGTGGAGGGCTGGCACAAGTTTGATCTTCCCTTTTTTATTCAACTTTGGAGAAGCGTCGTGCCGACATGTGGCTCTCTCCGTTGCCTCCTCCATACTTAGCTGATTTTTGGACTCGTTCTAAACCATTTTGAGCCCGAAGACTTCATATCTTCGTTGTTTCTTCTTTCTCTTCTCACTCCTAGATCTTTTGACACTGCTCCTCTTTCTTTGACCCTATTGTTCCATTTTTGAGCCTACCTATAACCTGTTAAATAGATTTAAGACATAGATCTACTCGGCAGATCCGTCTCTTTTCTTTCTTCATGCATAGGGTCATTTGGTCCTTCGCAGGTCCCACCACTCCATTGTTGAGTCTTTCTACGACCTGTTTGCAATATTTAACCATGTTATCTCTCCGGTTCTTGTCACATGGGGTCATGGCTGATCCAATACTTTGCCGAGGGCAAAATATGGATAACAATTTGGTGAATCGGATGGGTGTCTTTCGCTAGATGAAAAGACCAATTTCCTTGTCATATCCATTGGGCATGGAGTTGAGAATGACGGTCTAATACTGATCATACCTCAAATTCATGAGCCCAACTATTTGCACTCTCAATTTCATAAGAAAAATCGAAATGATGGTTTTTAGAGTAGAAAATTGTTTTGACTTAGGGCATCATTTGTTTCTTAATGGGTTATGCAA
Source organism: Taxus wallichiana var. yunnanensis (assembly GCA_018340775.1). Lineage (NCBI taxonomy): Eukaryota > Viridiplantae > Streptophyta > Pinopsida > Cupressales > Taxaceae > Taxus > Taxus wallichiana. Next base: position 1,014,465,505 of record CM031237.1, read on the forward strand.
GAGAAACAAAACAAGATTCACAACTATATACAAAAATTGAAATCATACATGCTCCAAGTAGAACATGCGGTGCGTAAAGCACTTAGGAGAAAAGCAACCTAAACTATAACAAGACAATGTGTACAAGCACTTAGAGGAATGAGAAACTAAACTAATATGTACAAGGTGGGAACTTTCCTTCTAGTAGTAGTGTTTAAGATAGATTCCATTCACTAGAATCTGTAACTCTTCACCATCCAATGTAGACAATTGGAAAGCATTGCTACTTTTACATTTTATGACCATGTAAGGGCCACTCCAAATGGCATCAAAATTGGAATTCCTTCTTGGTTTTTCCCGATCTACATCCCATTTCAAAACTAGGTCTCCTTCTGGAAGGTCCTTGTCATTGCCTTCTTATCGAAGCATCTCTTGATTGAGACCTAATCCTTCTACATTGTTTGAAGTGCATGTTCTATGGTTTCTTCCAACTCCATCACTCTGTATTCTGGCCTCCATTGGTTCAAACTCAAACATCTCCAGTTGCTTCATGAGTTCTAATGCTGGCAACTCAAGTGATATAGGCAACACTGCCTCTTTCCCATAGACAAGTTTGAATAGGGAACTACTTGTAGACCTCTAGGGTGTTGTCCTATCAACCCATAAGGTTGATTTAAGTTTTGTATGCCAATTTCTCTGATTTTCATCTAGAGTTCTTCTCACAATCCTTAGCAAGTTCTTATTTGTAGACTCATCTTGGCCATTACCTTGAGGGTAATAATTTGATGAAGTGCTCAAGTAAATCCCATTCCTAATGGCCCATCCTATGATTTTGGAACTTATGAATGCCAATGCATTGTCTCGATATAATGATGGTGGCACTCCAAATCTGGTCACTATCCCTTCGTAGAAGTCTAATATGTTGGACTCATTAGCTTCTTTGAGTGCCACTACCTCGATCCACTTGGTGAAATAGTCTATTGCCATTAGAATCCATTTGTGTCCTTAGCTCAAATTTGGATTGATGACCCGATGAAATCCAATCCCGTTGCATGAATGTCTGGTCAACTCAAATCGAGTGCAATGGAAGTGTTGCTAGCCTTTCTTTTCCTTTCAAGAATGCAAAAATTTGCACTTTTTGATCCATGCACAATAGTCACTAAACACCTTGGGCCAATAATAACCTACCTTCATGATTTTGAGTGCTGTCACCCATGGAGAAAAATGGCCTCCAACTGCCTCATCATGGAACTCTTGTAACACTCTCCCAATCTGATCTGTCCCAATGCATCTTAGCAGAATGCCATTGATGTCCCTCTTGAACAAGATTCCATCAATAAGCACATATGGGATGGTCTATAGTTTGAAATTTCTCCTTTTGTTTTACTCATTTCTAGAGGACACAGTCTCATTTAGAGGAAGTGCACCATTCTCTGAGTCCAACAAGGAGTGGGTATATCATCATTTTCTTCCTCTTGACCATCCTGTAGTAACAAAACAACTTCCTTTTCACCGTTTGCCTCATCTTGTTGACTTGAGGGTATTTGTTCACACAATCCCTTCCCACGAGACCATTTTAGTGACCTTGATCTCAATGTCATACTCCATTACATGAGTGATCCATCCTGCACATTTTTCATTTAGATCCATCTTGAGAAGGAAGTCCTTAACTCCTACATGAGAGACTAATAGTTGTATTTTCTGGCCGAGTCATCATATAAGAGTAGGGCCTCATGTACTCGTAAAGTATATATTGGGACAACATGCCAAAATTTACTCGAAACTAGCCATAGTATTCAATTTCCGTAGGGCATCTTTGCTAACCAAAAAAATCTATTCTATTCACAATTCATCCCTAAATCGCATAAGCTACAACATAAAATATATAACATATGATTCATGTTATTAAATTTTTCTTGATTTGTTTTTTGAGGTGTGAGTTCATTTTCTCCATTTTTCCCTCCTTGGACTCCACAATCATAGTTGGTGTATTCTGACTATTTCTGAGTGTGTTGGGATTAATCATTGCCATACTTAGCTTCGAGTTGGTCCTTTTATTTTATCTAAATTAACAAAATTCACTTTTTCCATATTTTCATAGATTTCATAGTAACCAGTATCAGTCCAAAGAACCGATATCGGTTATATCATCTCACCTTAGGCGTGGGTTAACAAACCATTGTTGGTTAATCGACCACCATCGATTTTATGTTGTTTTGGTCATTTTTACCAAAGTATCATTCAATCTACATTTATTTTCTTTCTATGACTTGTTTTATCATCTTTTCTGTGTTCTATTATCACCTACAGAGTTTAGATACATCTTATTCATACCTTTTCATCTCCATATTTTAATATGTTATTCATTCACAGTAAGCTGTATAGGTTTGTCAACCGCCATCGGTTTCACTGACCACTATCGGTTCGAGATGTTTTTCGTCATTTTCCCAAACAATGTTTCATTCACATCTATCACCTTCTGTGACTTCCTCTCAAATCAAATGGTCTTGAACCCAACCTATTAATTTTCATCTACATTGATAATATACACATTCGACATGTTATAATCGATGGAGGTGCCAGTATTAATATCATTTCCTCCCATCGTCATAACTAAATGTGCATCCATGCCAATTGCATGCATAATAACTTGATTATTTTGCGTTTATTTAATGATACCATGAATTCCACCTCGGCACCATCATTCTCCAAATTTATGTGGGCCCTCGTTTCATTCCTTAATTATTCTATATCTTCGAGGGGGAATCCCAATACAACATTTTTCTTGGCCGACCCTAGATTCATGTCATGGGTTGTGTTCCTTCAACTTTACCCGTTATTTAACATTTGAACATGAAGGGCAAAAATATACCATTTTTTAGCGGACCCTTTACCATTCAATACATGTAACATGTTGTATCGACCCAATGATGTCCTTATACTAGTTAAGGCATCTACCATCGCTACTTCTGACTTCTTCTTGTTGTTGCTTTGTCCACCACTTTTTCTCGCAACATCTTCCATAACCAACTCATCTATACCTATTGCTTGTAGCTTTTGTAGATGACCCATTAGCCAACCCATCTACTTCTCAAACATCCAATTCTTATTCTTCCCAACCATCAAGTGATTCATCCATTCCCACTACCCACATACCAATTATTGATCCCTTAGATAGTGTTTTTCAATGCCTCACTATAGGAGATTACCACCTTTATAACATTGACACATTCCTTACTCCTCAAGAGTATGGTAACCTTCACTAACATCCCCGCTATGATCATTACATAGGAAAAATTTTCCATACGGTCCTCCCCACCTTTGCACCTAACTTAATGTATGGGGACTTTATGCTTCTACCTACTCACCCGAGCCACCTTCCCAAAACTCGACCATTTTCCTCTGACCTTCAATCTCTCACCAACACTGCTTCTCCCACACCTTCCTCCATCGCTACGCTTGGAAGGGATTTGGATTTGGTTTCTATAAACAAGGTCACCATATTTTCATTCCTTGCACCACCCATAAGCATAAAGAACATAGTGGTATCATATTTTTAAATCATCTTCTAAGAATTCCCGAGTCGAACTCATTGAGAATGATAAACCTTCCCTACCCCATTCACCTACCTTACCACCTTCACCTATAGATTCTATGGATCTAAAATGCATTCATCCTAACTTTTTTATGAACACCATTTCCTAGGACCTCTCGACTTATCAGCATGATGGTGAGGCTCCACTTCTCTTCCCTTCTTATATCCTAACATGATCGATGGCGATAGACCTTCCATTAACGTGTTCAATGTCATGACGATGATTCTATTCTCACCTACCTTGGTGCAGAAGATTCTTATATTCACTAGTCATTACCTTCTGAGACGTAAACCATGTTGAATGAATCAACCATCAAAATAACATTAAAACTCAAGATGACCTGCACATTCTAAAAATAGGCCAATCTTTAGATGTTGTTGAACAAGAAGCTTTCACTTCTTTCCTCTATGGGATCATAGCAATGCTTTTTCTTGGTCCTATGCTGATATGCCCGGTATTGACCCAAATATTGTGGTCCACAATATCGTAACCATTCTTGATGCCAAACCTATGAAATAAAAGCTATGAAAAATGCATCCTTGCATTTCCCTTCTTGTCAAAGAATAAATTCAAAGTGCCTCCTTTTTATTTCCTTCATTATACCCATTGATTATCCCCAATGGATATCTAACATTGTTCTCGATAAAAGTGACAGGGGACTCCACATTTATATGGATTTCCATGACCTTAATCTAGCTTGCCCCAAAGATGACTTTCCTCTACCTAGTATTGACCAACTAGTTGATCTCATTGCTGGACATGAGATGTTATCACTCATGGATGGTTTCTCGGGTTATAACCAAATATTAATCACCCTAGAAGATCAACACAAAACCACCTTCATCACTCCTTGGGGACCTTCTACTATCATGTCATGCCCTTTGGCCTTAAAAATGTTGGTGCTACATATCAATGGGATATGAATTATATCTTTCATGACATCATGCATAGCATATTGGAAGATTACGTCGATGATCTTCTTTCCAAATCCAAACATTGGGCTAAACACCTTACATTCCTTAAGGTTGTCTTTGACCGTCTCATCAAATATTGCATTTTCCTTCAACCTAAGAAGTGTGTCTTTACTATTCTCTTGGGAAAGCTCCTTGGTTTTATCATTTCTTTGTGTGGCATTGAAGTTGATCTCACTAAAATCAAGACTATTCTCAAGATTCCTCCACCTACTAACCTTTGTTAACTACGTAGTTTTCAAGGTAAGTTGCAATCTATTCATCGACTTTATTTCTCAGCTTTCCGACCATTGCCATCCATTTCATCATCTTCTCAAAAAGGATGTCTCCTTCAAATGGGATGATGAATTTCTTAAAAGCCTTAATGCCTTAAAAAATACCTCCTCCAACCACATGTGCTCATTCCACCTAAGGATGACCAACCATTTTACCTTTACATTTCTACCACTAATCATTCCCTAGGTGCCATGCTCGCTCATCGTGATGAGAAACATAGGGAAAAAGTGGTTTATTATATAAGCCATATGATTTTAGACTACGAGACTAGATATACTCACTAAAAAACTTTGCCTAGCCTTAGTCTTTATCACCACTAAACTTCATTCATTACCTACTCAACCACAAAACCTTCGTTGTCACCAATATTGACCCCTTACATTACATGTATGCTAAGCCTTACCAACATCAATGTGTTGCACATTGGCTCATGCTTCTTATAGACCTAGATCTTGAATTCATCCATTAAAATTATTAAAGTATAAACCATTTTGACCAACTGCAAGACGCACTCTCTTTGAAATCAATCTTCTAACTTCAACTTCCTTGATGAATCCATTGCTACCCTCTCCCTGGATGATACCATTTATCAGATGACCTTATTCTTTGATGGTTCCTAAATGTCAACATGGGGGTGGTGCAGGGTTATCCTCATTCCTCTTGATGGTGATCCTATGTCATTATCTTTCAAACTATATTTTGATTATACTAATAACATCACTCGAATACTGAAGCACTCGTGTTAGGTCTTCAAACTATCATAGCCTTAGATGTTAAATCCATTAATATTTTGGTGATTCTCAACTAGTTGTGAACCAATTCAATGGTCTATACCTAGTTTCATAATGAGATAATTCAAAATTATAAACATCATGTTGACATGCTTTTGACTACCTTTACCATTATGAACTTCAAACCACCCTGTGTTCCACTAACAAATTCATAGACACCATGGCTTGTCTTGCTTCCCAAATACCCGACTTTACCTTTTGACTCAAAATATTTTCACAAGTACAACAAAGGTTTCAATCACCTTCTTTCTATTTGAGACATTAACTTTGTAGGAAAAATTGAAACCGACCCACGTGACATTTGGTATAAGTAGTTTTTGACTACCTTTCCCTTTCAATTCTACCTTGGATCTTACTCACAATGGACAACGAGCCTTCCTCAAAAGTGTCTCTCTTACTATGTCATCATGGGTGGTCTTCTCTATAAACATGGCTTTGATGGTATCCTCTTACGATGCCTTACAAGTTTTGAAATCCCATACACCATCAAGGAAGTTCACGATGGGATTTGTGGAGGTCATTTCAGTGGGATTTTTTGTCACTAAGTGCATCCTTTACCTGGCTATTACTGGCCAACCTAAACCAAGATTATTGTGACTATGTCAAATGTTGTGTGAAATTTCAGCAACATGTTAATCTTCATCACACCCCTAGTCATGCCTTATAGGTCACATGAGACCTTTGGCCTTTCTCTCAATGGGGTTTGGATCTTGTCGGAGAGATTAACCCTCATTCTTCCCAATGTCATCAATGGATTATTACCACTACCGAATATTACACTAAATGGGTGGAATTTATACCTCTCATTTCTATAAAATCTGAGAAAATATATGAATTCATCAACCATCACATCATTATAGATTTGGTGTTCCTCACCGCCTCATCACTGATAATGGAAAACAATTCAAAAACAAAACCTATGGAAACTTTGTGACACCTTTGGCATTCAACTCAATTTTTCTTCACCTTATTATCCTCAAAAAAATGGCCAAGCTGAATTAACTAACAAAACCTAAACAAAATTCTTATGAAATTGGTTGATGATACTGGTAAGGATTGGCACATGCACATTCCTTTCACCTTATGGGCTTATCACACTAGTATTCACACCTCAACTATTGCCACACCTTTCTCTTTGGTCTATGGTATAGAGGTTGTCTTGCCTCTTGAAGTCCAAATTCCATCTCTTCATATCTCACTCAAAGATATGCTCAATGATGAATGATTTTTTTCCAAGACCATTTGGCATAACTTGAGTTATTAGATGAAATTTCATTTAAATGCTCTCAATCACCTTCAAATCTACCAAAAATGTATCAAATGTGCCTATGATAAACATGTCCAGAACGAACCTTCAAGGTCGGTGACCTCATCCTAAAGGAAAATCAACATGTAACAAAAGTGGAGAAAAGTAAATGGGGAAAGTTTCTCCTAATTGGCTTGGACCCTATATCATTACTCATGCCTATGGATCATGTGCTTATCATTTATCTTCCCTCAAAGGTAAACCTGAACCTAAGCCCTCAATGCCTTGCATCTTTAACCATTATATTGTTGAATCAAGTACTATATCACCTTTTTCTATTACACACTCATCCCTTGAGTACCCATTCCTTTCATCTACCTCTTTTAAGGACCAACGACTAAACAAGAATCATGTGATTATCCATCACCTTTCAGTCTTATCTTAAATATGAGTATCATGATCTACTCATGGCATGATTCTCATGGATACTTTTCATTCTTTTCAGGATGGAATCCCATGGTCATTCATCACTTAAAACTCTTTCATAGTTAACCTTTTGTGTGTTATGGTTTTTCCTTCATAAAAGATGCCTATACTCCTCTATAGTCTTGTCCATGACCTAAAAGTCCAAATAAATTCAAAAGTAATATATGGGATATTCAAACTCCACTCCTTGAGTAAAACTTATTGTAACTAGATGAATCCCTCAAAAAGGACATCTACCTCTCTATCTCTGCTGCTATAAATAGACTGCTCCCTCGAAGGACAGCTATAAAAGTTAGCCCTAAAATACATAGTCTATCCAAAAAGAAGACTATTTTGTACAAAATAAAAATAAAATATTCTAAATCTTCCCACATCGATCAACTTCACAAATACCTCAAGAAGTCATTTTATTCATCCCACATATATTCTTCCCGCATCGATTAGTCTATAAAAAAAAAGCAAAAGAAAATACAAAAAATCAAGAGAAAAATACAACTTTTTCATCATGGACTTGCCTATTTTGGTTTTGGGTATCTTATAGAAGAGGCATGTTGTCTCACAATAAGGTTACGCTAAACAACCCATTTCACCTCATCTTCCTTTCTTTTTATCTTCTACCTACTCAAAGACATGCTGCAAATGCAACATTTCATGATCATGTAACTTCTTTCACCCTTAGAACAGTCAATCATGCACTTGCCTTTAGGGGTTTAAGTTCATCAACCTATCCTTAGTATGCTCATTATGGTCCTTTCCACTTTTGAAGCATTCCACCTCTTTTATCATTTTCTCTTTTCTTACTTATTTATTCTACTACACAGGACTAGACCTTCGACACCTACATTCTAGGATTTATTCTCCTTAACCATGCCTATTCAACCTAAACTCAACCATGCCTAAACAACCTACACTCAACCATGCCTAAATGACCTAGACTCCATCATGCCTAAAACCTACCGACCCATTCATCTACCCCATCATATTCTTCCCTAGCTTATGGGAGAACTACATCATCTTGAGGCCCCTTTTCACCGGGGCTATGTAGGAAACACTCAGAGGGCATGGGGCCCTTGGAGGTTAGCTCAACCACTTTTACCCCTAACCAATTTTCCCCCTTTACATTCACATTTTAATCTAGTTAGTTTCCATTTACACAATAACTTGGAGATTAATATATCACAAAAACATACATTGTTTCATCATACCTACCATTTTATAACCTCAACCATATCATACCTAAATCATTTAACATTTCCATGATATCAATTACTTGGAAATTTAAACAAAACATACATACAACACATCATTTCCATAAAACCAATAACTTGGAAATTTTCAACTCAACCATGCCTACACCTAGACTCCACCATGCCTACACCTAGACTCAACCATGCCTACACCTAGACTTATCAACCATGCCTAAATGACCTAGACTTAACCATGCCTAACTCACCTAGTTTCCATAATAAACATAACAATAGAAATAAAACCAAGTACATCATCAGTCCAATATCATCATCAACTATATAAAAGGGAGTGTTTATGTATCAATACATATATACATAGGGATAAATAATCAAAGTATCTCAAAATATCATGTATAATCTCACAATATTTAGGATACATGTGGGTATATATATATCAAAATCAAAATATGATACCACATCTCATAAAAGTCTCATCCCCACCTAAGGCCCTCATCTCACTCTCACATGTATCGTCCTCTCACCCTATCACCTTCCCCTCATCATCTCTCCACCCTTTAGGGTCTCTATCCACCCACCATCTCCTCCTCCTTGCCCTCATCTGGGCTTGGCCTATGAGAGCTGGTAACCTCCTCACCTCGGACCCTATCTCTGGGGCCGATGACCCCGTCTGCTACTTGAATTATGAGTCGGGACCTAGTCTCTCTCACTGCCTTCCTATTGGACCCATGCTTGCTTTATGATGGGACATCAATACTAGTTGCGGTCGAGGTTGATCTTGATAATAATGAGCCTTTTTAGGCATCCCCGAAGCTCCAAGCCATAGATATTATCTAGGGTGGTGTCATCACCCCGGCTCAAACTTATGAACCTTACCCTAACAATAATGACCTTTGTTTCTATACCAAGGGACCCTATCATGTGGTGCCAATGTCTATAAAATGGGACCCTTTCCGATGCCTATCTGGTGCCTACACTTTGGTACCTATGTGGCTATATGTTTCTAATAATTTGTAACATGTTCCTAGGTTATGGTTAGCTTGCCTATAAACTTATGACATGTGCCTATAAAGTGTCTACTGTGCTCCATCCCTCAGGGGAGCATGTGTAGGAGCCTATGCCTATGCTAGCTGACCCTATAAAGTAGTCACCTACCCTATCAAGGTGGCCACATGCACCTACTGTGCACTGTCAATCATTGTACACCTACAGTAGAGTCACACCTATCCCTATAGTGCATCTCTTTATGCACCATAATTTTTCCAAATTAGGCTTCCTAGCCATGGCAATGATGCCTCTAACTATGCTGCCCACCACCTCTATCATGTGTTATAGTGGTCCCTGCATCATCAAGTCTCTATCAACCGGCACCTCCTCCTACCCTGTTGGGTCTGTAGGATGGGGTGGAGACAATTGTCTCTCCACATCATCTCTACATTACAATGGGAATGGTGGTGGCACATCCGATGTATCCCAAAATGATGTCAAAATCTATCCATTAGAATCATCTCGTGCCATGACATGTTTCCTTGTATCCACCTAATATTTTAGCCCCTTTAACTCTTCGGCCATCCTCTATATGTATGGGAAAACCAACATAGGGTCTCTAACTATGTCCATGGCATACAAACCCTCCATCTGATGTCTGTAGTAATCCACGTTGTGCACGTGCTACCTCCTCCACTCATGGATGACCACTACTACCACCCATCTCCTATATCTAGCCCTCTGTCCACCATGATGCCAATCTAATATTGGCAGTCCCCATGGGCACACAATCACTATGTGCTCATACGCCCAACAATGTAAGTATGAATGATAATAAATGTCCTACCATCACATCCTCCGATAGCCCCATGGCTTCATGTATAACTATGCTAGATATGCAGGAAACCTTGCAAAATAGACCTGATCCTCTAGCATATCTTGTAGAACTCCCATGAATCCTCAAGGAAATTGACCACCCTATAAATTTGGAAGTGCATAGCACCCCACCACTACCATCATCAACACTACCAACTGAGTCTCATGTGGGTGTGCAACATACATTACTCCATATACGAGATTGACATTTTGCTCATCAGGTCACTCTCCATCTCTCCAAATACTATAATCATCACCTCAAAAGCCTCATCTATTGACACTGAATAAACATGAGCTCCCCAACAATCGGTAACCGTAGAATCTGGTATACATCCTCTAGCGTGATCATCATCTCGTTGATGGGTAGATGGAATGTGTTGGTCATTGCATCCCATCTATCGATGAGATTGACCATAAGACTATGATCCATCGGATCCACCTGTACCATCTAATCCCAACCAATCCAAACCTCTCACATGTGAGTCCACTCATCCTTCATGATGTTGGGTCGCATCTCCCCCAATAATGGTGGGACTCATGTCCGCATCGTCAACTGATCATGCCTTACCTACATCCATGAAACTCAACAATGTCAAGTACTTACCTACTTTACTCATTTCTTCACCCCTACCTACCCCCACCCCACACCCACATTTCTCTACCTACCTATCTATTTCCTAACTATTTTCTAACCTATCATCCATTTTATCTAGCCTACACAAGTCCCCATGTTCTATTTCATCACTTTCTCTCCTTCGATATTTGACCTAACCCATACCCACCTATTTCTAGCTATATATATCTTAAACCCACCTACTTATATTCTACTCTGCCTCCCATCTCTCTAAAAATACTTACCTCTCTATCTTATAAGTTCATCTTTCCCCATAACTTAACCTTTTATAAACTAGGTCACTTTTTCACAATGACCGAATCGTCACCATAACCCGTAGCGATCACTCTAACCAGATTTGACAACTCACCTATCTCATCCACTCGATGCAGTATGCCAAACCAACGTCGTCGATGCCTAATTGACATCGGTCTTTGGTTTGGCCCTATGGCCAAACCCCATGCCCTAAATTTAAAAACATTTATAAAACAACCTAAAATCTACCCCAATCCCACCTAAACCCCACCCCAATTCCTTTTCCCACCTAATTAATCTATATTCCAATCTCTCCCTACCCAAATTCATCAATTTTTACCCACATTTAAAATTTTCAATTTCCCACCCCATTTTTATTTTACCACAAATTTTAATTGAAAATACATAGTATGGATTGATTCCTACCTCAACACATTGCCTCCTCCTCCTCACTGGCACCTCTAGTCTCTAAATTTGTAGACCTCCGGTGCCTCCTTCTTCTATAGTCATTCCTTTAATTGAACTCTCATCCTCCAACCAATAAAATCACTCTAAATGATCTCATGGACCCATGTAAGTAGCTCCTCCAGTCATTCAAATACCTCCACTTCATCTTGTACAATACCTCATCCTTTTCTCCATGGAAAATGCTAAAAGCTCTTCATTCTATCATTTTCTATAAGTGGAAATGTTAAAATGAATCCGTAATATGGATTTTTACTTTTATCCTACCCTCGACCTAACCGACATCGATTTAGCTTGATCATTGGTTTTCCCTAACGATCTGTTTGAGCCCTTACACTATTTATCTCCACATTTAATTTCTCAAAACCCTTTTCACCTTACCCAAGTTTGAACCCAACCTTACCACTCAACCTAATGACCTTATTACCTATAACCCAACCTCACAATTAGTCAGGGCACATTTTCACCCCTAACGTGGCCTTACCTATAGCCTTTCCTAAATCACCCAACCAAACCTCACCCATTGTGACACTTAAATTCTCTTACTAGATATACCTTGTGCAATGATGTTACTTGTGTTTTGTTCAGCCTAATGACCTTACCTTGCCTAATGTCATGTTGTTTATCCTGACCTAACTTTTGGCCCTAGTAACAAACCTATTGCCCATTTTTTCACCTTTCCTAGTTGTGTTTCAGGACTATATCATATACCTTGGATACCTAGGTCACATCAACCTTGTTTGGATAAACCAACTGACCTTTGACAAAAGTAGAGTTTTTGATCTCATTAACCTAGTACCTATAATGTGTTGTGTGTGTGTGTGTTTGAATGCCCTTTCCTATTACCCACACCAATATTACCATTACCTATACCCCACCTATACCTCATTTTTCATCACTTACACATTTATCAAACCACTCACTGACTCCATCTATCACCTCATCGATCCTGGTTTGAGGGGGATCACCTCCACCCATACTTGGGGAAACCTAATATTCACTCATACCTGAGACAATGAATTCCTATTTTTTCAGCATCGCTTATCAATACAAACTATGCGACAAAAGGGGGAAAATATAGACACCAAATTTAGGTCACACTTCCCTTAGTCCCCTTTAATTAATTAACGTAATGTATTCACCTAACCATGACCCCTTACCCCACATTCATATTAATTTAATTACTTACAATTGAATTAATGTTCATCCTCACATTATTAATTAATTTAATTATGTAGACACCTATAATTATGCCCAAGCAATTTAAATACTTAAATTGCGCTAATTATCTCATTTCCCGCAAATTGACGACATATTGTCAATAGCACTCATCTTCTCTTCCATTGTCGTTAATTGATTACATTACACTAAGTAATCGTGTCACCTATCCAACACATACCCTAATTAATGACCCTTCATTAATCAACACCTTCTATCTAGTCTAATTAATTATTATTAATTAATTAGCCTCCCTTCTCATTAAATCAATAAATCTCTATTTAATTGGTTTAATTCCCTCCTAATGGTCTAAATCACACTAAAATCCCTCTAAAAGCTTATAAAATCTTGCACATGTATTTATTAATCATCTTGATTAATTAATGCATGCCCTTTATCCACATGAGCCACTTGAGGACAAACTAAACCCTTCTAAAGCTAACTCAACCCCATATCAACCCCCTTATCCATAACTAACTCTACATCTCCATTTATCCCACATTCATGAGGATGTGTTGGATCCTTTATCCTTTGAGCTATATAAAGAGCCCTCCTCCTACCATTCTACCTACACCTAAATCTCTCAAGAGACAAAAGTAAGCACATAGTTTCATACTAATAGCCTTTTGTCATTCTTGAGATTCCCATACTCCATTCTCAAGAGCTAAGCCTCACACCCAAGCATCCATTGATGGATCAAAGTAAGAAAATATAATTTGATTGCCATTCGACTACTTAGGTTCATTTTAATGTTAAATTAGGCAATTAAGGGAATAGAGTTCATTCATTTACATTGTGTTTTGATCAATTTCAAAGTTATTAATGTTAAGGGTAGGACTTGCTCATTTCTTCATCATGATGGTGTAATTTCTCATTTTTAGATAAGTTAGGAAGCTATTTCTAGGTCGTAGTTTTCTTGCTAAAATTGTAGAAACACTTACACACATTTGGCATGCCCGGGGCTCCCAGATCTATCCTGGGACACCGAAACACTAGAGGGTGGGATGGTGCTAAGTGGGTCGGTTGGGTGCTTGGGTAAAGGCTATCTATCTAATCTGGTGGAATGGCCAAACCTCCGTGATCGAGAGCCTGATGCACTCGAACTCGATAGTTGTGGCAGGTGCCACTGTTGCTCTCGGGTGGAACCACTTTGCAATAATTTGTCACGTAAAAAGAGGGCCTCACCACCAAGCCTAGTGGCATCGCATATCAGTCCGCATCTCCTGGGAGGTGAGTGCTTCTGAAGGGTAGTATCTCTCTCACCTGTAACTTGGCCTAGGTCCGCCTCAACGGCTGCTTCAGAGGCAAGCTGGCCTCCAATCTCTCTATATTCATTACTCCGTAGCTCAAGATAGGCCTGGTCCTCTGCTAATAATGCATGTGATCGGGCATACACATGGTCTCTCTATGCAATGACCATGCACACCTATGACTGGGACTGATGAAGGAGGCTCAATATCTGAGCCCCCTATGTTGCTGTCTCTTGGATCTGTCCACCATGCTACTTTGTCATCTCTTAGGCCAGCCCCTAGGCCCAAGCCCGATCTCGCTCGAAAGTAAAGTCACAATGTGGGCTTGGGCCTTGTCGCTCTCTACTATGGCCATCACACACCATCCTCAAGCCTCATCTCTCTCCACTCTGGCCGCATCTCTCTCATATATGAGTTGTTGTACCTATATTTGTACTATGGATATCTATGTCACCTGGGCCGGGAGGTTGTGTGTGCCTCGTTGATCGGTCCCCGAGGTGCTCGGAAGACTACCCTACTCAAAGACCCTACCTCTGGGTGGCTACATGGCTGCTTGTATTTAGGCCCTATGGCCTCGGTTCTATGCCCGTAGCTACCCAAGCTACTCTCTGGAATAGTGAGATGTCGTGGTAATCTGTTGCATACCATGCCGCATGATCAAATGTGGTCCCCGGGTCTCTCACCTATTGTAATGGGTCCCATAACCGAGGGACTACTCGTGTGAAACTAGCATAGCTTGGGCCACCTATATACAATGCCCCATGGTCTCGCCTCTTTGAGTCCCCTCGTGTGCATGCGGATATTTGGTCTGAGGGGACCCTCTGTACCTTACCAAGCTTCAAGTTAACACCTTTCTACTCAAGATAGCTCCATGATATAAGTATAGCTACCAATAAGAAAGTGCTCCACCAAGCACATGCTAAGCTCTGTGGCATCCTCTAGCCATTAGAAGTGCCTATATGGATGCCAAATGACATCTATCGCTACTAGCTCATCAAACTCCCACCTATATCTCGAATAGGTTGCCAAGATGGCCACATACATTTCCACCACTGCTACCTGTGCCATGTATGATGGTTCCTCGGGATCTCAAACACGGAAAGCACCTATGGGCATCCCATGAAATATGATCCCATGACCATATCTATAATAATGAGGTTGGCCCCACGGTATTCGATCGTGGCATGTAATCGTGTAAATCCCAAGATAAATGGGAAAGTATACACTACCCCCAACAATATCTCTCACCACTATAAATGCCATGAACTAGTGGTAGTAATCCTCTCAGAATGAAGTCCTATCTTATCAGTGAGTAGGAACCCACTGATAAGTGCCATGATATAGAGAGGTCCCCGATGCAATGTCGGGTCAAAGATGCACTCATGTAAAGCTATATTCATCCTATCACGTGGGATGTCATTGACACCAATAGACACCGCAAGCTTCTCTAATCAGCCCTACATCTCGAACTATAATCAATTAACGTACCCATCATAGGTATGCACACGAGGATCCGCTAAACATCCTTGATAGTCACTGTCATCTCTCTTGTGGGAAGTCTAAAACACTAACTCTTGCTATGCCATCGCTTATTGCTGGCGTCAGTCAAAATTCCATGATCTAAGTACGATAGATGGCATCCGGTGGCCCTACCACCTCAAGTAGTATAGTCATGGCTCGTCGGGTCATGCCGATGCATACTACCCTCTAGCTCTATGATCCGTATGCTGCTCCCGTGTCTCGTAAAACTGGTAGTCGTCTTTGCAAAATCTATCTCATCTTTTAGGGTTAACCCAAAAATCCTAAAATTATTCTAAGTGTCATATTTTTGACACTTTCCTATCTTTTTCTACCTGTCTAGAGTGTATGCGTGCCCTTTTGGGTGTGTGCGCCACGTTTCTAGCATCTCGTGCTTACATGCATGTGTCTTTTGGTGCGTGCACCCTCTTTTGGGTGCTGCGTGCCATGCCATTTTTAGCATGTGCGCCACACATTGGGTGCATGCACTTGCGCACACGATGCCTCGTGTGTGTGCTTGCCCTCTCCATGCTTGTGCCATGCTTTTAGCATGTGCACCCCATTTCCTATGTGTGTGCGTGTGTGCACATGTTATTTTTGTGTGTGCGTGGGGTGTGTGTGTTTGTGCCCACGCATGTGTGTGCATCCATCTTGGCACTGTGCCTCAAAAAGGCACATACACCCCCAAAATGGAACTTGCGCGCCCTATCCAATGCCTCGCACCTATGTGTAGGTGTGCCTATGCATTTTCCTATGCCTAAGGATCTAATTTAGGGCATTAATGAAAATAATTAATGAGTAATTTTTTTGATACTCACAAAGGGGTCATCGCCTCATGTGTCGTTGGTACTCTGACCGCAGATCGGCGCGCCTCAAACAATCTCGCATGCGATCACCATGGTTCTCCTCGAGGTCGAGCCTCACAAGAAAATTCTAAATCGATCGGTTAAAATTCTTTGGTCACGATGTTTTTACCCCCTTGGTGGGGTATATTAACCTATTTTTCACCGCCGGAAGGCCGAGAGGCCCGTTTCAATCGCCATTTTCTCCTCTGTTCACTGTGGAATAATTATTTTTCTCTTATTTTTCACCGTATTGGGGCATTTTTGTTGTCCGATACCCCTTTCTTCTCCCTAGGAAATTTTATTGCTCCCTGGCGATTTTTATTCTTCTTCACACTCTCGTAAATAATTATTTTTTCTTAATTTTTCCACTAAACAAGGACATTATTTGTCCTTTATTTCTCCTTTCTTCCACCTAGGGCACTTTCTGTCACCCCTAGGCCCTTCGCTTTCTTCTTCTACTTTCTTCTACTATTCACCACGGTTTGGAAAGCAAAAACAATAAAAATATATATATATCAAAAATTCAAAAAAAAATCCAAAAACAGGGAAAATTTTTTTCAAAAATCCTAAAGAGTAAAAAAACCCCACAAAAATGGTAAGTCCGCTTATTACGGCTAAAAATTGTGTCTTGTGCATGGTATTTTCTCCATATCATGTTGGTTTGTCTCACATATTCCCGATTAATACGACTCACAGATCACCTGATTCACAACCATTCACAAAGTTAGTTGTTTGCTTTATATGTAGTCGGGGCACTTTTGTTGCCTAGTGTTGTTTCATAACAGACA
Source organism: Taxus wallichiana var. yunnanensis (assembly GCA_018340775.1). Taxonomy (NCBI): domain Eukaryota; kingdom Viridiplantae; phylum Streptophyta; class Pinopsida; order Cupressales; family Taxaceae; genus Taxus; species Taxus wallichiana. The sequence continues at coordinate 1,014,482,870 of CM031237.1, forward strand.
AATGCTTTTCATGGACCCCATGTCCATAGTCATTTCCCCTGCGTATATATCCTTTCTTGGGGCATCATTTTTAATCCTTTTAATCATGAACTTTTGGATCTTCTCAAAGACCGATAAAAACATTTGTAGAAACTGTCTTGACCGTTGTTGGGTTGATATGTGTGTTTGTACTTGTTTTCCTATTACATGAGCTTGTTTCCTTCTCGTATTACATTGCATTATTGTATGTTGCATGGAGTTGGTATTTTCAGCAATGGATAATTGTTCGTAGTATGGATTTTCATGTCATTCTACCTTTGTCGTATGCTTATATTTTTCATAAGGACCGATGATGTAGTTCATATGGCAATATGATGATATCCAAATTATTCCAAATAAACAATGGCTAGAGGCTAAGCTCTTCTCTTCCCTCTTCTAAATTTCTTCTACATCACTTCCCTTTCTCCCCTAATTTTCTCTCTCATCTGGGGCATCCTGCCTCTTCCCCATTCTTCTACCTATCTCTCACCTTTTTCGATTGTCGATCGACTTCTTCCATCACCCCATCGACACTCGAGGGGGCATCTCTCCCTCCTACTAATTTTTCTTCTATCCCTTCAAAATTTTCTTCTATCTACTATCTTTGAAGTGGCATCACTTACGCCACCCCAAAGAGGGGCAAATGTAGACACCTATAATTATGCCCGAGAAATTTAATTACTTAAATTGTGTTAATTATCTCATTTCCGCAAATTAACGCATACATATTATCAATAACACTCATTTTCTCTTCCATTTTCGTTAATTGATTACATTACGCTAATTAATTAAGTTGCCTATCCAACACATACCCTAATTAATGACCCTTCATTAATCAACACCTTCTATCTAGTCTAATTAATTATTATTAATTAATTATCCTCCCTTCTCATTAAATCAATAAATCTCTATTTAATTGGTTTAATTCCCTCCTAATAGTCTAAATCATACTAAAATCCCTTTAAAAGCTTATAAAAGCTTACACATGTATTTATTAATCATCTTGATTAATTAATGCACCCCCTTTATCCACATGAGCCACTTGAGGACAAACTAAACCCTTCTAAAGCTAACTCAACCCCATATAAACCCCCCTTATCCATAACTAACTCTACATCTCCATTTATCCCACATTCATGAGGATGTGTTGGATCCTTTATCCTTTGGGCTATATAAAGAGCCCTCCTCCTACCTTTCTACCTACACCTAAATCTCTCAAGAGACAAAAGTAAGCACATAGTTTCATACTAATAGCCTTTTGTCATTCTTGAGATCCCCATCCTCCATTCTGAAGAGCTAAGCCTCACACCCAAGCATCCATTGATGGATCAAAGCAAGCAAATATAATTTGATTGCCATTGGACTACTTAGGTCCATTTTAATGTTAAATTAGGAAATTAAGGGGAATAGAGTTCATTCATTTACATTGTGTTTTGATCAATTTCAAAGTTATTAATGTTAAGGGTAGGACTTGCTCATTTCTTCATCATGATGGTGTAACTTCTCATTTTTAGCTAAGTTAGGAAGTTATTTCTAGGTGGTAGTTTTCTTGCTAAAATTGTAGAAACACTTGCATACAAATTACTTTAATTAAGTTAATTTACAATTTCACCTAGCTACATCACCTAGACACCTCACCATGGACTTATTCCTAACCTATTAATTAATTAAGACCGAGTCTCTACTTATCTTAACCAAATGGGAATTTTTCAAACCCTAAAATTAAATTCCTATTCCTTCTCCAACAACACTCCCACTTATCTAAGAGTCAACCCTCACTTGAGACCCAAATTAGCAATCAATATCATGCCAAACATAGTAAAGATGTGGCTAGTTTTGTGTAGCTTGACTAATTCACCCTAACCGTCATTGATTTATCCTCACAAAGTCACTCACCTAACCGCCATTAGTTCCATTATATATAATTTTACAACTCTTTACACGAGTTGGTCATTCAATTTTTGAATTCTATTACAATCAAGCATGAGTTTCAAAGCCATTTCTCGCATCCAAATAATGTTGACACACCACCAAAGTGTGTAACAAGCAATAGGTTATCTTCAAGAGCATCGAGTATCCATTGGAACAAACAGCGCACTACCACTATATCGAACCAACCATCACTTCATTGATTAATCACCACCACCTTTATTCATGATATCTTCATAGTAATAAGTAAGTAACGTGGTTTTCATCATCTCAAGCTACTTTACCATAGATCTTTTTACTTTCGTAGTATTTCCATTTCTGCTATTACCTAGATATCTCCATCTTCCCACCCATCAATCTACCCAACCATTTCAAGCCTTTCTACCTTTCTTAACCTCTTCCTCTACATTCTTGAGTCTTCTCAGCCATATTACGAGCCTAACCACACCTTCCTCACTCTTTATGTAGTCACAAAGAGGCTAAAAATAAATTTTTATTAATTTATCACCCATTTCCCCTACCGACGTTTGTTTACCTTACGACCGTCAGTTTCATCCCTATACCGACATCGGTCACCCGATTGATACCAGTCTCTGTGCTATTTTTATTCTCATACCGTAAATCCTTCTATTATACCAAAACAAACCTAGATGTCACCTAATTAGTTCCAAACCTTTACTGCACCAGAATAAACTCCTCGCCTATCCCTGAAAAAACCTTTGGTTTCATTAGATTTAGTGATACATTTTGTATTTAACATTAAATATAGCATATTGTTTTGTATTGAGAAACCTAAATCATTACATTACAATAGGAAATTTTTATTTCAATTTCTTATTTACGTTTAATTAAAAAGTATATCGATAGCCTCTAAGAAGCATCATGCTTTCGGATCTAGCATTCGTTAGGTAGTCCATTGTCATATGTTATTTAATGCTCTTTTGTGGTCTTGTTTTATATTTATAAGTAGTCCTTCCAAACAAAAATTAGTTCTCTACGATCATCTTGGATAAATTCAACAACACACACATTCTTCCTTCCACCTTTGATTTTATAGGTATTCCCGCTAACCTTTTACCTTATCTACTTTACTCAACTTATTAGCTAAACAAGATGCTTAAGAATACATGTGATCCTCAATTACTGCATCGATGGTTACAAAATGTGTTGAGGTTACGCACACATGTAAGCCTTGGAAGGATAAATATGTCATTAAAAGGGATGAGATGATACATGTTAAGTATCTAGATGTCGCACACCGTAAGGAATTCTATCAGAAACCATAAGAGTCATCAAAGAATTACAAGGAGAGTTACAAGTGTGTAAAAGAGTAAGCATGTGAGAGGGAACGAGCAAAAATTTTGATCTCCCACAAAAGGATGTGGATGACTTAAAGGAGGTGTGCAGGATGTTGCACCAGGAGAACATCATTCCTTTATTGGGGAATGGTTGTGAGAAAACGCACGCATGCCAGCTTAAGTGTGAGAGATAAATACTTCATGCAAATATACCACCTTAGAATCATGAGTTTAACAAAGAGATTACATTGGATGCAATAGTTGATGGTTGGTTATTGTGTAATATATTGATTGATATTGGCGCAAAAGTAATTTTTTGACTTTAGATACATAGAATCGATGGGTAGATCAACATTGCAACCATCTTCAAATTTTTTTATATATGACGAACAATATTAGGGTGATTCCTATTAGGGTATTGAAGGATGCAACTATTACCATTTAGAGAGCCAAGTTCACTAGGGACTTTGAGGTATTGGAGCTTATAGAAGTAAATAACTTTTCATCATTACTTGGATGGCCCCGTGTTATGCGAATAATGTATATCGCACTTTAACAAAAGGTACATCAATTTTTAGAATTTTGAGGAGTGCGTGATCATACCCTTGCATGATAAGAATGAAATCCTTATGTTGAGCCCTTGAGTGAAGCACTTAAAAGAATTTATGCTCATACAAAGGCGTGATCCAAAGCATATTGAACCAACAAAGAAGGCTTCCTTTAAAGTGGGAATACTCACATCTGTAAGTGACACTACTAGTTTTTCTTATGATAATTAGGCTCATGGAACATATGAAATGGTCGGGCATGAGGTAAAAGGAAGAGTCACCAGAATTATTAGGTCGCGCATGGTGAGGTGGCTAGGATGTAACCATGTACTAAGGTATACTATCAAGGAAACCCCAATGCATTCTCGCATGCCATGGATAATCGGGGAGAATGAAGGGGATAGAAGAAACATGTTGGTCTATACTGTGGGAAAGTTGGAAGAAAATATTGGGATGATAATGTGTCATCTATACTTTAGGAAAATAGGACCACTTATAAAAGCTTGAATAAGGCCACACTCTTTGGGGTTGGAGTTTGCGCAGAGGTCAGTATTTTTTTGAATTTATGTTCATTATCCCTACATATTGCGCATGCAAGTGGACTAGCTGATGAGAAAGTTGTCAGAGAGCTCATTGACAAGATAATGTAATTGGATGAGTAACGCCATCATGTGCATTGGAGCCATAAGATTGAGAAGGAAATACATAAGGCATAACATGATAGACACATTAAAAACAAGACATTTGAGGTTGGAAAGATGGTCCTTCTCTATGACTCCAAGTTTATGCACCACCCAGAAAATTGAAAGTGCATTAGTTGGGACCTTTTGTAGTAACCAAGATACTTGAATTAGGTGCTTGTCAATTATAGGTACTAGATGGCACCATGTTTCCTGAGTTACTTCAATGGTAGTAGGTTGAATCCCTACTATAAATAAGGATTCTTGGTATTTTTAATAAGGCAATATTACCATTTAGATTAGATTTCCATTTTTGTGTTTTTCCTTTCAATAATTGTTATAATTTGTCAATTTAGTTCTTTTTTTTTTGTAATAAGAGTTCTCGTATGCAGGAAGATGATTACTATCTATGGAGTTCATGCATACATGGTTACACATACTTTCAAAGGTGGTGTGGATCTAATGTACTAGAGAAAGATTGTTAACATCATATTTAATACAAGTTTGCATTAAAATGAGCGTATATCTAAAAAGGTTAACATTTCTATTAGAGAGAAAGGTATTACAGTTCTATGAATAAATTTTCTCTTAAGCAAATTTCTCACATTGAAGACCATATGAGAAGAGTGATCACACAATATAACATGAGGTAGGAAGTGACATGATAAACTACTTGGTATATGTGTCAGAGGATTATGTACTTCGGTGGCAGAAGGTGCACAAAGGATATATGTATCATTTCCAAGGGAAGTAGTAGGGCACGCTAGAAGGTTATGAACGTAGTGTTCGAAAGGAAACCAAGAATAAAGAAAAATTGGAAAAGGTACTTTATTAATAAAGTAAATTGAAAGTTTTAAAGCGAGAAAAATCATGTGTTAAGTTTAAAATTTAGTTAGTGGGGAACAAAAATTATAGAAAAGGGGAAATTTGAAGTCATTTTCTACCTTACATTCAAAGAGAACTTGAGCAATCAAGTATAATTATCGAGTGAATTTGTGCAAAATACCGAGAAGTGAAGAGAAAACTAGAGTAGTGTGCATATGAGGTTGTTTATGCTCTCTTGTGAAGAAAGAATTTTGAGACAACAATTGGAAGCAACACATCATTAGGGCACGAAGATAAGGTCTTATGGATAAGTTTGGATATCTAGTGTTGGGCCCCTAGAATATTGACTAAGTATAGAAGGTGCGTATATGTGTAGGTCCTAGTTGAAGAGAGGTGCACAAGAAAAGGGAGAAAATGGTTTAAGGAATCTTGTGGAACACGTGACATGTGCAAAGATAGAACCAAGGGTTTAGGACTTAGTCAAATTTGGGTGTTTGGGGTAGAACACGTGAAAAGCATGACCGACTACTTGCGTGGATAAGGTGCGTGATCCATTAATGAAAGACATGACATTGTATGGGGAAGGAGCATGCCTGTGGTAGAAGCTTCTAGAAGCACATCATGGTATAAAGTGGAAAGCTCGGGCCTAGAGGAGCATGCTTGCATGGAGGACCACATTCAAACACTTGGCATCGGATCTAAGGGCGTTGGAGGATGAGTTGGTAGTCTAGAAAGGCTATAAATACAAGCACCTGTAGAGTAAAAAGAGGAAGGGAGAAGAGACTTAGAGAGTAGGTGGAGCTCAGAGAAATACTACAAGAACTCTGTTAGTGGGTAATTGTATTTGGGAAAGGATGTATTGGGCAAGGGATTGTAATTTTTCTTTTTGGTAGCATAGTTACATTAGTCTAGTTATAATGCATGATTGTGGTCTGCTTCTCTGTGACATTCTATAAATGGCTCCATGGATGTAATGAGGTTACAAATATATATGTATATATATATATGAATATCACATGATTCATGCATTTTAGGTTACCAGTTTATTCTCTTTCATTTTATGCTAAGTATGGATTCTTATATACTTCTTTCTGTTATGATACAAGTTATATAATCTATTAAGTACTCTGTCTAGAATAACTACAAGGATCTAGAGGCCATTCTAAGATCTATGGTTCTTGTATGTCTTAAATCCTTTTGAAATATCTTAAACACAAATCATATATGATGTTTCCCACTAAACTCACATAAACGAGAGAATAAGAACCCGCACGTGCCTTCATGTGAGTACCCAGGTATCACTGGGTGATAGGTGACACACATTGGTTTCCTTTCTTTTATGATAGGGGTAAAAATGACTACATATTGGCTCCAGTTGTGGGACCTCTTTTCAAAGTTGTAGTGGGGAAATAGCATACATCATAGTTTCATTGTAGTGAGTAATGATAGAGTGGTTAACATTGGAAAGTGTTGAATCATGGTTCAAGAGAATGGAGGATGAATTTTCTTAGAGATTCACCATTTGGACCTAAGTTTGATGCACGTAGATGGGTAGAAGAGAACCTCTACGATGATTTGTATGAAATTTTTTTCTTGCTACTTCCCAATGGAAAATCGTATGAATGGCTCTCCCATTTATGCATCTAGATCGATTTGGCATTATGGATCACATGTGTGGACCCAAAAAGAATACCAGAGGCTGCAAGATGCATATCTAATGTGGACCCATGTTGTGGATCATGGTGGAAAGGATTATTGCTAGCTACACCTGGAGTACGTCGTTTCCACATATTATTATCTAGAGGTCATGTTGAGTTTGATTTTCCAAGGAGCCTAAAGGATCATTTCTATGTGTTGTCCTTACTGGCTATAAAGATCTTGATGGTTACCATGAGTTTAGAGGCATTCCCAATGGTGGCTAAACCATTTCGAGTTCCCAGGCAGGAAGCTAGGGTGGAGGAAGATGGAAGATGTTGCGATGGAGAAAGAAAGGGAGGAGAGATGACTCAAGTATGGTGAAGCACATGAAAGGGAGATTTCTAGACAATGCAAGTTGCAGGTGTGATGGATGTATGGTGGAAGACATTATGGAAAGGATTTGAGGTTCTTGAGAGGATGTGGAACTTGAGAAAATGTGTGCAGCCCCATCTTGGCAAGCGCGTAAGAGATACCCCTTCGGCTTCTAATGAGAGTTCATCATCTGGAGAGAGAAGAACCATTAGCATGCATCAAATCCCACCTAGTGACCTTCGAAGTTCACGGCACTTGGTTTTCTAGATCATCTGGGGAAAATATTTCTAGTAAAATTGGTTACACTGGAGGTCAATGGTCTACAAAGGAGGTATAATTTCTTGTTTGGGCTTTATAGCTGCAAACCCCAACCAAGTGTTAGGACTTTTCATGCAAGGTATAGACACACAATATTTTGGTCTCACGTCTGGGAGTGGCGTAGGGTATACTATTGGTAGTGGGGCATATCGTAGACCATAGGCACGCAGCCTACTTGGAATATGGGGACCTTGGCATGATCATCTATCGCATTGTGGGTCCGTGGATTTGGTGGTTTAGGAGGAATAGCTAGTGGGTCTATTGGTTTAGGGCTTAGTGGACTGGTAGATAAATGGTGGTTTAGGGCCTGATAAAGTGGACTGGTGGATCGGTGGTGGAGGAAACACAAACCAAGGCTCAAGCTTAGAGGATTCAGCCTCAACCACCTCCACAAGTTTTCTTTGAAATGTCTCTACATTTTCCTAATTACATAAGTATTGAGGATGCTATGGAACATGTTCACAAGTGTTAACTACTATGGCATGCAAAGGGTATCACAATTTATGTAACATAAGCATAGTCATTTTTGAACCACGTTGTAAGGGGTGCATGCATACGGGTACAGAAATATGACCCTCATCAAATAGCGGTGGACTATACTACTTTACAGAATGAATTCTTAACTGTAATTCCACATTCCTGAGTTTGAATAGAAGAGAATCAGCTCTTTGAAGGAGATTCAATAAGGTATGGTAGAGAGTGTGTGGGAGTATGATGCACACTTTAAAACTCTCTTTCTAAGTTGTCATATGATATTCACCCTTCAAAGCATGCTCAGTTGTTTGTTGGAGGATTGATCACACCCTTTAGAAGGGCCTTATCTCATAAACGTTTATAGACTTTATTAATCTCAATCAACCAAAAAATTACAGAGAATGGGCTGCAATATTTATAGATATTGCACAGCCAAATACACATGGGAGATTAAGTTGCACAGGTGCAACCAAATTCCAAAATGCACAAGCTTCCAATAACATCCGGGAAGCACAAATGAATAAATACAAATATATTGTTCAAAACAATATAACTGTATGAATAAAAGACAAATATGGTTTATAACAATACATAACAAAATAACCATTATTATAAAATTAATTAAATAATTAAACTATGCATAATTAATATTAGGATAATAATATTTTATCCTAACATTCCCCCCCTTAATTGTGCATTGTCTGAAGAGATGAGGAGAGGAACTCTCTGAACAACTCGAACTTGTCACGTGCAAGTGACTTTGTGAAAATATCTGCTCGTTGTTCAGCCGTTGGACAAAATTGAAGCTGGATGTTGTGCTTCAACACATGTTCGCGTATGAAATGAACCTGAACCTCAATGTGCTTTGTTCTCTCGTGAAAAACTGGATTGCGAACAAGTTTGAGAACACCTTCATTGTCAACATACATGGTGGTCGGTTTGTCCTGTGGTATTCCAAGTCCTTCCAGTATGCGACGTAGCCAAATCGCTTCACAGACAGCTTCTCCTGCAGAACGATACTCGGCTTCTATGGAAGAGCGAGAAACAAAGTGTTGTTTCTTACTTCCCCATGATATTGGTCCAGATCCCATAAAGAATACAAATCCAGAAGTGGATTTTCTATCATCAATGTTACCTGCATGATCTGAATCCGAATATCCAGTCAAGAAGAAGTTTTCATTCTTCTTGTATTCTAGACCAAGATCCACTGATCCTTTGAGATATCTCAAAATGCACTTTGCTGCTTTCCAATGACAAATTTTGGGTTCCTGCATGAACCTGGATAGATAGCTCACTGCAAAGCTGATATCTGGTCTAGTGTAGGTCAGGTAAATGAGACTCCCAATCAGCTGCTGATAGAGAGTGGCACTTACCTCAGAGATGGATCTCGAATGAGATAATCGTAATCTCATTCTCCATAGGTGTAGCAATTGGTGTGCAATCCATCATCCTAAACTTCTTGAGCATTGTCTTGGTATATTTCATTTGAGAAACAAAGATGTGATTCTCTTTCTGCCATACTTCTAGTCCAAGACAATAGTGCATAAGCCCGAGATCTGTCATGTCGAATGATCGCTTAAGATCTTTCTTTGTTTCATCAATCATCTTCACTGAACTGCCAGTGATGACTAGATCATCGACATAAACTACAACAATCACCATCTCCCCCCCTTGCTTTTTGAGGTAGAGATTGGGATCGTATGGATTTCTAACAAATCCATGTTGTACGAGATGCTCATCAATCTTGATGTACCATGCCCGGGGTGCCTGTTTGAGGCCATACAGAGATTTCCTGAGTCTGCATACCTTTTCTTCTTGACCAGGTACAACATATCCCTCAAAGTTGAGTCATGTAGACTTCTTCTTGTAAATCTCCATTCAGAAGGCACTTTTACGTCCATTTGGTGAACTTTCCATCCAAATGAAAGTGCATTGCCTAGAGTAAAGATCATCCTGATTGTTTTGATCTTAGCTGTGGGAGAAAATGTCTCCTCATAGTCAATGCCTTCTTTTTGTGCGTACCCCTTTGCTACAAGTCTTGCTTTGCACTTGTCCACTGTCCCATCTGCTTTGTACTTAGTTTTGAATATCCATCTGCATCCAATGGGTTTCTTCCCTGGTGGAAGATCAACAAGCTGCCAAGTGTTATTCTTCATCACTGATTGATATTCAAAATCCATGGCATCTTTCCAAGATTTTGACTGTAGGGCTTCCTGGACTGTAGAGGGCTCATCTGATTCAATAACTCTACTCATCAAAGCAAAGTTAACTTCTTCTCTTGCTTTACTGCGAGTCCGTGGTCCAGGGTGGATGTATCCGGTGGAGCATCCAATCTTGCATCTCGTAATGTACTTGTACACCATTTAGGCATACGTTGAACTATTCCCATGGGTTGTGGTTCTATTTGATCAACACCATCATCCCCATCATCACTTTCATCTTCTGAGGGAACATTAGCTTCAATTTTTACAATAGGTGAAAAATCTACATCTTCATGAGTCCGGAGGAGGAGTCTCTGCTTCCTTCTTCTCGAAAAACTCAACATCTCTGCTTGTGTAGACTTTTCTGGTCTTAGGATCCATCAATCTATACCCAAGAGTCTCTTCACTGTATCCAATGAAGATGAGATTTTGTGACTTCATGTCCAATTTCTTTCTGTTTTGTTTGGGTATGTGCATGCTTGCTTTGCACCCGAATACTCTGAGGTGTGCAATGGATGGTTTCCTTTTTGACCATGCTTCTTGTGGGTGAGTTCCATCAAGAGCAGTTGTGGGTGCTCTGTTCAACAAATACACTGTTGTTTTTGCTACTTCTACCCAAAATGTCTTTGCAAGTCCAGAATCATCGATCATGCATCGCACCATTTCCATGATAGTACGATTTCTTCTCTCGACAACACCATTTTGTCTGTGGTGTGTGTGGAGGAGGCATTTGTCGACGAATCCCGTGAGTTTGTAGGTAGTCTTTGAACTCATCACTGGTGAATTCCCCCCCTCGATCTGAGCGGAGAGTTCTGATGTGACGACCAGTTTCTTTCTCAACTGCTACTTTGAACTTTTTGAATGTTTCAAAGGCTTCACTTTTCTTGCGAAGACAAAAAATCCACATTTTCCGTGAATAGTCATCAACACAAAGCATGAAGTACTGGAACCCAGAATGACTTGGCTGCATTGGACCGCAAAGATCGGTATGAACCAGGTCAAGTTTACCATGAGCTCGAAAAGTACTCTTTTGGAATGAAACTCTGTGTTGTTTTCCTACTAAGCAGTGAGGACACTTGTCTGTATCCTTCTGAAGAGATGGTAGCCCATGTACCATATTACACCGGTGAAGTGTTTCGAGATATTTGAAACTTACATGACCAAATCTCCGATGCCACAACTGGGCTGAGGTGGAGTTTTTAGCCACAAGTGCTTGATCATTTTTGTGAATGAAATCAAGTTGAAACATACGTCCCACATTTGAGGCTTTTGCAATTATTTTCGAGCCTCTAGATTTATCTCGAATCAAACACATTTTCTTGCCGGATTGACTATCAAAGTCAATTTTCAGGTTGTGATCTAGGAGTTGACTGACCGAAAGAAGATTCTTCACAACCTAGGGACATATAGAACATCCGATAGTCTCTACATTTGCGTGAACCAAGGGTAGAGAAATGTTTCCAATCCCCGAATCAGTATATGAAGAATCATCTCCCAACGAAACATGATTTTTCGATGGCGTGTCCTCATTGAAATAAACCAGTCTTCTGTGGCTGGTCATGTGTCGAGTGGCTTTAATCAACATACCGTACATCACTAGATGACGTGGATGGTTCACTTGATCGAAGTGAACAAGAAGTCTTCATTGTCCGATGTTCTTGTTGCTCAAAGCAATATTACTTGGCTTTGGTGGGTCTTCTATTCCAGCCCCTTTTTCTCGCCCGTGATAGTTGTGAGAATGTCCTTGTAAGATTGTTGTTGTTGTGGTCTAGAGTTGCTTGATGAACCTTTCTTATAAGTGTTATACCAACAATCTTTGTAAGTCATGTCCTCTTTTGCAAATTGGACATCGCTTCTTCTCGTTGATTGTCCCCATGATATCGATTTCGATGTGGGGATTTTCGATAGGATTTAGGTTTTCCTTTACCTTTTCCTTTCCATTTTTGATGTGAAGACAAAGTGCCTCTCCTCTTCATCATCCTTATTGTGCATTGCATTTCCTCTTGTTGTAGAGGTTTACTAGCTTGTCAAAACTAATTGTCGTATTCGACAAGTTTAGAGTTGTGACAAAAATGTGGTAAGAAGAAGGAGAGATCTCTAGAACAATGGGAACGAGAGATTCATCTTTGACCTCTTCTCCTAGGGCTAGAAGTGAAGCCCTCAACTCGCAACTCTTCTTAGAAGGCTTCAATTTTCTCATTCGCTTGAACTTCAATGTATGTAATCGACTCGCAAATTTGAGTATGACATTCTTGTTCTTGGCCTATATATATTGTGCTCACTTATCCCATGCTTCTTTTGCTGATGTGGCATCTCGAATGTGGGCTTGCACATCATCGACACTCCAAACAAGATGATGAGTTTTGCTTTCGATCCGCTTCTATCAAACTGTCGTTGTTGTTGTGTTACATCGTTTGGTGATCTAGTTAGAGTACCACCACAACAAGCCGATTTCTTCAAACTCAAGTTGTGTCTTTATTTTTGTCTTCCATGCAAAGATAGTTGCTTCCTCCGAGCAATTGTGAATCCTAAGAAAAATTGGGGGCATTGGTGCCCATTTTGCAGAGATCACCGATGGTGGTTTGGCTCTTATCACTCCAGTATTAGGTCTCCCAATCTATATACCGTCATCCGATATACCGAACCTTTCTATATACGCACCCTTCCGATATACCCGCGGTACGTGGAAGAAGCTCGCCTTTTCTATACCCATGCAGACGTGAAAGAGGCGTTAACGTACGTGAAAGAATTCAATACGTGGTACCAAGACAAGATCTTGATGGGGTCTCTGTGTGATTATTGACATCGCTCAAAGAAATATCCTCATACGCGCGCGTAACTTCGCTATATATACTGGATAATTTCTCGGCCGGATTTATGTCTTGCAATCATTCACTGATGGATGGGATGGTTCATAGTGTGTGCACTGTGACCTTATTACTCCCCGTCGATTTAAAGGGACGATGCCCTGACGACGTTGTTGCAGCTATATTAGGCATTAAGTGCAGTAGTAGTCACGACGGCTTTACCCGTAAGTGCTTCCCAGAGGCACCGTATATACCGAACGCTGCGAATGAGATCTAGGATCTCGTGAGTGTTACAGAACCAATTTTTTATTATTTTTGATGACAATTCTGCCACTTTTTGAGCAGTTACAAAGTTTGCAGTTGACTATGACAACCTGTAAATTAGTACAATATGCAGCAGTATACAATTTACATTCAAAAAACTAGACAATTTGAATGGCAGGCAAAAATTTCTGTTTCGCGGGTCCTGGTGGCCTCCTGAGCCCAATACGACCCAAAATGCTAAAAATTGCAAAAAAATAGCTGAAAATGCAATTTTTAGATGGGTCTCCTTTTGCAAAAAATGTCCAAAATGAAAAACCAGGCCGAATGGGAGAAAAAAATTTTTACCCTAAATTAGGGATTTCTCCGCTAAATTTAGTTAGTTATAACTAAATTCAAAAAATCTGCTAAATTTAGCAGTTCCGCCAAAAATTTCACCAAATTTGGTAGTGGGTGAGGGAGGGGGATTTGACCCCTTGACCTCTCTTGATGGGAAGTGTCTTACAAAAGTTATGCTAGCCACTTGGGCGGCTAAGCTAAACAAGTATATATAAAGAGAAATTTATAATTAAACACTTCCAAACTGTAAAACCATACCTTTTCATAAAACCACGGTTTTGGAAATCCGGTTTTGAGTGAATTTTCCAGCAAAGAGAAAAGCAGACCAGTGGTTTTTGAAGGTGGTTTTGCGTGAAAGAAGGTGGTTTTGACTGTGTATAGCACTTCTATCAATTTTCTCCCCTCCTTTGAGCTTGCAATCTCTTCCTTGGTGGATTCTATCCTCCTCGTGCTTGAATTGCAAAGACTATACATGGTTTTACATAGATTTAATGGCGGTTTTGAAGAATTTGATTGTGGTATTGCAAGGGATGGGGCTGGGAAGTTGCAGGAGGCAACTCTGGCTCTCCTTGCTTGCAAAAGCTTCTCCAATGCTCCTCAACCTCTTCTGCAATCCTCAAATCTCCTTCAACCTGCTCTGAAACCAAATGTAGATTGAGAAACAGGGACGGAAGCCTGTATAATTTATTAATCTCAATCAACCAAAAAATTACAGAGAATGGGCTGCAATATTTATAGATATTGCACAGCCAAATACACACAGGAGATTAAGTTGCACAGGTGCAACCAAATTCCAAAATGCACAAGCTTCCAATAACATCCGGGAAGCACAAATGAATAAATACAAATATATTGTTCAAAACAATATAACTGTATGAATAAAAGACAAATATGGTTTATAACAATACATAACAAAATAACCATTATTATAAAATTAATTAAATAATTAAACTATGCATAATTAATATTAGGATAATAATATTTTATCCTACAAAAGAATGTGTCTTGTTATTACAAGATCTCGCACCTCTATAACCCATGATACACAAGGACCGTAGGCTCATTGATCGATCCATGAGGCCATTGATCATGGGGTGCACCTGCACCAGCATTGCCACTAGTTCTAAGAGTGATGATCGCCATTATGAGGAGCGCAGATGGAGGCATGCACGGAAGGGGTTTTGCAGAAAATTTCGTGGTCATGGTAACCATGGAGGAGGAAGGAGTGAGTTCCTGTGTGGAACCTGTTTCAATTATGGGTCTACAAAGCATTACAAATGAGAATTCTTGGAACTGCATTATAAAGGCTCATGGTGTGGAAAGAAGCATAAGTACGAGGAGTTCCCGGAGTTGTTTGAGCACATGAATCAGTAGCACAGAAAGACAAGGGCACTATAATGGTCAGTATTAAGAAGGTAGACACACAGTGGATGCCACGGGTAACACAAGATGTAGGTTTGGAGCATGTCTTGGTAACAACAAGAGTAGAAGCCACACGTGCACAAGAGATACCAAGGTAGAAGAACCTAGTTTCGAGGGAGGAAGTAGTTCATGGAAAGTACCCAGACCCTACACATCAAAAGGAGGTATACCAAGATACCATGGATGTTATTCAGAGTTTACAAGGGGAAATCTAGTGTCTAAAGGAGTAGTCCAGGAGGGAGGAACAACAGAGGAGATTCGAGGTGCAAAGGATGACCTGGATGAGGTCAAGGAGGTGTGTAAGATGTTGAGGTCAAGGAGGTGTGTAAGGAGGCAAGAGAATATCATTCCCCTGCTAGGATCATGGTTGAGAGAGAAGGTACCATGCACTTTGGAGGAGAGCGCGAGAGGTAGGTCTTGCATGCAAACCTTCCCCCTCATAGCCTTGACTATGACAAGGAGATTAGATTGAATGTGGTCAGTAGATGGATGGCTCCTTAGTAATATCCTCATTAACACAAGCAAGACGAGGTTAATGTTATAACTTTGGATGCATGGCATCAAATGCGAAGACTGCATTACATCCATCTTCGATTGTGATGTATATGCAAAACAAGACTAAGGTGATGCCCATCGGTGTCTTAAAGGATGCGCTTATCACTATCTAAGGAGCTAAGTTTTCATCGGGACTTTGAATTCTTAGCGTCGCACGAGGCAAATAATTTTATAGCACTTAGGCACCGATGGTGTTACAAGAACAATGTGAACCTTTGATTCAACAAAGGGTACATCAGCTTTGAAAATAAGAAGGAATGGGTCATTATACCCCTGGCTGATGGGAAGTTGATGCCCTATACCTTGAACCCCGGGAGAAGAATTTCAGTGACGTAATATATGTGTGCTCAATGGGGACCAGTGGATAATACATCCTACTAACTGAGTCATCCGGTTTGAAGATGTTCATTAGGAAAGTGATACCACCAGTCTAGCATGTGACAATTAGGTGCATGGAACTTATGAATTAATGGGATGGTAGTTGAGAGGGTCAGTGACCAAGGTAACAAAGGCACGCATAGTCCGGCACCTTGGAGGAAAGGATTTTCCTACGTATTCAAGAGGAGCCTTCCCTGAGATCTTTCTACAGGAGGTGGAAGCTTAGTGGAAGAATGAGAAGGAATGGAGGGGGATGTTAAGTTATGTCCTACTCAGCACATATTTGCTGTGGTGGGCTACACATCAGGAGAGCCTTTTGGAATGGTGCGAGGTAAGAATTGCTCTCTCTATCAAATTCTCTAGAGCAACATGCCCACTACCATCAAGGACTACCATGGGAAGGATCCCACCTCTTTCCATATCTAGGAGTGTGAGAGGATCTAGAGAGAAGGTGTGGAAGCTTTTCCACCATCCCTCTAGGTGCACAAGTTGTATTCTACACTGCAGGGTTACGCGCGCATGGTAAATTCATTTGGAGACACACCACCATGCATGTGAATTGGAAAGAGCTCACAGATGACCTCATTTAAACCTTTTAATATCGTAGTACTAAGCCATCTTGATAAGGCCTTACAGGATATCAAGGGCCTTATCATGGGGGATAGTGCCATGGCGGAGGATAGGCTATTGGAGTTACTAGGTGGACCAGGTTTGGAGGTGCGCTTTGAAGAAGAAGTAAAGGAAATAGAAGAGTTACATCTTGAGCAAGCATGTTTAGAAAAGGAGAAAGGGAAGTTGGTGTATGTGATTTATGGGAGGAAGTGGATATCTTGGATGTTAGCTATTCTCGCAGGGACGCGCGAGGTAGTGGACAAAGTGTTGATACACACGTGCATGCCTATCATGAGCCCTTAAAGACAAAGAAGGTCAACATCGGTCCAAGAGAAGAACCTAAGAAAGCTATTATTGGAGATTATTGATTGGATAAGGAAGTCTCTAAGATCATTGATCTGTGTGAATTTGAGGATTTCTTCCCGTGCATGTACCATTAGCTCAAAGGCGTTCACCATTCCTTGGGGAGATGAAGATAAAGCTGAAGGATGGTGTGCACCCGGTCAAGAAGAGACCCTACTGGATGAATCCTAATTTGCACATAAATGTTAAGGAGGAGATAGAAAAATGATAGCTTCTGGGATCATTGAAGTAGTGGAGGAATCGAAATGGGCAAGTTCGATGGTAACCAAAGATCAAGAAGGATGGGCGATTAGGATCTATATGGATTATGGGAGCTGAACACGGTTTTGTTATTGATCCTTTCCCAACCCCCTTCACCGAAGAGATTTTGGAAGGATTCGTTGCTAGCACAAAATCTATTCCTTTATAGATGTATTTTTGGGGTACCACCAAGTCCAGTTTACAAATGAAGACCAAGAGAAGATAACTTTCACCACCGAGTGGGGAAGTTTTCATATACGGTCATACCCTTTGGGTTGAAGAATGCACCTACTATTATTTTGTGCATAGTGGTGCAAATGTTTGAGAGACTTCATCCATAATTTTCTTCAGGTCTATTTGGATGATTGGACGGTGTATGGTCTAGTAAAAGACCATTGTGACAATTTGAGGTTAGTGCTTGAGAGGTGTAGACAAGATTAAGGATATCCCTCAACATTAATAAATGTGTATTTGCTACACCCTTCGCACGTTATCGGGGCATATCATATATAAGAAGGGATTTTTCATAGATCGCACTAAAGTTACTGGTTATTATGGGGTTAGGGAGCCTACTAGCCGAGTCTTTGTCTTGCGCGGATTACTTGGGCATATGGGTTATTACAGAAATTCATCAAGGGGTATGCCAAGATTGTCGTGCCTTTACAAGAGCTGCTCAAACATAAAATTTCCTTCCATTGGGGGAGAGGCATAGTAGAGGGTGTTTGATACATTAAAGGATATTCTTGTCACCATACCTATACTATGTTTTCCCTCTGGGACAAGCCCTTCCATGTCTATGTAGATGCCTCGGGAACCGCTATTGGAGTAGTGCTTCAACAATCGAGTGTGAAGGAATTGTTGATCATCCTCTATGTTTTGCAAGCAAGAAGTTGACACCAGCAGAGAAGAATTACACCATGGTCGAGCTTGAGGCATTGTCAATGATCTACGCACTTTTCAAGTTTAGACAATATCTGTGCAACACCCTTCATGTTTTACATTGACCACATGGCATTAAATTATTTGGTGAACAAGCCCGTTCTATAGGGGCGCATATGTCGGTGGGTGTTGTTGTTTCAAGAGTTTGAGTTCACCATAGTAGTGAAGCCTGGGAAAAGCAATTATGGACCTGATCATCTGTCAAGAATTGATTCAGGGAGGACACACAGAGTATTGAGGAGACAATGCTAGATGTGAAATTTTTAGGTTACGGTGCGTGCCCTTAGATTTGGAGGAGATTGTGGTATTTTTAAAGGAAGGTGTGGCACCGGAAGGAATGAAGGCATTAGAGAAGAAGCAGCTAGCCATACACATCGTGCCCTACATGTTGATCAGTGGAGACTTATACAAGTTGGGATGTGATGAAGTGTTGTGCAGGTGTGTATTAGAGCATGAGCACCTCACCATCATGGAGGAAGCACACAGAGGAAGTGCAGTGGACATTATGTAGGTGATGCCACCACACATAAGATATTAATGGTAGGTTTGTGGTGGGAAACCCTGTACAAGGATTGTAAAGACTATTGTAAAGCGTGTGACCATTTTCAGCACATTGGCAAGCTAGGAAAGAGAGATGAAATTCCTTTGCGCCTATAGCTAGCACAAAACCTTTTGAAAAGTGGGAAATAGACTTTAAAGGACTTATTGCACTAGCAAAGACGTAGGACCTGGTCATGCTATATCATCACTTACATGGATTATCCGACAAGGTGGGCAGAGGCATTCCCTAACTAAAGATCATGACAAAGAGCCATAGCGGAAAGATTCTTGTGGGAGAACATTATCACAAGGTATGGATGTTCTTTGAGTTTAACCAATGATAGGGTTACTCATTTCTTGAATGAGACCACGAGATCCTCTTATCGGGAATTCATGGTGGCTCATCACAAGACTACACCCTATCACCCACAAGCAAATGGAACCGCGGAAGCATTCAACAAAATACTGAGTCATACCTTGACCAAAATTTGTGATGTCGGCAGACAAGATTGGGATGATAAAGTATCAGCATTGTTATGGGCTTATAGGACAACTTATAAAAGGTTAAACAAATCCACACCATTTCAATTGGTGTTTAGTGTGGAAGTTGTTCTACTGTTAAATTCATGTTACCTTCTCTACGAATAGCACATGCGGGAGGAGGGTTAATGATGAGCAAGCACCTTTGGAAGACATAATTGATGAGTTAATGAAGCTAGATGAGAGACGATCACTTGCCGTGTGGAGCCAACATAAGATATAGCAAAGTAAAAAAAGGCTTGGCATGATTGCCACATAAGAAAAAAAGAATTTTGAAGTTGGAAAGATGGTCTTACTTTATGATTCTAAATTTTTGTGCCATCCCGGGAAGTTGAAAGTCCATTGGTTGGCTCCTTACATAATCTCATACACCCTTGATTTGGGTGGGATCCGATACAAGCACTAGATGGGACGAAGTTACCTGGACACTTCAATGGGAGTAGACTAAAGCCCTACCGTAAATAAGTCTTCCCAAGTGTTCGTAAATAAGGTAGTTTTTCCAGTTAGTTTAGAATTTTCCTTTATGCATTTCTTTTCTTATGTTTCCCTTTCATGTTTTTGTTTTGTTTTGCGCCTTGGGCGCCGGTAACCTTATTACTAATTTTTGAGAATCTATGAGTGCGCAGAGGACCATGCATCATTTTAGTGTGGGTGGAGTAATGTGAAGGAGTGCATGGTTAAAGTACCAAGGTGGTTTGTGTTAAAAATTCTGGTTGAATGGCCCTATTGAAAGAGGTGTATGGAAAGAAAATATGGAAAAAGGATGGTTGGTGTCAAGATAAAGCTACTTTAGATCCCACGTACAAAGGAGGAGAAAGCGCATTAAGCAACACGAGGTAGGCGAGAGCAAAAATCAGGATAGAAGAAGTTCCTTCGGTGCTGGTTATGTGTGTGCAAGAGTCTCCTGTCATGTTGGATTGGTTACACACTAGAAGGTTGGAGGATTGTCTACACAAGTTCGGTGTGTGAGGAAAAGCACTTAAGTCGTGGTTTTTTGAAAAAGCCACATTAAATGAAAAAGTAAGATGGTAGGTGAAGTAGCACTTAATGCTCAAAAAGGAAAAACTATAAATAAAGGGTCAAGGCACTTCATTTTTACTTTGCATATAAGGAGAATGAAGTTATTTTGCAACTTTTCAAACTAGGGCTTCCAAAACTCGATCCATGTGAAGAAAACTATGGAGCGATCAAGCGTGAGTAACTAGTATGGATTTACGAATCAGATGAAGGGATTTCACAGGTGTAGGAGAAGTTGTGAGAAGATGTCATCTTGTGAAAGGAGTATCCTAGTTAGGGTTTGAAGAACTAGGGCACGGGTTTAAATAATTTTCTTCACAAGTTCGAGATCTAAGGTTCTGGATACCAAAATAAAAGAGTAACACGAAGTGATTGAAGTGGGAAGCAGGACTCTAGATAATGGCACCCAAGAAACCAGCTAGTACACCCAAGAAGGGCAAGGGAAAGGGCAAGGGCAAGTAGCAATAAATTGAAGCAAACATAAATGAAGAGTGGTATGCAAGAAATGCAGTACCCAGATGGAGTGTTGTTGGGGAAGGAGTGGGAATCCCATCTTAGGGACATGTTTGTAAATGATTATAATCATCAGACAAGCACAATCGAAAATGAGTCTAGCACTAGATTTAGTGTGCCCAACAAACAAGAGGACACTAGAGGGTTTTACCATATATAATCATGATGTGAAGGTAAAATTAGAGAAGGCAGGGTTATTACAACTCTTTGAGTTGCCCTACTTTGGGAAACATGAGTGCTTATATCAGTGGATGATGTTGCATACATACATGAGGACTATATCCACTCCTGCAGATGCAAGATGCACATAACTCCTCACCTAATTTCACATCTCACAGCCTCATCTATGAAGGAGATAGTTTGGAGGATGATTTGATTGAAAAAGAAGTGATTAAGGAAACTATCACCGCTTTTGCATGTAAAAAGGGGTCAAGGTATTATGATGTCGCAGATATCAAGGATCTAGTAATGAAGATGGCTGCGCACCTAGTGTCAAAGCTAAATGGCAGGAGAGATGGACCCAAGTCAATAAGCCATGGTTGAATGTCTGCAAAGATTTTAGAGGGAACCATCTATAATTTGTCCGCATTCATCGCGGATGAAATTATCAACTACGCGAAGGAAGGTGACAGGATCCTTTTTGGAAATGTGTTGCTAACCATTGTGTTTTCAGAGATCTGGGGTACTGTGATGTATCGATAAGTTTGTATGGGAGTGTCTTGATGAAAACCCTCACCGACCAAAAAGGTTTGAGAAATGCATGTTGTTACAAATCAGCAGCACCCTCGGATGCAAATCAAGGTTCTAAGTTGATGTTTAGGGCATCCAGTGTGATTGCACAACATGAAACCTCTCTCCAAGTGTGGGACTTGCAAGATGAGAGAGGAATCTCTATATTAGAGGTTGGTTCCTCAAACTCCTCTCGATTAGATCTATTATTTACACAACCGGGCAGAGGTTTAGATCCTAATTTTATCCTAGATTGCAAGGAGACAGGGATAAGAAATGCAAAAATTGAAACTAAACTAATGATGGTGATGCACCAAAGGAGTGGTGAACATTTTTGCTCATGCAAATAGACACAAATCAGAAATTGGAGCATAAAACATCATGCACAAAGTTGATAAGTCAGTAATCAAAGGTTTGAAATGAAACAAACAACACATGCAAAGGACCTGAAAGCATTCACAGAGCTCCGCATTGTGATTTTCAACATCAAAATCCTTGCATTCCAACACCAAAGAGGAAAAAAAAGGCCTCATTATAATCCCTAGAAGGTCCGATACTTCTAAAATCACTTTTCAAGATGAAAATAGAAGCTTGCGTGCAAAAAGTGTTCCACTTTGAAAAATGAGCTAAATCAGTTTTTTAGAGTGCATGGGTCGAACCAGGAGAGAGAAAATGTGAAAAAACATGGGAGCCATTCCTCATTGACCAAAATGCATTAAAAATAGCATGGGTGACCCTGATGCACCCATCCCCGACATTTTTGACCATACTGAGAAGAATGCAACCCATTTTGCATTAAAATTGGTTGTTGAAACGCGCCTTCTCATCCAAAGCGCATACATAAGAAGCGTTTTTTGATTTCTCCCTCTAAATGAACCAAAATTCAAAATTGACCATGGAATCATGTAGAGAATTTTACCATCTTTCCATTTATATAAAGAACGTGAAAATCGAGCTTTGGATCGAAAGTTATGGCCGTTTGAAGATTTAGGGCAAAAAAAGCACCCAAAACGGATCGGCGGGAAAACAATTTGAATTTCACCTCTTTTTTGCATTTGGAAATTTTTTTGAAAATCCCGCACTCCGCCACCTCCTAGGACACGTGGTAGCTTCCTATTGGTGTGGGCTTCAAGGGAAAAATTTCCCACAAAACTCCGCTGAGCCATAACTTGAAAAATATGAGGAGTTAGGAGGAAAACTTTACCTTTCTGGAAAGATGAGAGAGAGCTCTATCCAATGGTGTCATTTCCAGAAAGATTTGAGTGCCTAAAAATAAAAAAATGGAGACTGAGGCACAAGAGAGGTAAGAACACAAGGAGTTAGCCATCCAAAATGAGCAGGGGCACATTTTGGATAACAATTTTGGTGACTCAGAGGGGTCATCTACTGCTAGATGAAAATACCAGTTGCCTGAAGTAGTCCATTGGGCATGGAGTCATCAAATTTTCTGTTTGGAACCCCAACTAACTTAGAATGTTGCAAGGAGGAAGATGGAATATCACCTGATGGAAGCAAGGACTGTAAAACATCTCCAGGGACAACAAGCTATGCCAAAGCACTTAGGGAAAGCAAAACTAACCTACAGAAAACAATGTGCACAAGCACTTGAAGGAATGGAAACCTAAGCTAATATTTACAAGGTGGAGAATTTCCCTTTAGAAGCAATGCTTGAGATAGATTCCATTGACTGGAATCTACAGTTCTTCACCATCCAATGAAGATAATTGGAAAGCATTGTTGTTCTTGCACTTTGTGACCATGTATGGGCCACTCCAAATGGCATCAAATTTTGAATGCCTTCCCGGTTTTGCTCTATTTGCATCCCATTTTAACACTAGATCTCCAACCTAGAAAGATCTACTCTTGGCCTTCCTGTCAAAGGTCTTCTTGATCAAAGCTTGATCCTTCTCCATTGCTTGGGATGTCTCGATTCGATCTCTCAAGCTCCATCAACTCGCATATCTCACCTCCATGCGCTCAAATTCCAACAGCTCCAATCTGTTTCATGAGTTCCAAAGTTGGCAACTCAAGAGACATGGGCAAGATTGCTTCTCTTCATAGACAAGCCTAAATGGAGAGTTACCTGTGGATCTCTTGGGAGTTATCCTATCAGCCCATAAGGCTGATTTCAGTTTGGTATGCCAAGACCTCTGATTCTCATCAAGAGTCCTCCTAATTATTCTCAACAAGTTCTTGTTTGTAGACTCACCTGGCCATTACCTTCGAGGGTAATAGTTTGATGAAGTACTTAGGTAGATCCCGTTCTTGACATTCCACTCGGTCACCTTAGATCCAATGAGTGCCAATGCATTATCTGAGATTATTGTAGCAGGTATGCCAAATTTGGTTACTATACCCTCATAGAAGTCTAAGATGCTAGACTCATTTGCCTCTTTGAGTGCTACTGCTTCATCCACTTGGTGAAGTAGTCTCAGTGGTCACAAAATCCATTTGTGCCCTTGGCTTGAATTGGGATTAATGACTCAATGAAGTCCAAACCCCATTGCATGAATGGCTGGTCAACCGAGATTCGATGCAATGGAAGGGCAGCAAGTCTCTCTTTACCCGTGAAGAATGCACAATTCTTGCACCTTTGATCCACGCAAAGCAATCACCTGAAAATCTTGGGCCAATAATAACTAGCCTTCATGATTTTTAGAGCTGTCACTCTTGGTTCATAATGACCACCAGCTTGTCCACCATGGAACTCTTCCAACACCCTATGAATCTGATTTGTGCTAATGCATCTCAAAGCACTCCATTCACATCTTTCTTGAACAAAACTCCATCCACTATGGCATATGGGACAGCCTACAACTCAAGTGTCTTCTTTGGGTTTTGTTCATCTCCGAGGGCATAGGCTTGTGCTTAGGAAGTGCATTATAGCTTGGGTCCAGCAAGGAGTGGGGACAACATTATTTTCTTCTTGAGTGCCATTTTGGCTCATGGCTGTCTTGAAACTGTCAAAACAGCCTCTTCTTCATTGCATACATACTTTTTTTCTTCCCCAAAATCAAGCCGCTCACACAATCCTTTTCCTCTTACAATCTTGGTGAGCTTGATCTCAATGTCATACTCCATGACATGAGTGATCCAACTTGCCCTTTTCTCATTCAAATCCTTGTTGAGGAGGAAGTCTTTAACCCCAAAGATGAGAGACCAGCAACAATGGACCTTGTTGTTTGAGACTATATGCTTGAATTTCTTCAAGCTTCGACATTCGCAAGTACATGCTTCTCAATAAAAGAATACCTCACCTCATAGTCATCTAGGCTCTGGCTGAAGAAAGAAATTGGCTGCTCATCGTTGTCCTTGTTCTGCTGTACCAAAATGGTAGAAATAGTATCATTACCTCCAAATGCATAGAGGATGAAATCCTTGGAGAAGTCCGGGTTGATGAGAGTTGGTGCTTGAGAGATGGCTTCTTTGATTGCTTCAAAACTCTCCTTGCCTTCTGTCCACTTGAAAGCCATGCTTTTCTTTAACATTTTGGTGATAGGTTTGACAAGGGCTGTAAAATCTGGGACAAACCTCCGAACAAAGTTTATCCTCCCCAAGAAACTCTAAAGGGCTTTCTTGTGGCTTGGAAATGGTAGTGCTCTTATGGCTTCAACCCTCTCTAGATCAATTTTTAATCCTTCTTTGGAGACAATATGGCCAAGGAGCTTTCCTTCATGTGCAAGAAAGATACACTTCTTAGGATTCAAAGACACTCCAAATCTCCCCGCACCTCATGAAGACTTGTCTCAAAATGAGAGAGGTGGTCTGCTACATTTTAGAAAAACAATGATATCATCAAGTTATATCAGCACCATGTTGTTAATCAAACCTTTCAACGCCATGTCCATTTCTCTTTGGAAGGTAGCACAAGCGTTGGACAGCCCAAATGGCATTTTCCTCGTATGCATAAGTTCCCCATTTGGTTTTGAAGGCTATCTTGAACTGGTCTTCTTCCTTCACCATAATCTGATTATAGCCTGAGTAGCCATCAAGTAGTGAAAACCTCTCGGAGCCAGCCACAACTTGCAAGATTTTCTCCATGGAAGGGAGTGGGTAATGGTCCTTGAGAGATGCTCTATTCAAGTCTCTAAAGTCAACACACAATCTGATCTCTCCACTCTTCTTTCTGACTGGAACCAAGTTGGCAACCCAACTAGAATGCTTGATTGGGAATATGATCCTTGACTCAATCAGCTTGTTCAATTCTTTCCTCATGAGAGGCTCCATGTGTGGATTGACTGGTCTTTGTTTCTGCCTGACAGGCTTAGTATTTGGATCCAATTCAATGGTATGCTGAGCTAAGTTGGGATTGAAACCTTTCAAGTCTTCATAGCTCCAAGCAAACACATCAGGAAACTCTTGACACAATTGCATAAACTCATACCTTTCTTATTCAGTTGTCATCTTTCCAATTTGCAATGGTTTGTTCTCTTCCACCAAGATGGATACTGAATCCTCTCTCTTGACCTGAATGTTTGCTTTCTCCTTCCTAAACTAATCATTGGGATTAAAAATGGACTCCAAAGTGATAAGTCCCTTGGGCAGCTTGTTAGTTCTCAGCTGTACCACTTGGTCACCATACTGCTGTTCCAATTTTTCTTGATTCTTAGCTAAGAACTCAGCTTCTTCTTCGCAAGAAATGGATGATTTGCTTGTCATTTTCAAACACTTGCCAACCGACATTGTTATTCGGCATCTGAATGCCTCACAATCATGTGGATGTTTGGCTATACCTTGTCTTGTTGAATGCTTTCCACAATGTCAAAGGCTGCCCCTCATCGCTGCAAGCTTTGTCAAAGCAGCTTGGTTCTCTTTCCTAGGATGGATTTGATGCCAAAACCTCAAAATCTTCCATGAGGTCCCATACCCTATTCTTGTAGCACTTGAGTAGATCATTCTTGACAAAGATGTTGTCCCTTGACCTGATTTACAATCAATTCACTGTCACCAAAGACTTGCAAGTTCTTTATTCCTCTCTTTATTGCCTAATGCATCCCCTGCACCAAGGCTTCATATTCAACAAAGTGTTATTGGAGCATGCAAACTGAAATCTAAAAGCTGAATAGTACTTTACTCCTTGAGGTGAAACAAGCATAGCTCCACCTCCCGCACCTTGTCTACTCCTTGATCCATCAAAAACGCTGCCATACCTCATTGTCATCCTTATGGTTTGGCTTGGTGATGCTAGGAATGGGCTGATCTTCTTCATGTGTAATAGACCCCTAGCTCGATTCTTCTACTTCTTGATAAGGATCAAAATCATGTACCTTATTTGCCCATTCATCAAGAGTTAGATCCGGGATGCTTCCAACCTCGTGTCACTTCATCAATGCTTGGGTGATCTTCTTGATCAAATGATGAACAATTGGCATTGATCTCGACTTGGAGTGTAGGGCTCAATGTGGAAGTTTGCAATAGGTTCAGACCTGATTGTAGCTTTGGTTCCATACCTCGCTCGAACAAAGCATGTGTGACCTAATCAGCGGAAAATATCCTCCAATCTTGGCATGAAGTCCCTTGACAAACATAGGGCAAAGAGTGGTGGAAGGTCTATAACTCGATACATCTTGTAAAACAACAACATTTGGACATGCATGCAAGGTAAGGCTCAAGTTCTAATCACTCCAACTATTGTTATTCTTTGCTGTCCCATCCACCGCACTACCCCTTTGGATATGGTTTCATACTAGAGCCCTAATTTGATCAGATATTTGTTTAGGCATCACCGAGCTACTTGCCCGGAATCAATCATGCAATTGTGCACTAATTGGTTTCCAATGATTAATGAGACATAAAAGGAGGGGGCTTCAAAATTTTACCTTGCTTTATCCTCTATGATTCCCCTCAGCCGGGGCAAGCATTCGTGAGCACTTTCTCTTGCATCCGAACTTACTGATTCGAAGTTGGCCAATCCTTCATGGTAACTTGTAGCAAATCTCTTTGGCCTCGGGATAGATAGGGATTCCCACATTGATATATTTACATTTGTCTTCTTCATCCGATCAATGATAATGAATGGTGATGAAGGATCACTTTGTTGTCCCTTGGTTGGCACATTCACTCCTTGCATGTGGGCAACAACAACGGTATTTGAGTTGGTCTAGGAGCTATTCTTGGCTGCCCTTGTGCATTTGAAATTGGATTTTGTTTTCTAAACATTTGTGGAGCCATGGAAGGTTGTGGATTGGTTGGAGCTAATGGCTTCTTCTTCACCCAAATTCCTTCTTTTTGACCTTGTGTTGGCTGCAACACCTTGAGAGACTACTTGATTCATGCCACGTAAATCTTCTACTTACCAGTTTACCAACATGGTGTCATTTGGGGTTGATTGCTGTTGGAATGTTTCTTGTTGTTGGTTGTTTCCTTCACTGCCCTCACCCTCCACACCAATAGTTGTCACCATTAATGCTTGATTCAAAGCACCATGAAGCACATGGATTGGTTGTGAGGTTCATTGCATGGAAAACACCAATCATACTCCTGAGAAACATTGTTTTTGTTGGCACCAATGCCTTAGAGGCAGATATGGCATTAGGATTATAGGGCTGAAATGGTCTATTGGCAGGGAGGCCTTGTTTGATTTATATTTACAGCTGGATTAGGAGGTCTTTTGGTTGGTATGGCTGCCTGTTAGGCTGAGCTTGGGGCTGATAAGAAGGTCTAAAACCTTGGGCTTGTTTCCTCTTGAGAGTAACCAACTCATTGCCTAGGTTTTGCAATTGCTTCATGACTTCTTGAAGCTCATTTGGGGCACTTGGAGATGAAGTAGAAGCTTCATTTGAACTCTGATTTCTAGGAGTGGGAGAAGGAGCCAAATTAGGTGCTTGATTAGTGTTTGGGCTCTCTAAACTCGGAAACAATGGCATGGGAGGTATAGGGTCTAGTTTTCCAACTTGGATCAAACAATTTTCAGCCCTAATGGCAATGCTATAAGCCATAGGGATAGTTATGCCTCCCATGGACTGAATCAACATAGAAATATCAGAATTTAGAGCTTTGAGGTAGTAGAGAAAAGCACCTTCTACTACTGGCCTGACTGCCACTGGAATTCTCTCCCAAGTCTTTTGAAATCTGAAATTGAAATCGCCAATTTGCTCATTGGGAGCTCTCTTGATGGTTGTCAGCTGCTCCAAAAGAGACAAGTTGTCTCCCTTCTCTCCAAATTACTCATGAAGTGCTATACATAGCTGGTTCCAATTTGTGATAGAACCAGCTCCAAGGCTCCTAAACCATTGCAATGCCTTCCCTTTGAATGAAGATGCCAGCAATTTGACAGCCACTTGCATCTCATTGATTTCATGAATTGCACAAAGGTTGGCAATGTCTTTAACATGATCACCTGGAGTAGTCTGATTCTCTCCAGTGAAGTATGGAATGTTTTTCAAGGCTGTAATTAGAATTCGATGTTGTGCATTGAGGGAAAGTGAGTGTTGCCTGTGAAATTGACATAGGGGTTGTTTTGTGCCATTCTAATTGGTCTTAAAACCCTTGTTGATGAATGAAAGGCCTACTGTGGAGGAGTTGAGAGAGTTCTATTTGGTGGAGATGGAGACCTTTGGATTCTCCTCCCACTTTTCCTTACTCTTAGAGATAACTGCAGATATTCAAACAACGCCTCTTCTTCTCCAGCTCTTGACCTTGTAGTGATTCTTCTCATGAGTTTTCAGGTCTACACTGCTAAAACCAGCTGATTCTTCCCCTTGGAGTCACCAGATGTGTAATTTATAGCTCTTTTGAAGCAAGAAAATTACAGCAGATGCACATCAACTTTGCTGCAATAAAAATGAGACCTCTAAGCTCCCACCGGGCGTGCCAAAACTGTTGTTGCAAATCAGCAACACCCCTGGATGCAAATCAAGGTTCTAAGTTGATGTTTAGGGCATCCAGTGTGATTGCACAACATTGAAACCTCTCTCCAAGTGTGGGACTTGCAAGATGAGAGAGGAATCTCTAGATTAGAGGTTGGTTCCTCAAACTCCTCTGATTAGATCTATTATTTGCACAACTGCAGAGGTTCAGATCCTAATTTTATCCTAGATTGTAAGGAGACAGGGATAAGAAATGCAAAAATTGAAACTAAACTAATGATGGTGATGCACCAAAGGAGTGGTGAACATTTTTGCTCATGCAAATAGACACAAATCAGAAATTGCAGCATAAAACATCATGCACAGGTTGATAAGTTGTAATCAAAGGTTTGAAATGAAACAAACAACACATGCAAAGGACTGAAAGCATTCACAGAGCCTGCATTGTGATTTTCAACATCAAAATCCTTGCATTCCAACACCAAAGAGGCAAAAAAGGCCTGTTAAAATTCTTGGAAGGTCTGATACTTCTAAAATCACTTGCTGAAGATGAAAACAGAAGCTTGTTGTGCAAAAAAGTGTTCCACTTTAAAAATGAGCCAAATCGCTTTTACAAAGTGCATGGGTCGAACCCAGGAGAGAGAAAATGTGAAAAAATGTGGGAGCCATTCCTCATTGACCAAAATGCATTAAAAACAACATGGGTGACCTGACAGACCCATCCCCCGACATTTTTGACCATGCTGGAGAAGAATGCGACCCATTTTGCATTAAAATTGGTTGTTGAAACGTCAGTTCTGTCCATGGGCACGTACTAGAAGTGTTTTTTGATTTTCTCCCTCCAAACTGAACCAAAATTCAAAATTGACCATGGAATCATGTAAATAATTTTACCATCTTTCCATTGATATAAAGAACGTGAAAATTTGAGCTCTAGATCGAAAGTTATGGCCGTTTGAAGATTTAGGCAAAAACAGCCCAAAATGGATCGATGGGAAAAAATTTGAATTTCACCTCTTTTTGCATTTGGAATTTTTTTTTGAAAATCCCCATCTCGCGCCACCTCCCCGGGACATGTGGCAACTTCCTATTCATTGTAGGCTTCCAAGGGGAAAATTTCCCACAAAAACTCCACCGAGCCATAACTTGAAAAATATGAGTTAGGAGGAAAACTTTACCTTTCTCGGAAAGCTAGAGAGAGGTCTATCCAATGGTGCCATTTCCGTAAAGATTTGACTCGCTGAAAATCAAAAATGGAGATTGAGGCACAAGAGAGGTAAGAACACAAGGAGTTAGCCATCCAAAATGAGCAGTGGGGCACATTTTGGATAACAATACGAATAAAATCCTTTGTGACAATATGACAAATAGTGCATAAGGCACGCTTGGAAAATTGGTATACGTGCCTAAGGAAAGCGTTCGTCGGTAGTAGAATGGAGAATTCTCAAACAATCACATGAGCTACTACGGGAGAAGTGGAATTTGTTGTGTACCAGCATTTCTATTTGGGAAGATTCAAACTGTTAGATGGGACATGGAGCCCATGGTGCAAGCTCCCCTTTGCCTTCACAACTCAATACTTCCAAGCGGGAGTAAACAGGTTCAAGGAGTCCAAAAAGTTTAAGTTGGACCTTGGTAATCTGGACTAGGACCATAGGGAAATGCACAAAGGGTTGGTGTACCCAGGCAAGCACGCATACATGGAGTGGTACGTATCGCATGAGGTACAAATGACAAGGCCCATGACTCTGCCCATTGCAAAGGATCTAACGCATGTGTACATTCGCATAAGATTCAAGTTGGAGAAGGGCACATATCTAGAGAATGAGGTATCTATACCTCGGGATACAAGTCACAGTGGGAGGAAAATACCCACACCCAAACGGGAGGAAAGAAAAGATAAAAGAAAATTCCAAGTGTGGTGGAGACACATGCAATCTATAGGAGTGCCTCCCTGACAAGTGCGAACACGTATGTACACACGCAAGAAAAATCCCATAGTAAAAGAAGACTCCGGATCTAGAAAATCCATCAGATAAGGAGTCACATTTGCAGAAGAAGAAGATACATAGTCACCTACACCGAATCCTCGGTTAGGAAGAAGTAAAGGTAGAAGAGGATACCACCTTAGAAGAATTTGGAAGTTTGGACAAGTACATTGGAAAAGGATGGTAGTGAAGAAGAAGTAAGTGGGGAAGAGGATGCGAGAAAGATCAAGGGCTGCCTATTTTTCAATGTACATGATTCGGGATGAGGAAGGAAGAGAAGAAGAACAAGGTTTCCTTTTTGTGTAAAAATGTGGCATAAGGATAGCCAGGTAGGAGGAAGCACCCAAGACATGGGAAAGGATGAGGAGGCTAGCGCACAAAAGAAAGAGGCTCCAAGCTCTACACAGGAGTAGATAGCCAAGGTGGAAGAAGAAGAGGAGACAAGGGACATTGAGACCCTGGTGGAGGACAAAGTGGAATGCAGCGTTTGCTTGAATGATATCAAACAAGGAGAAGGAGGAGAGTGTAGAAGAGGAACACGGCAGCACTAGAGGCCTAGTTTTAACTGTAAGTATACCCAAGGGTACGCACACGGGAGGAAGGAACACAAGAGGGGGATAGGTGAAAGATGGGTTATATTGATGACCCCAATAAAGTGTTTCACATGTGGTTCCGAGTACACTTCTGGTGGAGGAGCTTGTAGGCATGTCATCTTTTGACAAGGAGGCTTCTATCCATGGACAAGGAAGATGATCTCTTGGGCAATTGAGTCCCACCTTGATGAGCCAGAGTTTGAGGTAAGCCACGAGGCAATAATAACATTGCCAGGACCAGGAGAAGATAACCCAGTGGTGGATACCTAGCAACTCTTAGATGAACAACTGTGTAACACACTTAACAAAGTCTTCGTTGAGATAGAGGCTAGAATCTTCGGGTGAAATGATAGGATCAGGGATCTGGAAGGGGATTTGAAGAAGAAAAATGAAGAGCTATCTACAATGACCAAGGAGCTGATCCAAGAAATGTTGATCAGCGCCTAGTGGCAGTGGAGTTGAAGGATGAAAGACCAAGGTGAGCACTATGTACAAGAAAGTAGAATCCATCAACAAGGCCATACTATTAAAGCATCCGGACCTAGCATCACTGTGGAAGTATGGATCTGCCTTGGGATGCTTGGAGGATTTAACAAGGGTCCTTACCATAGAAAGGTGACCACTAGCCTTGGAAAGTATGAAGAAGTTTACGCATGCACTGGAGAAGGAAGATAAGTTGAAAATCATAGCACTCATCATGGAATACAACAAAGTGCTTGTTGATGTAAGGGCCACTTCTTGGACTAACTTTGAGGCCATGTATGATAATTATGTGGACAAAGACAAATTGGTAGGCACCTGGTTGCCACTCATGAAGCGATAACTCAAGGAGTTCTAGAAGAAAAACAAGGGAATAGGGCAGAAAGAGACAAAATCCTTACTGAGGTTGAGAAGAAATCAAAGGCCATTGAAACCTTAAGGGTTTCAATCAAAAACTAGTTGAAGGAGCTATATCCACAGTATCACATGAAGAATGGACGTGCTAGAGGATATATGCAAGGAATTGGAGAAGATCACTAATACCATGAGTGAAGGAGATGGATTAAAATTTGAGGGGTGAGCGCTCACGGTTGGCGACATATCGATGGCATAGGACGAAGTTGATGCTTGGAATAAATTGGAGGCTGACTTGCAAAAGGATTTTCCCAGTCTGTACCAGTATGATTCTTTCACTCTCCCATTCTTTCTTGTTTCCCCATTCTTTCATCCCCTTATTCTTTTTCCTAGGTGTAAGCCTATTGTATTCTTTCTCTCACTAAGGGAAGTGTTCCTATGGAGGGAGAACAGGTGTAATATGGGGTGATGTTGGGCCCATAGAATATTGACTAAGTATAAAAGGCACGTATGCACGTAGGTCCTAGTTGAAGAGAGGAATGCAAGGACAAAGCATGCAAGGAAGGGTTTAAGAAAAGGGTTAAGGAATCCCGTGGCATGTGTGATGCATGCGGATAGAACCAAGGGTTTGGGACTTAGTCAAATTGGGTGTTTGGGGTAGAACATGTGAAAAGCATGACCTGAATGCATGTGGATAAGGTGTCATCCTAGCGACAGGTTGGCCTAGGAAGGAGCATGCCTGCGGTAGAAGCTTCTAGAAGCACATCATGGTATAAAGTGGAAAATGCAGGCCCGGAGGATCATGCTCACATGTAGGACTACACTCAAACACTTGGCATCGATCTAAGGGTGTTGGAAGATGAGTTGGCGATCACAGAAAGGCTATAAATACAAGCACTGTAGAGTAAAAAGAGAGAGGAGAAGAGACTTAGAGAGTGGGTGGAGCTCTGCAGAAATATTGCAAGAACTTTGTTAGTGGGTAATTGCATTTGGGAAAGGATGTATTGGGCAAGGGGATTGTAATTTTTCTTTTGGTAGCATAGTTACATTAGTCCAATTGTAATGCATGACTGTGGTCTACTTCTCTGTGACATTCTGTAAATGGCTCCATGGATGTAATGAGGTTACCAGTTTATATATATATGAATATCAATGATTCTGATGCATACATATTTTCATAGGTTCTCTTTCATTTTATGCTAAGTATGGATTCTTATATACTTCTTTTTGTTATGGTACAAGTTATATAATCTGTTAAGTACTCTATTCTGGAATAACTGCAAGGATCTAGAGGCCGTTCTGAGCTCTATGGTTCTTGTATGTCTTAAATCCTTTTGAAATCTCTTAAACACAAATCATAGATTATTTTTCCTAATAAACTCGCATAAAAGAGAGACTCATCACCCGCGTGTGCCTCCGGTGAGTGTCAAGCATCCGTTGGTTGATAGGTCGGCACACATGGGGTTCCTTTATTTTGTGATAGGGGTAAAAATGACTACATATAGGGTTTTCATTACTCGGATAGATAAGTAAGTGTGGTGAGACATAGTGAACTAGGGCACAAATTGATATGAATTTGCAAAGACAATGGCACCCAAAACATGAAGAAAGCTTCACATGAAGATGGTTGAAGTCAAGAAGGAAGAACCCCTAGAGGATATATACTTAGAAATGTAGTATCCACTTGGAGTAATTAGGGTCCAAACTTGGAAGTCTCAACTTCCCAAGTGTAAAATTAGTGAATACAACCATAGGGCTCTAGGGCACGAAGGAATGTTGAAGGAAGATATGTTGTAGGAGCTTCCTAGGGTGACGAATGAGGAAGGAAAGTGCTTTGGTTGATGACTCGATATGGAATAACTTGGAGAAATTTGGGGTCCTGTAATTGTTCAAACTACCCTTTTGACAAAGCACGTGCATCTATACCAATGTCTCATGTCTAGGGTGCATGAGGATTTCTTTTATTTCACAAGCCATAGTATTTAAATTACAGCTCAACTTATTGAGTGAGTCATAGTAGTGAGGAGTATAGAGAGGACATGGGGTTAAATTCATGTTCTAATGCTAAGATTGATGAATTATCTCTGCAACACTACAATACAAAAAGGGAGGAAGGGCTATTTTTATTAACAACCTCATAGATCTTACAACTAGGGTTCAACTAGATCGGGTCGGTTAGAAGTTGGGTGCCTCGTAAAGGTGGACTAACGTGAACAAAAACTTTTATACATTGCACACAGAATGGTGAACAAGGAACACTACAACATTGTGTAATACATTTTTGATTGAATTATTTAAGAGGAGATAGTGCAAAATGAAGTAGGATCAAAGATAACTTAGGGCTCAATCCTACTTCTCATCATATTTTGGGAGATTGGAGTACCAGATGGCCTAGATGATGATATGTGGGTTTACCCACCTGTAAACAAATACCCTCAAAGTACAATTTTTTAGATATACTGTGATGGCATAATTTTAAATATGTAGAAGGAAATAATTGATATTTATGGTATAAAAGCGCATGGTGGCATTCTAGAATTAATGGTGCATTTCACGTGAATTTCCCATATAGGTTGGGAGTAGGAAAATGTTGCGGTGATGTAACATTATAGCTTTGAATGGTTCAGAATGGAGGATGGGGAGATGGGTCCTTGGTGTAAGCTACCCTTCGCATTCCCCGCATAGTACTTCAAGTGTTCTATGAATAGGAATAAGAACGTGTAGATGTTAACCTTCGATGTTGATAAGGTTAACTTAGATTTGTACAACTTCAAGCGTGCGGTATACATGTATGATGTGAGGCCTCGCATACTTGGAGATGTTAGAACTCGACACACTAGATTTGAGCCCTAGCTGAATGTTACCATTATGGGATTGATAAGCTAAATATTTGTGCAATGAAGACCAAAGACTCAGGATGGAAATGAGATGGAGGTTACACATTATAACTTTCACAACATGGAATATCGGTAGTGCCACCATTGAAGAGAGTGCACGAAGACACCCCGACTAGGAAGAAGCATAAGAGCAAGGTAAAATCGATCATTTGTGATGCAAGAAGATGTACTACACAAGAATAAATAGAAGTGGCATTGTAAAATCTCAGCCAATGTAGTATAGCATGGAGAAGGAAAAATTCAAGCACGGAGGGGTGACAATTTTGTCCAACTCAAAGACAAGTGATGAGTCTAGTTTGGAAAAGAAAGGAGAAACTTTTACGTGAGGAACTTGAGTGCGAGTGGGCTGAGTAGTTAGATAAAAAAATGATGAGGATCGGAAGCAATCACACAACGTAGAGGAGAAAAGAATAAAAATCCATGTAAGGACAAAACAACTATACTTGAGGAGGTACACAAATAAAAGGATACGATGACACTTATGTTATGAGGGAGGAGAAAGGTGCACGAGTTAGGATGAGAGTAGACACCTCTACCCTAAAGAAACATGGGACAAAGATGAAGGTGCAAAGAAAGAGATGGATGCCCAAGTCGCCACATATGGATTTTTTGGATGACCCCAAAAAGGTACTAAGGGCATGTTTCAGAGAATGGTACCAAATGAGAAGTTGTATTCTTGGGAACTAATGGAAAATCATGGAGGAGTGTCACAAACTAGGAATATGTTGAGCTATAACTTGCACAATCAAGGCTGAATAACCCGAGTTCAAGGTAAGTCATAACTCCATCAATGTCATTGAGTTGAAGAATGATCTAGGGAGGAAGTATAAGGTAGTCAACCCCACGTACCTAAGCGATGTAGTCAAATTCTATCTCAATAAGCACATTGTGTTAGGAATGATGTAAAAACTCATATTTTTCTCTTTAAGACCTCAAAAAGTTACTTTTTCTTACACAAAAACCTCCAAATCTAGGTAATTTATTCATTTTCCACCTTTTTGTAACTTGTTACCAAAGTAAACCTTACACATTTTTCGTAGGTTAATTTCATTGTTATTTCACCCTACTCAATTCATTCAAATTAATCAATATGTTCAATAACTCATCTTAATGCAAAACTTCCTTACATGGTTTCTTAAGAAAATACCTCTCGCTACACCCATGAATAGGCCCAATTAAACAATTCAGAATAAATAAATAATATATTCCATTACCCTTTATCAAGTTTGGAGTGGGTGTGAAATTTAGGATTTCATCTCCTAGTTTAAATACCTCTTCCACTAACTTTCTTCCTTTTTTGGCCAAACTCGTAGTAGTCCTGGTAAAGTGGTTTTCCAAGTATGAATTTAGCTACAATGTATTCATTTACAAAATAACAACTTTTGGGGACACCCATTATGTTCTATATCTTGTATGCATACTTCCAACTAGTTCTTATTGGCAAAATTCTCTCAAATTCAATCTTTTAGTTTCTTTCTTGGGCCTCTTAGGTATAATGTCGTGGATTCTTGATGGACTGCTACTAATTACTCATTATTATAGCCCTATTTTTCATTGATTCCCTTGAATAAGATAGAGTAATTTGTGATCATTATTTATACCAAACTCCTACACTTGATTTAACTCCAAGAAGTGTTCTATCTCATTGCTTTGGCCTTCTCTAAGCAATACCGTATTCATAGTCTTTTGGGTACAACGAGTGTTAAGAAGCAAGTCTAAAAATACACACTTGACCCCTAAATACTCTCAATCCTTGCTTACTATGTGAATTCAAACACTCTGATGGGTTCCATCCTCTGTCTTGTCTTTCTTAGGCTTCCTTTTGTAGAGTAACAATTTTCCATTCTTCTTGCTAAATAAACATCTACATGTCAAATAACCACTATCATGATTTTATTCTTTATGCATTGTGTTTCACAAATGATAATAAACATCTTCCATATCATATGGACTCCATACAATGTACTTGAGGATCTCAAGGCTTGACCCTTATTCTATTTCACTAAATCCCTTATTTTCCCTAAAACTCTAAACATGGTTTATCTCATACCCGTGAAGTGCTATCCTGGAAATACAATAAGAAGAATATAATTTCAAATCTTATACCTTTAAACCAAAATCTAACTCACATCTATGCATGTTCTATTCTTGACAATAAGGCTTGATTATTCAGAAACTTTGAAAATGATGGAAAATCTCCTTTTATGTCTATAGAACAAGGGATCTCCACTTATAGAAACTCTAAGTCTGATTATGATCTTCTTTCCTTTCTAACAGGTTTCTATAGACTACTATGGACTTGAGAACATCTCCCAAACAATATAAACTTCCTCCACTCATTCCTTCAATTATAACTTATCCTCATGAGTCTCTTAATCTTTTATTTCTTCGCATACAATTCATGCACCTAAATAAATGCTTTCTCAAACAATATCAAACTCTTTAACACGTGCATGTAAAGGAATTATAACATTGCCACAATTTACTTATCATTATTACATCCTTTATCAAATAATTTCACAACTACACACCTATGTTACAGTGAGCTACAATCGCAAAATATGCAATATCATTACTACACCATTAATCAGTAACCAAAAACTCTCAATCTCTTAGAGCTCCAAACTCTCCTCTCGATGATGATCATTCGAATCATGATCAAATTAGTTATAAAAAGGTGTTTATATTCTTTTTAATCCTTCTCACCGAATCTTGACTCAGAAACCCTTAAGATAACTAATTTTCATTTGTTCTAATCATTAGATGGCCTAATTTAAGTTTAGAAACCTATTACTTATGTACTAGGTCACAAATATGTCTCCAAATAAGACTCTTAGACCTTAATGGGACTTATGAAAAGCTTATACATCCTTGAATACCCAAATAAATACATTAAAACACTAATTCAACCCAAAATTGCCCTCAAGGATTCAAAATGTCATTTTAGAGGGAAATGACAAAGTTTGAATTTTTGAAGGACCTAAACTAAATTAACACCACAAGAAGACCCTAGATGACCTCTAGTACCTATGAACTCTCTTAAAAGCCAAAAATTGATGATATCCTTCATATGTACATGTTGAGAGTTGATGCTCCTGCATCATACTCCTAGGGAAGGGAAAATTTTCCCTATACTGTATGTTAACTCTTTTTCTTCTTCTTTCTCTACTTCCAATTGTAGATAGACAATCCTTGGAAAAGTTTCTTGACTGTGTACAATCCTTGCTCTCTTCTTCTTTTTTCCTTGGTCTTCCATCAACTGATCCTCTTTTGAAATGCTCACATTCTTGATCATGATCATGTTTCCAAGATTGTATTCTTCATGTTCCATTTGATACTTGAGTATGTATGCTTGATATTTATATATACATGTTGTTGTTTCATCTTTCCTAATTGTTAAAATGACATTATCACCTTATCTTTTTCCTTTTTGAATAAGTTCTCTCGAAATTTCATGAAACATTAGTTCATGTTTCCAAGGATAATCTTGCTTTAATTTGTCTTCTTTCATCTCAAGTGCTACATTGTCATGACTGATATATTTATTATTTATGTCTGATTTCTCCATACCTCTATCGCACTATGCTTCTTTCTCTTCTTGGTATTCATCTTTTTAGACATTCTCATAGTATTCCTTTATTTCACTTCCTTTGTTTAATTATTCTTTCCAATTGTGTTGAATCTTCCTATCCACTTTGACTTCACCATGTCTTCCATTAATTTATCTTTACCTTCATTCCTTTCTCTTATACCTATAAAACCAATACTCAAAATAGTGTTAGAATCAAAAGAAAGAGGCTTACATGCCTCATTCATCTTTCCCATGCTATGTTTTTCTTGCTTTTCTTCATTCACATCTTCTTCACACAACCTTTTCATTTTGTCTTCACCTCTCTCAACTTCATCATTTGGTTTCCTTCTCACTAGACATATATGTGGGTCTTCAAGTACTCTAAGATGTGCTTCTCTTCTCACTCTATCATATCTTTCCTATATCTCATCATCATCTTCATCATTCACCTCTTCTTGTACTGAGACCATATCAATCTCTCTAAACTCATGACATCCATCACTATCAAATCCATTACTCAAATCTGATTTTTGTGGCTTAATAGCCATGTACAATGTCTTTCTACATGCTTCTCTAGTCTCTGTGAAAAAACTTATTGGTTTTCATCATCATTACTAACCATGATTTTGCTTTTCTTGCTCACCTTTGATAGGTAGAAGTGTGTGACTAACTCCATTTGCTAAAATGATATAAATATTCTTCTTTCCATAATAGATCGCCTCCTTGTCATATTGTCATTTTCGCCTAAAAAAATATGACAAACATCCATAGGGACTAAATCACATTAAAAATTTCCTTATACCTGCCAATTTGAAACTCAACTTGACATTGTTCCCTAACCAAGATATGATGACCTTTTTGCATCCATGATATCTGATAGGGGTTAGGGTGCATTGTAGTCTTTAGTCCTAGCTTCTCTACCATTTCAAATGAAAAAAATATTTTCATTGTTTCCACTATCAATAACCACTTTACAAACTTTTCCTTTAGCCTTACATGCAATTCTAAACAAACACCTTCTTTGAGTTACCTCATTCACTGCTTTACTTGGTTTCAAAAGCACTCTTCTACACAAAAATGACTTACCTCTATCTTGTACCATCTGATCAACATCTCTTCCATCCTTTCTCATCTTTGTATTCATCCCATAACACTCATATTCCTTGTGTCCTACAAATCTTTGGCACTTGTAACACCTACTTTCAAATGGCACTCATTTCTTGTCCCATCTCTCTACATGTAACTCATCTCAGCCCTCATCTTTCTATTAACTTCATATCATCACAATATCCATCATCCTTTCCATATTTTCTTCCCAAATTGAATTTTTCATCTCTCTTTTGCACCATTTTGTCTCTTTTTCCTGCAATCACTTTGAAAACAAATCTTCTTATTTTCAAGAATCAAATTCCTGCTCTAATACCACTATGATGTAGTCAAATTCTATCTCAATCAACACACTATGTTAGGAATGATGCAAAAACTCAATTTTTCTCTTTAAGACCTCAAACAAGTTACTTGTTCTTACACAAAAACCTCCAAAGCTAGGTAATTTCTTGACTTTCCACCTTATGTTACCAAATTAAATCTACACACTATTCTTAGGTCAATTTCATTGTTATTTCATCCTACTCAAGTCATTCAAATCAATCAAGATGTTTAATAACTCACCTTAATGAAAAACTTCCTTATATGGTTTCTTAAGCAAAGACTACTCAACTACACCCATGAATAGGGCCAATAAAAAAATCAGAACAAACGAAGAACATTTTCCATTACCCTTTATCAAGTTTGAAGTGGGTGTAAAATTTGGGATCTCAACTCCTAGTTTAAATACCTCTTCCACTAACTTTCTTCCTTTCTTGACTAAACTCGTAGTAGTCCTGGTAAAGTAGTTTTCCAAGTATAAATTTATCTACAATTTCTTGATAAAATAACATCCTCTCGGGGACACTCATTATGATCTATATGCATACTTCCCACTGGTCCTTCTTGGAAAATTCCCTCAAATTCAACCTTCTAGTTTCTTGCATGGGCCTCTTAGGTGCGATGTCATGGATTCTCGGTGGATTGTTACTTTAATTACTCATGATTTTAGCCCTATTTTACATTGATTACCCTTGAATAAGCTAGTGAGCATGATTTATACCAAACTCCTACACTTGATTCAACATCTAAGTGTTCTACCTCACCAAACCTTGGCCTTCTCTAATCAATATTGTATCAGCATCCTTCTTTGGTCGACTATTAAGAAGAAAGTCTAAAATGCACAATTTACCCCTCAAGACTCTCAATCCTAATTACTAGGTGAATTAAAACACTCATAATGGGTTCCATCCTCTTTCTCATCCTTCTTAGGATTCCTTTTTGTAGAATAATAGTTTTCCATTCTTGTTGTTAAATAGACATCTATAGGTCGATATACTCATTGTCACGATTTTCTTCTTTATGAAAGGTGTTTCAAAATGATAATCAACATCTTCCATTTCATATGGAATTCATACAATTTCCTTGAGGATCTCAAGGCTTGAACCTTACTCTATTTCACTAAATCTCGTGTTTTCCTTAAAACCCTAATGAGGGTTTATCTTAGACCCGTAAAGTGCTATACTAAAAATACAATAGAAGAATATAATTTTAAATTGTATAGATTTAACCCCACATCTGAATCACTTGTATGCATGTTCTAGTCTTAATAAGTAGGCTTGATTATTTAGGAAAATTTTAAAATGATGAAAAGATCCCTTCTCTTCCTATAGGAACAAGGGATCTCCACTTATAAACTTTAATCCTAAGTATGATCTCCTTTCCTTTATAACATGTTTCTTTAGACTAATCTAGATTTGAACACATCTCCCAAACCATTTATAATTCCTCCACTCATTCCTTCATTTGATTACATCTTATCCTCATTACTCTCTTAAGATCTGAGTTCTTGTATCGATTCTTAGACCCTAAAGAAATGTTCTCTCAAACAATAGAAAACTCTTTAACACATGAATGCAAAGGAATTATAACATTTCCATAGTTTCCTTATCATCATTCAACCTTTATCAAAGAATTTTACTCTACACACCTATATTATGAGATACAATCACAAAATATGTCAATATCACTATCACACCATTAATTACAACAAAAACTCTTAATTTCTTGAAGCACCAAACTCTCTTAACGATGATCATTCGAATGATGATTAAATTAGTTACAAAAGAGGTTTTTATATGCTTGTTAAGCCTTCTCACCAAATCTTGACTCAAGAAACCCCTTAAGATAACTGATTTTCATTTGTTCTAATCATTAGATGGCCTAATTTAAGTCTAGAAACCTATGACCTAGGTACTAGGTCACAAATATGGCTCAAATAAGACTCTTAGACCTTAATGGAACTTATGAAAATATTATACAACCTTGAATACCCCAAGAAATACATTAAAACACTAATTCAACCCAAAATTTCCCTCAAGGATTCAAATTGTCATTTTGGAGGGAAATGAAAAAGTATGAATTTTTAAATGACCTAAACTAAAATAATGCCACAAAAAGACCCTAGATGACCTTTAAGACATATGAAATCTCCGTAAAAACCAAAAAATGATGATAGCATTCATATGTACATGTTGAGAGTTGATTCTCCTTCATGACACGAACCAAGAAGATGTTGAGTTGGAACTTGCAAATCATATAGAAGAACTTGAGTTTGAGGTAAGTAATAACTCCATCAAGTGTCATTGAGTGAAGAATGAGACATAAAGGAAGTATAAGGTAGTCAACCCCATGTACGATTGATGAGTAGGCATGAAATTCCTTGAACAAGTTGGTCACGGATGTTGGGCACAAGGAACTTGGATGAATGTGCTACTATGAAATTCTTGTGTAGCAGATAAGAAAGAAAATGAATGTGAGGTCAATAGCTTGAAGAAGGACCTATAGGGAGAAAATAATTGCACTAAAGAAGTGTATGATAGGGTTGGCATAATGGTTAAATGGATATTAGGCCAATACCCAAAATTGGTAAGCCAAACTACGAGTGACTACATCGATGAGATGGAATATTTGGAGGACCCGGTTGGTATGCTTCTAGAGAACATAAAAAGTGACATAGGGCATACAATAGAAGAATTTGCAAAGGAGAAAGAATCCAATAAGATCATTATTGAGGCTAGAATTTTAGAGCTTGAAGATGTATTCATGTAGCTCAAGGAAGAAAGTGGTTATGGACAAAAAATTACGTACTTTGGATGTTATTTAGTCTCAAAGATCATACTACTATTCATATGGTTTTTGAGTGAAGAAAGTACTAAT
Organism: Taxus wallichiana var. yunnanensis; assembly: GCA_018340775.1. Classification (NCBI taxonomy): domain Eukaryota; kingdom Viridiplantae; phylum Streptophyta; class Pinopsida; order Cupressales; family Taxaceae; genus Taxus; species Taxus wallichiana. The sequence goes on from CM031237.1 coordinate 1,014,526,422, forward strand.
TAACCCATATCCTTTGGCCATTTTAGTTTTCTTTATATCGTCATTGCTAACCTCCTACATGTACTCACATAGGAATTTTTATCACTTTACATCATTCTTATCCCATACTATGGTGCCCTAAGCACCACGGTCCCATTCAAGGTACCCTGGTCCTTTTCCCACTTTGCAATCATCTTTTGGACACTTTCTAGCTATTTGAGATTTCCATATTTTTAGTGGTCAGCCTTTTTGGGGTTAATTATAAAATTAGAAAAAGAGAGCCATATAAATATAAAGTTATTAGACCATAATGAGTGACCAAGTACTATGCACTACTATCATCACCTAAGGTTGCATTTCATCTAAGGCATCTAATGCTCTATTTGCATCCATCTAGCTCCATCAAACTACATAGGAGGGAAGTTTATTCTATTCCATCCACTATCAATTACATTTCTACATCTAGTTATTGCTCACTACTTCAAAAAAAGTGATGACACAAGAGAACCTAGGGAACAATTTGCAAACACACATCTAGAACTACATTTGGGTGCAAATGTAGTGCAACAATCGATTAGTAAGTCCACCATTGTGGCACTGAGGACAAGATGACCCATTCATATACATCTTTCTTTTTTTTAGGGTTTTGATGCTTGGTTTTGGGTTTTGTGGGTATGTTCTTCATCATTGATCAAGGTTATTTTCCATGTATTTATTTTAAATACATGGAATACCTCCACATAGGTGATTCACCATGCTTAGGTGTCCTAGGGTGTCATTATGGCTCTTACACATCGTCATAGAGCATCATTGGAGTTACATTTGACATAGGTGATTCTATTTAGGGGAATGTAACTCCCACTTCTTGACCGGCTATTTCGGGAATGTAACTCCCACTTTTGTGACTACATTTGTGGGGGAGTTACACACCCCACTACTATTTGTACACCCTTTCATCTTGAGCAACACATGGGAATGGAATAGAGTTTGGTTTTTTCAACTTTTTTTCCCTCAATGCATGCACATTGCTTCCATGAATGATTTCTTTCTTTGATCTTGAAGCTACATCATTTTGCGGTTGAGTGCAACGTTTTGGTGCTCATGGATTCCCTCCAGATCTTTGTCATTCCTCTGACATGGTATCAGAGCTCGGGGATTGGAATCGTGTTGCTGTAATAGTTCTTACTACTCTTCATCTCGTAGTTTCTTGTGTAAGATCTCCTTGCATGTGCTCTACTTGCTTTTTTAAGGGACTTGTACATGGTTCGTGGTTTTGAGTTTGTGGGATATGCATGTGTTTTTTGTGTTTATTGGTGCATTTCAAATTCACGAGTTACTGATTTGGTTGAGTTTAGTGTTGTCTTATTTGTTACTTCGAGCTATACTCTCCTTGCCCGCTCATATTTGGTCTCGGGTTTGCATTTGGTGTTTTCTTGCATTGAGTTCTGCGGAGTTTGCATTGGCTTCATAGACGACTCTATGATCAACTCATGCTTTGCTTCCTGGGTCAAACCTGCACCATTTTTATTCCTTGGAATCTTAGGTTCTTCCTTTGCTGAACATATTTGGGATTACCATCGTTCTGCCACGATTTGTGGTTTGGAGGATCCTTTTAGCATTATTTGTGGTGATCTTTCTCATTGGGATAATTTTCCTTTTGTTCTGGACGTGTTCCATATCTATTTTTTCTCGTGCTAAGTTGCTAACTTGTTTGCATTGGTCTACCATTTGGTCTCACATTTACAATCTCCATGTTGAGCCGACTCCTTCACCATTGGAAGCTCCCACCTCGCCTGAGCATTTGCACATGGAACCCACACTCAACCTTTTCCTTGTTTTCCATTCAACTCTCGTCAACCCTATGTGTTTTTCAAAGCCTGTGCTTGGTTAGGCGTGCTCACTACCTATTCTATTCTAGTGCCCCTTTTTTTTGTGTTTCTTGCTATGCTCTTCAAACATCTATAGTGGTCTCTACCACCCACCACCGTGGATTCACTATTCAATAGGCTCTCTTAGAGATCTCCATGCATTTTGTTACACTGCATGCAAAATAGTAGATTACCCCTACACACATGGCCCAACACATTTGACCACTTCACGTGAATCCTGGTTTGCCCTTCACCACTCATGTTCTCCATTGACCTTCAACGGCACCTTTTCGGCCGTTATTCTACTCAGGCCAAGTCAGGACTTTTCACACTTGCCGCTTCATCTTGTGGATCCCAACATCGATTATGTGGGACGTGGAATCCATGTTTGACTGTGTTACGTGTGTTGCATTAGCGATTCTCGTGCACAAAGCACATTTGTTGGCTCTCTGGCACTGTCCCACCCTCATGCACACGTGGGCTAAGTTGTATTTAGGTTTTAACCTTCCACCGATATCTGATTCTGGGCTCCAATAGACTTGGGGACGTGGCAAATTGGCTTGACATGTGGGCCCCATCCCTTCCCTTTTAAAATTGTTTATAGGTTAAAACAATTCCTTTTTAATGTTTTGAGGTTAAAAACATTCCATTATGGCATTGTAATTAATTTTTTAGGTTGTTTTTTGCTTGTATTATGTCCTTCCTGACGTGTCGAAGATGGAGGCGAGGTCAGGGTTGGCGGAGGCTAATCCCCTCGCATGATCAAAAAACAAACTATACTAAAATTTGATGCCATTTCAACGAGTAGTCACATGATACCCTTTGCACCCATTTTGAGCATTTTTTTAATGCGTTTGCAGTGTTTAGTGGCATTTTCCATCAGTTGCGGGAATCATTTTAATGCCATAACTTTTGACTCGCATGCTCATTTTTTAGCACTTCTTTAGTCAAAGTTGCATGATTTTCACACATTACGTGATGGCATTGTTAGTTTTGTAAATGCACTACTTTATAAAGTGCCACATTTTGGGGGTTGATTGTACTCTTGGGCTTTCACATGCAGACGCATTATCGGCCGAGTCGACGTCTTGCTTTTGTGCATCTTGCATTTCACATCATGGAGAGTGCTCTTTCCAGACTTGAGCATCGTAGGATCGCTTTACAGCCTCCGCCACTTCTCACCGGGAGAGGGAACTATTCAGCTTGGCGTGCTTCCATGGAACGTTACTTCCCACGAGGGTCTTTACCCTTCTTGCTTGGGCCAGTTCCTGCACCCATTGATCATCATCATCTAGAGGACTTTCCTTGACACTTGTGACCATGTCTTTGGTCACATGATGATGCATGTCTCTAGATCTCTCTGGTTTCACGTGGCAGACTCAGATCCACCTCACCGTGTCTGGAGCATTCTTCAGTCCCTCTATGGAGACCCTTCACATACTGCCACCATTGTTGTTGCTGTTGATTTAGTTGTCTCCTCCATTTCTTCGTGTGATGATAGTTCCACTGACATAGACTCGCTTGGTTCTACTTCTGATGATGAGGATTGTGCACCCAGTTTTGATGTCGAGAGTACTACAGAGGACTCTTCTCCTCTTTCTCTCACTATTCCAGAGAGTGTTGACACTTCCCACATCTCATCAGATATCGAGTAGTCTCTACTCAGTCTCACACCGTCATTACACCAGCCTCCTTTCCACTTCTAGTGTGTGAGGCCCACTTTCACTCCTCTACCTTCATTGGATGACTCATACCTATCTGACATCACTCTTTTGTTTGTTGAGCCCCCTCATTGGGATGAGTATCTGCCTGACCTTAGTCATCTTTTCACAGAGTCCACTTGTGATGCACTACAGGTCCCTCATCCATCTATAGGTGTTTCAGAGGAGTTCATCATCTCTGTTGTTGGGAGTGCCCCTTCTGGGACTCTTACCACTTCCACTTTTCCGGAGACCTTCATTGATCCACCCTCAGTTGTGGATCCCTTTTTGTTGTGGAGGATGTTTTGTTCCCTTCACATCACTTGGACATCCTTTTCTACGGGTGTTCCTCTTTTTCACTCTGATAGTTCTACGCACGTGGCATTACCTTGGTTCCTTGGCACTCACTCGCTAGACCTATGTCACACTTCAGTGCACTAGACTCAGAGTTCTTCGTGTTGTTGCCTTTAGTTTCCTTTGTGGAGTGGGTGGACTTCAACACATCATTTTTTCCTTCTAAGGGAGGCAGGCACATAGTTCGGTGTAGGTGGCTCTTCTTTAGTCTAGAGGCAGAGGATCTCGTCATCGACATTCTTTTGGGAGACCTCCTAGAGCTGCAGAGTTCAGATCCATCCATGGCATCTTCTGCATTCCTCTCATCTCCCTCTTCTTCTCTCTTCTTCTTCTTTCTGAGAGATTGCCTCTTTGTACATGGGTACCTTTTCAAGGCTAAATCGTATGTGGCGGGACCCATCCTTGGCATCTTTCTTAGATTAGAGAGTGGACTTGTCTCTCTTTTGGGGGAGTTTTTCCCATTGGGTTTTCTCCTTTTACTCCACTTTTCAAGAGCTTCTTGTACGTGGGTACCTCATTAGGCTTCTTTTCGGGACCCACTTCTCTCCTTGTTTTCATCTATGTCTCCACCTAAGCTATGCTTCAAGGGGGTGTTGGTGTAGGTTATTTTCCATGTATTTATTTTAAATACATGGAATACCTCCACATAGGTGATTCACCATGCTTAGGTGTCTAGGGTGTCATTATGGCTCTTACACATGTCATAGAGCATCATTGGAGTTACATTTGACCGGCTATTTTAGGAATGTAACTCCCACTTCTCGATGGCTACATTTGTGGGGGAGTTACACACCCCACTACTATTTGTACACCCTTTCATCTTGAGCAACACATGGGGAATGGAATAGAGTTTGGTTTTTTCAGTCTTTTTTCCTCAATGCATGCACATTGCTTCCATGAATGATTTCTTTCTTTGATCTTGAAGCTACATCATTTTATGGTTGAGTGCAACATTTTGGTGCTCACAGATTCCCTCCAAATCTTTTCTGTAATGCACCTAACGTCATAATACATTAGAAGCATCCTTCGTGTTATTCATATTGAAAGTGATAACTCTGCGGTGGCCTTTACACATCTCATACAGTCTCTTAGAAATTTGCCACATACCATCTCTTTCACTAATGAAGATCTATCACCTTTCGCTAAAATTAATCCATGTGCGCCTTACTCATCATTGTTGTCATTAGCACCACTTGCATCAAACATGTACTTATTGATAATGGGTTAGCCATCAATCTATGTGCTCATTCTGTTTTAAAACAATTGGGTATTAATGATAATATAATTTCTAAGAATTAAAATATCATCTAATGTTATGATTCTACTACTTGCACGTGTCTGAGGACTATCTCATTACACATTCAAGTTAGGCCTAAAACCATTTTCATTGACTTCTATGTTATAGATGTTTCATTTCAGTTCAATCTATTATTAAGCGAGACCTTGGATACACGCAATGCAAATAGTACCATCCACTATCCACTAATGTGTTAAGTGATTACATGATGGCTATGAACACATTATTATTGCAGATCAGGAGCCATTCAAACATTGTTGATAGACTCCATTACTATTATGCCTATTCCACCTTTACTAAACATATCCCATATAGTAGCCTTGACAAATATGGCATTGGTATGTCTAGTGCTTCGCCACCTTCTTCTACCACTCCACATACTCCAATTCTACTCACACTACAAAAATTATCTCACCCACCATAACTACTCTCATGAGAACTTCTTCAGGCCTATTGAGAGACACCTGCCACTCCTCCACCTAGTGCCACTCCTAGAAATATACTTGATAATGCTCACACGGATAATTATAAGGACTTTGATGATGGGGTTAAAGCTATCGAACTCACTAATGAAGCATTAGGTCAACTAAATTTCACACCTATTAATGTAGATGACTCTTACTTTGAAGATACATTTGTGGCTGATGGCCTAGGTGAATATAAGTTCAAGACACCTCCTTCTACCAATGTTATGATACTTTATTAAGGATCTGTTAACACCTTGTCAAAATGCTTTCATCTTCTTCCACATTTTCTCCATCTTCACCACCTCCTTTCACATGCACACTTCTCATCAAAAATGCTATTTTCATAATATCCCAATTGATCATACATGTCCAGATACTATTTGCAAACTTGTGGGATTAACTCAACTTGGTTTAAAACTTAATGATATCTTACCACCAAGCCACTCACCTCATCTTTATCATGGCTACTATCACATTATGACCGCTTATGGACTTCATGTGTTTCATTTGATGATCTTTGTTTCCCGCACTCCTCGCACTTCTCCACTAACACTTGGGCAATATTGGATTGACTATATTGGAGGTATTTTTAGACATAAACTACACTTCACTCACATTTTTATGTCATTCGAAGTGTCTCCATAGGTAATGACTCATCTCGACTTATGGTCTGAAAATTTCTCATTGGTATACACATAATTTTCCACTTATACCCTTCACTAATGAATAATATGTTATAAATGTCTACACATTACGTTGCAATGGTTCTTTATATGATCCACCTCATTCTATCACTTATCATGTATCTAATGTCACTCAAAGAGGGATTCAATCATGACAATGATGATATTTTAGATAATGTTACATGATTATATTCACTAGCATGGACTAGGGGGCATAAAATTCCACACCCCATCTTAACACAAACACATCTTTCAATTTCGCATGATCATACATCCACCCTTTATCATAGGCATCCTCATCTACATTGTAGCATCGTCACCACCCAATGACACAATCTTGTGCTTCGGTTCACACTTGATTGTTGAGGGAATACTACACATGAACCCCACACACTACACAATAGGTACTACACATTGCATCTCTTCACACATCTCACATCATATGTCCTACGTCTTACATACCACATTCTACATTTAGTCTACATCATTTCAACCATTTCACATTTACACATTATACATACTCTACAAACCATACTAGTATTCATCACATTTGTGTCATACTCCTATTGTCTACAATTCTAGCATCATATACTACTCATCCTACATACTCCACTATTTGTCTATCTACACATCTTGCATTGCATACTATACATCGTGTATTATACATCTTACACATCACATGGTTTTTTTTTCATCCTCACGTGTTGCACTCACTACCCTATGATGGACTACGATTCCTCAGTCCATACTCAAATGCCAAGGTTATATAAATCAAATGGATCTTATCACATTCCCATGATCATCATTTAACTTCTCATCATGCGACATTCTTAGGTTAGTGGTATATTCTTTAGGCTACATCACCACTCCCTATGCTAATCTTGTAGTGATATACACATTAGGATAAATCATCACTCCTTCAATCATATAGTCATGATATACACTTTGGCTATAGGGTCATGCACACACATCATCTCTAGGTCACATATCATCAACACACATACACACTCATCACAACATGTTAGACACAACACACACTTTAACCATTTCCCAATGATGCACTCTCGTTTATGGTTAATTCTTGATTGTTGAGGGGAAAACAAAATAAACTTCATTGCATAAAAATTCATTCACTCGGGAGGCATGCGGATTTTGTCATCCATATTTCATTCCATTCCATCCATATAGAGCATGTTGCATATCTTGGTTGCTTCTACTATGACTTGCATTTTCTTATTCATGATTCATTTTTCTACATATGCTAGATAGATCTCTTATATTTATTTTATCTATACCATCCACACATGCGCATTCACATCTTTCTCTTGTTTTGATCACGACATACAGATCTCTTACACACAACATGGATGCTCACCTCCTACCAATCCTATACTTGCTTTTTGGGGGCATACACATTCATCTCTTCCATGTGTTATTGTTTCATTGTATACTTAGCACACTACTTTCTTGGTTATACACACTTTTGACATATGGGTTATCTTTCTCACATGTTAATTGATGGTGTTTCATGTACAACATTTATTTTACAAGATTACTTTCTTCCATGGAATTTATCTGTTATTTGTACTTGTTTATCTCTTATTTGTGGGTATTACTCTTTGTTTGATGTCACACTTATTTGTTTGTATGCAACCATTATAGCCTTGAATTTCTTGAGACAAAGTGGTGTCCCATGTTTACAAACTGCTTTGGCGGTCTATAATTAAGCTTCTTGCATGTTTTCTTTCTATCTATCTTCTACATTGTCTTCGTAGTTTATACATTTTTTCTACATGCATGTTTGTTCATACTAACACTTTTTTTCTAGCCACTTATTTTCATGCAATAAAGTGGTCTCTACTAAGCATATTTCCTTCCCCCTGTAGGGAAATAGTTTACACGGTTGATCCTCTTTTGGGCCACATCCTCCTATCAACAACATCACATGCACCCCCAAAGAGGGGGGACATCATTTGGGGTTTACACACTACACTAATTGCTCTCTACCAATGTAGTTTAGTTTAGTTTTATCCTTGATATTGTGGGTTATACAACGAGTGGGTTCAAACCAATCTATGAACCCCATATACGACATATTTTACAAGACATGTTTTCCTTAGCATTCGGGGAGAAGTTAGAGGTTGGAGGATACAAATTGATTTCCTCCCTACACTACTTCATCTAGTGGCATCGGATCGCCAAAAAACTAGGAAGTAAAGATATCTCTTCAAAATTCTCGGGAAGCGATTACATGTTAGAGAATAACACAACTTTATCCCTACACTTCTTCGGCCATAGTGGTGTGAGATCTCCAAAAAACTGCATTATGAGATATCATTTCTCTACACCATTTCTCTCATCAAAAATGTGTGCACATGTTCCTTTTGCATTTTTTTCATACTTCCATTTACAATATTTTTACTATATACATGTGGTTTTTACACATATACATGTGTATTTGACTACTTGATCATCTTCTCCTTTACTAGAGGTCCATTGTATGAGAAGCAAGAAGTCAAAAAGAGGTGTCAGTCAACAATAACAAAAACAAAATAATTTAGTAGTTTGTACCTCATACTAACATGAAAGTACCTCACAAACATCAGAAACTACACACATGTTTCTACCCTAGGTTCACTCTCATCATTTTTTTCTCTTTTGCATCTTTAATTTCCACACTCCATCCTTTTGTCACACACGTTTTGTTTATTCTATCGACACATTTTCTACATCACTCTACATGGACATCAAGTACGCATCTCTATCTAATTTATGTTACCAAGCATTCCACTCACCAAAATAAAGTGGGGGTAATTATAGACACAAAATCACACACTTTACGTATTATTTATTCCTAGTCTCATACTATTATTCATATGGTTTTTTAGTGAAGAAATTACTAATTAACCCATGTCCTTTGGCCATTTTAGTTTTCTTTCTTTCGTCATTGCACCGACCTCTTGCGTGTACTCACCCAATAAGTTTTATCACTTTGAGTCGTTCTTATCCCATACTGAGGGGGACCTCAATCACCTTGGTCCCATTAAGGTGCCTTGATCTTTTCCCACTTTGCACTCATATTTTGGACACTTTTACCATTTGTTTGAGCTTTCCATATTTTTAGTGGTCAACCTTTTTGGGGTTAATTACGAAATTAGAATAAGAGAACCATATAAATATAAAGTTATGAGACCATAATGAGGGACCAAGCACTAGGCACTACTATCATCACCTAAGGTTGCATTCCATCCAAGGCATCTAGAGCTCTATTTACATCCATCTAGCTCTATCACAAGGGAAAAGGTTGGTTCATCTGTATCACACTACATAGGAGGGAATTTTATTCTATTCCATCCACCATCTATTACATTTCTACATCTATTTATTGCTCGCTACTTCACAAAGTGTAATTGGCACAAGAGCACCTAGGGCACAATTTACACACACACATCTAGAACTACATTTGGGTTTGAAATGTAGTGCAACGCTCAAACTAGTAAGTCCATCATTATAGCCATCGAGGACATCCCACCCCTTCATATACAACTTTTTTATTTTTAAGGGTTTTGATGCTTATTTTTAGGTTTTATAGGTCTTTTCTTCATCATTGATTATCAACGACATCTAGCATAGTACAACGATATTCACATGATAGGCAACAAAGGCTTCACATCACTTAGCAACCCTACAAATTTGGTTTCTGGACCTCCTACATAGACTAGGGTGCCTATATCTTAGACTAGGGCACCCCAAACACCCCATCCTTCTCCAAGCACTCCAATCTGCTCGACAACTCGGATATACCCCTTTCCAAGCCCAAGTGTGGTCGTTGCTACATTTTGTTCATCTAGTTTTTACCGTGATACAACCTAACAATCATCAAATCAACTAAGTTCTCCCTAACCCTCTTTACACATTAGCATTTTATATTCCATCTAATTGGTTACATGAGTCATTTATTTTATTTATTTAGATGTTATTTTACTTCTTTCAGTATAACATTCGATTAAAATAAATTAGGCCCCTTATTTCCCATTTTAGTTTAATCAAAGGTGACAAAGATGATATAGCCTTTAACATATGCCAAAAGTGTGAGCCAATAATTGATGCGCATGTGGTATATGAAGAGGAATTACTTATGGAGATATAGGAAAATATGCCTATAAATAAAATTGAGCACACCCAAGTTATGGATGAAGTAATGAAACATAAGGAAGTGATTAAAGTCAAAAGGGATAAATTAGATCTCTGGATAGGCCAATTTCATAATATGGTGCTAGAACACATGGATGTGATTGAGGGAGTGTGTGCAGAACTAATTGTGATCATTGAGGGCTTAAGAGCAAGAGTTGAAGAACATGTGCCGATCAAATCCCAAGAATTGTAGATGTGGCACCCGGAAGGCTATATTAGAGCTTGATGAATGGAAGAAGGTTGAGAGTGAAATAGATGTTGAATTTTGAGAACTATTTCAACCATCCGAGGCTTGAGTTTATTTTATTGGGTATAATGATTCTTTTGGGCATTGAATTATTTATTCTTTCATTGTTTATTCATACATTCTTTTAAGAACAAGTTGTTAGGATAAATTAATTATGCATTATATGATTTATTATTTAATTTATTCTATTAATTAAATAATCCTATTATATGGTTATATTATAAACCATAATATAATTTTATGTTGTTATATGGTTTTAAACCATATTTGTCTTTTTGTTTCACGAGAGGATAATTGTTACAATTATTATAACAATTTATATGCTTCACGGATGTATTATTGGAAGCAGATTGTGAGTATGGTTTTACGTGCAACATATTTTTTTGTCCAATATGTATAAATATTATAGCACTCCATTGTAATGGTTAATCAATTTCACATTAATAAAATATACAAAGGCTTTCATCCTGTTTGTGAAATTACATTTGGTTTCAGAGTAGGTTAAAGGATATTGGAGGATTGCAGTAGAGTTTGAGGAGCATTGGAGAAGCTTGTGTAAGCAAAAGAGAGCCAGAGTTGCCTCTGCAACTTCCCAGCCCCATCCCTTGTAATACCGCCATCAAATTCCTCAAAACCACCTTTATTCATTGCAATTAAGGTTGAGGAGGATAAAATTCACCAAGGAAGAGATTACAAGCTCAAAGGAAGGAAGAAAAATGATCTAAGGTGCCATACACAGTCAAAACCACCTTCATTCTTGCCAAAACCACCTGTCATTTTTCTCTTTGCTGAATTTTGCTCAAAACCACCTTTCCAAAACCGTGGTTTTATGAAGAGGTATGGTTTTACAGTTTGGAAGTGTTTAATTATAATTTTCTCTTTACATATACTTGTTTAGCTTAGCCGCCCAAGTGGCTAGCATAACTTTTGTAAGACACTTCCCATCAAGAGAGGTCAAGGGGTCAAATCCCCCTCCCTCACCCACTACCAAATTTGGCAGAAAATTTAGTGGAACCACTAAATTTAGTGGAAAATTCAAATTTAGTTATAACTAACTAAATTTAGCAAGAAAAACCCTATTTTAGGGTAAAAAAATTCTCCACTCTGCATATTTTTGCATTGAGCACTTTTTGCCAAAGGAGGGCTATCTAAAAAATTCATTTTGAGCTAGTTTTTTACATTTTTTTGCTCAGTGGTCAGTATTGGCTCAAGGCCACAGGGCCCCGAAAAACAAATTTTTTGCTGCCATTCAATTTTTCTAGATTTTTGAATGTAATTGCATGCTTCAACATATTGTACTAATTTGTAGGTTTCCATAATCAACTACAAAATTTGTAACTACTTAGAAACTGGAAAATTTGTAATAAAAATAGTATAAAATTGGTTCTGTAACACTCACAAGATCCTAGATCTCATTCGCAGCATTCGGTATATACGGTGCCTTTGGGAAGCACTTACGGGTAAAGTCGTCACGACTACTACTGCACTTAATGCCTAATATAGCTGCAACAATGTCATCTGGGCATCGACCCTTTAAATCGATGGGGAGTAATAAGGTCACAGTGCACACATTATGAGCCATCCCATCCATCTCGTGAATGATTGCATGACATAAAGAAGGACCGAGAAATTATCCAGTAGTATATAGCAAAGTTACGCGCGCGTATGAGGATATTTCTTTGAGCGATGTCAATAATAACACTGCACCCCATCAACATTGTCTTGATACCACGTATTGAATTCTTTCCATACGTTAACACCTCTTTCACGTACTCATCGGGTATATAGAAAAGGTGAGCTTCTTCCACGTCGATGGGTATATCGGAAGAAGGCGCGTATATAGAAAGGTTTGGTATATCGGATGACGGTATATAAATTGGGAGACCTAATACTTGGAGTGATAAGAGCCAAACCCTTTCAATGATCTCTGCAAAATGGGCACCAATGCCCCCAAATTTTTCTTCCGGATTCACAATTTCTCAGAGGAAGAAACTATGCTGCATGGAAGAAAAAAATAAAGACACAACTTGAGTTTGAAGAGATCTAGTTTGTTGTGAATGGTACTCGACCTAGATCAGCCACTGATACAACACAACAATGACAATTTGATAAAGCAGATCAGAAGGCCAAACTCATCATCTTGTTTGGAGTGTCCGATGATGTGCAACCCCACATTCAAGATGCCAAAACAACAAAAGAAGCGTGGGATAAATTGAGCATAGTATATGAGGCCAAGAACAAGAATGTCATACTCAATTTGTAGAGTCAATTACATACACTAAAATTCAAGCAGAATGAGAAAATTGAAGCTTTCTTAAGAAGAGTTGCGAAATTAAGGGCTTCATTCTAGCCACAGGAGAACCAGTCACAAATGATCTCTTGTTCCCATTATTACGAGACCACTCCCTCTTCTTACCACATTTTTATCACAACACTAAACATGACAGAATACGATAGTTGGTTTTGACAAACTAGTAAACCTCTTTGCAACAAGAGGAAATAATGCACAATAAGGATGATGAAGAGGAGAAGGAAGCTTGTCTTCACATCAAAAATGGAAAGGAAAAGGTAAAGGAAAACCTAATTCCTATCGAAGTCCCAACATCAGAATCAGTATCACGGGGACAATCAACAGAAGAAGTAATGTCCAATTTGTAAAAGAGGACATGACTTAAAAGATTGTTGGTATAACACTTATAAGAAAGGTTCATCAAGAAACTCTAGACCACAACAACAACAATCTTACAAGGGACATTCTAACAACTATCATGGGCAAAAAAAGGGGAACTGGAAAAGAAGACCCCCCAAGATGAGGTAATATTTTGCGAGCAACAAGAACAGTCAGACAATGAAGACTTCTTGTTCACTACTCGATCAAGTGAACCATCCACGTCATCTAGTGATGTCTGGTATGTTGATTCGGGAGCCACTCGACACATGACCGGCCATAGAGACTAGTTTATTTCAATGAGGACATGCCATCAAAAAATCATGTTTCATTGGGAGATGATTCTTATATCTTGATTCGAGGATTGGGAACATTTATCTACCCCTTGGTTCACGCAAATGTAGACTATCGGATGTCTATATGTCACAGGTTGTGAAAGAATCTTCTTTCGGTTAGTCAACTCCTAGATCACAACATGAAAATTGACTTTGATAGTCAATCATCGGCAAGAAAACATGTTTGATTGAGATAAATCAAGAGGCTCAAAAATAATTGTAAAAGCCTCAATGTGGGACGATGTTCCAACTTGATTTTTTCACAAAGATGATCAAGCACTAATAGCTAAAACACCACCTCAAGACACTGATTGTGGCATAAAGATTTGGTCATGTAAGTTTCAAATATCTCGAAACACTTTGCTGGTGTAATATGGTACATGGGCTACCATCTCTTCAGAAGGATACAGACAAGTGTCCTCACTGCCTAGCAGGAAAACAACACAGAGTTTCATTCCAGAGGAGTACATTTCAAGCTCATGGTAAACTTGACCTGGTTCATACCGATCTTTGTGGTCCACTGCAGCCAAGTCATACTGGGTTCCAGTACTTCATGCTTTGTGTTGATGACTATTCATGAAAAATGTGGATTTTTGTCTTTGCAAGAAAAGTGAAGCATTTGAAACCTTCAAAAAGTTCAAAGTAGTCAGTTGAGAAAGAAACTGGTCATCACATCAAAACTCTCCGCTCAGATCGAGGGGGGAATTCACCAGTGATGAGTTCAGAGACTACCTACAAACTCACGGGATTCATTCGACAAATGCCTCCTCCACACACACCGCAGCAAAATGGTGTTGTTGAGAGAAGAAATCATACTATCATGGAAATGGTGCGATGCATGATCGATGATTCCAAACTTGCAAAGACATTTTGGGCAGAAGTAGCAAAAAGACAACAATGTATTTGTTGAACAGAGTACCCACTGTTGCTCTTGATGGAGTAACACCACAAGAAGCATGGTCAAAACGGAAACCATCTATTACACACCTCGAGTATTCGGGTGCAAAGCAAGCATGCACATACCCAAACAGAATAGAAAGAAATTGGACATGAAGTCACAGAAACTCATCTTCATTGGGTACAGTGAAGAGACTCTTGGGTATAGATTGATGGATCCTAAGACTAGAAAAGTCTACACCAGCGAGAGATGTTGATTTTTGAGAAGAAGGAAGCAGAGACTCCTCCTCCAGACTTGCAAGATGTAGATTTTTCACCTATTGTAAAAATTGAAGCTGATGTTCCCTCAGAAAATGAAAGTGATGATGGGGATGATGATGATCAGATAGAACCACAACCCATGGGAATAGTTCAACGTATGCCTAAATGGTGTACAAGTACATTATGAGATGTAAGATTGGATGCTCCACCAGATACATCCACCCTGGACCACGGACTCGTAGTAAAGCAATAGAAGAAGTTAATTTTGCTTTGATGAGTAGAGTTATTGAATCAGATGAGCCCTCTACAGTCTAGGAAGCCCTACAGTCAAAATCTTGGAAAGATGCCATGGATTCTGAATATCAATCAGTGATGAAGAATAACACTTGGCAGCTTATCGATCTTCCACCAAGGAAGAAACCCATTGGATGCGAGATGGATATTCAAAAATAAGTACAATGTAAGATGGGACAATGGACAAGTACAAAGCAAGACTTGTAGAAAGGGGTACACACAAAAAGAAGGCATTAACTATGAGGAGACATTTTCTCCCACGGCTAAGATCAAAATGATCAGGATGATCTTTGCTCTAGCTGCTCAGTTTGGATGGAAAGTTCACCAAATGGACGTAAAAGTGCCTTCCTAAATGGAGATTTACAAGAAGAAGTCTACATGACTCAACCTGAGGGATATGTTGTACCTGGTCAAGAAGCAAAGGTATGCAGACTTAGGAAATCTTTGTATGGTCTAAAACAAGCACCCCGGGCATGGTACATCAAGATTGATGAGCATCTCGTACAACATGGATTTTTTAGAAATCCATATGATCCCAATCTCTACCTCAAAAAGAAAGGGGGAGATGGTGATTATTGTTGTCTATGTCGATGATCTAGTCATCACTTTGGCGATTCGGTGAGGATGATGATGTAATGAAGAAAGATCTTAATCGATTGTTTGACATGACTGATCTCGGGCTGATGCATTATTGTCTTGGATTGGAAGTGTGGTAGAAAGAGAATCATATTTTGTTTCTCAAATGAAATATACCAAGACTACACTCGAGAAGTTTAGGATGATGGATTGCACACCAATTGCTACACCCATGGAGAATAGATTGCAATTATCTCGTTTCAGATCCATCTCCTGAGGTAAGTGCCACTCTCTATCGGCAGTTGATTGGGAGTCTCATTTACCTGACCTACACTAGGCCAGATATTAGCTTTGCGGAAGATATCTATCGGGTTCATGCACGGGGAACCCAAATTTTTCATTGGAAAGCAACAAGGCGCATATTGAGATATCTCAAAGGATCAGTGGATCTTGGTCTAGAATATAAGAAGAACGACAACTTCTTCTTGTCTGGATATTCGGATTCAGATCATGCAGGAAACATTGATGATAGAAAATCCACTTCAGGATTTGTGTTCTTTATGGGATCTGGACCAATATCATGGGGAAGTAAGAAACAACACTTCATTTCTCGTTCTTCCACAGAAGCCAAGTATCGTTCTATAGGAGAAGTTGTCTGTGAAGCGATTTGGCTACGTCGCATACTAGAAGGACTTGGAATACCATAGGACAAACCGACCACCATGTATGTTGACAATGAAGGTGTTCTCAAACTTGTTTGCAATCAATTTTCATGAGAGAACAAAGCACATTGAGGTACAAGTTCATTTCATACGCGAACATGTGTTAAAGCACAACATCCAGCTTCAATATTGTCCAACAGCTGAACAATGAGAAGATATCTTCACAAAATCACTTGCACGTGACAAGTTTGAGTTGTTCAGAGAGTTCCTCTCCTCATCCCTTGAGATAATGCACAATTAAGGGGGGGAATGTTAGGATAAAGTAATTATGCATTATATGATTTATTATTTATTTTATTTTATTAATTAAATATCATATTATATGGTTATATTATAAACCATAATATAATTGTATGTTGTTGTTGTTATATGGTTTTAAACCATATTTGTCTTTTTGTTTCACATAGGATAATTGTTACAATTATTATAACAATTTATATGCTTCCCGGATGTATTATTGGAAGCAGTTGTGAGTATGGTTTTACCTGTGCAACATATTTGTTTGTCTGCACATTGTTGTCAATATGTATAAATATTGCAGCACTCCATTGTAATGGTTAATCAATTTCACATTAATAAATATATACGAGCTTTCCATCCTGATCTTGTGAAATTACACAAGTTAGATAGAATCATTGTTTTTGAGGAAGACAATCCATTTAGTGTGGGATAATGTTGCATGACAAAAATTAACTAAGTATATTCCACGCACGAAGTTTTAAGGCACACGAGAGGCACGCGTGAAGGGACACACATAGATGTAAGCATGTATAGTGCGTGGAAGGCTCATGCATACAAGCAAGAAACATTGACTTATCCAATGTTTGAGAACCATATGCTAAAAATAGATGATGTCAAGTTTGAGTGGCATTTAAGCAACGTTCTAGATAGAAGAAAGCATCAAGACTTGGAGATCAAGGAATGTCTATTTTTGGAGATAAAGCACATGAAAAGAGAAGATCAATCGTTACACATGGGATGAACTAATAATAGGATTAAAACAGGGTTTAATTATAAGATTGATCTATTATTAGGCTTGTTAGAAAATCATGCATGCTTTATGGCTTGCGATTTTGTATGTACACGGATATTTTTAGCTAAATGCAACCTATTTTTGAGATGCATAGGTGGTGAAGGGAAAGTCCCCAACCATATATATATATATATATATATATATATATATATAGTATGAGACATAGTGGAGATGATAGAGTCATGTTTCTCAAATATATTGTGAGCTTGACTTTGTTATACTATTATTATGTATTCACTTCACTATGTAATATTTTGGTTGTTAATGGATCAATGTGGATGGATTCTAGTTATTGATGTGACTAAATATGGTGTTCACATGGTGTAATTGATCTTAATACTTGTTTGATCTATTATGTTTCCTTATTACATGGGTTTCCTTATGATGTCTGTAATGATCTATATATGAATGTATGCTTTGATACATGTAATCACGAACATGCATGGTCTTGTCAGGGGAAATGAAGGAAAATATAATTAACAAATTATATATCCACAAAATAAATGTTGAAGATTATAGATTACAATTTGTAGATTACAAATGTAATAACTTGATTTGAAATACAATGACAACAAAGTAAAGTAAAGAGGCTAACACCTGGATTTAAGTGGGGAAAACTCAAAGGAAAAATTTTCCACTGAATAAAGCATTGTCTATTATTAAGAATTTCTTATACAAATTTTACCCAACACTTCCACTTCACTACTTGGTCTAATAGAATGATTATGAGCTATCTCTCTCAATCATACAATACAATGCAATAGAAATGATCATCAATGATCTTACCAATTGGATATCTATCTAGATATCAATATGGTACTAATGTAGATTTTGCTCATATAAAAGGTTATGTTCCTGAGAGGATCACCTAATCAATATAGGGTGGGTGAATCAGTCAAGCCACTTCACTCTTAAATGTGGAATACCATCATAATAAATTTTGTGGAACAAAATTTAAAATAATATGTTGGCGTATAACAATGGTATATATCTCACTTGACATTATTAACACATGTTAACATCTTTGACAAGATTTGCAAAGGAGGGACTTCCTGGTGTCTTCATAGTAAGCGTGCTTAATGAGTGAGCATTCAGATCCTATGCTCTGATGAAGTGTCGGGCGATAGGCCTATGTATTTAGTGGAAATAAGTGACTACGGTTCACCAAGAGTCACACTCAAAAATTCATTTCTACACTTGGTTAACAAATTAAGAGAAATGGTGTTAATTACTTATTAAAGTGGAATGGATGATCCAAAATAAGATCTCTAAAAAACTATTTTGAAAATATTGAAAACCTATTTTTGTTTTTTTTTGACATATTTTAATATTTTACATTTTTAAATAAGTTTGAAGATTTGTGGGATTTAAAATATATGACATAGCCAAAGTGTTATTGTTTTAGTGATGTTTTTTGAGTTTTTTCTATCATCTTTCCAACAGATCTTATGGTTATTTTAAATATATCATGTCAATACGCTAGGATATATGAACCTAACAAGGAGCATTTAAAAATATAATGGTAATAATAGGATAAATTTCATATTTTTCTCACTTATTTCTTTCTAAATCCATCCTTAGGAGTCAATACAAATGGTCTCCATGTATAATGACCATTTGGTTCCCATCTAGAATGCTTCTAATATTATATTCTTTAGTAGTTTTTCATATTCTCAATTATATAGTTAGAAAGTAGCTTGTTTTGAATAAATAGATAGATATTTGGGCATACATATATCTTATGTAGATTGTTGGGTTATATATATTTATGTTGAAGGCATACTCCAAATAATATAAAGGGGAGGGAAACCATTTCATTCTAACATGCTATATCACCGCATCCATAAATGATCTACGATGGAATGTGAGTCATCGTCCATGTCAACAACATGGCTATCATGTTGTTCAAGAACATGGGAAAAATAATGCATTTAGTCAACATATGTTGGTTATCGGTAGATGGATTTCTAATCTACAATGAGTTCAAATAAAAAAATCATGAAAGAATCTCTTTATACATAAAGGATGGTCACATATGTAGTGTTCCTTTATGTGGCGCTTAGTTTAGATCTTGTTCAATTATACGGGATTTTTACATTGGATTAGACAATGGTGTGGTTAATTTGAGCATGTATCTAGAAATCCTATGGAAGAAAATGTTTGGCCATGATAGAGTAGATTTCCATGAGTGTGATTAGCTAGTTACGCAAGTTGCGTGGAGGACAAACATTGGAGGAACAAGATTCAACAATACTACTATGATAGATGCTTTCTCAAATGTATTAGCTTTGTTATGGAATCCAAGTAAATGCTTACTATCATCTAGTACACTAAAGGAGAGATCTGTTAGAGAGGATCTAAAAAATTTCTAATATTGAAAAAAATGAAAGAGAGATGCTCACAAATAGAAGAAGTTTAAGATGTGGAAACCTGCAGAGAAACGTTTATGTCTTATGATTACATTTGAACGGTAAACAACAAATATCTAAATTGGGCTTCCACACAAGATTATGATCATCTAATTCTATACTAGCATATTTCCACAACAATATGTGAGATGCAATACCATCGTAGAGTTAGATAGGGAAGGGAAGTAGTACTCGAAATGGAAGAGTTAAAGTATAGGTGAATTGACGAAGAGGAGTGTGTTGGAAAATAAAATGGGCATTAAATGTGAAACTAATTTCTTTCTTTCCCCAAATTTAGTTCTTTGAGATCACATATTTTTATTTAATTATGACAGCTGCATATTTAATTTTGGTTGAAAAATCTCCTTGATTATCTCTTGTCAGAGATTTTGCACTACCTTGTAAGGCAAGTATTTGTGTAGGTGCATGTTATTAAAGGATTTATGTTTTATTGTGTATTAGCAATAGAAAGTAGTAGCAAAAGTCATATTTGAGAAAAGAGAAAAAGTGTGAAGTCCCAGCTCAAGTTTGGACTATTTTTAATGGAAGAAAAACTTCATTTCAAAGTTTTTATTGTATGAATGAAGGTTTTGTGTGCGATTGTAGCTACTTGTTCATTTCAGGAGAATATAAAGGTATTTTTGAAGCTGTTTGAAGCCCAGATTGATTATTTATTTTGTTATTATAAATTCTGTAGTTTTTGCTTTCTTTCCATGTTCCAAATATTTCATTAAAATATGTTGCGTTTTATTCTTGTATTGTTGTCCGTAAATTCGTCCAGATCCTTGAATTTCCTTCATCCGGTATCGAGCTAGGCTAAAACCTATTTCTATTTCTTTTCTAGGTTTTTAGTTTTTTATTTGGTAGCCATTAATGGCTTTTACGTCTGGCACATCCCTGGTTAGTGTGAAAACTCATATTTTCATAGGAAAAAATTATGAATATTGGTCTTTAACCATGAAATCCTTGTTTTGGTCTTAAGACATTTGGGAAATAGTTGAAAATGGTTACCAAGAACTAGTAGACCAGGTATCATATAATGCTCTTACACAAGCTCAAAAGGACACCTTGAAGAAAGCAGAGGAAGAAGGATAGGAAAGCACTATTTTATATCCATCAAGCAATGCATGAGAGCATACTCCCAAGATTTGTAAAGCAAGCAAAGAAAGCCAAGGAATCATGGGACATAATCTATATTTCTTATCAAGTTATTAACAAGGTTAAAAGCTAATTCTGACTCCTTCGAAGAGAATTTGAAAATTTGTTAATGAGAAACCCAGATTTGGTAGAATCTTTCTTTACTCATGTTGTTGGTCTGATTAATCAAATCATGTCCCATGGAGAGGTCATAGAGGATAGGAAGGATGTTGAGAAGGTACTTAGGATTCTCCCTTCTAAATTTGATCCTATAGTTGTGGCCCTAGAGGAAACCAAAGATTTGAGTCAATTTAGTGTTGATGAACTTCATGCCTCTCTTATCAATCATGAATATAGATTAAATAGATCAAATAATTCAATAGAAAATGAATTTTCATCTTAGTTATCTATAACCCATGGAAGAGGAAGGAGGATTTTCAGTCCTAGAGGTAGAGGGAGAAGTTCTCCTAGAGGTGGACGTGGTAGCAATCTTGCAAATGTTAGTGGTAGAGGTCAAAATCAAAATTTCAGTCACCCAAGTGGCCAAAGATTTGACAAGTCACACATTCAGTGTCACTATTGTAAGAATTTTGGGCATTATGCTCATGAATGCAAGAAAAAATAATATGATCAGCAAAAGTAAGGTCAAAATCAGCCAAGCAACACTCCCACAGGAAACATGTTCATTGCATGCACTAAGATTGCTAAAGAAATCCCTACAAACTCTCCAGTTGAGTGTAATGTTGTTCAAGAAATCCCATGTGACATATGGTATTTAGATTCGGGCTATAGTAATCACATGACGATGTAATAAATATTTGTTTTCTAGCTTGGATGAATCATTTTAAACTGATGTTATACTTGGTAACAACAACAAAGTCACTATTTTGGGTAAAGGTGCGAGTTAATATTCTAACTAAAAAGGGGAGCTCAAATTTATGCCGATATATATTATGTTTCTGGTCTAAAAGACAACTTGATGAGTATTGGATAGTTGATACAAAAGGGCTAGAGAGTTTACATGCAAAATAATGAGTGTGTTATTTTGGACAAGCTCCCAAGAAATATGATTATTGCCAAGGTACAAATGACTATAAACCGCATGTTTCCATTAAAAATAAGGCCAACTATGAAAGAAAAAAATAGCTCAAGCTATTCATGAGACAAATAATGTAAATTCTAGAGCATCCTTTAAGGTAGAAGATACAAAATCAGTAGTAGCCAAAGATAGCTATGGAAAAGTTCAAGACAGCTATGGAAATGTTCAAAACAGCTCCAAAACTCTAAAGAAGAAAAAGATTGTTCTGTAGAAACTCAAGCAACATTTCAATCAATGGTAAAAGACGAGTCTTGGTTATGGCATTTTAGATTTGGGCATTTATATTTTGGAGCACTGAAACTACTACATATGAAGAATATGGTGAAAGGTTTTCCATTAATTGAGAAACCGGGAAGAGATTGTGAAGGATTTATTATGGGAAAACAACATATAGAGTCATTTCAGTTGGCGATGTAAAATAGAGATAGAACACCGCTTGATATTGTGCATTCGGATATTTGTGGGCAAATGCAAACACCATCTATAGGAGGATGCACTTATTTTCTTAATTTTATTGATGATTTCACAAGAAAAACTTGGGTTTATTTCTTAACACACAAATCTAATGCATTTTCTTATTTTCAGTAGTTGAGGCACTTGTGGAGAAGCAAAGTGGCTACTACATCAAGGTTCTAAGGATGGATAGAGATGGTGAATTTATATCTAATGAGTTTCTAATTTTTTATAGATCTCATGGCATACACAAGCAATTTATAGCTCGCTATACACCTCAAAGCAAAATGGTGTGGTGGAGAGAAAGAACCAGACAATTATGGAGATGGCTCGTAGCATGATGGCAGCCAAATACCTACCTAATGAATATTGGGTGAGGTAGTGGAAACTTCTATTTACATCATGAATAGGTTCCCAACAAAGAGCGTAAGGAACAAAGTTCCTCAAGAGGCTTGGACAAGAAGGAAACATAATGTCTCTCATTTGAATGTATTTGGTTGTGTTGCGTATATGTGCATATTCCATATGAGTTGAGAAATAAGTTAGATAATAAGGGGAATAAATGTATATTTGTTTGTTACTCTAAGGAAACAAAAGCATATAAGTTGTTTGATCCTATCAATAGTAAATTTATAATCAATTCGTGGAGGATGAAGCATAAAGAGGAGTGTCGAATTGTAGTTGTTGTTCCTAATGAAAATATGGTGAATGAAGTGTTTCAACACCAAATATAACTCAAACAACAACTCCTTCTAATCCCGGGATGGTACCACAAGTTGCAGCTCAAGCTACATCTTCAATCACACCAAGGAGATCTTCAAGGTTCTTGTCTACACCAACAGGTAGAAAAATTCACAAGCATCTACACCAGCATCTACATCAATTGGAATCCTTGAAGCAACACCATTTAGCATGCCAAGTAGTTCTTCATCTCTAGATCCAACTCTAGCAAGCATGATTCCATGAAAAATGAGTTTGCGTGAGTTGTATAATGTTTACACAACAAATTCATTTTTAGATTTTTCTTTATTTTCTCATATTGATGATCCATTAACATTTTAAGAGGTTGTGAGTAGTGATATATGGGCACAAGCCATGGATGAGGATATTGAATCCATTGAGAAGAACCAAACATGGGAATTGGTTGATTTTCTTGAAGGCAAAGATGTAATTAGTGTCAAATGGATTTATAAGACTAAACAAGATGCTGATGGAAATGTACAAAAGCATAAAGCAAGGCTATTTGTAAGGGCTTTGCACAACAACCCCGGTATAGACTTCAATGAGACATTTTCTCCTATTGTTTGACTAGAGACAGCTTAAGATGTATTAGCTATTCTTTGCCCACAACAAGTGGCTTGTATATCAAATAGATGTAATGTCTACATTTTTAAATGGCTATTTAGAGGAGGAAGTATATGTGGAACAGCCACAAGGATATGAGATACCGGGTCATGAAGACAAGGTGTATAGGTTGAAGAAGGCACTCTATGGATTAAAGCAAGCTCCAAGAGCTTGGTACAACCACATTGACTCCTATCTCATTTAAAATGGTTTCCAAAGAAGTAGTTGTGAGCCAACATTGTACATCAAATTAAACAAGCAAGGTAACATTTTAATTTTTTTCTTGTATGTGGATGATCTAATCTTTACCGATGATCTAAACATAGCTTCTTTCAAATCAATAATGAAGAATGAATTTGAAATGAATGGTTTGAGTCTTCTAAGATATTTCTTGGGGATTGAAGTCAATCAATCCAATGATGGTATATTTATTTCTCAATCCAAATATACAAATTAAGTTTTGAAGAGATTTAATATGGAAAAGTGCAAGGTATCCCCAACACCGGTTATGACGGGGAATGAAATTAAGCAAGGAAGATGATGGAGCATGTGTGGATTCTACATTGTTCAAGAGGCTGGTTGAAACCTTATGTACTTAATGTTCTACAAGGCCGAGATATTATGTACATTGTAAGTCTTATTTCAAGGTTTATGGAGTCTTTGAAAGACTCACATTGGAAGTCTAGTAAGAGGATATTGAGGTATGTAAGTGGTACAAAGGATTTTGGTATATTGCATTCCATTTCAGATGATTTCAGCCTTATTGGGTACATCGATAGTGATTGTGGGGGCAACATAGATGATAGAAAAAGTACTTCTAGGTATACTTTTCACTTTGGTATAGGTTTTGTGTCGTGGGCATCGAAGAAAAAACCCATTGTGATTCTTTATTCAACCATAGTTGAGTATGTGGTAGCCACTAGTGTTGTGTGTCGGGCTATTTGGATCTCGAATGATGTTGAACTATTTGATGCATGATAAAAAAAAAAGAATCCAATACAATATTCCGTGATAATAGTTCATCCATAGCATTATCTAAAAATCATGTGTTTCACAAGAGAACTAAGCATATTGATATGAGGTATCATTTTATTAGAGAGCTTGTTAGAAATAAATAAAATTGTCTTGATTTTTGCAGGCATGAAGATTAGTTGGTTGACATATTTACAAAACCATTGGCAAAAGAGACATTTGAGTATTTACGAAGTGGCTTAGGAGTTTGTGACTTTGCACAAGTTATCAGCTCCGAAAAAATGTCAGTAAGCTCTGGAAATGTTCTGACTTTTAAACAAACTAGATACAAATTTTAGATGATCTCCAGTTGTTCATAATTAAGGGGAGTGTTGGAAAATCAACTAGGCATTAAATGTGAAACTAATTTCTGACTTCCCCCAGATTTAGTTCACTGACATCATATATTTTATTTAATTATGAAAGGTGCATATTTACTTTTAAATAGAGTTTGCAAGAATCGAATCGGAAACGAGGAACCACGAAGTAGTTGTACTCCAACGGAATCATGATAGCTCTAGTGATTGTAAGAAAGAATTGATCAGTAATGGAAGAACTTGCTCAACATAAACAAAGCTTGCATAGAGGAATGATAGCGGAGTGTCTTGGCATTCTCATAAATAAATAGTAAAGGGGTACATATAAGGTTTTGAGTAACCCTAGTGCAAGACACACATGAAACCCTAAACCTAACCCATGTGAGATGACCCTCCAATATGAGAGGAGGACACATAAAATAACTCACACTAACACCCCCCTTCATTGAAGCTGGGGTAGCAATTGTGATGAGTCGAGATAAAAAGGAAGACACCCTAAACAACTAAGAAAGATGTGTCAATGGGGCTTAACAACTAAAGGCTTGATAAGGTGCCCATATACAAACACAATCTTCTAGAGAAGAAGAAGAAGAAAAAGGACTACATAGCTTTGAAGAATATGAGTAGTTGTAGAAGACCTTACCCCAAGAAGATATCTTTGTAAGTGAAGAAACTTCATCTCAATGAAGCTCTTGGTGAATAAATCTGCAATTTGATCGGTTATGCGAATGTATTGAATGTCGATGATAACATCATGAATAAGCTCCCATATGAAGTGCATATGGATCTCAATGTGCTTCGTCTGCATTGATGCTGAACTGGATTTTTACAAATAGAGATTGTGCTCATGTTATCATAGTAGATAATGGTAGGCCACCGAAAGTGGATGCCAAACTCGTCAGAATACCTGTAACCAAATAGCTTACGTGGCGAGTGTTAACTCTCCTCTCGTATTCTACCTCTATAGATGATATCACAATTACATTTTGATTCTTGCTAGACCAACTAATGGGACCCAAAATAAGATAGAAACTATAGTCAAAAGTAGATTTCCGATGATCTAAGTCACCGCCCAATCAAAATTTGTGAACCCGATCAAGTCAATATCTACCCCTCCATGATAGTGAATGCCATTAGCATAGGTTCCATGAACATAATGAAGGATCCATTTAGCTACTTTCCAATGTAGCTCATGTGGTTCCTACATGAATATGGATATGATCCCAATAGCATACGATAAATCCAGTCAAGTGTGAGTCAAGTAAATCAAGATCCTCACCAATTGTCGATAAAGAGTACCATCAACCAAGGGAGTAGAGCAATCTAAAACCAACTTAACCCGAAAAGAAAAGGAGTAGGAGAATACTTGTAATTGGACATCTGAAAACAAGATAACAAATTAAGAGCATAATTAGGTTTGAAATCAAGATTCTGAGTCATATTGTGAAATACGGATCCCAAGGAAATAATGAAGCAAACCTAAGTCAGTCATGGAAAACTTGTTAGCCAAGGCAATCTTCATAGAATCAATAATAGAGGAAGAGTTGCATGTGATCAACAAGTCATCAACATAGAGAACAAGAATGAGTATGGAGTCATCTTGCCATAGAATATAAAAATTTGGATCAGAGTGACACCTAATAAACCCCGATGTAAGTAAGAAGGAGTCCATCTTGGCATACCAAGCCCAAGGGGCTTGTTTAAGGCCATAAAGAGACTTATTTAACTTACAAATGAGGGAGGAATCTTGGACATAACCCAAAGGTTATTCCATATAGATCTCTTCCTCTAGGCCACCATGAAGGAAGGCACTCTTAACGTCCATTTGATGGACTTTCCATCTGTTCGTTGCGCAATGGCTAGGGTCAATCAAATAGAAGTCATCTTCGCAACCAAGCAAAGGTTTTTGTATAATCAACCCCAGCTATCTGGGAGAAACCCTTAGCTACTAATCATGCTTTAAACTTTTCAACGTCTCCATCTACTCCATACTTTGTTTAGAACACCCACTTACACCGAACGATTTTTCTTCCTTTCGAAAGAGTGGTGAGATCCCAAGTATCATTCTTCATGAGAGAGGAATACTCCTCATCCATGGCAGAATCCCACTCAGGAATACCAGAAGCCTCCCGGAAATACTGTGGATTAGAAGCAGAGGTGAAGAAAGAGTGGGGTCCAACAAAATATGAGTGAGTACGTCTCATATCCAAAGTATCTCCAACTAAATCTCTAGAACTTTGCAAAGTTTCCCTATCCTAAAGGGGACTAGGAGGATCAAGCTCAGAGTCGGAATATTATTCACTTGAGTGAGAAGGGACATAGTCCTCGTCATCACTACTGTCAAAATCAGAAGACTCAAAGGTCTAATGGTCGGGAGGATCCAGAAGAGAAGCACGCTCAATAGTATCATCATCTAATGAGTCATAATCTAAATCAGTGAGCTGAAGAACCTTAATAGGTGGAGAAGTAGAAGTCGAAGAAGACTCATCGAACTTAACAATTCTCTCAATATACAAGCTCATGAGAAGTAGGATTCATCAATCGATATCCCTTCATGCCATCAGGATACCCTACAAAGATACAAGGTTTGGATTATGGCTCCAAGGCCTTGTATTTCTTCTTGGGAATCAAGCCATAGCCTTGGATCCGAAGACTCGAAAGTGCTCAACATCAAGCTTGCATCCAAACTAGGCTTCAAAGGGTGTCATCCCTCTTACTACCTTGTGTGGAACATGGTTCTGAATGTAATTTACACAATTCACTGCTTCAGCCCAATACTACGGAGGAAGAGACTTTGAGTGAATCATACAAGTGGCCATCTCCTTAAGAGTATGGTTCTTTATTTCTGCAACTCCATTATGCGAAGGGCTATAAGCAATTGTATGTTGAAAGAGATCCTTCAAAAGTACAGAAATCCATGAACCTATTGTTTACATATTCACCTCCATTGTTGGTTCAAAGAACCTTGATAGACCGTTCCACCTATTTCTCAACAAGAGCCTTAAAGTCCTGAAAATGTTCAAATACTTCAGACTTAAGCTTAAGAAAATATACCCAAGTATGTCGTAAATAGTCATCAATGAAGGTTAGCATATAAAGAGCTCTAATAAACGAAGGAGAAGGAAATGGACCGTAAAACATCGTTGTGAAAAAGATCCAAAGGACGAGTGGCTCTCCGGGAATTTCCTTTGTCAAATTTCTTTTCAAGATGCTTTCAAGGGTACAACCCTCACAAATACCCTTAGAAAACTTGACGTGAGAATACCCATTGACCATTTCATTTTGGCTCAATTGTTCAAGGTAAGCGATAATTTAGATGTCCAAAATACTCATGCCATAGCTTACTAACCTCATTTGCATGAGTGAGCAAGGCAATGGGCATAGAATCAAAAGTAAAGTGAGAGAAGGTGTACAACCAAGTTAGGACCAAATTCCACTCGCATTCCTTCACCAAGGTGAGTAATTTGGTAAACCGATAGGAGATTGGTGGAGAGATCAAGAACACTCAACACTTGGTTAAAATTTCCCCATCCATCTCTACCTATCCACTACTAGAAACCGACACTGTCGTGTCATTACCCATCATGATTTGGGACATTCCACAAGGTTTGATGTTGGAAAACACAACATGCAAAGAACCCCGTGGTGTGAGGCACCGGAATATATAATCCATGTCGATGAAGGAGAAACTCGCTACAAGGGCCTTTCCTTTCTTCTTATCATTTTTAGCACCTTTTGCAGAGAGAAGACTCGACCTTTGGAGCACTTTGTTTTATGGATTTAGGAACACTTATTTTATTCTTCTCAAGTAAATGAGATAAGTGATCAACTGCTTCTAAAAATAGTGTTGCTCGTCGTGACAGGACTTCTTGTAATAGGAACACAAATACTTGCTTTTATGTGCCTTAGGCTCGAGGAAGTCGAAGTGTTTGTGTCATTTTTAGGTTTGATCTTGGTTTCTTTCTTAGGTTGATCCTTTGTTTCTTTCTTATTTTCAGTCTTCTTTTCCTTTCTAGTACTTGCTTATAAGGGCATGTGACTTGGACTTGAGAGACCCCATTTGAATGAGTTTGTCCTGTTCTCGAATGAGTTAGGATGAAAAACAGATTAAAGGAGGGCATAGTCTAAAGTATCACCCAAAGTAGATTTTACAAAGCATAGAAAGTTGACACGAAGATAGAATATTTTGGACCTAGCTTAGAGAGAATCAATGAGATTAGTTGAGAATATTTTCTTTTCTACTTGACATCCTTTTAACAATAATCTAATGTAGACAAATTTTGAGAAGAAAGCTTGTAGGTTTTCGAAGTCACTAGGATTTAATCCTATTAGTTTGTTTTCCAACTCATGCGCTCTCATGTCATCTAGTTATCCAAACATCACATCCAAAGTGTTTTCCACGCATGATTTAGGTGTTTGAGACGCCTCAATGTGGAAGAGCAAGTTAGGAGAAACAGACATGTAAATAAGACCTAAGGCTTCATCACTATGGTTTAATCACTTATATTTTTCGGAGTTCGTTGTCTGGTTCAGGTCTCGGTTCCCATGATGATGTGGGATAACCCTTTACCCCTTAGTTTCATTATTATTTTTTATCTCCATTTGAAAAAAATTGAATGGCGTAAGTAAAGGAATTGAAAGAGCATCCATAGTGAGAGAGAGAGAGAGAAATAAATGTAGAAAAGAAACACAACCACCTAGGACAATAACAACCCCCCTGCTTTCGGCACTTTATAGTTTAGTGCGTTAATCATAATCGGGTCCGTGCATCTTTGTTTGAAACACTTGTAACTCGTCTTGAAATTAGCATGATAACGTGTAAGAGAGGAGACCATAACATGTGTTTCGTGGAGCGAAAAAAAAGGACACTATAAACAAGCACAAGCAAAAAATAGAAAGGAGGCGAAAGCCAACCTTGGTGGTGAGAAAAAATGTCTCATGTCGTAAAGGAAACCCCCTTCTTTGCGGTATGGCGAACGCACTCACTAGTTGCAAATAAGCAATAATAAGGGTGAAATACAAGGTTTTAAATGAACTCAAGGAGTTCAGAGAGTCTTCAGAACGCCGGAAAAGAGCTCGGAAGGAGAAAAGGTGCTCAGAGTGATGCTGCACACTTGAGTGCACAATTAGAGAAAAAAATGCCAATAACGCCTAAATTTTACCATTTGGAAACGCCCAATTTTGCTATTTTGAGAGCTATTGGAGTTTTTTTAAATGATATTGAACATTAATGAAGATGTCGATAATAATATGTTACGAATCGTAATTAAGGAAATTGAAATTAATACACTAGATTTAATTAAATTAAATCTAATTAATTTCTACTAATAAAAAAACTAATTAAGATTTAAAAAATTAAATCCTAAATAAAAAAATTTAAATTAAATAAATCTTATTAAAAGGAAAAAAGCTTTTTTAAAAAAAGAATAGAAAGAATTTTATATATTGTTTTTTTGAAAACTTTATAAAAAAACTTTCACGTTTATTTTAAAAGATTAAAAAGCATGAATTAAAAAAGTAAGAATTGAAAAAAGGAAAGCTTTTTTTAAAAAACACGTATTTTAAAAAATCGATGCCTTTTACCAAAAAACTTTGTAAAAAAAACTTACCACGTTTTGAAAATTGGAAAGTATTTTTTGTTAAAAAATTACCAAAAAAAGTAAAACTTACCGAAAAGCAGCCATAGAAAAAAAAGGAATAGCGTGGAAGAAAAAAAGGCCGTGAGGAAAATGCGGGCGTGAGGAAAACACAGCCGTGAGGGAAAGGGCGAGGCCATGGTAACAACAACGTGGAGGCCGTAAAAAAAGCCATGACAAAAAAACGTAGGTTTTTGTTTTATTGTTGCAGATTTGTAGTGCGCAGGAGGGAAGGAGGGATTCGCCGAGAAAAGCAGCAGCGGCAGCAAAACAAACAAACAAAACGGCGGGGTTTACAAACAAAAGCGCGCAGTGTTAGAGGAAGGGCGGTGCGCGGGAGGACGATTGTGGCGGGTGGGACAACAGGCGTGGGAAGAATAACAAGAAGTCCATGCACTTATCCATGACAAGAAAGACAATAGCTCAAGCTATTCCACACACAGTCCACGCACGAGAAAGATGTGAGACAGTCCATGCAACCATGAGCAGAGAACACAAATATCCTGCAACCACAGACTAACATGCATAGCCAAGCCAATTTTTCCAAAAAAATTTGAGGCTGAAAAAATAGAGATCTTAAAAAAATTTCACTTCCATTTTAATAATTTATTTTAAAAAATGAAATGAATCTCTATTTTGGATTTAGCTGCAGCCAGCTAAAAAAGGTGGTAAAACCCCGATTGCTCAAGGTATTATGAAAACCTGCACATGCAAAAAAAAACACAAAACCGACACAACTTTTTGAGAAAGCTTGTTAGAGAGATTAGCAAAATAATTCCAGAAAATAGTGATTGAAAAACTTGCATGCAGAGTAAAAAAATGAAACCAAGAAAGAGTAATTGCAACTAAAAATAACGAGTGCACATTTACCTGATCTCAGCTCGATACCATGAAAATAGTTTGCAAGAATCGAATCAAACGAGGCACCACGAAGTAGTTGCACTCCAAATGAATTGTGATAGCTCCGGCGATTCGCGAAATAATTGATCAGTAATGGAAGAACTTGCTCAATGAAACAAATCTTGCATAGAGAAAAGACAACAGAGTGTCTTGGCATGCTCATAAATGAATAGTAAAGGGGTGCATATAGGGTGCTGAGTAACCCTAGTGCAAGACACACATGAAACCCTAAACCTAACCCATGTGAGATGACCCTCCAATATGAGAGGAGGACACATAGGATAACTCACACTAACAACTTTTTGGTTGAAAAATCTCATTGATTATCTCTAATTAGAGATTTTTCACTACCTTGTAAGGCAAGTATTTGTGTAGGTGCATTTTATTAAAGGATTTACATTTTATTTTGTATTAGCAATAGAAAGCAGTAGAAAAATTCAGATTTCAAAAAGAGAAAAAGTGTGAAGTCCTAGCTCAATCGGATCAATTTTTATGGAAGAAAATCTTCATTTCAAAGTTGTTATTGTATGAATGAAGGTTTTGTGTGTAATTGTAGCTTCTTTTCATTTCAAGAGAATATTAAATTATTGTTGAAGCTATTTGAAGCCCAAATTGTTGATTTATTTTGCTATTATAAATTTATGTAGTTTTTCCTTTCTTTCCCTATTCCAAATATTTCATTAAAATCTGTTGCATTTTATTCTTGTATTGTTATCTATTGTTGTTTGTAGATTCTATAGATCCTCAAATTTCCTTCACACTATAGTCATGAGTAGTAAGCTTTCGAGGTACTTGTGCATATTTTTTGTGTCAACCCTAAATATTCTTCCTATTCATTCAAACATTGCGAATGTGATGCACATGGAAGTTCATGATGAACTCGTTGCTTTTGATGACATTGGGTATGATGGAATGAAGGACTACAATGATTATTCTACTTTGGGACATGGAGCCAAACTAGCTCGTGAGCTATAGAAAAACATGAACAATAAATGTGGAAAATAATCACCGACTACTCGGATGGTGTGCTCATCTACTATGCTCTTAAAAAAGTTTCCATTCATGTTAAACGCCTTACTATGGGAGGAAAATTTATCACTCTCTTGTGGGTGATACTCGGTCATATAGGGATATCACACCAATGGGAAAAGAATTAATGTGGTCATATAGGATTGCATACCCATGGACAAGGAAGAAGATATGTGTTGTTTTTTGGGAGAGAATTTTATCTTTCTTAAATAGCTGAATAATCTACTTCAGACAATGAATGAATAATAATTATCTCAAAGTTTTTCTCTAAATAATGTAAGGGGAGGGAAACCACTTCATTACGATAGGTCATATCATCGCATCTATAAATGATATATTGTAGATTATGAGTCATTATCTCACGTCAACAAAATGGATGTCGTGTTGTTCCATGTGAAGAATTTTTTTGCATTTTCCATTGAATTTCTACCTTGTCAACTTGTTTTTCAATGTGTCATGGTGATGGGAAGGTGAGAGCATGGTCCCCAAAATATCGTTGACATAGCTCTTCTTTAAGCCTTCTATTCTCAACCTCAACTTTAAAACTTTGAATCTTTGAATTAAGTGACATGAGAAAGAACCTGCATCACTAGTCACGTAGTTGAAAATCAATGACCTTCATTATATTAATTTCAAAACAATTTCCTTGCATTGATTTCTAAAACTGGTTTTGACATTTTAGTTCCTTAGGTTGGATTGTGTGGAGATAAAAGAAAAAGTTGGAAACAATACTAAAAAAATTGGTTGATAACATAATAGGATAAGGGAGGGAGGTAATCGATCCACGTCCAAAAATTTATAAACATAAATCATTTTGTATAATGACACCTCAACACAGTTATAAATACAAAATGCAAAACAAAATTTGTAGCTACATTTCTACGTAAAATTTAATGAGGAAAAATTTGTTGAAAATTATATTTTCATTTGGTGTTATTATGGCCAATCTTTTACCTGTTATGACAACCATTGATTTTTCTAGGCTTGCAACGAGAGCTTCTAAGGGATTATAAGCTGATTGAATACCTTCCTCTCACTCTCTAATTTGTTGCCAAAAAAATCCAAGCAATGATATCACCGGTGATATTGCTTGAGATCCGTGCTTAACTCTACTTTGGAAAATCATACGCCTTGATTAGCCATTCATCTCTATCTATTACTTATTTCAACGTAGAATACACCATATGTTGCAACTGGTTTTATCAAATTTAAGTGTAAGATATAAATAGTCGAATTCCAAATATATGAGGTGAAAATTAGAAATTTGAATGGAATAGGAGAGACCTTGATCTTTTATGGAGAGAAATTTGGAGCCACTACATGCCTCCGGTGAGGCCAATCCTCCCCATCACCATTATGAGTATTTTTCCTATCAATTCATGCATCCCTCGGACTTGTTTCCTCATTAACCTTTTTCATTCATCAATGACTTTCGTATCATCAACTTATTTTTCAATGTGTCGTGGTGGCGGGCATGTGAGAGTATGGTTCCCAACATATCATCTACATAGATATTCTTTAAGCCTTCCATTTTCAACCTCAAATTTAAGCCTTATAATATTTGAATTAAGTGACATGAGGAATAACCAAAATCATTAGTCGCATAGTTGAAAATCAATGGCCTTCATTATATTAATTTCGAAAATAATTTCCTTTCATCGATTTCCAACGCTGGTTTTGACATATTAGTTCCTCAGGTTGGATTATGTGGAGATAAAAAGACAAATTTGGAATCAACATTACAAAACATGTGGTCGATAACCTAAGAGGATAAGTGAGGGAGGTAATCAATTCATGTCCAGAAATGGTCAAACATAAATTATTTTTATAATGACACCTCAACACAGTTGTAGATGCAAAATGTAAAACAAAAAATTGTAGCTACATTTCCAGGAAGAATTTAATGATGAAATAATTTGTTGAAAATTATATTCTCATTTGGTTTTATTATGGCCTATCTTTTACCTGTTGGTTTAAATCCATTGATTTCATCCACTATGATGTGAGCTTTTGAAATATTGTAATTTGATTGAATATCTTCCTCCCACTCTCAAAGTTGTTGCCAAAAATTGTCCGAGAAATGATATTGCTAGTGAGACAAATTTGAGATCCGTGATTAAATCTACTTGAGAAAATCATATTACTTGATTAGCCATCCTGTCTCCATCTATCACTCATTTCCAATGTAGAATCCACCATATGTCACTCTTGGTTATGTCAAATCCAAGTGTCAGGGTATAAATAAGCAATTCCAAATATATGATATGAAAACAAGAAATTGTAATGGAAGAGGAGAGACCTTGATCCTTTTTGGAGTGAAAGATGGAGCTAATACAAGCCTCTCGTGAGGCCAAGCCTCCATGTTGGCCATTATGAGACCTTTTCCTATGAAGTCACAACACCCCCTCTATGCTGCAAATGAGATATACCATAACAAAGAATTTATTTTGAAGACATTAATTTTTTGATAAGATGTGGCTCTGTCATACTCATTCGTACCTCTGTCCCCACCAAAATATAAAGAGATTTCCTACAATTAACAAATATAAATTTCAAAAGGTGTGAGTCCCTACAATGTTACATATAAAAGAATTCATTTATTGGTGTGAAAGACATGTCAAAATTATTTTCCGTACATATTGTTTTGCTTTGACTAGTGGACATACTCTGAAGGATTCTTTTCACAAAATCATGCATGACACAGGCCATATGGGTGACATTTCTTCTTCCCTCATTTTCCCCATTTCTCTCAAGTTTTCCATTATCAAAATTGGAGTTGGGTTGAACACACCTTTTTGTGTCATTGTCCTTTTCTTTATGCGATGTCGCAGCCAATATGTCATAACAAAATCCATAATGCCAATCACCATGAGTAGTGTAAATAAAAGGAAAGAAAGTACTACATGTAAGATAATGACATCGCCACCAGATTCCTTTGCCCCATCTTTGACAATAATATTTCACTGTATTTATTAGCGAGGTCATTGAGATTGTGGTGATTCAAATCATCCCCAACTTAGAGCTAGTTACCAAAAATGGGCACCACCAAGGAACATGACGGAAACTTCATTTTCTTAGATCTTAGTTTCGATAAAAAAATAGCAATGAATAGTGCAATGAAAAGGGAAACCACCACTTTAACAAATGCACTCTATGAACAAAAAACCTAATGTGGTTTACAACATGGAGATGCTAGCAAAAACGATAGAGAGTAGATAAATTTATATGGGATTTTTGTGTGAGAATTAAATGGCATATTTCAAATCTAGGACGTCAAGATTTCAAATCCTACTCACAAGTGGTTTCCACAAATAAATTTAACCATAAATAAACACAGGCTTGTAATAATTTGTGAACAAGTAAGTATAACGTAAAATCCTCGACCTATCTATGCATTTAAACCTCCATTTAGAAAAATAAAGAAAAGAAAACATCTCCTCTTTGTGTATTTCAACCTCTATCTTAACTATAACATCGTTTTAACCTAAGAAATGATCAAATCCTTCAAAATATTGTTGTAGTAAAATAATCACAATTCAGAATGTCAAGAGTTAAAACCCTATGGGTGATACTTGCATTCATATGATTCCTAAGAGAGAAAACTAGTAATGATTGACAAACTCTCTTTGGCCTCTTTGTTTTATTTCTCATCTTCTTTCTGGTCTTTTACACCCTACAACCTAGATGGTATTTCACTTTCTTGTCTTTTATGACTCGAGACACCAGTTCCCTCATCCTTATGGGTGCTCTTGACCCTTTTCTATCTTACTCGCTTATTTTGGGTCTCTTTTATCTTTTGGGCATCTTATTTTCTTATGGGTCAGCCTTCCAGTTGTCAATTATGAAATTTAACCAAGGGAATCATATAAATACAAAGCTATGTGACCAAATAAAGGACCAAGCTCTAAGCATCTATTATCATCACCTAAGGTTGCATCAAAGGCATCTAAGAGCATCAAAGGAATCATCCATCTAGAACTCATTCAAGGGACAAGGGACTGCATTTTTCATACACTTCATAGGAAGGGGAAGTTTATTTTTCCATCCACACATCTATTTACATTGGTACATCTAGCTATCACCCATTATCATGTGCACTTGCACAAGGGCTTCCTAGGGCACGATTATTTCACACACACACACAAGAACTACATGGATTCTGAGATGTAGTGCATCTCTTGGTCGTAAGTTCACTTTCGGGTGATCATCGGGTTAGTCGACTCTCATATTGCATATTTTATTTTTGGGATTTGATGTAGTTTGAGGGTTTTGTAGGTCATCATCTCTTTTAAGTTACAAGTGAATTTTTGATCATCAAGGTGTGACATACAGGTGACCA
Organism: Taxus wallichiana var. yunnanensis; assembly: GCA_018340775.1. Lineage (NCBI taxonomy): Eukaryota > Viridiplantae > Streptophyta > Pinopsida > Cupressales > Taxaceae > Taxus > Taxus wallichiana. The sequence goes on from CM031237.1 coordinate 1,014,563,670, forward strand.
ACAATAATTACTAGCATTGACCATCTTGACACCTCAAAAACATCAAGTTCCAAGATCTACATAGTCATGCACCTAAAGAGGTCTCTGTGCACTTAGGAGCCCCCGACCTAGTCCATTCACCCTAGTCAGGCTTATCGATAGATTAGAATTTACAAAGCATAGTTATAATGGTCTATCTTTCCTTCATGTTCATTTTTCTAGTTTTCACAATCCCAACATCAGGGATAAATCAACTAAGTCCTTTACTCTCTCTCTCTTGTACTTAGGGTTTTATATTTATTAGCTTATTACTTGTGTCATCTATATTCCAATAATTTTTTATCATAGTTTACATCTGTTACTCTGTAATTAGGGTTTATAAAAAAATATATTTTTGTTAAATCATTTGGTGAACTCTACATTCGAACACTCTTGGATCTTTCTTTCTTCTCTATTTTCATCATCCTAGGATCCTCTCACCATGGATATCTCCATTCATGATTTCTTGCAAGCTAATCCTTGATTGTAACACTAAAATCAATTCTCTCTTGGCTAATACTCGTATTCCTTCCAATACTCGATCCAAAATTTGTATATAGTTATTTGTAGCTACATTTTCAAAATAACTTACTTTTCCATCTGATGTAGCTACCACTCTTTTTTTTATGACAATGATCCTCCCCTATATATATATATATATATATATATCATCACATTTATAACATGGGTATCAAGTGGACAATAGTCGATAATGGATATGAGCTCAATCTTTGTACTTTATCACTCCTTCAAAACATTGGCCTTTCCTCAACAGATGTTAGCCCATCATCCATTTCTCTTCTTCATATGATTCTTCTACACGTCCATGCATAGGAACTATCACTTTACCTCTTACAGTCGGGCCAAAAATATTCCTATGGTATTCTTTTGTTATCGATGTCATTGTTCAATATAATTTCTTACTTGGTAGGCCATGGCTTCACGCTATGTAGGAAAGTGCCTTCTACAGTTCATCGATGTGTTAAATTCCTACATGATGGATTATGAACATACTATGGCTTTGATGTTATCCATGACCCATTCAAATATTGTCACCTAGACCCAATCAATACATTACCTACTCTAATTTTTGTTACTTGATGCATCCCATTGATGAATATCAACTCACGGAGCATCATGCATCCATTCCACCAAACTTTCCTTCTCTCGAGGTCATATTATACATTATACATTGTACCATATCATCCTCCTCATATTCTCTTCACATCTACCTCTACATCAACATTACCTCCTTTCACATGCACTCTTTTCATAAATAACTCTTATTAGCATCACATTCCATTTGATCCCACTACTTTCTCTGATACTATTTGCACGCATGATGGTTTAGCTTGGCTAGGATTCACACTCGATGATCTCCTCCCCACCCTCATTCTCCTCACCTCTATCATGGATATGTTTGCATCATTATTACTGCTTATGGCCTCCGCATCTTCCATCTATCAGTATTTTTGTTGCATGCACTTCTCGCACTTCTCCACTTACTTGGATAGTCTTGGCTTGACTACATTGGTGGCACTTTGGATCCTAATCATATTGATATCACATTTCCCATGCCTTTCGACCATGTTTCTATTTGAAATGATTCATTTCTCAACTATACACAAAAATCTTATCACTTTGGTATGCACATGGTTGTCCACTACCACCTTTCATTGATGAAGAATATGCAATGGGCATGTATAATTTATGTCATGCAATGGATCTTTATATGATCAACCCCATACTATTTCTTACCAAGTCTCTACGAAACTTCTCCATTTAGCTTTGACCATGACAATGATGATCTCTTAGATGATGTTACTTTCTTCTCATCATCATACACTTGGGGCATCATGCTTAATTCTCCCCCTCTAACATCATTAGGTGTCTCTCATTTTACTTTATTCTCCGTGCTTCATACTTCCTATTTTTAAACATAATATTACACAACTTGATACACATCTTGTATCGTCATTACCCTATGATGCACTCTTGTGCTAAGGTTTACACTTGACTGTTGAGGGCATACTACATCCATTAACCTCACACACTACACATTTTATGCTCCGTGCTTCATGATACATCTTTCTAGCATTCCATTCTCACACACATCATCACTACTCTATGATGCACTCTAGTTCCACGGTTCATAATCGACTGTTGAGGGTCTAAATGTGAAATGAACCTCACCTCTTCTACATTCTTTACACTATATGCTTCATTGATCATATATTTCTATTGAACATTTTTCAAACCATTTCCCAATGATGACACACTATTGTTCTATGGTTCATTCTTGATTGTCAGGGTATTTTATAAATGAACCTCATCTCATACTCATACACATCCACCTTGGGGGCATGCTTCTCCTATCACATTCACATTGCATACCATTCTATCACACTCATTCACAACATATTACATATCTTGGTTACAACTTATTCTTGTTTTCTTATACTTACATGTTACACTTTGATTATTATGTTAGATGGAATATATAGTATGTCATTATCTTTTCTATATACACATGGAATTCACTTGTTCTCTAGTTGTGAATGCATACTTTCTATAGATCTTTACATGCTGCAATGATGCTTTGGCACTATACCTCTTACTAGTCCCATGAGGCTCCTAGGGGCATCTACATTTCTACTCTTTACATCATACATGTGTTATTGTTTCATTATACTACTTACTACTTCTATTCTTACTAGCACACTATTTCACATTGATCTATACACACTTTGACATACTCTTTATCTTTCTAACATGCTAATGGGTGCTTCATGTGTAACATTTTCTTTACAAGAACTATTTGCCACCATGGTTGTATCATTACTTTTCTTTTACTTTTTTCATTGTTTATTCCATTATTTATTGTTTGTAGGCTATGCCCTTTGTCTTGTGTGCACATTGTATGTTTTTGGCCACTTTGGCCCTAATTGTCTTGTGACATTGTGAGTGATGTCCCATGTATGAAACCCACTTTTCTCTGTGGTCTCTCTTTTGTATGCACATTTTGTTTGTTACATTTTTTTCTATGACATGCTTGCTTTTTTTTCTACTAACACATGTATCTAGCCATCTTGTTTGCATGTGCCTTGGTTTCTACCATGCACATTCCCTCCCCCTACAGGTACACATTTCAGATCAGCATTAGGTCCTCTCTTTGGGATGCATTCTCCTAACGACATCGCATGCACCCAAAATGAGGGGGCATACATTAGGTGAATTAGTCACCCCATACAACAAATCTCAGAGCTATAACACAATACATTTCCACATATAATCAACACATGCTATAGTTATAGAAATGGCCTAGAATCTAACTTGGGTCCTCATTTCAACATAGACTCTAACTATGACTACATAAACTAGTGCCTAGGCACTCATGACCTCTCCTAGGTGCCTATGTCATGGGGGAAGATATAGCTACTTTCTCATATTAACACAGTTTTTAAGTAGTTCATAGAGATCATTTTTCACAGTATAGGAACAATCCTCTAGCAATCAAAATGCATTCTTTCTCCATTTCTCCATGGAACAAAAATAGAACCAAATGTGGAATAACTCATAGATCTAAACATGGATCACACCATCTTTTACTAGTGTATAAATTTAGGAAGTAGTCATGGAAGGAGAGTAAAACTAGACCTCTCTCCCCAACACTCTTGTTGTGGCGTGAGATCACCAAAAAAACTTGCACTTGGCATGAGATTGCCCCAAAAAACTCATTTCTTTGCATGAGATCACCCAAAAAAATGTCCTCTTGGCGTGAGATCACCCAAAAAAAAAAACTCTCTTCTACATCATATTTAGGACATTTTCTATCCTTTTCACTCTTCACGGATCAAGTGCACACTTTCCTTTTACTACTTTTTACACACATTTACATACTTTTACGTACTAATACTTTTGTAAAGTTTTCATAATAAAAGACTTTGATTACTCTTCTACTCTTCTTTTGCAGGTCCATCCTTAATGTGCAACAAGAAACATCCCTACATCAAGAACAACAATAGGTACAACATGGTACAACACAATATGCTTCACCCCTAGGGTCACTTCCTCTTCTTAGCTTCCATGCTTCATTTTTATCACTTCACACTTTCACTTGTCTCCTCGCATGCTATGCCATCATAATCTACATGGTTATCAGGTACGCATCTCTTATCTACTTTATTTTATCGAGTATTCACTCAACAACATAAAGTGGGGGAAAATGTAGACACAAAATCACACACTTTGGTACATTTCTAGGTCCTAAAATCATACTTGTATTCATATGATTCCTAAGCGAGAAAACTAGTAATTGATAACTATCTTTGGCCTCTTTCCTTTGTTTTTAGTCTTCTTTATATGGTATTTACACCCTATAGCCTTAGTTTGGAATTTCATTTTCTTATATTTATGACTGAACACCAAGACAGACCTAGATAGAATCCAACACCTAGGCGCCCATCATACTCTGGGTGCCCCCGACCTCTTTCTATCTTACTCGCTTTTTTTGGGTCTCTTTTATCTTTTGGGCATCTTATTTTCTTATGGGTCAACCTTCTAATTGTCAATTACAAAATTCAACCAAGGGAATCATATAAATACAAAACTATGTGACCAAAATAAAGGACCAAACTCTAAGCATCTATTATCATCACCTAAGGTTGCATCCAAAGGCATATCTAAGAGCATCAAAGGCATCCATCTAGCACTCACTCAAGGGACAAGGGACTGCATTTTTGCATACACTTCATAGGAAGGAAAGTTCATTTTTCTATCCACACATCTATTTACATTGGTACATCTAGCTATCGCTCGCTATCATGTGCACTTGCACAAGGGCTTCCTAGGGCATGATTCTTTCACACACACACACAAGAACTACATGTATTTTGAGATGTAGTGCAACACTTAGTTATAAGTTCACTCGGTAAGACCGTTGAGGTCGGTCGACTCCCAAAATTGTATTGTTGGGAAATAAGAGATAAAATATGCGGAATAATCCCTTATAGAATCGCAACAGTAGAAACTAATATGCAGAAAATATTACAGATCTCAAATAAAAGTGTAGAATAAATAACACAACATAGAGAGACAATATTTAACATGGTTCACCCAATTTGGGCTACGTCCACCAAGAATCACTTGCTCAAATTTTATTACAAGCCTCCACTCTCTCAATACAATACCCAGATCCGTTTGGAGCTATGCTCAACAAACTCTATAGAATTCACACTTGAATTCAAAGCACATCTGCAATGCATTTGCTTGTCTATGTATCATATGCATAAGACCATATAAATAGACAATTGCTTAAGCAGTTTGATACAAAACCGTGGGTATCAAAACCATGGGAAAAAATCATGGGTATCAAAATAATGGGTCTATCAAAACCATGGGCCCAAAAACAGCCCATAATGGTTACCCATTACCCATGGGTTAATAAACCACCCATGAAAATTTGCTTTGGGGCTTCGCCCGAACCCCCGACCGCTCACCAGCCGAGTGGGACCGCCAGTAAAATAATACCTGAGTGTAACACATAGAAGGTGTACCACACTCTAACATGAAAATAGGCTCCACAAACATAACATGTATATTTTATTTTTGGGATTTGATGTAGTTTGAGGTTTTTATAGGTCATCATCTCTTTATAGGTTACAGTGAATTCTACTATCAAGGTGTGATATACAAGTGACCAACAATGACTACCAACGACCATCTTACAACACTACAAAATTCATGTTTCGAACTCCTACGTAGTCACAAGTGCCTAGAAGAAGTCTTTAGTGCCTAGGTGCCCCTAACCCAATCTAGGCACCCTGTTTGGAGCTTATCGACAACTCCAGAATTTACATAGCATAGTGGTGATGGTATGTCCTTCTTGTTCATCGGCTTTTCCAGCTTTGCACAATCTCGACATTAGGCATAAATCAACTAAGTCCTTTAGTCTCTCTCTTGCACTTAGGATTTTATATTTCATTAGCTTATTGCTTGTGTCATCTATATTCCGATGGTTTGCTTATTATAGTTTACATCAATTACTTTATAATTAGGGTTTATACAAAATATCTATTTTTGTTAAATCAAGTGGGAAAGAGGTTTCACTCACAAATTTCCCCATAAATAAACAAACATTTATGTATTTTCATAAAAAGTCACCAAAACATTCAATTTGAATTTTATCTGTCTATTAAAACCTATATTTTGACAATTAAATCTAGCACAACCTATAAAAAGTGACCCCTCAACATATTTAACATTCATATTCACAACAAAAGTAAGGGAAACTTCACATCTGAAGCACCAATTGCACACATGTAAGTAATGCAAGCAAGATTGAGATGATAAAGCGGAACACATATAACATATAATATTTAGCTAGGAGCATTCTAAGCCGTAGTGTGGAACATGTAGGTATTTTGTTCCAACCATTTTATTTTCAGAATTCCATTCACGTCTCATCCTTATCTAACACCTTAAATACACGCCTAGTCAGAATCGTTAATGCCGATAATGTAATACAATAACCCTTTTTATGGTAGTCACTACGTTTCTTCCACCATACACACCCTCCAACATGTCATCGAATCCTTATCAAATCTTGACCATCATATCATCTGCAAATCTTAACCATCATCTCTTTGTTACGTCAGGAATGAACATATGGGTTTCAAATTTCCATTTAAAGTTATTTTATGTTGTTTGTTTTCTTTATCATGTTGAATCCACAATTATTTACTTCCCCATGTTCATTTCCAACTTTCCATTCATGTCCTCATCAAGTATCTCAAAAATTTAATGTTGTCCAATCAAAAACCTTGAATTTTCAACCTCGATCGACAAATATTTTCTACTTCTCACTCATATCACCAATCGATGTACAAGATCAATTATTGATGAATTTTTGTACATCAATTGTTCCTTGCATTTACTAGAACTCACAACTAAAAATATGGGCTACAAAGTGCTACAAGAAGCAAGCATCATGGTTGGGTTTTGAACCAACAACCTTTTGAAATTCCCCCATTTTTTATTTTTGACCCTTGAAGCTCACATAACTAATCCAAGTGAAATCTCTACTATAAAGTTGAGCTCATATACCGGATATTTCTTGGGGAGGAATAATCTCATCCGTGGAAAAGGTGTGGGCCATGCAGGTGATTAATTTCCCTATCCTATCAAAATCCTCAATGACCCACACCTGTCCCATTTTTGTTCGGTGATTGTTGAATGATGATGCCATCACAATCATTGATGGGGAGAATTGCACATGATGTCACCACCTTTGGATGTTACTTCCACTCCACATCTTCCGATCTCTAAATGCAAGGGCTAAAACTACAAACACCTTTTCACTTCGGCAAAAAATTTCTACCACTCCTTAAACAACACCCATAGTCTCCTTCAAATGATTGACATATATGTCGTATCATTGTTGGACATTTGGGTTTCACATTGTTTCTTCTTTCGATTTTTTCCACCCTCTAACCCCTTCTTCTTCACCTTCTTCCTCTCCCATTGTTTCTCTCCCTCCAATATGAATCTTTCAAAAGATCCTGTTATCACCGAATCACAAAGCACCCCCGTGCATATACCCGAACTCACAAACGGTGTGATTGGATAACATGGGTACTATCTCCAAGTTGTGGGACTTGCTACTTGAGATAGACCTCCAGAGAAAGTCGGTTCTTGCTCCTAAACTACCCGCCACAATCTACTCTAATGCAGGATAAGCTAACTGCTCTAATCTAAATTTCTAAGGGACCAGGAGAGAGAATACATAAAATGAAAGCCTACACTAAAGTGGTGATACACCGTAAAAGGAGGGTGTGAGAGTAATCTCCAAATGTGTGAAATACAGAGGCAAAGTGCACACTAGAAGAGGTGATGACAGGCTTCTCTATAATCTAGCAAAATGCATTCACAAAGAATATTCCAAGCACACACAATGATAATGAATTCCTGCAAGAACATAATAATAGACACAATATTCTTGTAGAAAGATAAAAGGGGCAAGAAGAATGCAAGAAAACACAGCAGGGGAAGATACATCCACAAACTTTGTATTTTATTGCTTCAGTATGCATGCGAGTTCAGTCTATTACAAGATAAGGGCCTGGATCACCATGCAAGGAGTCCACTACAAGGGCCTGCAACACACTGGCTTCACAAAGCAATTTTGGCAGAGCTTTGCTACCCAAAAACTCTCTCTTTTACAATGAGCCCAACACTCCAATTTATAGAAAAAATGAGAAGGAGAAGAGAAGGGAAAATGGAAATCCCGAAATCTGTCCTTCAACCACCTGTAAGAGGCATTAAATTGAGTGAAATGATTGTATATTACTTGCAAAATGCTCCCCATACTGTCCCATGTGCTGCAGCAGAGAAAGAATGATGACCATGCCTCTTAATTGCACTCCCAACTACCAAATAAAACACTATTCTGAACCCGGCCACGTTTTCTTAAAAATATCAATCAATTTATGATCAAATCTGGAATTTCTTGATTGCTGTGCATCGGGCTCGGAACCACAATTCCAACGGTACCAATTTTGTGTGATTTTGTTGAGAAATGCAAAAGTTATGGCCTTCTGAGTGCGGGCAGCTATTTTGGGCTCGGGCGTTTTTCAGCGTCATTTCGACGGAATGAGCATTGATCGACTGGAGCCGAATATGTTTCTTTTATTTAAATATATCTATCATCATTAAAAATAAGAGTTTTTGTGGCGTAGAGGACGCCGTGCTGCTCCGAGTAAAGTCCAATTTTATCAAAATCGGAGCTCGGAGTCAAAAGTTATGGCCGTTTGAAGTTCCACGGTCAAACGTTGACTTTTCTTCTCTTGCCTTCGGCCGCTTCGGCTTTTCGCATCCCACGCGTCCCTTTGTCCCAAATGTCCAGTCTTTGGTCAGGCGGGACAAATTCTTCCGAATCGCCGAAATGGGCTTCCATGTCCCTTTCACTGCGGTGACACGTGGCGTGATCTCGATTGGCTTTGGCTCCTTCTGGCTATCCGCGTCCCTTTGTCCCACTTGTCCCAAATGCTGCGCAGACTTCCGGCGGCCTTTCGGCCGGTTCGCGCCCAGATGTCCCAACTGTCCCAAGGACCGCCTGGACTAGGACTTAGCCATTTTTGTGATATTTCTGCCAAGCTTGTTTTTTGCAATTTTTTTCACATTTTCTCGTAACTTGCTCGCTTCTTGGACGGGGAGTTAGAAAAATATGAGGGGACCCTAAACATGGCTTTTTGTCCGACTCAATATAATTGCTTGGGACTAAAGAATTTGAAGCATGTTATCAAAATTACCTTGAGGGGTGAATTTTGGATAACAGATCCTTCAACATTCTCATTGTACATTTAACGTACAATTGTTAGTGTTAGGAAAATAATATTAATGCTTCAAATGGTAAGATTAGGAGGGAGATATAATAACAATAAGTTTGTTGTGAGAATTATTTGGTTGTTAAACCAACCCACGTAGAGTAAAACTAGGTTTTTTGAGAGAGTTTTTTTGGGATTTTTTTGCTAAATTAAAGGCATATGTAATATCTATTTATATGTAATCATTTATCAAGATCTTAATAGAAAAGAGTAATAAAATAAGAGTTTTTATGAATGTAAAATTTTGTACCAATTTCAATGCTATGTGATCGAAGAGCTATATTGGATTTTGAGCCAAATTCAATGCTACTCATGGTCACTACTTTCACGAGAGTCACCTAAGTTGTCCATATGCCTCTTTAGCCCTACCAGGCCACATAGCAGTTTACATTGGTGTGAAGGGTTTGAAACCACTTTGTTTTCATTGAAGCATTTTATGGATTTGAAGTTGTTTAAGGCTTTTTGTTTTCTATTTAGCACCATTCCAAACCCATCTATGTCATTCATTTGGATCATGGTTTGAAAGAATTCACGGATTATGACCCTAATTACATTTGGAGGACTGGCCTCCAAATCTTCCGCATAGCTTGGAATGCAATCTGCCTTAGCTTACATTGGAGAAATCACAGCAACACGTTCTTCTCCCATTGGGATACATACTATTCTTTCAAAATTCTATGTTATTGGACCAGTTAAAAACTTCAACCAGCCGTTATTGATCCCATCGCTCTTCACCCCACAGCCTGCAAATTGTACATAATTAGCTTCGAGTCGACACATTTAAAGTTAGTAATTTCGTTTTATTTATTTAATTTAGTGTCTCAAAATGTCTTGTTAGTTCTTATAGAGAAATTTTTGTCTTAGTCTTAAATTGGAATAAAAATATTGTATGTTGTCAAGGCGAGTCCACATCGAGTTATATCATTTTATTTAGAACTTAATTTAGGCATTTAACATTGTATTTTGGTTAGTTATTAGTCTTTATGTTTATATATTAGAAGTTTATTAAGATGTTAATAAATAGGGTTTATTATAATTCATAGTTTGAAACGATGTAAATAAATTATAGTCATATGCTTGTCATTAAAGTATCAAATGTCGTCAATATCAAAAGTTTATATCGTAAAAGTCGAGGAGGTCAAAGTAAACAATCGTTATCATTGTGTCAAGTTTAAGTCAGAGTAAAAAGTGTCAAAATAAAAAAATTGCCTCTCTTTAGTGGGACACACTATTGGTGGAATCCGATGTCCAAGTCAAAATTGAGGGGGAGGGGGGGGGTGGAGGGGGAGGGATTTTTAACTAAGCCTCATGTTCACATTTTGTTGTGTTGGTAGCGTCATATTGGAGGATGGATGCATCGAAATCGAGAGGAAATTCAATGTCCTCTCACAAGCTACTAGCGATGGGGCCACACATTGTAGTAGTGAAGAACAAAGTGTGCAAAAATGCTAAATGTTGAGAATGGTGACTAGAAAGAATGGAAACCAATTGTGATTGTGTAAGATCGAGTGACAACAATCACATACATAAGATACATGAGGACTTTTTCCTCGTGTTTATTTTTCTTATTTTTAGTGTGGTGCATTAGAGAATATGAATAGATGAATCATTCTTGTTTATGTGATATAATAGATGAGCTTCATTTTCCTATAGAAACCCATAATGTAAAAATGTTATAGAGAGTAAAAGCACATGTGTAATGTAGATCATGGATCTTGAAAATGTTCATGGATATCTAGAAAATCATATGAGGTGAACAATTGATGGGTTCTTGTTCATGTCCAGGTTTGTGGTAAACCTATGGAAAACCATGGAAGGATGATGAGAGATGCCTTTCATTTAGATCAAGATCATGAGCCACAAGAATCGGGCGTGCCACTAGAGTCGGGCATACTGCAATTGAAAGTGTGAAAGTTTTTCTACCATGTTCGCACTAAGGGGGAATGTTAGGAAAATAATATTAGTGCTCCACATGGTAAAATTAGGAGTGAGATATAATAACAATAATTTTTTTGTGAAAATTGTTTGGTTGTTAAACTAACCCACGTAGAGTAAAATTAGGTTTGTTGAGAGAGAGTTTTTAGGGATTTGGTTGCTAAATTAAAGGCATATGTAATGCCTATTTATATGTAATCATTTCTTGAAGAGCTTAATAGAAGAAGAGTAATAAAATAAGAGTTTTACAATTGTGTAAAACTCCATAACAATTTCATATATTTTGAATTACAATCAAATTAGGTTTATTCTATATTCTCTTTCATTAAGAATTGATTTTTATAACACATTAAGCACCATTGTTAGTGTTTTGTCCACTAGGTTGCATCTCAATCTTGATTAGTGCCCTTAAAGATTTTTCAGCTTATGTGTGACATTAACAACCACTTGCTCTATACCCAACATTATTACATTACTTCATATATGTAGTGGGTTGATATTCTTACGTATCGACACAAACTCATCATGAAGATTTGTATCCCATTTCTCATATTAAGATCCACACGATACAGTCCATTGGTAGGAAGCCAAACGTATTATGAGATACATTAAGGGCTCTACACACTTTGGTATTCACGACAAATTAGGTATTTTTAATATTGTGCAGTGTTCATTGATTCATATTGGGCGGTGATGTTAGTGATTAGAAGTCTACTTCTAGATTTCTCTATCATCTTGGTTTATGTCATGTTGTTTGGTATCAGAAGAAGCAATTTATTATAATATCATCAATACAAGTAGTGTAGGTTGTTCAGCTAAGCTAGGAGGTTCTATGATTTCATAAGTTGTTCACATAGTTCGAGGCCTCAAAACACACTCAAACCAATACTCTTTGGTGTGACAACTAGAGTCATACTAATTTCACACAACCTATTGGAGCATTAGTGAACCAAACAAATTGATATCTTGTTATCTCTGTTTTTGTGTTTACCAAAACTATCAGATAACCCTACGAAATTTTTAAGCTTGGGTTTTGCAAAAATTGCCTTTATGAGAGATAATGGGTTTCACAAACAGACAACATGTGTTTTAGATGTTTCATGTCTTGTGTTCCCCGAAACCCGAAACCCGCATCGAGTAAGGCGAGTCGGGTTTGCGGACCTTCCGAGCATCGGAGCATGCCTTCGTCTAAGCATCATGCTTTATGTCGATCGTTTCCCGCAACCCAAAACCCGAATTGCCTAAGTCCTTCATGTCGGGTTTTCGGAACTTTGAAGCATCTAAGCATCATGCTTCATGTCGATTGTTTCCCGCAACCCGAAACCCAATTGCTCTAAACACCTTTGTGTCGGGTTTCCGGATCTCCCGAGCATGCTGACATGGCATTAATGCCGAGTTGTCGGGTGGATTGGCACGTGCCAGCTGAAGTGTATTAATTGCAAATTTTCATATATATATATGCGGATTTCCACGTCATTTTTACCAGATGTACTTACTTTTACCTTGTGGATTTTCACGCATGCTTCTTCGACCCCGAAACCCGAAATTCACCTCTGTACTTGATTGCATTGCTCGTTTTTGATCATTCGTTGTCCCAGTTGAAGGTATTTTTCTTCAGTCTTTCTTTGTGGTTTTTATGGATTAATTATGTGAGGAATTCGTCCAAGTTTCTCATCTGGGTTTGGGATTTTCTCTTTTCCATTTTAAGGGTTGTTTTCTAAAAACCGGTTTATGTTTTAGGGTTTATCTCTTTGGAATTATCACTTTGTGTTATTTCTCGGAATGTTGTTGTAATTAAAATATGTTTTGGATATAAATGATGAAGAAAGAACTTGCATGTTTTAAAATCAACAAAAACCCTATTCCCTTTTCTCGGGTTTCGCAGGTGTTGTGCAAAAGTATCAAAAACCCGCAATATATCAGAAAATTTGACGTGTCGGGCTTTCCAAAATCTCCGACATCTTCAAAGTGTCGGGCTTTCTAAAATCTCTCGACATCTTCAAAGTGCCAGTTTTCTCAAGTCTCTCGACATCCTCAGTGTGTCGGGTTTTCTGGACTCCCCGACATCCTCCTCAGTGTGTCGGGCTTTTCCACCTTCCTGGCATCTCCAGTAGGTCGGGGTTTTCACAGTGTGCAACATCTCCTGATCTCCGAAACTCTCCTCCTTCGAAATCCCTCATGTCGGACCCTGGTCCATCGCAAGAAAAGACTGAAAAGTCAGGAAGGATGAAATACAAATTCAGAAAGGTGGAGTCTCCATCCTATATCGATTGCAATTATGACATCCGAGATACAGAGCTCGGAAATATAGATATGGAGGATTTCTGGAGTAGGGTAAAGAGCTCTTCCCAAACTCCATGGATGAAATCGATAGTCGATAGTGGTTTACCTCTTGCAGCGGGTTTCCCTATGTCCGCTCAGTGCCCTGAATTCATCTTAGCCTGCGCTTCGAGTTATGACTCTGCTTCTCGTTCTGTGAAAAACCAGGTGGGAGAAGTTGTGATCAAGTTGGACGGAGGTTACTTCGATGACCTCCTCAAGCTGCCCAATTTTGAAGAATATGGAGAGTTAGATATCAAGTCAGCTCAGAAAGCTTGGGATAATGATCAGGAAGATTGTATCAAGCACGTAAATAAGAAGTTCCTGATCAAAGCCAAACTGCTATTTCCAGATTCCCAAGACTTGTCCCCAGAAGTGATTTCATTCAGGAAATCAATGACATCATCACTCTGTTGAGTCGGGTTTTGGTTTACCGAATCAAATGTTTTCCAAGGGTGGATGTATCAGTTCATGATCACCATTAAGAAGAACCAACAAGGAATTGATTGGGGCACTCTCATTAGTAATGAGATAGATTCCCAAATGACAACAGTCTTGTCTACGGGAAAGTTTTATATGTCCTCATATGTCACCTATGCAGCGGCCGGTATGAGGAACTATCCGGGTTGGATACCAAGGGAAACAGGACGGTGGACCATGTTTATCAGTATTTTCCTCAGCTGACAAGGAAAGGGTCCGAAGATCAATTCAGAAGGGTGAATGATGCCTTCTTTTACGAAAACATCTGTAGGTTAAATCCTGAACTGAGGAAAACAAGAGTATCTGATGAAGCATGGGCTGAGGTTTCAAAGTGGGGTTGTGTCTTCTTGCAATTTAAGAAGTTCACATATCTACGGGTAGTCATGTACCCAGGGGATCCTTTCCGTCTGCCCCGATATCCAGGGGACAAACTGATCTTGATGGAATTGGTTAGGCAATTGTTGGATTTTCACAAGTTCCAACAAAGTAAACATAAAGCCGTTGTATCCTTCCCAATTTCTATTGGAAGGTATACTTGTTCGACAAAGTGGTAAAAGCCAAGAATGTTGTCCATGAGCTTCAGGATAAGTTGAAGAAGCACATGAAGCCCCAAGACGGGTTTGATATTCGAGGAGTCCTCAGGGCGTATGGAACTCTGCACCTGCACAGACCAAGCATAGAAGACATCTGGATTGATCTACGTGATGAGGTTGTTGTTCGTAGAAAGGATCATAGTAGATTGACACTTGCTGAGATTCAAACACTTGAGCTCGCTAACTTACCAGAAGGTACTAGCGACAATGAAAGTGTTCTGGATCCCTCTTATGATGGACTGAATGAAGATCAATATGTCTTCCCACCTATTGATTGGTCGATCAGTGAAAAAGCCTCCATTACAGATAGATCAGCTCTGATTCTTGCACGCACCAAAGCATGGCTCGCCTCTTGGGGATGAGTTTTAAAGATGATAAGTTTTCAAAGTTGGCTGCTTCAGAGGCGGGGCCCTCCAAAAAGGGAAAGGACAAAAGATCTTCTAAGGGGCCTATAAAGGTCAAGTTTGTCAAAAAGAGAAAAGAAAGAGAAATCTCTTCAATTGTTTCTCCAGTTGAAACGGTGGATGTGCCAGAATCACCAACACCACCAGAAATAGGAGCAATTTCTTTGGAAGGAGAAGGAAGCCAGCCTCTGGTTTCATCATTTGTTGATTGCCCAACTGAAGAGACCTTATCTCTTGCATCCCAGGCTTTGGAGTCTGAATCTGTGCCTCTCCCCTCACAACCACTCCTACCTCCTCATTCTCCATCAACTTCTTCAGTCATGGCCAGTATTTTCTCTGGACTTTCACCCCTCTCTGTTGGGACCCAAGTAATCACCAACACGCCTCCCTTGTGCCTCTTTTTATTGAATCTGCTACCACATTGGTAACTATTCCCCCTCCACTAGTAGAACCTTCTCCCCTTGAGAGTATGATACCAGCTTCTACAATAGTGGCAACTCCCTCTGATACGCCGCAATGGCTACTCGAGCAAACTCGAGGAAGAGGAAGGTGATTGTACCCATACCGGCCTTTGATTTTAGCTCACTCAAGGCTCCTACTGCTAAATCGGCCAAGAAACCCAAAACAGTTTCAAGGGTTTTGGTGGACGCTTCAGGGCATAAGTTCACAGAGATCGCCACTCCCGCGACTGACAAAACTAAAGAGGACGTAACAGCCTCTGATTATCAGATAACCAGGGTGGCTCTAGGAAAAGTGACAGCAGAAGGGGCACAACAGGATGCACGGGATGCTATAAATGTGTTGTGCCAGAAGTTGAAAGAAACAAAAGACAACAGAGATGAGCTTAAGGGAAAGGTGGAGCAGTTGACAGAGGTTTTGCTTAAGCTCTCAAAACCCCTTGAATCCATACCATCTTCTTTTGTCCCTGTCGGATTCGATTTCTCATCAGTGCCTACGATTGAGAGGATTAATAAAAAAGGAAGGGTGGTCGATGAATGGACCCAAAGGCTGCTCCAACAGGGGAAGGAAGTGATTCAAGACGTTGTGAAAATCTATCAATCTTTGGGGGACATTCAGAGTGATGGAGAGAAGATGGACGATGATTTCTCTCAAGAAATTGGACATCTTGATTTGACTTTCGAAGCTCTCCAGGCATTAAAGCAAATACCATCACAACTCTTGGTAGAAGAAGGCATCATCCCACATGCGGATAAGCATTTCCAGCTGACCAAAGCCATCAGGTTCAGGCTGAAGATTCTTAACGAAGCCTGCGGTAAGTTGAGAGAATCAAGGGATAAATTGATTGATGGCAAAAGTGATCTGGAAGAAGAGTTGCTGAAGATTTGTCCAAAGGTGTCAGTTGGAAACTCAGGCATCCTATCAGCTGATGATCTTTTCGAACAAGTCCAAGAGTCTGTTCAGCATGAACCAACGCATGGATTTGGTATTGAGATCATCGACCGGTTTGTAAGAATTGAACATTCTTTGGAGGCCTTGAGAAGGCTCAGCAAAAGATTGAAAAAGCTTCCCGGCAGTGCTAGTGATACCCATGAAACCTACGAAGTTTTGAATGATCATTCCACTGCGCCTGATGAAAACGAAATGCAAGGCATAATTCGAAAGTTCCAAGAATTTCGGAACAAACAGGCTCAGCTGGAGGAAGAGAAAGATGAAGGAGCGAAAGATGACGATTCAGATTAAGTCTTGATGTTTCATGTCATTTCAATTTTGAAATTGACATGTCTTTTTCATTTCTGTTTCGTCACATTTTTGAATCATATTTTGACTTGGTCTCCTGCGTGAGAGTCAAGCAAAATAGAACTCTTTTTAAAGAACACTATTTTCTAGGATTTATCCTATTTTCTCTCGATTCCTTTTATTATAAATAAGGGATGCTTATGCATTCCAAAGGGTCGAGATTTTTGGAATATTGGGAGCTATTGGAAAGAAGAAAAACTTTGTGTTTTCTTTTAATCATTGTGAAGAATAGGAGTTGATATTATTTTGCAAACTTTGTGTTGTGGGATATATCTTTCTTAAGACATTGTTCTTACGTCCATAATCTTAAGCTATTCTTTGTTTAGCACCTTAGTGTTTCTAATCATTTCAGACATTATATTTATGATCTAAAGCCCGTATGATTATTTCGTGCTCTGTGTTTACTCGAAAGAAAATACGTTTCTCTCATTTCCTTTCCATTGTTCTTCTTTCATTGTAATAGTTTCCGACCCAGTTCATTTATGAAAGCAATACCTTTGAATCGTGTGGATGTGGATTTTGGGATTCTATCCCAACCTCAATGGTTAGATTAGTGTGAATATTTGTATATATTGTTTTTTTTGTGTTTTAGATTAGTAATAAGCGCAAAGCCTCAATTGTCTTTGAGGAGGATTTAATCCCATATACCGTGGTTGAACCTCATATTTTGATTGACAAAATATCCAACCAACATATCTATATGCCCTTCATTATTTAGCTCATCTAGGAATGACGTCCTTAGCTTGAGTTTGTGCTTTTAAAAGAGCAACTTGTTGACATCTTCATTAAATCTTTAACATTTCCTCTTTATATTTTGTTATAATTGATGATTTGGGTGAAAGAATTTGTCCTTGAGTATTCTTCTTGATTCCTTCCTCCTTTCATTGTTTAGATTGTACATGGGTACTTTATCATACCTCAATTTTCAAGACCCATTTCTAAGGATTTTGAACCACTTTTGTCTTTGTTAAATACTTTCATAAGTTGCACAAATTAAGGGGGTTTCGGCAAATATACTATATACACCTAATAATTAACTTATTTATTTTATATAGCTAATACGACATGTCTAGAATTAGAATAAATAAACACATGCATCTAGTTAATGTTATCTAGTTGGGTATGACCTTTAGTAGAGGTGTCATCTTTGGTAGGGCTAGTTAAAAAGGAGAGATAACTCTTTAATAGATATATATACCCTCATATATGCACATTATATACTACTTTTGACAAATATTTTTTGCAATTTATTTTCAAGGGAATTTATTTTGTCTCTTTATAATTTAAGTTTTTGTCTTGGTGTCAACCATACTATGAGATCTATAATCCTCTCAACCATTTTTTCAAAAAAAAAAAACTACAAAACTAAAATAGGAGACGATCTAGTTTGGGGTTTTGTGTAAATGGGGTTAGTATATATCTTTTTAATTTTTTAGACCCTTTAAGATGTACACAAAAATTGTAGGTCAACAAAAATTAAATACATAACTATAGTAGTGCCAAAAAGTGCTCTAAATTTGTGTGCTTGCTAAATTTTTGATAATGATCAAATGAGCTCAACCACTTGTCCATGCATATATGAGAGTATTGAAACCTTGAAAAATTGGCACACATGTCTTATTTCTAATGGCTAAAAATAAGAAAGATGCGAAAGAAAAAACACAATTTCAATTGATTCTAAAAGTGTGTAGCACTTGTTCCATGATGGTATAAACAAACATTTCTAATAGGTGTCATGACCATACAAACAATATTAATCCCAAACAAATATGTATAACAGAAAAATACGAAAATTATGCAAAAATATGTGAAAGTTTTAATACTTGAATGTTATTGAAACATTATAATAACACCAAATTTAAACCATTTATTAATAAAAAGACATCTAATTAAAATAAAATAATATATATACTAAATGAGCCATTTTATAATGTCTACGCTTCTATACTAATGCTACAATATAGATGATAAGAAACACATAAAACAATATAACATGTATGCTAAAAGGGCCATTTATAATGTAACGACCACCTTATGGATTATAAGAAAAAAATCTACTTCATTTTCATAATCAATTTAATATGCCATATTTCTTTTGAGGAAGTGAAGTCCTCGGAAATGAGTGATTTGGCAAGGCACAAAAGAATGTTCCTCCTTATAAGAGTCGTTGAATTTTAGAGCCATGCGCAATAATATTGCCTTGAGAAATTAGTAGTCATTCGCTACCACAATCATTCAATTTTCTTATATTGTAGACCACTTTCTCTTATTATTAGTCTTGTCTGTCGCATTCATGCAATCATATAATCTCCTTTATAAATTCGAATATATGTGCTCATCATCAACTACGAAATGCGTCTCTTAAGGATAATGTCCTTCTATCATTATTTCATTGCGATGATTAAGGGGTAAACCTTTTTAGACTCTATAAAATTGTCCCTCAAAGGCATTGATCTCTTCAAATTTACTCTAGGACCATGTAACATTAAGAAGCCATCCTTAATGAATGTTAGGCCATCTTTTCCAACTACGTGGGGCACATAATGAAAGTGAAAACTACATATGTAGAACCAACACGTGTACCAAAAAGTGGTATAATGTTGCACCAATAGTTATATATAAAGGTTTGTAGAGTTATCAAGTAATTTTAAGATTTATGAAGAGGTATGTTTGATCTGGGTAGTAAGGCATATAAGGTTTGTGGAGTTGTAGAAGCAATTCCAAATGACATGAGCTTGGAACATCAAGGATGTCCACCACTGCCGCCTTCAGCGACATTCATGACAATGTCACTCAAGCTAAAGATGGAGGTTGAGTGTCATCATTATCGGCATACCATACTTTTGGTGAGAGGGCTACCTCCTTTGCAACATTGCCCTATGGCCATGTCTAAATCATCATGACACCATCTATCACGTAGGAAACTTACAAAGAAAGGTATGAAATTATTAGTTAGTTATAATAAAAACATAAACACATGTAAACAACTTTTAATATTAAATATTGGGTGGAATCATGACAACAAAGTCTCTTTCACTCTAAATACATCAAACAAACAATCTATTAATAAATTTCCACCAACAAGATACATTCTATTAGGAAATATTAATTAATAAAAATAAAAACAAAAACATTAAAAAAGGCAAACATTCATATTTTTTTAATTATTAATGGCAAATAGTTTTGAAGGGACTATACCCTAATACAAAAAAGGCTCAAAAGCTAGATAAATAGGAGTAAGTAGCAAAAAAGGATCAAGATCCATATATCGTCATTACGATAAGCACAAAAGCAGTAAAAAAGGAACTACTAAGAAAGCGCAGAATAAGTATAGAATCGCTAAAAGCAACAATAAAACAACAACCAAACAACAACCAAACCACAACAAGATCAAGCTCATGAAGAAGTTTATCTCCTAGAAGCCTTGTCGATTCTTGATTTCACAGTCTGAAGTGAGGTGAATAAGCGTCAGAGTAGTGATATGTGTAGGGTCACTGACATTCAGTTGGGAGATGACCTGGTCCCTTTCTACAACAAAGTCCCCCAAATGGTTTTGAGATACCACTGAGCATGGTAATGCTTCTGACCTGTTGTTCTAGAAAATCATGGATAGCCCTGAAAATTGAGATGTTATGATCATGTCGTTCCTTAGAATTCCCTAGTCTGTTGCCTGGGAATTCAATTTCTTATAAATTTCATTTACCTGTTCTTCACCAATTTCAATATCCTCATTCAATTTTATTTTACCCCTTTGCTTAATCAATTGTTGCATGTCCTTTTTGAGATTCTCCATCTCTTTTTCCATGGTTTCCATCCTGTGAAGAAGATTCTCCTTCTCTTGTTGAGTGGTGTTGCCTTGTCTCTGTAGTACTGATGTGCATAAATTTTGGGCAATTTCAATGTCCTTACTGCTCCTGAGAACTCTTTCGGAGGGAGAGGGGTACAGTTTGGAGAAGGAAGGATTTTTAGTTCTGATTTTCCTTTGGCTAGAGATGGTGGTTGGGGTGACAAAGTGGGAATAGGGTTAATGGGAATGGGTGGGATGACGGGAGTAGCAGGTATGATAGGGTGATGGGCAAGGCAATGTCTGTGAAGGAGGAAGATCAGTCCCTGATGGAGGGGAATTGCTGTGTGGTTTTGGAAATCAAGTATGGAACACTCCATTGAGTTTAGGAGATAGTGCGGGAAAAACAAGAAGGTTTCACCTAAAATGGTTAAGAAAAACCAAATGCTTTGTGGGTACAATGATGTATCTACCTTCAAGTGAAATAAATCAAACCATCATCTTAGCAATTTCATCAAATGGCTCAGGGATGGAACTTACCTTTATACCCACCATTACGAATTGAAGCTCCTCCCCTATTTCAACAAACTTTTTAGCTTCCGCATTTTTATCCACTCTCTTACTGAAAAATATTATTCCATCCAAAGTGAGGCCCATGACCTCTGCAATAAGCTCCTCTGTTATGAGCACGTTTTGACCACCATATTTTACCTTTCGTTCTTTCCAATCTATGGAAAAATGTAAGGAAATGTCTGATCATGCCCTTATAGCTTCTCAATGAACTTAGCGACCCCCTAGCTAAAGGTAGTTCCACATCTCTATGTTTTCTTTCCATGCAGGATCACAGTTAGGTTCGATTTGGAAAGGAGCTCCCCCATTTTCCCACCTCGTGTAGCTTGCTTTGAAACCAAAGTGAAAAATGTGTTTGTCAGATCTTCCCTAATCCACTTTTTAACCATCCATCTACAGACCCATCGGGCATGCGAAAGTTTATGATTATAAATGCATGTACTCCTCTCACATGTGCTAACTTGCATTTCAATGAAGCGAATGAAATCTCATAAGAGATTCTACGTGGGATGTGATCTATCACATTTATCTTTGATGATAGATTTTTGTACTTCAATAGGGGTATTTTCTTCATAATACCAAGTGGTGAAGTTCTACTAATTCCATAATTTTCCAAGGTGTCCGCCACACTATTACCCTCTCTATAAGTGTGGCCAATTTTAAAGTTATTGAAGATGTGACAAATATTTATAGATTCCTGTATAAATGCCTTAATTGTCCAACTAGGAGGATGAATATGATTTAAATGATTTATGACATTCAAGGAGTCTCCTTCTACAATAATGTTTAGAATATTGCATTCTTTAGCAAGTCTTAGGCCCCATAAAGTTGATAAGGCTTCAACATAATGGTTGGTTTGGTGTCCCATTCTGCCTGCATAAGCAACAATTAAACAACCTTTGTGATCTCGTATGATTCCTCCACCAACAACAACACCTAGATTTCCCTTAGAGGCTCCATCAAAATTGAGCTTATACCAAGAATTAGGAGGAGGGATCCAGTGTATTGAAGACCTGTCAATGGTTGAAGTTCTTTGTTTCTGAACATTTTCAATATCAATCTTCCAATTTGAAAGGATAACCTCTTCATTTTTAGGATATTGCTTGTTCTTGGGTGGTTTAAATCTTTCAATATTATCTTTGACAACATTACCAATCTTATTGAAGCTTGTTTTACAAATCTGCCTATTGTTTCTGAATATTATATCATTCTTGACTTTCTAGATTCTCCAGATTATATGAGGCAAGGTTAGTTTCCATAGTCTCCTAACCATGCAATGTTTGTATGGGGGTCCCATTGTTCCCAAGTTTGTGAAAATTCCTTTGGCAAGGTCCAACAGATATTGAATCTTGAAAAAGAAAAACTCTAGATCTTGAAGCAAACTCACAATGTAGCAAAAGGTGTTTAATGTCCTCACCTCCTTTTTACATATGCAACACATGTTTGGCATGATAAATCCTCTTTTGATTAAATTATCATTCATGAGAATTCGACCTTTGAGGAAAAGCCAAAAAAGAAATTGACTTTGGGAGTTAGTTCAGGCAACCAAATTCTACTCCACTTGAAATCACAATGAATATTTTCAAAAAGGAATTGTATCCTGATTTGATTGTATATTCACCATCAAATGAGTTACTCCAAACAAGCTCATCCTTGACATCAATTTGATTAAGAGGTATGATATCTAACTGCTCTTGGAGAGAGGAAACCATGGGATTTGGCTCATTCACCTCCACACTAAGTTGCTTCCATCTTCTTCTATTTCCCTCCATTTCAATGTAGTCTTTGACTTTAGTTCCATACTTTTGAACTAAGATATCCTTGATAGAGCCAAAGCTATCATTTAGATTGAAGTTAGTCCAATTATCACTCCAAAATTGAATATCACTGCCATTTCCCACTTTCCATTTACATCCTTGCTTGATAAAGTTCCTCATTTGAGTCAAGTTATTCCAGAAAATAGATCCATGAGGCAGTTGATCATCATAAAGGAAAGAATTCACGTTTTGTTGAGCTAGGTATTTGACTTTGATTAATTCAATCCAAGGTTGCTCCTCTGTTAGCATTCTCCATCCCATTTTTGCAATTAAAGCCATGTTCATTTTTTTGATGTCCTTAATACCCAACCCACCTATTCTTTTAGGTGTACAAACTTGATCCCATGCCACCAAGTGATACCTGAATTTTTCTTTTGTTCCTTGCCATAGATTTTTTTTGGATCCTTTCTATTTTGTCCATAACTATTGTAGGGATGTTGTACAGAGACATAATGTAGATAGGTAAATTCTACAATGTGCTTTTAATAAGGAGACATTTTCCAAAGCACAAAAACATTCATATTATCGATGATCAATTTTATTGTAATATTTTCTATTTTAAAATTAAAGAATAAATGTCTCTTATTATCTTGGAATAATCTATCTTTATCATTTTATATACCAAATGTTTAAGATTTAATTTTGCTCTTATCATTATGATTAAGTATAGCTGCAAATTTATATATGGTTTAAAAATATATGATTTTTAAAATCCGTAATGGAAGGATGTGTAAGGATATAATTATAAATAGGACAATTTATTAAGCTTTATAACCAAATGTTGAATGCACATCAATGTTACCATCAAATTGATAATATTTAATATCAAAATATTTACTTGATTTTTGAGCCTTCTAATTCTCCTACTGATAGAAACCATGTTTTAACCAACCATTATAAAATGGATTCTCGGCCACTTACGGGAAAATCGCTATCCTTTTTTATAGTTGCGCTAAAATATGACTACGTGTTTATAAATATTTTTTCCCTTTTTAGGAGGCAAAATCTCTTCTAATATAGCCTATTAGCTAATTATCATATAAATTTATTTAGTAGTAATTGTTGTTATATTGTAACCCATTCACTTTTAGTTCACATAGTATATGTATGAGTGGATGGCCTATTCGGGTTTATTTAATAGTTATGTTGAATTTCGATGGTTGAATCTTCTTTGATGTATCTTTATGTACTTTGTCATCTTTCTCTTCAATATATTTTATATTATTTGTATGCTCCTACCCTATTTGTTTATACCCCTTAAATTTAAGTGCGCCCATCTATGTCTTTCATATTTTTAGTTATTAATCTTTAAAAGTTAAAATGCATGTTAATTTCAATAATGTTTGAGTTTGATCATCTATAAGTAGATTAGTAGGATAATTGATTTGATTGAATCTAATACAACAAGTAGATTTTCCTTGTGCTTTATGACTCTATAATAAGCAAAAAGAATGTGTTAAACTATTAGCGGAGCATAGAAAGCTGTGATAATGAAAAATACAACCTTCCAAATACGAACTGGCCAATCCATGAGTATACCATGAAGTCACAAAGGTTGTACTGTGAACCATCAATCCTGGGATTCAAATAGTCCATCGACTATAACCCAAAAAAGAATGAAATTTCATCACCAACATAAAGGAAAAATGAAGGAGTAGCTTCTCCCTTAACGAAAATTGCATTTGTTTTGGTAGATTTGCTTTGCAAACATTGGAACTTGCTTGGATCATATCTAAGCAGATAGAAGCAAGATGACAAACCATTACTTGTTAGTCTGTCATTTTTTGTGAATTTAATATTATTAACATGTTAATTTTTTCTTGATATCTTGATATATTTTGATATTCTAATTTCTTTAAATCACAAATTTGGCTCTAAAATTGATGGGTTAACGTGAGTTTATATACGTACATGTAGTAATGCTTTATTTAACTATAATTAGCACATTAAACAAATATTAGATATCCATAATGCATATTTGGTGATAGGCCTTTCTAAAGTCAATTTTATTTATAAGTCCCATCTTCATCATTATTATGGTCCTAAACAATTTTTTATTTTAATTTCAAAATAAAATCCATAAAACGTGCCTCACAATTCTATGGAAGATTATTTATGTGGATCTTGTTGTTATGGTTGTCCGATCGGTGATAAGAAAGGAACAAACAAGACATAGCTCATCAACATTAGAAATGCAGGTGTCGTAATCCTAACAAGATGTAAGGAGGATAAGGTGGCGTTAACCATCACAATCTTTTGAAATGTTCCCTTCATCTCCAAATCAACAAGAAAATACTTTAAACAATTGGCTTACCTATTCCAAAGACACTAGATTAGTTCCCATAAGCTTTGAAGCTTTAAGCCCTTCTTTGTCCTATTGTGAATTCCTTTGCACACTCCTCTAACAACCTACACAGTCATCATTTATCCAAAAATACAGATTTCTCACTTATAATCATGATAATATGAGTTATTCATCACTACTTGCAATAAACAATAACCAATCCGAATTACTAATAATGTCATCATTCTTAGAATATCCCTAGCTTAACAATGCCAAAATACATATACCAAGAGGAACATAACAAAATTGTTTTCTATCACAAGTCATTCATATTTACAAAACTCCAAAAACATTTGATAAGAAACTCCACTTCCATTTATTGAAAGATTTGTCATACAATGTTCTCGTGAACTTCTATAGATCAATCTAAGCCCTAATGGTTTTTCACACCTCTCCACAAACTATACTTATTTTTCAAAACATCTCTCTGATTTAATTTAATTTTAATGAATTAAATCTAAGTATTTCTGATTCACTTATTGAAATAAATAATAAAATACATAAATGACACAAGGAAACTAAGAGTTAAATATGAAACCTAAGCAAAAGAGATAGATGAAGAGGCTTACCGGTTTATGCTCAACTGGCCCGATATGGTGGGAAAAGTGTTGACCACGTTGGGTAGAGTGTTGTAAATGCTCAATATAACTTCACGTAACTCACGAACATAGCGAGAAATGGGTGCTTGTGGTAGGATAAGGTCACCTAGGCAATCGGAGATTGCTACTAGGTGCCAATGAGTGCACAAATTGTCGAGAATATGGTTTTTATTGTGTCACATGAATGTCACAATTTTTTCCTATTGATCGCCTAATAATATCTCTTTGAATACTAGAGGTACCTATAACCTACAAAAGAGAATGTTCACATGCAATGTACCCACAAACCACATCAAACCTAAAAAGAAAGATACATAATGGGGAGTTGGAATGACCCCAACGGTCACCCCGAGAGTGAAATTACAACCAAATTATGCGATACATCTCATAATCCATGTAGTTCTTGTGAGTGTGTGTAGAAATTATGCCCTGGGATTCCCTTATGCACGCTGCACTTGATAACGGGCTAGATTTGCTAAAATATGCAAATATGTGGATGGAATAGAATAAACTTCCCCTTCCTATGTTGTGAATGCAGAGTATACAGTCACTTTTCCCTTTAGTGGATGCTAGATGGATGCTTTAGAGTGCTTTATGTGCCTTTTGGATGCAAGCTTGGGTGATAATAGTAATTCTTAGTGCTAGGTTCTTCATTTTGAAAAAAAAAACTATGTATTTATATGATTCCCTTGTTTGAATTTTGTAATTGATAACTATAAGGCCAACCCGTAAGTGAAAAATATGCCCAAAAGATAAAAGAGGCCTAAAAGGAGTGAGTAAGATAAGAAAGGGACAGGGGGTGCCCAAAGGGGACAAGAGTGCATGATCATTTTTGTCCTACTCCGGGTCCTAGTGTCCGAAGCCATGAAAGATAAATTGGTAAAATCCCGATTGGATTGTAGAGTGCTGTAAGGCCAAATAGAAAGTAAGAAACAAAGAAAAGAGGCCAAAGATAGTTATCAATTACTAGTTTTCTTACTTAGGTATCATGTAAATGCAAGTATGTTGTTTATGACCTATAAATGTACCCAAGTGCGTGACTTAGTGTCTACATTTGACCCCACATTATGTTGTTGAGTGAATACTCGATAACATTAAGTAGATAAGATATGCATACTTTATAACCATGTAGAGCATGCGATGAAATGTGTGTCGATTGGAAAAGTGAAGCATGGAATGATGCAAATTAAAGTGTGGAAACTAGGAAAGTAAAGTGACCTAGGGGGTGAAGTGTATGTATTGTATTGTACCTTTTACGTAATTTGTTGTTGCTTCTTCTTGTAAGGAAGAACTTACAAAAAGAAGAGAAAGAATGTAGTCAAGGTCCTGTATCGAGAAAAATGTGCATAAGTATGTAAAAGTATATAAAAGCAATAGTAAAGGAAAGTGTGCACCTAATGTAGAAGAGTGTAAAAGGATAGAAAAATATTCTAATTTATTATGAAGAACGAGTTTTTGGGAAATCTCATGCGACAAAAAAGTTTTTCTTGGCAATCTCATGCCAAGTGCAAGTTTTTGGGCGATCTCATGCTAAGTGCAAGTCTTTTTAGGCAATCTCACTGACAAGAGAAATTTTTTTGGTTGATCTCACACCAAAGAGCAAGTGTTAGGGAGAGAGATTTATTATTACTCTCTATCCATGAATCTTCTTGTAGACACAAGATCACACACTTTGAGTCATTATTTAGTCTCAATCTCATATTACTATTCATATGGTTCTTAAGTGAAAGGAGTAATAATTAACCCATGTCTTTGGCTATTTTACTTTTCTTTCTGTCATTACTTTCAATCTTACACCAACACTTTCTCAAATTGTATCGCCATTCTACATTTTCCCTATTTCTAAATGGGGCACCCAGCCGGAGACTAGGATACCCTAG
Source organism: Taxus wallichiana var. yunnanensis (assembly GCA_018340775.1). Classification (NCBI taxonomy): domain Eukaryota; kingdom Viridiplantae; phylum Streptophyta; class Pinopsida; order Cupressales; family Taxaceae; genus Taxus; species Taxus wallichiana. The sequence continues at coordinate 1,014,591,554 of CM031237.1, forward strand.
GCACCCTAGTCCCCTCTGGGCACCTCGATCCTCTTTGTACTTTCCTCTAACTTTTTGGGTCGTTTGAGCTTCTTATATTTTTGTGGTCAGACCTTTTCGGGGTTAATTACAAAATTAGAAAAAAACCATATAAATATAAAGTTATGTGACCATAATGAGGTACCAAGCACTAATCATCTACTATCACCATCTAGAGTTACATCCATTAAAGGAATCTAAAGTTACATTGGCATTCATCTAGCTCCATCATAAGGCACACAAGGTTGGTTCATCTATATCACACTTCATAGGAGGGGAGTCTATTATTTCCATGCACACATTTACTCGTATTCTACATCTAATTATTTGGTTGCTACTTCACAAAGTGCGACATTGCAAGGACACAAGTGCGCAAACAAACCTAGAACTACATTAGGTCTGAGACGTAGTGCAACAATCAATGATAAGTCCATCTATTTGGAAGTTGAGGACAGTTTGACCCATTCATATGCATCTTTCTTTTTAGGGTTATTATGCTTTATCTAGGGTTTTTGCAAGTGATGCTTTATTGCAGGTATTACAATGACATTGGTAATCATACAACGACATTGGAAATCATACAAAGACATTCACGTGATAAGGCGAAAACATCTAGTGACACTCTATAGGAGGTTCCCTGGCCATTTCTATAGATCTAGGCACCCATATCTCAAACCAGGGGCACCCAGATCTCGGACTATAATGCCCACAGTGCGCCTATCCCTCTCTAGGTGCCCCAATCTAGTCAAATAGCTCAAATATGTACTTTCTCAAGATTTTGTGGGGTCGTTTCCTTCTATTCACTGGTCTACACTACGACATAGTCTCGTGACATCTACAAATCAGCTAAGGATTTTCTTAACCCTTCTTGCATATTAGGGTTTCATATTTTCTAGCTTAGTTTGCTTGGGTGTATTTTATTATTTAATTTTTCCATTTATTCATTCATTTTACTACTCCTAAACATTAGATAAAGCTAGAATATTTTACATTTTAGTTAATCATTTTCGTGAACCCAATGTTTCGCACAGAATGTTTCCATTCTTAGAATGGAGGTACTTCTATCCTTTCATTCTCTTGAGAAACAAATAAGGGTTAGGGCTAGGATGAATACCTATTGAATGTTGGGAGGGTGCGCACATACCGTAGAGAGAGATCAGATCGATTGCGAAGAACTCCTTTTTGTCTAGGAAGGACTACCTGCAAGTAAGAATACAAGACCACCAGATTTTAGTTAGACAATTGTTGGTCATTAGATAGGACTTTTAAGAAGAGCAACAGTCAGGGGACAAGAAGTCCCTCCTCTTTAATGGGAGAGGTTCCCTTATTCAGAAACGAACTTATTTACAAATGTACAAGGCATGATTTGTTGGTTAAACTTGGATATCACGAAAGTGTTTTCTATGAAGATCATCAATTACAAAAGGACTGAGGAAAAAGAGTACGGGAAAGAGCAGAAAGGCAACATGCAGAATTATAGATATCAGAGTAATTCTTTATGTATGCGAAAGTCACAATGAATTGAAACAAGATCATTTGTATTGGATAAATAAGATGGAATTCAAAGACACAAAGTTCTGTAAATAACATCTGCTAGAACACAAAGTTTCTTAACATAACACAGATTCATTAATCAAGGACACAAAGTTCCTTCTTGGTTATACAAGATCACCAGGCTTGCAAAGTTGAAGAGTATGCAATCGGTAAGACTAACGAACTTGAGACAAATGATCTTCACAAAGAAAATAAATGAAAGCTTAGGAATAATAGAGATCAGATAGACAAAGAATGGGAAAGTCCTTCTGTATTGATTTCTTTATAATCTATTTACACTTTTCGAAAAATATGCCAAGTTCTTCCTCCTTTTTCTTGAATGGCGTGAAGAAGGCCATTATATAACTTACAAATCGTTACTCTTCGTAACCGTTTCTTTAACCAAGAAGCGATTAAAGACCGCTATCGTGATACCTCAACCCATTACAAAGAAAACGGAAAAAGAAATGGAAGAAGAGAAAAGAATGAGGAGAAGAAGACAGGTGGCCAGTCGCTTGGAGGGACCCACTGACTTCAGAATCCATTGCTGACTGAAACTCTTTTGACGCCTCAGCTATGTCTCAAAAGTCTCATTCTAAAGATGACAGCGTATGTCTTTGAAAACGAGATGACCAGTGTGTCTTGAAAACTTTCATCCTTTATCATTTGTCCTTGGAATTTGGTCTTGATTGATGATAGTATCGAGCATGACTTAAATTCATATTTAGTTTGAAAACAAGCATATCGGGTAGAGCGGGAAAAACTAAGTATGGATGGCGTTTGGTTCGTTTGGGACATGTGAGACGTGAATGCGAAACACAGGCTGGCGGCTCGGCGATTATATAGCAACGAGGAGAGAGAAGACGCACAAATGCATTTTGGGACATTTGGGACGAAAGTTTGAAGCGCGTGGTGGAAGCGGGAAAATGGAACAAATTGCACATTTTGACTGGGACATTTGGGACATGAAAGAAGCGTGAAGTCACGCGGTTCGGGTGTTTCGGCCGAAAAAATGGAACAAAGGCCCGTTTGAACTTGGGACATTTGGGGGAAAAGGAAAGTACGTGGCAGTTCGGGTGAAGTAGAAAATGGAACAACTTCACTTGCATTTTGGGACAATTTGGGAACATGAAAAAGTGAAGTATGTGGTTCGGGGATTTCGACCGAAAATGGAACAAAGCGCACTTTTGAACTTGGGACATTTGGGGAAAAAAATTCGGTGGTTAGGTAGAAAATCAGCTGCAAAGTTTGGGACACTTGGAAAATGGAACAACTTACGCAGGGGATTTCGGCGATCGGGAACAGGCGCACTTTTGAAATTGGGACAGTTGGGACATGAAAAGAGTGAAGTACGTGGATTGGGTGCTTGGTGAACATTGAACAACTCGCACGAAAAGTTTGGGACACTTGGGGACGAAAAGTTCAGCGGGACGAAAATGGAACAATTTCGGGATTTCGGCGAAAATGGAACAAAGGCGCACTTTTGAACTTGGGACAGGCGGGACAAAAATGTCCGACAGGCCCGAAATACATACAAAATGACCCAAAACATAGATTTTTTCAATTTCATGACTTTTCTCCTACTACCAGCTTGACAGAAAAGACACTTAAACTCGAAATTTCGAAAGTTCACCTTCTTCAGAGCAGGGGGAATTTTGAGTGTACAACAGCTGGCTCCTTTTGGGGATGACTTGACATGAATTCAAGGAATGAGGCAAGGCAAGAACTTAGACAAACTCAGGGGAAGCAGACCAGTACCTTATCCATTGGGCAACGGAGTCAAAAAGTAGACCAATACAGAGGACAACACACCAAAACAAAAAGGAAACAACAAAAAAATGTTGTATAGAATATACAAGGACTTCCTAATCACCTAGGACTTGAACAACTTGAGATCGCCCACTATAAGGAAGTGGAGAGAAGAACCATCCATGTAATCAAGATGAAAGAATTCTCACCAACAAAGTGCACGATCTTGAAGGGTCGAGCCACGAGGGAATCAAACTTTCCATGGCTGCCCGAGGTTCATGTCTTTTGTCCCATGCAACACAGTGTCTCCAACTTGAAATCTCTGAAACTGGCTTTCTTGTCAAACAGGACCTTAACCTTCTGCTGGTGAATAGATATCCTATCAGCAACCTCCAATCTGCCCTCATCCTGTCAGTTGTTTTGGGATTATACTGCCTCTGTTTCTACTTAAAAGATTTAATTCCTGGTTTGAAAGGAATAGGATGCTGCATATCTTTTGGCTTGAAGGCTTTTAGATCCTCATAAGGATAAGCAAGAACATCCTTATACCTCTTTAGAAGATCAATTGCTTTTCTTCTTTCATCTGTTGTGCAACATTTTCCAATATTCACTAGCTTAGGGTCATTAGAACTCCCAATATCATTTTTGTCATACTCGGTGATTGTTGAGGTCGGTAGAAGCTCTAGACTTCACATACCTGTCATGTTTATCAAATAGTTCCTCTAGGCTTACCAATCCTTTAGGAATCTTATTCCCCTTGAGTTTAATGCACCCTTCCTGATCTGTTTCTTCTCCTTGGGTTGCACTTGTCAAATGGCACACTCTCACGAGGCGGAGTTGTCACTTCCCTCAAAATACGGTTGTTGAAATTACCCTTGAGTTCGGGAAGGAAAGAAAATGTTGATCATCATTGAAAACCTGCCGATTATTGGTGTTATCGGGTACACTGGCCGATGGACCATCTCGATGGTGAACTTGTCTGAGAGAAATCGGGATGAGGATCGTAGTGACCACGAGGACGGCTAGTGAATCAGCCCTACTTTGTTCTTTTCCTAGGTACTCTTGCTTCGATAGAAAGCATCAAGGAATTCAATGGAATCCCAAACTTGATTCGGTAATGTTTGACCTTCCATTTTTACTTGAAAAAGGTTTCTGACCTGCTTTACTATCAACTCTGCATCACCACGAGCCAGAAGATTCTTTACACCTTGTTCTTTGGCCACTTGCAATCCGAGAATGAGAGCCTCATACTCTGTTGTGTTATTAGTATTCTCGAACTACAACTTAAATGAAAAGGGGTGTAGGCCTCCTTCAGGTGACACCAGCAGGACACCAGCTCCAGAACCAGCTGAGGAACAACTTCCATCAAACTCTAAAATCCAAACCCCATTAGGATCTTTAGGAGACACTTTGGGAAGTCGGATTTCATCAGGGGACATAATCATGTAATTGCCATGACCCATATCCTCATAAAGTATTTGTGCTCTAGGATCATCATTTTCTGCACAATATACTCAGATTGCTTCTCAGGCATCAACTTCTTCATTTGTCCATTGACAGGTATGAGTGCATGTGACCAGTCCATTTGGATTTCCCCACCCACGTCCTTACAGAAGTTCCTACTTAGCAACATCCCGTATGAAGGGGGAATATCTGCCACTAAGATGGTAGCCAACACTTTCTTCTCGGGAAAAGCAGCAAAAGCTACTTGTGCATCTTTAATTCTCCCGACCAGGGGCACTTCTTTACTCTCCATGGAGTAACAAGATCCATAAGTGCGTGTGAGAGTTAGGCCTAAAGCATGAGCTACTTTAGCAGGCATCACATTATCTGAGGCTCCGGAATCTATGACACAATTACTGAGCCTATGACCAGCTATAAGAAGTGTTACATAAAAAGGCTTGATTTTGTCAATAGGCGAAGTGACAGCGGCTACCAGACTAGGCTGTGGTGCAGAAGGAGGAGTGGGCAAAAAGGCCTTTAGAGGTGGTCTTAGAGTGGGAATTGACAAAGTGGATCATTTTGGCAAAAGCTTTGGGATGGGTTTGATAATACTCAGCTTCTGAGATTTGGACCTTGGTCTTTTTCAGGTGATCAACAATGTCAAAGGATCCAGAAGTGGACGGGCCATCATCATTCAGTCCTCTAGGCTTATCAACTTTAGGAGAGAAAGAAGAAGCAACTTTAGTAGCAGGATTGATAGGACTTACCTTTGGCGTAGATGAAGTAGGGATAGGAGATCCTCTTTTTGCAATCACGGGAATAGTTGTCAATTGCTCCTTAGATTTCTTGATAGGCTGTGTCACTTTCTCCCTCGACTTATGCATTCTCGAGTCATGACAAAGTGAATGATTCACTATTCATGTCCGATACCACTTCATCATAATCATCTCCATCATCAATGCCCTCGGTGGTGAAGAAATTTACTCTAGATCCCTCAAGTTCATCTGCTTCATCATCAACTTCTCTCGCAAACTCTTCGCAAGCTTCATTATCCTCATCATCATCTGGCTCTTCAACCTCACAGGTTGCATTCACAGGAACTTTAACAGGAGGTCCTTCAAGTGCTAGTCTTGTTTGAGAAGCAGGCAAATGATTCCTGGGCTGGAAATTTCTCCTTGGAACATCTGCATAAGGAGCATGCTGAGCTAATTGTTTCTTTATAGCAATGAGATCATTCGCAAGCTTCTGGACTAATGGATCAGTATTAGGTCCAGGAGTGGAAGAGGAAGAAGCAGCAGACTTAGATTTGGGAGGGTCTCTTCTCAACTTCCCTGACATGATCAAGTCATCCTCGATACTAACAGCGAGAGTTTGATCCTCGACCAATGTTGCGAGATTAGCCCTTCTTAGTGCATAACTAACTTTGGGCGATTGAGCATTTAGGAAGAAACATTTTTGAATTTGATCAACAGGTCGGGTAGGCTGTGGAATTTTATTGATCAATTTGTTGAATCGGGCCACAAATTCTCTCATGGGTTCTTGTGAATCTTTCTTTATCTGAGAAATTTGGGCAAGCAAAGCATGCACATCTTCTGCTGGTTTGAAACGGTTTTCAAACTGAGTTCTCATTGTGCCCCAGTCGGTGATAGCGCCCGGTAGAAGGTGGTAGAACCAATCGCGGCATTATCTTGTAACGTCTCACGGCGAAGCAGTCTCACGGAGACGTCTTCATGCTCAACTCCCAGGACTCCACATGCAACAATGAAGGCTGCGATGTGTTCATCAGGATGCACTTTGCCATCGCCTTTGAATTTGGGGAAGTTCTTCCGGTTACCTCTGGGTAACTCATGCAAAGGCTGAGGAAGAGCAAGGGGCCCGACACGATGACCCCATGGTAATGGCGCCGCCATTCTTGGAAAAACGGCTTGGAGAGGAGGCTGCAACACCAGCCTTTGAAAGAATCAAAGCTGCAAGATTAGGGCTAGGTGGCTCACGAAGGAATACCACCGTAGGACTTCTATCTTGAGCAGGTGGAGTGCTTGTCGAGCGAGTTCTTCTATTTCTTGTTGAAGGAAAGGAAAACCTGCTGCTCCAAAATCTGGGCGAGAATCTTCAATACCAAGGGCCCTTCTCCCTCGAGTAAAGCGTGAGTCGCGAGATCAAAAGATGATCGAAAAATTACAGAAGCTGGAATGTGATTTTCCCAGTGAGTCACCAAAAAGCTGTTGGTCATCGAGATAGGACTTTTAAGAAGAGCAACGGAGTCGGGGGACAAGAAGTCCCTCCTCTTTAATGGGAGAGGTTCCCTTATTCGAGAAACGAACTTATTTACAAATGTACAAGACATGATTTGTTGGTTAAACTTGGATATCATGAAAGTGTTTTCTATGAAGATCATCAATTACAAAAGGGTGAGGAAAAAGAGTACGAGAAAGAAGCGAGAAAGGCAACATGTAGAATTATAGATATCGAGTAATTCTTTATGTATGCGAAAGTCACGATGAATTGAAACAAGATCATTTGTATTGGATAAATAAGATGGAATTCAAAGACACAAAGTTCTGTAAATAACATCTGCTTAGAACACAAAGTTTCTTAACATAACACAGATTCATTAATCAAGGACACAAAGTTCCTTCTTGGTTATACAAGATCACCGTGCTTGCAAAGTTGAAGAGTATGCAATCGGTAAGACTAACGAACTTGAGACAAATGATCTTCACAAAGAAAATAAATGAAAGCTTAGGAATAATAGAGATCAGATAGACAGAGAATGGGAAAGTCCTTCTGTATTGATTTCTTTATAATCTATTTACACTTTCTAGAAAATATGCCAAGTTCTTCCTCCCCTTTTTTTGAATGGCGTGAAGAAGGCCATTATATAACTTACAAATCAGTTACTCTTCGTAACCGTTTCTTTAACCAAAAACAATTAAAGACCGCCTATCGCAGTACCTCAACCCGTTACAAAGAAAAGCGGTAAAAGAAATGGAAGAAGAGAAAAGAAATGAGAGAAGAAGAAACGGTGGCGATCACTTGGGAGGACCCACCGACTTGAGAATCCATTTACTGAAACTCTTTTGATGCCTCGGCTATGTCTCGAAGTCTCATTCTAAAGATGACAGCGTATGTCTTTGAAAACAGAGATGACCAAAGTGTCTTGAAAACTTCATCCTTACGCCCGCTATCCTTGTTATTTGGTCTTGATTGATAGTATTAGAGCCGTAACTTAAATTCATATTTAGTTTGAAAAACAACATATTCGGGTAGAGCGGGAAAAACTAAGTATGAATGGCGTTTGTTCGTTTGGGACATGTGAGACGCGAATGCGCGCAAACACGTGGCTCGGCGATTCGGGTAAACAAGGAGAAAAAATATTTTGAATGGACATTTGGGATGAAAATGTGCGAAGTACGTGGTTGGGTGCTTGGCCTGAAAATGGAACAACTTGCACTTTTGACTTGGGACATTTGGGACATGAAAGAGCGAAGTCGTGGTTCGGGTGTTCGGTGAAAATGGAACAAAAGGCCCATTTGAACTTGGGACATTTGGGATGAAAAGTTCCGAAGTCACGTGGTTCGGGCGGTTCGGCCGAAAATGGAACAGCTCGCACGGAAAGTTTGGGACACTTGGAACATAAAAGAGTGAAGTACGCGGTTCGGGGATTTTGGCCGATCGGGGAACAGAGCGCACTTTTGAACTTGGGACAGGCGGGACAAAAATGTCCGACAGGCCCGAAAATGGAACAACTTCGGGGATTTCGGCCGATCGGGGAACAGAGCGCACTTTTGAAATTGGGACAGTTGGGACATGAAAGAGTGAAGTACGTGGATTGGGTGCTTCGGCCAAACATTGAACAACTCGCACGAAAAGTTTGGGACACTTGGGACGAAAAGTTCCGACGGGCCCAAAAATGGAACAACTTCGGGGATTTCGGCCGAAAATGGAACAAAAGGCCCGTTTGAACTTGGGACAGATTAGGACAAAAATGTCAAGCGAGGCCCGAAATACATACAAAATGACCCAAAACATAGATTTTTTCAATTTCATGACTTTTCTCCTACTACCAGCTTGACAGAAAAGACACTTAAACTTGAAATTTTGAAAGTTCACCTTCTTGAGAGAGCGGGGAATTTTGAGTGTACCAACAATAAATGAGGAACCGCCTTGGGCCCAAGAAATATTGGACTTCCTTTCGAAGGTGGTGGTTCCCTCTTAATACGAATTAACACAAATTCTAACAAAGAAGTTATTGCAAAATTACAATTTAATCACCTCGTTAAAAGCAATAGAGGAAAGGCTGGTTTTGGTTTGAGTCACAGTGACCGATGCGGTCATTATGACAACCGATCGTGGTTTTACACCGTGCACGGTTCTTGATAACCGATACCGGTAGGGGCAGTGATTTAGGGGCTTTCAATGAAGGAAAGCTATAAGGCGGTTATGGTGTTTATAAGGCTGGTAAATGATTAGGGATAGGCAATAGGGTGATGGAGAAGACTCAGAGAGTGTGGGGGATGTTCTTGGGGCAATGTAAGGGTAGAGGAATGACAGTTAGATGTAGGGTGCTACCGGGTAGTAGATCTAGGAGTGAACTTATAATTAATATGAATCAGAAGTTCAAGAAATGTTATTTAAAAACGTACAAGACACTACTTACTAGTTCCTGATGAAGATACAGGTCCAAGGACTGTGATGATGAAGGCAGGGCTCAGGTGGGATGATCTGACAATAAAAAATGAGCTATCTTCTCTCCCAATGCTTGGATGAGTGTCACTGTGCTCTAGTTCCTCAGTTGCAGTCTTGGGCTCGATGTCCTTCTTTGCAAACTCTTCTCTTTTCTTCACTTGTCTCGCTTCCGCTAAGTGAATTCCGGATCTTCAAATGAATTCCGATCCTTTGTTTTTGGTTGGGGGAGGTCATTTATAGGGAACCGATGGCGGTTACGTAACCGACGGTGGTCGAGTAGGAACCGATGTCGGTTAAGTCAAAGTGGGCTATTTTTAGTAAAATAGCCAACTTTCCCTCCTTTTCTCCCGAGGGATTAGTTGTGGGCTTGGTCAAGTCATGATCAAGGTTGGTTTTGGTGCGGGTGAGAAGTAATTAGTCATGGGTGTGGATGTAGACCAAGTTATAGGTCTTAATTAGGTTAGTTTAGGGTTAGGGCTAGGTCATGATGAGGTGGCAGGTTTGGAGATGTGGATTTATTAATTATAAGGTAATTAATAAATAATTGTGTAAGGTTTAAGTGGTTAGGTTAGGTTACGAAATGAGATGCGGGGCACGGGGTGTCTGTAAGACACAAATTTGGTGTCTACATTAGCCCCTTGTTATTGTGTAGCTTGTCTTGTAAAGCTGCACTGACAATTAATAAGAAGTGATTGCCCCAGTTAAGGGTATAGGTAATCCCCCTCAAATCTATCACAGATTGAGGTGACGTGAAATCAGGGATAGGGTTGATAAAGGATAAATGGTGTTGGGATGATGGTAAGATGGTGGGGTAAGTTCAAGGAAGCAGACGCACGTTGAAATGCAGTAGTGCGACTAGGGTACATGATTTGAAGAGAAAACAAGCAATTCATAGGCAAAGGTCGATAGTTTATCCAAACAAGGGTGATATAATCCTGGTATCCAAGGCATAGGAAGTAGCTCCAGGGGATATAACGGGTAAGGTACAAGAACATTTAGGCATGTTCAGCAGTACCAAATGGTTGGTTTGGTTGAGATAAACGTCACAGTCTTGGTCTAGGAAAAGTTGGTTGGCTGATCAATTCAAGTATCCTAATCATGCTAGAACATGAACAGGTGAGCTCGATTGAACAAAAAGCTACATGATGGGTGGATAAAATCATAATTTATGGGTCTTGGGTGAGGTACTTAATTGGTGCGGCCTTGGGTCGGGCCGATTGATTAGGGAGGGCCTTGGGTCGGGCCTGATTGGTTGGGTGTGGCCTTGGGTGGGGCCGATTGATTAGGTGTGGCCGTGGGTCGGGCGGATTGGTTGGTTGTGGCCTTGGGTCGGGCCTGATTGATTGGGTGCGGCCTTGGGTCGGGCGGATTGGTTGGTTGTGGCCTTGGGTCGGGCCTGATTGATTGGGTGCGGCCTTGGGTCGGGCCGGATTGGTTGGTTGCAGCCTTGGGTCGGGCCTGATTGGTTGGGTGCGGCCTTGGGTCGGGCCTGATTGGTTGGTTGCGGCCTTGGGTCGGGCTGATTGATTGGGTGCGGCCTTGGGTCGGGCCGGATTGGTTGGTTGTGGCCTTGGGTGGCCTGATTGGTTGGGTGCGGCCTTGGGTCAGGCCTGATTGGTTGGTTGCGGCCTTGGGTCGGGCCGATTGGTTGGTTTGTTGCGGCCGTGATTTGGGCCAATGAAGTCAAAATAATGCTATTTAGCAAAGCCAGGGGGAGGCGACGTGGTGAGACAGGAAGATTGGTGGATAAGGGTAGAAATTTTGGTAAAGTAGGCATGTAACCAATATCGGTTAGTTATGACCGGTATCGGTTAGAAGACCGATATCGGTGTTTTAGGGCACGCACTAACCGATATCGGTTATAGGTCAAAAACCTATAAAAAGAAAAATACGGCGTGTCATTGTCACATTGTCAATTTGATAACCAATATGGCTTGTCTGGGTTTTAAATTGATTTTGTTGAGTTTGTGGGCTGAGTTGGCGGATCAGAGTGGGAGGAACCAATAGCGGTGGCACCTTTGAGGATGGAGAGGCCAGGTGAGCGGTGTCGACAATCATGATCATCACCTCAGTTCGGGATGAGGCGCAAGGGTCTAAGTGAATTTCATAGAGGTATAAGAATAAATAAGGATTCCGACTGCTCGTCGATGATAGAGAAGATGTATTTGTTTAACATCTAAATAAAACCGAATATGTATGTTGATTTGAGTTATGATAATAATAAGAATTGTTGTGTTTTGAATGTTTGTTTTGAAAAAGGATAAAGATGAATGTTATCAACTAGAAATACACAAAAATATTTATATTTACAACACATGATAGGTTATGGTATGGGATGGTTGAGCTAACCTTGGGAGACCCCATGTCTCCTAAGTGCTGCCTACATAGCCCATTGCACAAAGCAAGGAGGGGCCTCAAACCGATGTAGTTCTCCCTTAGGACCAGGGAGAGGTGAATTCAAGCAATTTGGTTGTGGTTAGGCAATTTGTTGGTTGGTAAAAATATTGATATTGGTAGGGTAATGTTGTTGGTGTTGGTAAGGTATTGGCGATGTTGGTGTAGGTATAGGTGAAGTGAAAGTTAGCTTACCCAAGTAGTAGGGAACCGTGTCCTGATTAAGGTCAACACATAATCCTAGATTCGAGTAAAAGAGGAAAAAGTGTCCCGTAGTTGAAAAGAGCTAAACAAACCACATATTAACGTAGGATGAGCTTGAATCCCTAGGTACCTTGCATAGGTGAGAAGTCGATAGGTGAAAAGAGTTGTATAATCACAATATATCAGATATACATCACGTCCCTTGAGTTTTGTTGCTTTGACGAATGGTGAGGTGAGGTGGCTGGTAGAGCTGGGGCATAGAGAATTTGTTATAAGGTGATTATGCTGACAAAAGAGAACCAAACCTAAATAGACAAGTCCATGACTCAAAAGTGCTTTTGAATACTACTTTTATTTTTCTGGATATAGACTGATCGATGCGGGAAGTCTACATGGGATATGTATTTTGTTGTTCTTGAGGTCTTCACGAAGCTGAGCAATGCGAGAAGCTTCTAATAGAGGCTGACTTTGTATAGCTGTCCTTCAAGGGAGCAGATCTATTTATAGTAGCAGATGCGGATTTTGTGTATAGCTATCCTTCGGGGGAGCAGTCTAGTGTATAATAACAGATGCGGCTTTGCACTTAGCTGTCCTTTGAGGGAGCAGTCTAGTTTAGAGCGTAGCGGTCTAGATGTCCATTTGGCATGAAGCATCTAATTTTGCAGGAAGTTTGACTCAAGAATATCCCAGAATCATATAATTGAGAACTTGTTATTTTGATACTTTTAAGTCATGGACCAGACTAAAAAGGGGAAGGCATCTTTAAGAGGAGGTGATGACCAAACCACGTGAGCTTGATTCTATTTTGAGATGCATGAAACAAAGTGTATGAGGTGGTAAATGAGCTCAAGGGACGAGCGCAAGGTAGATAAGAAGTGATATAACACTAAATTCAATAGTAGAATGGCCGAAGATGCAAGGCATTAAGGGGTTCAGGCTCAAGTTTACCATTAAGCGAAGCTAAACGGTAAGTGCCTGATCCGTAAGTGTGAGTGATAATGTAAGGCCCAATCCAATTAGGAGCAAATTTTCCACGTTTGCTCTTTTCTAGTTTGGTTACATGTTGATTCTCTTTGAGGACAAGATCACCAACCTTAAAGGTACGCTCATGAAGTCGCTTATCATAAGCATGCTTGATGCGCTTTTGATAGATTTGAAGGTGGTCAAGAGCTATAAGACGACGCTCGTCAAGAAGCTCCAATTGGGCTAACCGCTCTTGGTGGAAATCATCATTGGTGAGAATATCCTGAAGAGATATTCTTAGGGAGGGTATTTGTATTTCGAGAGGCAAGACAGCCTCGGTACCATATACCAAAGAAAATGGGGTGGCATTAGTGGAGGTACGAATGCTAGTCCGATAAGCCCAAAGGGCAAAGGGGATGTGATCAGGCCAATTTTTTCCAGAATCATTAATGACTTTCATGAGAATTTTGGTCAGGGTTTTGTTAGAAGATTTGGCTTGACCATTTGCTTGTGGATAGTAAGGTGATGAGAAACTAAGTTTGATACTAAAGTTGTCACAAAGGTCTTGTAACAACTTATTTTTGAAAGATTTCCCATTATCTGTTATCAGCGATGAGGAACATCAAAACGACAGATAATGTGATGGTTGATGAACTCTACAATTTTTTCTTTTTTGGTTGAAATGAGTGGAATGGCCTCCACCCATTTAGTGTAATATTCGGTCAGCTGTGATTATCCAACGGTGACGTTGTGAAGAGGGCGGGTGAATCTCACCAATAAGGTCTAAACCCCATTGTGAGAAAGGCCAAAGATCTCGCGCGACCTGTAGCGGATGGCTAGGAGTATGTTGAAGGTTGGCATGTTGTTGACACATAATACAATGCTTAACATATTCGTAGCAGTCATTATTAAGAGTAGGCCAATAATAGCCTAGGCGAAGGATCCATTTGGCCACGGCAAGGCCACTAAAATGTCCACCACAAATGCCGTCATGGACTTGTTGGATGATATAGGTGACCTCCGCACTGGTTAGACATCGAAGGAGGATGCCATCAAAGCCACGTTTATAGAGGAGTCCCCCCATGACGACGTAACGAGAAATACTTTTAAGAAAAGCATGTTTTTCGTTACTCGTAAGGTCAGATGGGAGAACAAAGGTTGTAAGGTAATCATGAAATTGGTGATACGAAGTATCCTGCGAATCAGCGGATACATTATTTATCATACCAACATCCGTAGTGAGTAAGATGGGGCAAAGAGTTGTTGGACCAAGACAAATATTTAGTCGAGTTGGTGAGGCAAGAATTTGCGAGGCTAAGCAAGCCATAGTATCGGCAAATTTATTAGTTGAGCGGGGATGGTTTGGATAGAATAATGAGTAAATATGGTCAAAAGTGAATCCACGTAATGTTTATACTTTTGAAGTTCCTCATTTTACATTGGTAGACGCTTGTAACTTGATTGACGACCGATTGAGAGTTGCCAAAAATGTTAATAGATTTTACACCTAAGTGTAACGCAACTTTGGAGACCCAAACAAGGGCCTCGTATTCTCAACTGTATTATTAGTGCAGGGAAATCAAGCCGGAATGAAAGAGGCATAGGTTTAGCATCCAGAGGAATGAGAACAACACCGGCCCTCTCGCCGCGCTGGCATTTGGATCCATCGAAGAAGAGGGTCATTGGATATGACTCCTCACTGAGTGAAAGAGTGGCAATGAGTTCGTCAGGGAAAGTAAAATTGGTAAATTGTTCCCCAGGTAAAGGGGCTTCTGCGAGTTGGTCTGCGATAGTTTGTCCTTTGATTGATTTCTGGTGTACAAACTCAAGGTCGAGGTCGGCAAGGAGCATAAGCCATCGGGTGATGCGTTGGTTTAGATGAGGTTTGGCGTACATATAATGGATGGGGTCTGCGTTGGTGATGACAAAAGTTTTGTGATTCAGGAGGTAGTGTCAGAGTTTGGTGGCCACGAATGATAGGGCTAGGCACAACTTTTCTACATGTGTATACCTAGTCTCGTAATCCACCAGAGTATGAATTATGTAATAAACGGCTTGTTCTCAATGCTCGGAGTCACGATGTGCGAGCATGGCTCCTACAACATGGTCGGTGGTGGAAAGGTAAAGGTAGAAAGGGAAATCGTCCTGAGGTGGGATAAGCACGGGTGGCTGCAAGAGATAGGCTTTAAGAGCCTCAAAGGCTTGGTGGCACTCTTCGCTCCATTAAAAGAAAATGTCCTTTTTATGGAGATGATGGAAAGGTTGACATTGATCTGAGAGTTGTGAGATGAAACGCCAGATAGATTGGAGTTTTCCCTGCAAACTACGCAATTGTTTGAGGTTAGTGGGTGGGGGCATTTCTAGGATAGCTTTGACTTTAGATGGATTGACCTCAATGCCATGCAAAGAGACAATAAAACCAAGGAGTTTTCTGAAAGAACACCAAAGACACATTTCTTTGGTTAAATATGAGCATGGTATTGTAACAGGTGATCGAAAATAATGTTTAAAACATTGAGATGTTCACTGCGATGTTTAGATTTGCCAAGAAGATCATCAACATAATCCTCAAGGATAGTGTGCATAATGTCATGAAAAATGTAAGTCATAGCCTCGCTGATAGGTCACACCAGTATCCTTAAGGCCAAATGGCATGACACGATAGCATAAGGTTCCCCAAGGAGTTATGAAGGTGGTTTTATGTTGATCGGCCGGGGCTACTAAAATTTGATTGTATCCCGAGAAGCCATCCATGAGGGAAAGCATCTCTTGGCCCGCAGTGAGATCAACAAGTTGATCAATACTTGGTAGGGGAAGTCATCCTTTAGGCAAGTGAGGTTAAGGTCCCGAAATCCATACATATCCGAAGTCCCCTGTTGCTTTAGTGCAGTACGATGTTAGAAATCCATTGAGGATAATCAATAGGTAAGATGAAGGAAACAAAAAGGAGTCGTTGAAGCTCTTCTTTGACCAAGAGGGCAATGCGTGGATGCATTTTTCTTAGTTTCTGTTTAACTGGTTTGGAATCGGGTTTTAGGGTAATGTTATGGACAGCAATGTTAGGATCAATTCTTGGCATGTCAGCGTAGGACCAAGCAAAAGCTTGGTTGCAGGAATGGAGGAAGGTAGTGAAGGTAGTTTGTTCTGATGCGTTAAGAGATTGTCTGATCTTCACAATGTGAGGATCGTCCTCTGTGTGGATGTTGATTTCTATAGTTGACTCATTCAACATGGTTTGAGTGTCAGATGGTAAGGCGCATTGAATATAAGAGTCGTCCGCACCAAGGTAAGTGAGGATGGAGTCATCATCCTGGCACTCAACAACATT
The DNA here is from genome assembly GCA_018340775.1 of Taxus wallichiana var. yunnanensis. NCBI lineage: Eukaryota > Viridiplantae > Streptophyta > Pinopsida > Cupressales > Taxaceae > Taxus > Taxus wallichiana. Next base: position 1,014,607,875 of record CM031237.1, read on the forward strand.
AATTGAAGGCGAGTCCTCTTCGATCATGTCTGGATACAGAAGGGGAAGATAAGATGGGTCTTCATTATCATGTTGATAAGTGAGAGGACCCGGGGAAGATAGTGTTTATGAAAAAAAAAAAAGTTAGGAGGGATAGATTCGGGGTCTATCGACTCAGGTGTGGGTGACGATGACAAAATGGGTGATGATGGTTCGTAAGGGGTGACTTCGCGTCATCTTCCGGATACAATGGATAGGCGGTGTCTTCGGTGTAGGTGGTTCGAGAGAATCCAAGACCACGATGATCTTTGTGTTTGCGTGTAGTTACAGGAATGATCGTATGTCACCTTGTTTCATAAAGACCAAAATGAAGCCCTTCTAAGCACAAGTAAAGCGTCAAGAAGGTGAGGGCAAAATGACGATTAGTTAGATATTGAAAATCAGATTGGAAGGGAACCACACCAAGGGGAGGTTCAGGGGTGACAGAGGATGTATCGACACCCCCATACGTTAGGTTGGTGCGGCAATTAGGTGGTCTGTAGGAGATTACTTCCCCCACACGACGGTCGTAGGTAGGATGCGCATGTAACTGTCCATACTCCTATGGGGTATGGAAAGTGCTAACATTATATAGGCGATACTCCCCCAGCATAAGGTGTTGAAAAAAATCTACCAAGGGATCTGAGGTCGGGATGTTGTCCGTGGGGAAGGAAGCGGTATTTGCGGCGGCGGTTTCATTGGTTGAAGGTGTAGGTGCGGTTGAGATGGATGGTTGAGGTGTGGTCGAAGTAGATGGTTGGGTTGGATGAATGGGTGTCTTGACTGGTACAAGCACATCATTAGGGTGATATAACATATATCGCAGGTTTTGAAGGGGGAGCGTCGCTTTACGGTGTAGGACTTCCCCTCATACTCGAATTTTATACATCTATGTAAGGTGGAGGGAACACATCCCATAGACTGGATCCAAGGGCAGCCTAACAACATGTTGTATTAGAATTCTCCTCAAGGACATAGAAGAGTTCGGGTAAAGTACGTGGCCCTACATGAATGTTAAGGATCACGGTGCCTAAGGTAGAAGTAATAACATCATTGAATAAACGTAACATGGTGGGTGGGGCACACATGCACACGTAGCTAGAAGGGATATTCATTTGTTGGAAGGCTTTGGAAGAGATGATGTTTAGGCTAGCGCCCCCGTCAATCATAACATGACGTACTCGGATGTCTCGGACGTAAGCCGAGATGAAAAGAGCGGGGTCAGGATCTTCTGCACCAAAGTCGACAATTTCGTCTTCGGAGAAACTGACAGCAGCGGCTTGCTGTACAGAGACAGAAGTGGTTGGGGAGATAGGTTGTTTGGTGAGAGAAGCAATGTGATTGGGTGTTAAAATGGAGGCAACGGGAAAGGTTTCGTTAGGTAGGACCTCTATCCCTTGGAGGATTTCAATGAGAGCTTGTTGATGAGATTCAGAGGTTTGAATGAGATCATACAGTGTCATTTTTACAGGTGATTGGTGAAGCTGTTTGATCATGGTACAGTGGGAAACTCCATCAGAGACGGGGTAGATAGGTCCATGAATAACCACTTTAGGTGGTGGTGCGATCGGGATGGCGGACGGAGAAAGAGAGGCCGCAGGTGTGCTTTCTTTAGCTTTCCCATTGGTTTTATGCCCTCGAGTAGCAATGCTAATCATGTTGATCTCGTGAACACGAGAGGAGGAAGATGGTAGGGATAAGTCATTGTCTTCGAGAGGTGGGGTTGCAATAATGATATTTCTTGGTGAGGTGGGGACAGGCGGTATAGGAGAGGGGATTGAAGCTAAAGGTTTCTCCCTTCGTAAGTTGTCTTTCTTAACCTTTCTATCCGAGAGAGGTGACTGACGAAGGATGGCTTTCAAAGTTTTACATCCCTCTACATCATGTCCTGGTGTGCGGTGGTAAGCACAGATTTTAGACTCATCATAACCTATAGGTCGAGGTTTAGATGGATCATAGGGTCTAAGTGGGGGTAGGGAAATGGTCGCATTCTCCACCAACATATCAAGGATCTTGGCGTAAGATCCTTTGAGCGGGTCAAAGTCAGAGGAAGATGAGGCTATTGATTGGGTGGGTTTTGGTAATGTTTGGGTATGGTTGGTTCATATGGGTGGTGGTTTAGACAAGGGGTTTTGATAATTGGATTTAACTAAACATGGCTTCTTTGGTGCAGAAGTTATGTTTAGCTAGTTAGATGATGAGGCCACAGATGATGTGGTGGCAGGAAACAACCACAGAGAAAGAGGAGTGACAGCAAACAAATCCTTTGATGATGGAGTTTGTTTAAGGTTGATAGGTGGACAGGATACTTGGGGTGATGGTGTTGATACACCCATGGATCTCTGTATGGGTGTAGAAGGTGTAGGTCATTTTAAAGAAAATGCAGGAGGTATGATGTATTGAGGCAAGGTGGAGGGGTGAGGTCCCAATATAGAAGGTAGGTGTGACGGCGAGGGTTTTAGTTGTGACAGAGGCATAGATTGGACTTGAGGGGATTGGGTTTGTCTCCTAGGTGGATGGACGACTTTATTTTTGGATAAATCTAACCGTTTAGGTGGGTGTGTTAGGCTGGGTATTGGTGAAGTCCCAAGCGTAGGGGAAGGTGTGGTTAAGTTAATAGAGGTGGATGAGGTATTCGGTAGAGATGAGGGGGGTGAAGATGAGGACATAGGCATTTTGAGCTTTTGTAAATACCTCGGGTATATGGTAGAGGTGTCTAGATCGGTTATCTGCATTTGAGTAGAGCATGGTGTACTCAAACGCTCCCATAGGACTCGTCTATCTTCTGAGGGATGAAAATCTTCACATGTGAATAGGAAATTTTGTATGGAAGAGAGGTGGGTTGTGATTCTGGTCCACTGTGGGTGTGATACAGGGGGTAAATGAGGCACTGTATCAATGGGCGTTAAGAGGTCAACCGATCACTGAAAATATTTAGGCGATGAAGAAATAATAGGTAGGAGGGCATGTTTGAGGGGATCCATCATGATTAAAGAATTTGGTGATGTCGGTTCGAGGGGTTTCTCTTCTAAGGATGACAGAAAAATTGGCAAGCCTTCTTCTTTTATAGCAAGAGTGATGGAAGGAGATGTTTGGGAAATAGATAAGTTAGATAACATCCGCTCACAATCTTGCAGGGATGTGGTGTAAGAAGACTCATTCGTGAGAAGAGAACTCTGGGTGGTTAATTCCTTTATGGGTAAAGGAATGACAAGATTATCATTTTGTCTTGATGGGGTGAAGGGGTTCGGATCCCTGCGTTAGTAAAGAGGCTTGTGTTGTATATATTTCCCCGGGTAAAGCTTTGACAACGGAAGAATATAGAAATCAAAGAAGATCAAATCCTTGACATTCCCAAGGCTAAGATGGTGCACGAAAATGGATGTCGACAGGGAAAAGTGGTGCGCCCAAGGCGCATGGTTTGTGGCGCATTTTCAATGGATGTCAACAGGAAAACGTAGCGATTAGGAGGTTATAAGCGCGCCACGCACAATGGATGTCTTACAGGGAAAATGTGTGTCCCTACCAAGGCGCATGTGAAGCGCGCACGAAAATGGATGTCGGCAGGGAAAACGGTGCGCCCAAGGTGCATATTGGTGCGCGACGACAATGGATGTCGACAGGAAAAGGCATGCGCCCAAGGCGCACGTGAAAGCGCAATATCACAAAATGGATGTCGGACAGGAAAACGGTGCGCCCAAGGTGCTTGGAAGTGGTGCACGACACAGAGTGTCGAAAATGGAAAATTTGCACCCTTGGCGCACATAAAGGGATGTCGACACACACACGGATGCGCCTATGGCGCACCTTCAGGAGGTGCAACATTTTGAGCGCCGAAGCGGCGTGCAGATATTCAGATGGCCATAACTTTTGACTGGGAGCTCGGATTCATGCAAGGTTGGACTTTTTGGAAAGCTTACGAGGTCCTCTATCCAACTATGACTGGATATCTTTAATTGGGTGAGCCAAAAATTCTTAAAAATTAAAAATACAGTTCGCCACTTTTGGGAGGTGGGGTTCTCACCTACCACCATTATGATATGTTTTAAATGCAACTGAGGTGGTAGGGGCAGTTCGAATTCCTCTCTCTTTTCTCTCTCATTCTTCCTATAAATTGTAAGGAGGGGCTTCTTTCCAAAAGGTGGTTCATCTTTTCGCTGATGGCCCTCCCTTCTTTTTCTTCTCTAGGGTTGAAAATGGAGTTCGAACCTCCTCCCCGCTATGTAATGGCGTTTTTGCCTTTACTAATGGAATGATGTTCTGTGCAAAATTCTCAAGCAACAAAACGTGTTTTGTGATGCATCTGTCCATCCTTTCTCATTTTTGCTTGTTTTCTTCTTACCTCTCTTCATTGCGAGTAGTAAGTGCATGTTTGAACGCGTTCACCGCAGATGCGGAGCGTGTTCATGGAGTTTTGGGATACTTTGTGGTGAAATCTATCCTCTGGGCCTCGTGATGCATCTGTCCATCCTTCCCATTGCTCACCTCTCTTTGTCCCATGGCAGTTTTGATAGATGTTCAACATTCTCCTTCTCTCGGTGTATCACCGTTTTAGTGTAGGCTTTTGCTATTTTTCATTATTTTTCCCTTCTCTCTCTCTCTCTGTCTCCTTGCATGGTTAGATTAGGACTAGATTAGCTTTCCTGATGGTGGAATAGCTTATGGCAGGAGTAGTTTAGGAGCAGGAACCAGCCTTCTCTGGGAGATTCCTCTCTTGGTTTCACAAGTCCCACGCTTGAGAGAGGTTTCCATGTTGTGCAATCACATGGATGCCGAACATCAACCTAGAAGCCCGATGTGCATCCAGGGGTCTGTGATTTTGCATCAACAGCTTGATTGAAATTTCCTCGATAGAATCTTTTTGTTGGGAGTCAAAACGCATGGATTTCATGAACACTCTCCTCGGCTAAGATATCTTGGTTTATGTTTCTTTGTTAGAAGAGTGGTTTGGGAATGGTTTGTTGAAGATTTTCAAATTTTGGTTAGCAGGGCATTAGGATTATCAAGGGTTATATCCCCGCATCAACCATTTCCGCACTATGTTTTTCAACATCTTACATTTTTCGTGGATTGTGTCCCTTCACACAGTGGAAGTTAGAAGTCATTTTCTTTGTACCAAGAAGGTATAAGTACGTGTGGAATCAAACAAGGAGTGAGGTTTAACAGAGGTAAGGTGATAGATCCCGCTTTGAGAAATTTTTCCAAGATGACACCATAAGTTTCTCCCAAGGGAGTGTAATTGATGGGCTCGGCTTTATACTTATAGGTGGTTTTAAGCGGGGTATTAGATGGTCTTGGGATTTGACCATCACTTTGCGTGTGTACAGCTCCTTTTGATTTTTAAGCAGTCTATGTGTGAGAATTGGTGGTGTTGGGTTTTTGTTGGTGGAGTCTTGGGTTTAGAAATTAGGGTTTTTGTTGCATAATCGCAATTTCTCTTCCTCTAAGGCTCGAATCTCTAGTTTCCGAGCCATAGTAAAGGCCTCATCAAAGGTGCGGAAAGTTTGAATTTGGAGGGTAGGAGAAATGTGCTTAGCGTAGGCCCGCGTAAAGAGTTCGATAAGTTTAGCCTAAGGCAAGACATAAGTAAGTTGGTTAATAAGGCCCCGCCATCGTCCAAAGAAATCTGCGATAGATTCATCTTCAAATTGTCGGATGGCATAGAGGTCGGTGATGGATACTTTCTTGGCGATATTAATGGAGAAATGATCCAAGAAAGATTGGGCTAATTGGTTAAAAGAGAAAATTGAGTGTTGGGTTAAAGCACTGTACCATTCCAAGGCGGGTCCTGATAATGACATGGGAAAGGTGTGGAGTAGTAAGGCATCGTCATGAGCAATCAGATAGCAGGCATGTCTAAATGATCGCAAGTGTTGTTGAGGATCCTCCTTACTATTAAAATGAGTAAATTTTGGTAATTCCCATTGAGGAGGATATGAATGAAGGGGGACAGAAGGATGAATAGGTGCCCGACAAACTTGCTCGTATGTCAGGGTTACGGCTTCAAAAACTTGAAGCCTCCAGATTTTTGCATCTTGTCCATCATTTGTTTGATTAAATCGGTGGTTGGATGAGATGATGGTGCGGTTGTTGTAAATGGAGGAGGATTGGGCAAGAGCCACCACTAGACAATGGTGGGGTTAAATGTTGATAAGGTATTGAGGATGAATATGTTGAGGTGATCGAATAGGTATGTCCTATATAAGATGTTGAAGCCACCAGATAAGTGCGTGGAAATGAAAAGGTGGGCGGAGCTTGAGAAGGAAAGCTCATGTGGATAGGTGGCAGAGAGCAAGTTATGAAAGGGGTAGTCATGAAAGAGATGAGGTAGGAGGAGTCAGCGGTAATGATATGTGGGGCCCCAAATTAAATAAAGGAAAGCCAAATCGTGCCGTATGAACTTTGAAGCCACCGAGTTGGGAGACGGGGCTAAGGATGAAGAAGGTAAGGCAGAGTTATTAGGTGGGGAAGGAGCTAAGTGAGCAGCTATACTAATAGGCATACCAACAAGGAGTTGACCGTCGGGTGTACGGTCAGGGGTATGAGACAAATAGTACTGTACAGCACTAGGATTAGCATCCAAAAATTTCGCAAATTCCTTATCTCCTACAGGGATTTTGGGAACCTCACTGGTGTCCTGTAGGATTCCCCATAGGATGTGAAGGGGGTGATTTAGGCAAAGGCATGGAACATGCATGTGAAACCATGGCTGCGGCTTGTTTCCAAGTGATAACAACCATGGAAAAGAGTACACAGTAGGGATTCAATCTATCAGGAATAGAAACAACCACAAGATGTTGGAATTGGTAGGTTGCTGGTTTGTCGGGAACTGTGAAAGAAAGTAAATGATATTGGTCAGGTAACCGATGTCGGTCAGACTGTAGCCGATGTCGGTCAGTTAACCGATGTCGGTAGAATAGGACCGGTGTAAGAAGTTGTAAGAAGTTGCTGATTTGGGGTTAACGATGCTTAGTATACCTACCAAACTGTTCTGAAGTGATCACTGAAATAGTGTATGATAGAGAAACAGAACTAAAAACAAGCAAGATGCACAAGCAAATCAAGAGACTAACCCTAGGATTAGTTTTAATTATTGTGGGCTTATGCCTTAGACGCAAGATGATGTCAATCCTAAACAAAAGACCTAAGGGAGATGTCAAGTTTGTTTTGGCTTATAAGGTTACCTCAATCGGGCGGAGGAATACCGCGGAAAAAGGGGGATGTTTGAGTTGTTGTGATTTGATGCGTTGTGAGTGAAAGGAAGATTAATTTCTTGTCAATACCGTGGATATCACCCCACATGTACGACACATTACTTAATCTACGTTCACTAGAATTGAAAATAGCAAGCAAGAATGTGATGCACGTGTTTTAAACCCAAATCGAAAATGATATTTGATGAAGCAAAGAAGATGACTTTCACTAATGCAAAGATGAGGAAGAAAGACAAATTATCTTACCAAAATAACAAAATATCTTGTGAATATTTAGAAGAAGAAAATAGCAAGTGTGCTCCCTATATGAAAGTAAGCAAGAAAGAAAGAAACCCAAGAAAGGGTCCCACAGGCGTGCAAAATGTTTCGCATAGAATGTTTCCATTCTTAGAATAGAGGTGCTTCTATCCTTTCATTCTCTTGAGAAACAGATAAGGGTTAGGGCTAGGAGGAATACCTGTTGAATGTTGGGAGGGTGCGCGCGTACCGTAGAGAGAGATCAGATCAATTGCGAAGAACTCCTTTTTGTCTAGGAAGGACTACCTACAAGTAAGAATACAAGACCACCAGATTTTAGTTAGACAATAAATGAGGGAACTGCCTTGGGCCCAGGAAATATTGGACTTCCTTTCGAAGGTGGTCAGTTCCCCTCTTAATACGAATTAACACAAATTCTAACAAAGAAGTTATTGCAAAATTACAATTTAATTACCTCGTTAAAAGCAATAGAGGAAAGGCTGGTTTTGGTTTGAGTCACAGTGACCGATGCCGGTCACTGTACAACCGACTGCGGTTTTACACCGGTACCGGTTGCTGATAACCGATACCGGTAGGGGCAGTGATTTAGGGGCTTTCAATGAAGGAAAGCTATAAGGCGGTTATGGTGTTTATAAGGCTGGTAAATGATTAGGGATAGGCAATAGGGTGATGGAGAAGACTCAGAGAGTGTGGGGGCTGTTCTTGGGGCAATGTAAGGGTAGAGGAATGACAGTTAGATGTAGGGTGCTACCGGGTAGTAGATCTAGGAGTGAACTTATAATTAATATGAATCAGAAGTTCAAGAAATGTTATTTAAAAACGTACAAGACACTACTTACTAGTTCTTGATGAAGATACAGGTCCAAGGACTGTGATGACGAAGGCAGGGCTCAGGTGGGATGATCTGACAATCAAAAATGAGCTATCTTCTCTCCCAATGCTTGGATGAGTGTCGCTGTGCTCTAGTTCCTCAGTTGTAGTCTTGGGCTCGATGTCCTTCTCTGCAAACTCTTCTCTTTTCTTCACTTGTCTCTGCTTCTGCAAGTGAATTCCGGATCTTTCAAATGAATTCCGATCCTTTGTTTTTGGTTGGGGGAGGTCATTTACAAAGTGAACTGATGGTGGTCGAGAGTAAACCGATGTCGGTTAAGTCAAAGTGGGCTATTTTTAGTAAACTAGCCAACTTTCCCTCCTTTTCTCCTGAGGGATTAGTTGTGGGCTTGGTCAAGTCATGATTAGGTTGGTTTTGGTGCGGGTGAGAAGTAATTAGTCATGGGTGTGGATGTAGACCAAGTTATAGGTCTTAATTAGGTTAGTTTAGGGTTAGGGCTAGGTCATGATGAGGTGGAGAAATGAGGTGGTAGGTTTGGAGATGTGGATTGATGAATTATAAGGTAATTAATAAATAATTGTGTAAGGTTTAAGTGGTGAGGATAGGTTGCGAAATGAGATGCGGGGCACGCAAAGGGTGTCGTAAGACACAAATTTTGTGTCAACACCCAAATTCGATATTCACGCTTTTAGGATCCTCATTCCTTGATTTTCATCCTAGATTCTAGTCATAATGAGTATTTCAATCAATGATTACTTACTTGCAAATCATAATTTAAGGCATAAAGTCTAACATATTCTTGCTACTACTCGCATTCGTGTTGATATGCATCCTGAATCAAGTATATCAAACTTTCGTAGATGCATTTTCTCAACAAATAACATTCAAATCTAATCTTCATGTTGATCTTAACACTTTTACAATTACCCACCATTGCATATCATGATTCACATTTACAATGTGGGTATTAAACATACTTTAATTGATAATGGATATGAAATCAACTTATGTCCCATGTCATTCATTGAGAGGCTAGGTATTTCTGCTCATGATGTTAACCCATCTTGTCTTTCACTCTATGCATATGACGGTTATGTTTGTCCATGTGTTGGTCACATTACATTACCAATCACTATAGGGCCAAAAAGCTGTTAACACTGTGTTCTATCATCGATTCTCCAGTCTCCTATAATTGTTTACTTGGAAAACCATGACTCCATGCCATGCAATTCATTGCTTCTACCATACATCATTGTGTCAAATTCATACACAAAAACATTGAATATACTTGTACTTCATGAATGTGATACTTACAAATATTGTGACCAAGATCCTAATACTACTCTTCATATTCAATGAGATGATACTACATATGATCATTAACTAATAAACGAACTACCTCGTTTACCACCGCTAGAAGGAGCTATTTATTGGATTGGTACTTTTCTTACACTTCATCACCTCCCCAGCATTACTATCTGCTATGATTGTTTATCAAGGGCTTGTCTCTACATCGGATGTTGCTTTAGCTCCTCCACTTTCTCCAATGCCACCTTCATCATTGCGACCTCCCTTTACATGCACACTTTTCATGAATAATTTTTATTGGGAGCATATTCCATTTGATCCTACTTGCGATGACACTATATGTACACATGAGGGCTTGAATTATCTAGGTTTTGATTTTGAGGATCTTTACCCTCCACCACATGCTTCTCATCTCTATTATGGGTTTGTTCACATTACTACCGCTTATGGCCTATGTGTCTTTCATCTCATAATATTTCTTGCATGAGGACCTTATTCTTCACCACTTACTTTAGGGAAATCATGGCTTTATTACATTAGGGGTACTTTAGATCCTACCCACATGAACATCTCATTTCCTATGCCTTTTGGTCATGTATTCATTTGCAATAGTTCCTTTCTTGGCTATATGCAAAATCATACTCATTGGTATGCACATGGATTTCCATTACCACCCTTCACCGACGATGAGTATTTCATGGCTATGTACAACTTATGCTTAAATGGATCATTACATGATCAACCAGACACTATTGCTTACCAGGTCTCTAATGCTTATCCATTTGACTTGACCTTGACACCGATGACCTCCAAGCTGATATTACATGATTCACTTCTATAAAAACTTGGGGGGCATAAAATCCACACATCCCCCTAACCTAGTATCAACACACATTTCATACCACACATCAACTTTCTAGCATACAGAGAGTCATCTACACTACAAACATTGTCATTACCCCTATAATGCACTCTTGTACTTTGGTTCACACTTGAATTTTGAGGGAATTTACTACACATGAACCTCATACACAACACAATAGTCATTGCAACTTATGCACCTCATATCATCACACGATCCTACATCATCTGCACATTACACATTACATGTCTTCCTACATACACCATACATGTTCTACACATGCTCCACACACTACACCATAACTACTACATATTGTGCATTATCACACATTATACATGTCATCTTACATTTTACATCCTACACCTTACCTATTACATCTTACATCTTACATATACTATGCATCTTCATGTCTTAGGTCATCTATGCATCTTGTATTATACACCATACATTATACTATGTACATTTGTTGTCCTCTCAAAATTTCCCCTCTTTTGGAAGTCGAATTTTGAAAATTTTGAGTTGGCACCTTTATTAATGTTCTAATGAAGAGAAAACTTGAAGAGATAGTGAAAATTGTGTTTTTTGGAGTCTTTTTGGTGACTTATGGGTCTGTGGACATTTTTTCCCTCATGTCCCAAGTACCATTGGACCTTCTCTGTTTTTCGATTAGCCACTTTACCCGTAAATTCCTAATTGTTGGATTTTTGGAACTTCTTAGCCCATTTGTCCCAAGTTCACCTAAACTTCCTTTTACCCGATCGTCCACATCGGGTACTTCACATAATTTTGTCCCACTTGTCCCAAATGCATCTAGGATTTCTATTCCCACTTTCCCGCATCACGCACATCACCCGAATCATGTCCTCATGTCCTCGCGTCCCTCGTGTCCTTTGCATATCTAAGTTTTTGGACCGCCCGTGCTCATTTGGCATGCATTTCCCACATCGCACGAATAAGCTAGATTACATCTTCGCATCCCTCATGTCCCAAATGTACCAAATACCATCCAGGCCACTTTTCTCCACTTTTACCGCTTTTCATATTTTTGAGTCGGTGCAAGGTAAATTTAATGCACATTTAATGACCTTCTCTCTCCTAAATGACTATTTAATTGGACTATCTCCTACACATTTTTCACATTGCTCGCTTGCCATCTCTTGCTTGAATCCTTGCCATTAAATTCATTTTCTCATGCCCCTATATCCCTTGCATTCTCATCGTAATTTCGATCTTGAAAGTATTTTCCCTTACGCATTACAAAAATGAAGATCAAGTTTCAGGGTTAGGAACATGTGTCACCTCTTGAGACCTTTGTACCTGATATCGGAGACAGTGAGGTTCGACACTTAGATTTCAAGGATTTTTGGGGTAGATTAACATGCTCTAATCTTGCTCCCATGGCACAAATGATCAGTGACAGTGGAATTGCATACACGGCTGGTTTTCCTATCTTTGTATAGTGTGTAGACATGGTGCTTGCCTTCGAGCCCATTTTAACCCGAGATACTAAGGAACTCACCAATGTGCATGGGGAATTAATTGTGAAACTAGATGCTACCACCATTTGCTGCCCTACACATTCCAGAGACTGAGGATTCCATAATTCTCACTCGTGCCCAAGCTCAAACCCTGTTTGACCAAGACAAATGACACATACAAGGCATGTATAGCAAAATCATGGTTAAAGAACCCTAAGAAGGGAGCATCCCGACTCTCCAAGGCATTATATAGGGTTGATTTTAATGAGGAGCTGTTTGAATTTATTATTTTACTCACCCATATCATGGGGTTTCCTTCCACCAATGAGTTTCACTTCTGGATGTGCCCCTTCATAAACATCATCTGCGAGGGCAAGTAGAACATTAATTGGGCCAAAATTTTTGCATGAATTTGACTGTAAGCAGTTGTCTAGTGTTCAACAGACTAAGAAGTTCTATATGACTTCTTATCTCATGTATACCCTGGCTGCATCTCGGTAGTGGTTTGGTTTCACCTACATAGAGGGCCAAAAGAATGAGCCTATTTATGCATACTACCCTCAGTTTACCCTTGAAACTAGCAATCACAATTTCAGAAGAGTCAATGATGCTTTCACCATGTACATTGTAAGACTCTTGGAGGGAAACACCGCTAGGATATTTTTTGATGAAGCTATGAACCTTATAGCCAAGTATGGGTCTTTCTTTATCCAATTCAGGAGGTTTTCATACATCAGGTTGGTTGGCTATGAAAGCACACCTCTCAAGCTCCCTATGTTATGAAGTGATAAAATGGCCTTGGTTGAAATACGCAGTAGCTTGATAAGCTATATAGGACATGCGAGACAAGAAGATCACCGCTGCATTTCCCTATCTCTTTGGGAAACTATACATGTAAAACAAATTTGGATGCCCAAAATGTAGAAAGGGGTATTACTTCTATCACTATTCATTTCTTGGGCCCGTAACTTACTTTTATTTAAAGAAGTTTATTGATCGAGAACCTCAAGATAAACTATCATCATAAGCCGATACTAAGGATTATTGGGCTGATTGTGCGAGATGATTTTAAAGCCGGATGAAGGCACTATGGAAAACTCTCTCTAAAACACATAAGAGATCTCAATATTTACCAAGTTCTGAAGGACTTAAGGAGGATGACGATTACAACCCTTTGAATATGAGACAACAATCAAATACACTCCTTTAGAGGATCCGGATTGGTACAAAAAAGAGAGATGATTTGGTTGAGATTATGGCCCCTATTCTTGTAAGAACTAAATTTTGGATGGACGGGAAGGTTCATGAGTTCAAGAAGAATCGGGGTGGATCTTCTTAGAGACACCTCACTAGGGAAGGAAGCACATACAACCAGTATCGAGGTTCTTGAGCAAACCCCTCATTCTTCCTCAATGAAAGAGCCTGAGTCATCTACTCCTTCTTCTACTCAAGTATACCAAAAGAAGATCAAAGAGGTTAAAAAAGAACCAATTGATGAAGAACCTCTTCTTGAGCATCCAAAGCTACCTTCATGACTAGAGAACATTATTGTTCTTAGTGAGAGTGATGATGGTGAAATGCCAAATCCTCGCAGAACTCTTGAAATTCTTGTTGAAAAAGAAAAGGAAAGGTCTAGTGGAGATCCTCTTAGTACCATAGACTCCTCTATAAAGGAATCTCCTAATAATCCCTCCACTTCTTTGCTAGAGGCAACAATGGTCAATACTCTAAGTGCCATTATTTCACTTTCTCTTGGGCCCCTTATTCCTTCCTCTTCTTCTTCTACTTTTTCTTGGGTGCAACTCATGGTTGACAACAGGAAGAGGAAATCTTCCTTTCGAGATAATGGGGCTTGAATTTGATGTTGTAGTAGCTCTGCTAGAACCACTCCTCCTCCTCCGGCTAAGAGATCCAAGACCACTTCAAGGATAATAATCGATGCTCAAGGCCGTAGTTCTTGGAGGTTACAAAGCCCAAGGTTGATAAGGTAGAGAAGGATCTCCTGGTCTCTGATTTAGTGCTTTCTAGAATCCTAATGGGGGAATCCACTCTTGAGAGTGAGGTTCATAACCTTCAAGAAAAAGTGACAAAGGTTATTGAACGAGTAGAGGAGGGCACGAAAACTATAGAACAGTTGGAAGAATAGAATCAAGTTCTTTACAACTTTATCAAGTCATTATTGGCCAAAGATAAGGTTTTGGATCCTACCCCATTGGCTGCTCTTCCGCCCCCATGATTCTCAGCCAGGATGAAGTTCAGAGCATCAAAGATATACATAAGTATTCTACTTATGGGAATGCTTTGGAAGCCATGGTTGATGATATGATTATATCTGGTTTGAATTTCATTGAGGAAGCCTTCAAGGCCAATGAGAAGGTGATTAATCTACAATAGAAACTCACTTCCTCAATAAGGGTTATGGATAAAGAGTTGAAGCTCTGGACTAGTTGTATTACAGATCTTTGCCTTATGGGCCAAGATGATGAGAAGATCTGTTGGCCAACAATGTATTTGATGATGCCAAGAATAAATTGTCAAAGGCATGGGTTTTTGGTGTTGAATGGAAAATGAAGGTTCTAGAAGAAGCACTAGGTTTTCCTTTCTCTCTTCAAGAGATCAAATCTCGATTGTAACATTTATCAAAGAAGACTTGTTCAAAGAGGAATTAATTTCTAAAGAGAAGATAAAGGAAATTTGCTTCCTTCATTCTCAGTAATTGCTAAGGAAAATAAAGAATACACGGAGTTTGATAAGGATATGGAAAAATGTCTAGGTACTTGGTCTCATGCCACTTTCGCCAACACAACAATCCCATGAGGCATGGAGATAGCTGAAGCATTGAAGAAATTTAGATATCAGATCCTCAAATCAGTGGGCCCGCCTCAGCCATAATCAGAATTTTTTCTTCTAGCTTCTCTTTTCCTCCTATTTTTGAGTGTTGAGCTCCTTGTAAATTAATTAAGGATATTGTATTGAACATTTCCTTAATTAATCTATTAGTTAAAAAAAGCGGTTACAAGTGTAACTAATTTATAAGCTATATAATGAGCTCTCCATGCCATTCTAAGTTTTGGGACTCGACTATTTTGGCAAGTGTAAAAGAGTTAAAAAGCTATCAATACAAGAAGACTTCTCTTTCTATTTGTATCTGTGGTTATTCATTCTTTCCTATCTGTTAAAATTATTGAATCATTAATCTCTTTTGCATCAAGAAGCTTTGTATTCTTGTAGATGTCATCTCTGGAACTTTGTGTCTATGAAGTAACATATTATGGCTTTAATGTAAATGATTTTTCTCTATATGATCCTAATTCAACATTTATAAGGAATTATTTTTCTATCTATATTTCCGAGAATGCTACTCTTCCTTTTCCCACTTCCTAGTTCTTTTGTCCTTTTGTATTGATAATCGGTCATTTAAAACACTTCCATGATATCGAGTTCCTTCCAAATCTAGAGCTTCTTCTTCCTCTTCTTCTACTCTTGAAGCTAATGCAGATCCATTAGTACAAAAGCTTGCTATTGACCTCATTGCCATCAAGAAAAAATTGGTTCAACATGCTCCTTATACTGAGATGTTCCAAGGAGGAATTTTCAGCCTAGAAATCATTTTCCCTCCTCTCGAGACAAGGCTAGAAATTGAGGACTTCCCATTAAGGTCCCTGTTAATGTAACCTATGAGGCAAAAGAACCTAATGATGAAGAGATTAATGAAGATTTTGAAGAACTTGAGGGATCCTTGAGGTTAATTTCTTCACCACCGAAGGTATTGATGAAGAAGATGATTATGATGAAGTAGTAGCAGAAATGAACAGTGAGTCATATCTTTGTTATGAGTCAGAATGAGACAAATAAGAAGGAGAAAGTGATGTATCCCTCTAAGAGGTCCAAGGAGCATCCACGACTATCCCCTGTAATTACAAAAAGAGGATCTCTTATTCCCACCGCATCCCACAGAAGGTGAGTTACGCTAATTCTTATTTTCCTAATTCTCTCGCTAAAATTCTTTTCTCTAGCTCCTAAACTTAATAAGCCTAGAATTTCTAGTGATGATAGCCCATCCACCTCTAGATCTTTTAATATCATTGATCACCTTAAGAAGACAAAAATCCAAATTTTAGAGGTTGAGTACTATGAAACTCATCCAAAAGCCTTTGATAAAATGGTCCACTTTGTCAATTCCCATTCCAAAACTTCACCCAATACTTCTAAAGGTATTTTTCCTACTTCATCTTCTACACCCCAACCAAACCTTGTGGCTACGGTCACCTCACCTAGTGAGAAAATCAAACCATTTTATGTAACCCTCCTCATAGCTGGCCATAAACTCAGCAATGTGTCATAGACTCAGGAGCATTGGATAATGTCATGCCTGCCAAAGTGGCTCATGCTTTGGGTCTTACTCTCACATGCACTTATGGGTCCTGCTATTCTATGGAGAGTAAGGAGGTGCCTTTGGTTGGAAGGATTAAGGATGCACAAGTAGCTTTTGCTGCTTTACCAGAGAAGAAGGTTTTAGCTACTATCTTGGTAGCCGATATCCCTCCTTCATATGGTATGCTATTGAGTAGGAAATTCTATAAGGATGTGGGGGAAATCAAATGGATTGGTCACATGCCATTATACCAGTCAACGACAAGATGAAGAAGTTGTTGCCTGAGAAGCAATCTGAGTATATTGTGCAAAAGACAGATGATCCTAAAGCACAAATACTTTATGAAGACATTGGGCATGAAAACTATATGATCATGTCTCAGGATGAAACAGAACATCCCAAATAAGTACTTCATGATCCTAATGGCATTTGGAATTTGGAATTTGATGGAAGTTGTTCCTCGGCTGGTTCTGGAGCTGGTGTGGTGTTGATATCTCCTGAAGGAAAGGTTCATCCTTTCTCATTCAAGCTATAGTTTGAAAATACAAATAACACAATAGAATATGAAGCTCTCATCCTTGGGCTTAATGTGGCAAAGGAGGAAGGTGTGAATAATCTTCTGGCTCTGGGGAGATGTGGAACTAGTTGTTAAACAAGTCAAAGACCTTTTCCAAGTAAAGAATAGAAGATTGAAGCATTATAGGAATCTGGTTTGGGATTCTATTGAATTTCTTGATGCCTTCTCCATCAAGGTAGTCCCAAGGGAAAAGAACACTAGGGATGATTCCCTAGCCATGTTAGGGTATTTACTCATACCTCATCTCGATTTCTCTCAGGATAAATTCACCATTGAAATGATCCATAGACCAAGTGTGCCAGATAATGCAAGCAACTGGCAGGTTTTCAATGATGATCAACATTTTCTCTCTTTCTTGGAACTTAGGGATAACTTTGAACAATTATATTTGAAGGAAGTGATAACTTTCCTCGAGAAAGTGTATCTTCCAATGAGGAGGGTGTCAAAGAGGAGATAGATCAAGATGGGTTCATCGACTAAAAGGTAACAAGATCCCTAAAGGATTTGGTAAGTCTGGAGGAATTGTTTGATAAACATGATAGGTATATTAAGGCTAAAGCCTCTAAAGGAGCCCAACAATCATTGAATAGGAAAAGGTTAACATTGGGGGATCTACTGACCCCAAAATGGTGAAAATTGGGAAATGTTACACATAAGAGGAAAATAAGAAAGTAGTAACTATTTTAAAGAGATACGTTGATGTACTTGCTTATTATTATGATGATCTAAAATATTTTTAGCGTAAAGAAATGTAGCATTTCATTCCTCTCAAACACGGGATTAAACCTTTCAAATAGAAGCAAAGGTAAGACAATCTAAAGATTCCTGACACCATTTTTCAAGAGATACAAAAGTTGTTCAAGGCCAAGATTATCTTTCCCATTCATCATTCAACTTGGATTGCTAACATTGTGCCGATTAGGAAGAAAAATGGTGAGATTCAGATCTATATTGAATTTAGCAATCGAATCGGGATTCTCTGAAGGATGAAAAGAGTTTACGATAATCGAATCGAAACAAGGCACCATGAAGTAGTTACACTCCAATGGAATTGTGATAGCTCTAGTGATTGCAAGAAAGAATTGATCAATAATGGAAGAACTTGCTCAATAGAAACAAAGCTTGCATATAGAGGAAAGACAACAAAGTGTCTTGGCATGCTCATAAATGAATAGTAAAAGGGTACATATAGGGTGTTGAGTAATGTACGATGGAAAAGTGACAAGTGAGCATGGGAATCTACAAGTAACTCTTCCTCGCACCCGACCTCCCGAGGTCATGCCGAGACAAAGCCAGTGGGGATGGAATATGTATGGGATGTAGAAAAACTAGTTAGGTAATCTAATGTCTTCAATACACACTAGTGGAACTTGCGAATCTAAGGAAAAGAAGGCCCTCCTAACCTGAACTAGTGTGATAGATCGATTGGCAAGGATGACTGCTCGAAGGCTCCAATCAATATCGAGCTCTGGCGTGATTCAATCTATGGGTTGTGGAATACATGGAAAATGACCTGGGATAGTTTCGTGTATGTCTCCAGATAAGGTCATATGGTGGATGGTAAATATAGTTGACTCTATGGATGATTCTCTGGCCTAGTCCAGAACTCCTTAGCTTTGTTAGCTACTGTGTTTAGCAAGGATAATTGTTCAATGATGATAGGTGGAAGTGGGGTAGATCTGAATACTAGTGTGCGTAGGTCGTGTCTATATCTCGATGTACTTATGGATTCATTGGGTTCGGGATTTATGGATTACAACCGTAGACTTGTAGTTGTTGTGGTCCCTGCTGTGGTCATGTGTGAATTCAGTCCCTGATCCCTAGTATCCAATAATCATATGCTTTCTCAGCCTCTATATTCAAAATTAATAGCTGTGCGATCTTCTCAGAGTACCTCACAGGTGTTCTTGCAACCTGAATTCTTAGGCTAGTATCTATGTCCGTGAGAATGTCTCCTGCGTCTGGCTGTGGGACCAAAGGATCACAACCGAATGTTTGCTCTCTTTCAAGCCCTTCTACAGTCATATGGATGTTACCTAGGGTAATCTGTAGTTTGGTTGATTTGACCAAAACATGTGTGCTTGGTCGTCTTCTATGTTTAACCCGCTTAACTGGGAACTGATCTGTTGTAAGTCTGTTGTTGTTTGGAAGACTTGGATTCTAAGATTCTGGTCTATGTCAACAATTGCTGTGACGAGATTGGGTTGAGGCACGATTGGCTCGAATACGTATTCTCTGGGCTCCCTAGGTCCCGTGATTGTCATACAAAAGCAATAATGTAAACAAACTGCAATAAAGTGAATTTAACTACGTGAAATATATCTATAGCATATATGATTTCTCTATTTTTGTATTTTCTGATGAACTATTCGAATGAATTTAACAACTAATTTAATACATCTAGAAATTGACAGCTAAGATAACAATTTAAAACAAACAAGATAACCGAGTATAGCTATTTGTCTGTGTAATTTGTAGATCTATTCTAAACAATGAAATAATTGATCTAATCTATTTGCAAGGCCCTCGATCCTACCTCAGAAGTGAGGAGTGAATCATAGTTTCTCAGAAACTATCAATCCCCATAGCTTCCCTGGCAATATCGAGAGTAGAATTGACTAAAATAAAGTGATTGGCTACTTTATTTGATATGTTTCTAACTAGAACTTTGAAAGCTAGAACCTAGATTTTGCAGAACAATGGCGAATCCGATGGTGTGTGTGATTTTGTCCCCTCAGTGTGATCTCCTCGTTCCTTCGTGTTCATGTGGATCTAGAAAAGCGTGTAATGCTAGCATCAACAGAAGTAGATATTGGGACAAAGGCAGCTCAAGATACAGACTGAATATAATGTGAGTAGGAGAGGGATAGCGCAAGAGTACAGAGCTTGGCTTATGCAATTCCTAGCGGGATTTATTGCGAGTCATGCAACATGAAACGTCCAGAACCTGAAACTATCCTATTTGAAGAACAAAACCACTTTAATGGCTTCCTATTGATAAACAGACTATCCTATTCCAATGGATTGGATGAAATAATAGCAACACTTGCACAAGATGGATATGTGGCTTACTAACAGTAAAATAATGCTAACTAAGCATGCAATGAAAGAAACTAAGCATTCTAAGCAAAATGAAAACTAAATCTATTGCAAAGAGAAATCAGAGGAAAATTTGAGGGGCCATTTGCTTGAGCACAAGCCAACTATTTATAGCATTTGCATTTACCCAAGGTAAAAACCAAATAGAACTCTTAAACTATAAACAATGGAAAAACACTATTCCAGGGAACCAGAATCATAAATGCAAGCTTATGGCGGTGAAAGAAAGCTGGTAAAACGTTGAAATTACGTGAGTCATGTTAAAAGAGCTTTCTGGAAAATGCGTAAAGGACCGCCACCCCGAAAGGTGGCGGCGGCTATAGGACCGCCGCCTGTTCAGTGGCAGCGATCACGAGACCGCCACCAGGCAGGTGGCGGTTTCACATCAAGAGAAAAAGGCCAAGAAAAGAGGGGAAAAGGGAAAAATAAAGCACACGGGGGCTAAGTGGGGCATGCGGGATGTTAACATACACTTGGAGATCTTTTCCGGATCTCGAACACCTTGTGAGGAGACCTGTATCATCATTGGGGCACCTGTTACGTTGTTTCAAAGAGACAAGTACCTTACAATTTTGGGTACATACATATTTCCCCCTCGGAGAAGCGTTTTATCCATGAAGAGGCGTAAAATGGTGGGTCCGAGTATGGCAGTCCTGAAATGGGAAGTTAGAAGTTATACCTGATACATCCATGTGTTGAAATGACGCCGTCCAAAATTCCCGCTACCTACAAAACGAAAAGAGAACTCAAGTGTAGATAGACACAATAGTTTGGAAAATAAACACTAAAATAATAGGAAATGAGAATGTACCATTTGTGTAGGAATAAGAACTTACCTCTGTCGGCGCTCCAAACCTGTGAAAAGGCATTTAAAACGAATCAAGGTCTATATATATGAAAGTGGGCCCATTTTCCTATTCATTTGCGTGAGTTGATTTGATTGATTTTGAGCTCTGGAACCCACGGTGATGGTTTCTTGTGTGAGTAGAGTCAAAACGTCTCCGTGACGGGATAGTGATCATGCCTCCGCGAGTGGAACATCGACCCACGAGATCACAGGTTAGTTTTCTTCAATTTATCCTTTTTACCCCCTTAATTTTGAAATGCTAAAATCTTTGTCGTGGGGGTAATTTTTGAAAATGTTAGTGTTAAAAGGTCCATCTAGGGGGGCGCCTACTGGGTAGGCCTTGTTTTAGTTAAAATGGTCTTGTTTTGTCATTTTTGGGATTTTTAGGTTTAAAAACCCGTGTGGGTTTTCGGGCCACGACCGCTCGCCCCGCCATGACCTGCTGGGGTGGTGGCTACAAAACCTCCTCCCGCTCGTGGGGGTGGCGGTTTTGCACAGAATGCCAAAAGAACATCTGTTTGAGATTGTTTTTGCATTTTTAGCATTTCTACATGTTTTCATGATTTTGCTTTGTTTTGTGTGTTTTTGGGTGTATGCAGGCGAGAGAGGAGTATATCCGGTGGAGCCGAGAGAGGGAGTGTGACTAGCTCCTAGGAGTATTGGATGCCCTTTCACAGGATGAGGAGGACACTCTTCAGAGGGCTGGGATACTATGCATCTCATGCGTGCCCCACGTTGCTCCTTCTAGTCACATTCTTTGTGACTTGTTCTCATATTAGGATGCTGATCGGAACACCTTCCGATTACTAGGGGTCCGTGGTGAGTGGACCATTACTCTAGAGGATGTATACCAAATTCTGGGGGTCCCGATTATTGGGAGACATCTCACCCTTGAGACAACAGTTCCGGCCTCAGATAGCACAGTGGGCTTCCTATATGGGAGATGCAGTCATCTCCATGGGGTCGAAGAAGGGGGTTAGAGTTTGATCCATTCCTAGTTTTCCCATCCCCTTACTTCGCCAAGCTATCATGGGGATCCTTGCCTCGAGACTGATCGGGGACAAGGGAGGAGATACATTGTTATATTGTTGGTCCCCCATTATTGCACAGATAGAGGGACATGGCCGGATATATGCCTGGGGAGCAGACATACTTGGGACCACCTACCATGATTTATACAGGGTAGTCCATTTACAGGGGTAGTCCTTGAGCCACCCGACCCTAGTCATGAGTTGGGTCTATGAGCACTTCATCCCCTATGGCAGAGGTGTAGAGGTGGCAGATCCCGGAGCTGTGAGGGCAGCCAGATGGACAGATATGTCAGTGCTCTGAGCACCTCATCAGCCAGTTGCTTCTTTGACTACTGCCGACATGGAGGCCACACCATATCAGACTATGGTAGGTATATGGGGCGAGGAGGCTCTTACTTTGATTTCCTGCTCCACACAGGGTAGCTTATTGATAGAGTGGGGCGAGTGGAGATGCACCCCTTTGGCCGAGTTCCTCAGCAGTTTGGCCTACCATACATGGGTATGCTTCCCGATAGTGCCAGTATACAAATCAGTTCGAGAGGCTAGAGGGGGGCCTAGAGCCGGGGTTGGACAGTGGTTACTCCTGGCATTCCTATTGCAGCCAGGAGGGTAGTACGTGCCAGAGGGAGAGCCGGTGCACCTCAGGCACCCTTGCTTCAGATTTCCGCGGGTCCTGCCCATAGCAGCGATGACCCCATTGAGGTAGACTCGAGTCTGAGGAGTTTACAGGGGGAGAGACAGAGGAGGAGACTGAGGAGGATAGTGATCCTGAGTGGCATGATACTTAGGATATCATGCAGGCAGAGAGGGCCGAGCAGAGTGCAGAGAGAGTGACTTTGGTTTAGAGGAGCCACTCTCCCAGGGCCATGGCGGGGAGGATGAGTCCGTTGCGGGGCGCTACGTTGCTCCAGCCACAGGAGCAGCCCCTCAGTCGGCGGCGACATCCGTGGCAGGTGCTAATCCTATAGATCCATCCTAGAGGCCTAGTGATCTCGAGTAAGTTACCCTCTCTCCTTTTAATGTTTGTTTTTAGTTAGGATCTCCTTAGTTACTATCTCTCCTTTTATTTTATCTTGTATTTCTAATCTCTTGTTTGGTTTCTAATTTGTTTTCTCCTTTGTTTGCAGAGACTGCCGATGAGTGGCGGGACTTGATTCGTAGGGTATGCACCGATACCCTGATGATCCCCATGGAAAGGACCCGTGCTAAGTTGTTTGTAGATGTTGGGGAGCCCTCGGTAGTTTGGTAGACACAATGACGCGTCTTTTCCCTGGGCCTGGCATGTGGCCAGGATGGTATCGACTCTTTGCACAGAGCTAGCGGGGTATAGGACGGCTGAGCGCTTGATGAGGAGCCATTCTCATGGTGAGACTGTGGCTACCCCTCGGGATCCTGAGCCCTCCGTGCATTGAGAATGCTAGCGTAGCTGTAGTCCCTAAAGCGTGGGACGTGCGCCTTCAGAGGGGTCTCGTAGGGATTGAGAAGCCACTTGGCTCTCCTAGATTTTGTATGATACATTCTTTTGTATATCCCGGGCTCTTTGAGCATTTTGACCATGCTTAGTGCATGATGGCATTGTATAGAAACTTTGATCATTCATGTATATATATTCTTTTTGGATCAAACCTTTGGCATTTATGGCTTTGCTTCTTTTCTAGTTTCCTCATGTAGATTATGATGTTTATACTTGTATGCTCTTTTTTTTTTTTTTTTTTAATGTATGCAATGGAGAAAAAATGATGCAAGTGTTTATTTTCCTTTTGTATTTCATGATCTTTGATATATGATAATGTAGATACAATATGATTTTGAATCTCAGTTTCTGTAAGCAATTTTGGATACTTCATATTTGTTTTGGCAAAGTGGTGAACATAAATTGATATGATGAGCAGATAGACTTGCCCCTACCCCCAACTCCATGCAACTAGTAAGATGCGAGGGCTCATCACCGAGAGTTGGAAAGGGCACAAGTCATGAAATGTGTTGAAATGATAGTGATGAAAGATAGAAAAAGCTTTGGCGGAACCAAATTAGGATACCACCAGTCCACTCCACTCGAGTGACTTCATAGTTTTGGATGCAACTTGCTTTGCAGTTTATCCAGACTTAGATCCTTAGATGGCCACATGGTAGACAAAATCTAGGTTTTTAGGATTTTGAACTCTTTTGGAATTTTAGACATCTGATTCATTTGTTTTTGACTCAAAGACTTTGAGATTTGAATTGTTTTCTTATGACCTTTTGCATTTGTTTGTCAAGAGGACCCCCTACACTTTGCCCCATGCTACTAGTAAGAAGCATGGGTTTATCACCGTGGACAAAGCATAGGCGAGTAAGGGCATTTCCATCCTTTCCCAACCCTACGTCACTAGTAAGAGATGCAAGCTCATCACCAAAGGTTGGTGGGGAAAGGAAATGTGTAAAATTAAAATTTTTTGTTTGATCAATATTTGACTTGTTTACTTGAGTAAAATGTCAGTATGTGCTTATTTCCAAAGAGATATATGTATGGGATAGATGTGACACCATGAAGCTTCTAGAACAGACCATAGGCAAGACACCTATCGTAAGAAGAAACTAAAAGTGAGAATAAACCTGCAAATCTTGGCATGGTTACCGTTAAGACTTTGTCATATCTAGCTTTATTTGATAAAATGATTTTGAGACAATTTGATGTTATCATGGAAATGGAGAAATATGATTAGAGTGTTTATGCCAACAACATCATGAGTTTGTAATGAATTTCTTTGAGAACAAAATTCCTTGATCACAATTTGTGTACAAAACAAGTGGACAAAATGATCTTAATCTATATGAAGATGAAATGTAAATGTAATTATAAATAGTGCTAGTTGCTTATGCGTAGAACCACTTGAGGTGTAGGGAATTGACTATTTCACCAAATTCCTCACCTTCCAGCGTACATAAGAGGTATGCACCATTTCCATAATCCTTCATGACTCAGTATGGGCCCAACCATTTGGGCCGAAACTTCCTTCCTTCGCTGGTCTTCTTGTTGATCCGGTTGTCTAGCCTTAGAACTAGATCACCTTCATATATGTCACGTTCATAGAATTTCTTGTTATACTACCGGCACATCCGGTTAGCATAGGCTCTGTGCCACTGTTCAGCATCTAACCTAGCTTCATCTAGGCTTTCTAGTTGGGAGAGACGTGCTTCTCTGTAAGTGTCTTCATCTAGAATCCCTTGTAATGAAATACGGAGACTGGGTATTTCAACCTCAAGTGGGAGAACTGCTTCTACCCCGAATACTAGTGAGAAAGGAGTTGCTCCCATTGGTGTTCTTATTGAGGTTTGGTGGGCCCATAAGGCCGGATATAACTTCAAGTGCCAATCTTGTTTGTTTTCTTTCACCGTTTTAAGGAGAATGGCTTTTAGTGTTTTATTTGTCGCTTCAGCCTATCCATTGGCTTGAGGGTAATACAAGGAGGCTATATGATGGCTTATTTTAAATTTATTACACAATTCACGAACTTCGTCATTCTTAAAAGAAGTTCCATTATCTGAGATAATGATTTGCGGGATACCATACCTGCAAATGATTTGGTTCAAAATGAACTTGGCAATTGTAAAACCAAGATAATAATAAGGGGCATAGCCTCTACCCACTTGGTAAAATATTCGGTGGCCGTGATTATGAAATTATGGCCATCTGTAGATGAGGGAGAGAATTTCCCTATTAAATATAGGCCCCATGTAGAAAAGGGCCATGGAGTCGTGATTGGTTGTAGAGTTTTGCGCCAAGATGTGGATCTCATGGGAGAATTCTTGGCACTTATGACACCTGCGTACAAACTCTACTACGTCGTGTTCTAGAGTGGGCCAGAAATAACCCATTCGATGTATTTTATGAGTGGTGGCATGGCCACCGAAGTGGCCTCCACACATTCCACTATGAGATTCATGGAGAATCTTCTTGGATTCTTCTGGTGTCGACACATCTTAGAAGCATTCCATCGAACGCTTTCGATAGAGCACTTGTTCTATAATGACATATTTTGCTACGATAATGCGTAACCGCCTTATCGTGTTTGCGGTGTAGCCCCCTCGGATACGTATGGTTCATGATATAATTAATGATATCAAAGTGTACCACGGACACTCGAGAGATAGGAGGTCTGGCTTCAATGTAGTATACGCACTCATCTGGAAAATCCAGATCTACTAGATCACCTCCATCTAATGGGTTATCAGCTAACCAATCCGTGATGATTTGTCCCTTAATGGATTTCTGATTTACAAATGTTAATTTGAATTCTCCCATTAAGGTTATAAAACGTCCACCTTCTTAAAAAGGACCCTTGCGTGAGAAAAGTTCGTAAATGGTCCGTTTTTACCATGACCCTTGTTTCTTGATTTAGCATATAATGTCTTAAGCGTTTGGTTGCAAAGACTATAGCAAGGCATTCTCGTTCTGCTTGTGTATAATGTGTTTCATAGTCGAGCAATGTTCGGCTAATGAAATAAATTACATGTTCTCTCTTGTCATCATCTTCTTGAGCCAAAGATAGCTAGTAAGACATTGGTAGCTCATGAGTGTAAAATTAATGGGTGATCTAGCTTAGGTGGCATTAGCGTAGGTGGTGATAACAGAAATGCTTAACTACATCAAAACATTCATTTACAGTCTTTGGTCTAATCAATACTATAATCTTTCTTGAGTAGATTATTGATTGGATGGATGGCGAAACTTAAGTCCTGGGATGAATCTCTGGATTGCACCAAGTTTTCCGAGAAATGACCGATTCTAGATTCATTGAAGGTGGGACCATTTCAAGGATAACCTAAATTTTGGTTGGGTCAACATCTATCCCTTGTGACGATATGATGTAACCTAGGAGCTTCCCTCCTATTACACCAAAGACACATTTTTCTGGATTTAGCATGACTCCGTATTCTATCAGACATGAAAGAATGATGCGGAGTACTTCCGGATGGTCACAACGCTTCTTGGCCTTAGCCAACAAGTCATCTACGTAGGATTCCATGATTTTATGAATTAGATCGTGAAATATATATGTCATAGCTCGCTGGTATGTAGCACCAGCGTTCTTGAGACCAAATGGCATAACAACATAGCAATAAGTTCCCCAAGGAGTTATAAACATGGTTTTAGCTTGATCTTGTTCAGATATTATGATTTGATTGTATCCCAAGAATCCATCCATGAGAGACAAAAGTTCAAATCCAGCTATTGCATCAACAATGACATCTATGGATGGTAATGGGAAGTCATCCTTAGGACATGCTTTGTTAATGTCTCAGAAATCTATGTAGATGCATATCTTCCCATTCTTTTTTAGAACAGGGAACAATATTAGATACCCATTGAGAGTAATCTACTGGTTTGATGAATCCTACTTGGAGGAGCTTTATCACCTCCTCTTTCACCATGAGAGCTACCTTAAGTTTCATCTGTGGTCTCGACTTTTGTTTAACTAGCTTTTCATCTGATTTAGTGATGAGGTTGTGTAACACAATGTGGGGTGAAACCCCTGTCATTTCCTTATAATTAAATGCAAACACCTTCGATGTGTTTTGAGGATCCGATTGTGTATTTCTACTTTTCCGGGGTTAACGAGGATCCTAGCTTCAATATCCTTGGTTCATCTTCCGCTCCGATGTTAACATCAATTGTTTCTTCGATTAAAGAGGCGTTACCTTCTTCAAACTCGAGGGGGGGCTACATTTTCTTGGAGGTAAGTCCAAATCGTCCCCATTTTCTACTGTGTTTATGCTAGGCTCCATTTGCGAGGGAAGCTCCATCATGGGATTTCCGAAGTAGGAAGACGAATGTGGGATTAAGGAAAATCTATCATATGATAGGAGAGATGTAATGCCGCATAGGTGTTTAAGTAATTTAGAGTGGCCATATCACTATGAATGTGGTCTAGGATAGTAGATTTGTTTTCATTTCCTTTAAAAGAGAATTTGTCATTGTTTTTATCAATGGTTCATCACAAAGGGATACTATGAAACGGGTATCCTCTAACTTACTGTTTGGAGTAAAACGTGATGCTTGAGGTTGCTATAGAATCGGCGAGAAGATTGTGTTCTCGCGGGATTGCTTCAATAGATATGAAGTCAAACTCCTTGCTTAAATTCAACACAACTATTTTGTAAAAAGTGTAAGTGCTCGGATTTGGTTTCATATATCTCAGAGACTTGGTTTGCTACCAATTGTGAGTCTCCTAAGACTTTGATGTTATCAACACCGATTATTTTAGCTAAGATGAGGCCAAGGAGGAGGGCTTCGTACTCAGTGCCATTGTTTGTACATTCAAAATTTAGTTTAAAGGCAAATGGTAGGACTTTCCCCTCGGGAGAAGTAAGGATTATACCTAACCCTTGAGCTCCATAATGACATCTAGCCCCATCAAAATGGAGAGTCCAATATTTAACTAGGAGTATAGATGTTGGGATATTTGTTGTGTTAATATCTTCTACCTCTACCATGCAGAGATCTCTGGGAGAGAACCGACACCTAGGGAATATCCCATGCCTACAGAATCAAATGGTAAGAACATTGGTAGATCTTGTTCTATTAATTCAATGATTTTTGTAGTAGTTCCTAATGATACTGTTTCTATAGTGTTAGCCTCATCTTTGGGGGTTGGGGTTGCCTTGACTAGACTCATAGTCTCAAGATCCATTGTAGGAACCAACTTTTCCTCTGGTTTTGCATCGGTAGGTTTACTAAGTTGGTTTGTTGGGAGTTCAAACTCTGAGTGCATGCTGGTCTTTTATTTAAGTCAGCTAGGTGTACATCGAATGGTTTTGGATCACCTTTGGCTACAAATATCTTTCCTAAGTGTAAAAACCTTACTTCTTGAAATAACGTAGAAGGGATTGCCTTCATGCGGTGTATCCATGGTCGGCTGAGGATCATATTATAGTTAGTTTCCCGATCTATAATATAAAACTCAGTCAAGATGGTTTTGGGTCCTAAGGTGACCGGTAATATTATAGTTCCAACCGAGGTGGCTTTAAGGCTATCATAGCCTCTCAATGTATTTCAAGTCGTGGAACAATTGGTTTCTCCATACCCTAGCTTTTGAAGGAAAGAGAAGGGGACTATGTTAACCGCTGCCCCATCGTCTATCATTGCACGCTTTACATAGTTGTTATAAACCCATACTTGCAAATGTAAGGCTGGATCACCTTGGCGTGTGATCTCAGCATCTGTTGGCATTTTGTTTATCTCGAATATGAATTCGACATCCCTATCCACCTGCCCCGGAGGATGAACATCAAAGTCTATATGATTTACCTGTGTTTTAGGAGGTGGAGTGATGTTAATTAAATGGCCTAAACCTAATGCTTCTAAAAGAGCATCCCTATGGGCAGGAGAGTTCTTTAGTAAGTCTAAAAATGAAATGTGCGAGAAGGTTTTTGTTAGGTCATTAATTAAATCATAGGCACCCACAGGCTTTGCTACTATTTGTTGGAAGTTATCCGTCTCTGGTAGGTGGCTTGGACTTGGCTGAGAGAAATACTCTCGTGTCCTTGTTACAGCTTCGATGGGTAGTTCGGCGTCTAATTCCACTAAACTGACTACCTTAGGTTGTGGTTGACTCCGTAGTTGTGGCGCAACTAATGGATTTAGCGAAGTTAAAGCTTTATGATCATTGTTTCCTATCATTACACTCTTGTTCATCCCACTTGGATTTAACTTGTTATTATTGTGATTTGGGAGTGGATCATTGAAGATCTTGAGGGGTGCATTTTGAGGGGAAACTTCCCCTAAAAAGGTATTTGATGTTGGTGACGTAGGATCTACCAAGAACATATCCATGAAAAGTTGTCTTTGTTCATCTGGCAAGTGTTGCATGAATTTATTGTAATCACGACATGTTCTAGTGTCATGGCCCCGAATTTTGTGGAAACCACAATACGAATTAGGATTGTAATTCCTAGTTTGTTGGTTTGGTGCATATTGTGGCCCAAAATTTTGATCAAACCGTTGTCTATTAGGATTAAAATTTTGCGTTTGTTGTCTTTGGTTTGAATTCTGGTTTTGGTACCTAGTTGAATTTTGGCTTGGACCCTATGTGGGATTTTGCCATTGTTGTTGTTGTTGTTGTGGATGGTTAAAATCCACTGTATTGATTGTCGAGGGTAAAGTTGTTGTTTCGTTGGTTGTTTATTTGTGATGGAGTATTGACAACATTTACCTTCTTAGGCTGGTCGGTTACTCCATTTGTTGTTACACCCCAATTTTTATTAAGGATTTTAGGTCCTTGATTGATGTTTGTGGTAGTAGGATAAGTTGTAGTGTTCTGGTTAGAGGTGACTAACCTCCCATTTTCTCCATATGTTTTGCGACCACTATCAATTGCCGCTTGATCTATTCGGAGAGCGCTCTCAAGTACTTCATCGTAAGTCCTTAGTGGGAACTTCTGGACTTCTTCCTTCACTTCTCTGCTAAGAGAATGAAGGAATAAATCACATAGTTCCATTTGATCCATGTTTGGAGCACTTGCCAAAGAATAAAGAACTGTATGCCACCTCTGGATGAAATGGGCGACAGATTCATTGTGTTCTTGCTTGATGTGTAAGAATTCCCTGATTCCTGTTCTTAACAGTTTGTTCATGTCAAATGCCTTAATGAACTCTGAAACGAGTTGTTTAAATGAATGGATGGAAGCCTCAGGTATTCTATAATACCAATCGAGAGAGATGCCTTCCAAGGTTTTTGGGAATATTTTAGCAACAACACCATCCCAAGGAGTAATTCTCGAATGGCCGTAAGCGTAAGCTTTGATGTGGGTATTTATATCTCCCTCACTTTGTATTTGGGAAAATCAGGAAGGGGTCTTGGAAGCATGATGATTCGTATGGTGAAATCTAAGGGCTCTTTCAAATATTCTGAATAAGTCCCTATCGCATAGGTTTCGACCATTGATGGTACTTGCTGAGGGAGCGGAGGTGGAATGGGTTGTTGATATGGCATAGCGTATGTGTTGGTAGGGGCATAAGGAAACACCTGTGTTTGAGCAAACATGCTGGGAGAGGAGAACATATCCCCTTGTGGTGATTTGGAGTACATGTTTAAGTATGACGGGGTATTGTCCAGGAATGGATTGTTTTGTACTAGACCGAGAGGAATAAGTGTTAGAGATGGTAAGTCTAGTTGGCGTTTTTGTGAATACTGAGGAGTCATGCCTAATGTGCCTACTCCTGTGAGGAGGTCTACTTGGCTAGGATGGTGTGGAGGATTGGAACTTCCTGCTTGCATGAATTGAGGATTTGGACCTGTTTGGGTAAGTTCTAACTCCCTAACCTTTTCCACTAGAGTTGAAATGACTTCATTTGGTGAAGTCACAATATTTTGCCTTGACGGCGTTCATTGTATATCATGGTGTTTCT
This sequence comes from Taxus wallichiana var. yunnanensis, assembly GCA_018340775.1. Classification (NCBI taxonomy): domain Eukaryota; kingdom Viridiplantae; phylum Streptophyta; class Pinopsida; order Cupressales; family Taxaceae; genus Taxus; species Taxus wallichiana. The sequence continues at coordinate 1,014,639,164 of CM031237.1, forward strand.
TAGGCATGTGATATCCTGTTATGAACCGATCGATTCCGCCAAGTTTCCCAGAGGGCACTTCCTATATGACGTGGTATGGAGGTATTTTCTTGGAAAGAGATTTCAGGTTGTGTTTGTAAACCTCCTATAGGTGGGTAAATATTTCAAGAACGTTAGTCATTCCTGGCATAACGTACCGAATGTTCATCGTCTAAACCTAGGTATGGGTCTGATTGTCTACTAATTTGTGGTCTAAGTAGTACCTGAGGAGACGAACTTGATTCTCCTGTGAGCGTCATATTGTTCGAAATCGAAGGCTCTGTTTGTTGCGTTTGAGTGAGCTGATCTAACTCCTCAATTTGAAAAGATGAGTTATATCTGATCCTTGGAGTTTGTGTTGACAACTGGTTAGCTGAGTAGTTGTCGCCCCATACCGAGAGTGAGGGTGATGATTTCCTATTTTGTTGGGCGTAGTATGCCTCAAGGCCCAAGAGGGGCCTGCCATATGCATCAAATCCCGACATATTCGGGGTATAAGAATACCCGCGAGAATAATGGGAAGGAGCGAAGGTGATGGTGAAAGCTAATGAGGTAGTAAAGATGAAAGAATAATTTAATTTGAAAGAACTAGTTTAAATCTGACTCCAGAGTAGAAAGTAAAATGGTTCATGTCGGGTTCACCAATTTTGTACGATGGAAAAGTGACAAGCGAGCGTGGGAATCTACAAGTAACTCTTCCTCACACCCGACCTCCCAAGGTCGTGCTAGAGACAACCGGTGGGGATGGAATATGTATGGGATGCAGACAAACTAGTTAGGTAATCTAATGTCTTCAATACGCACTAGTGGAACTTGCGAATCTAAGGCAAAGAAGGCCCTCCTAACTTGAACTGGTGTGATAGATTGATCAACAAGGATGACTACTTGAAGGCTCCAATCAATATTGAGCTTTGGCGTGATTCGATCTATGGGTTGTGGAATACGTGGAAAATGACCTGGGATAGTTTCGTGTATGTCTCCAGATAAGGTCATATGGTGGATGGTAAATATAGTTGACTCTATGGACAATTCTCTAGCCTATTCTAGAACTCCTTAGCTTTGTTAGCTGCTGTGTTTAGCAAGGATAACTGTTCGATGATGATAGGTGGAAGTGGGGTAGATCTCGAATACTAGTGTGTGTAGGCCGTGTGTCTATATCGATGTACTTACAGATTCATTGGGTTGCGGGATTTTGGATCACAACCGTAGACTCATAGTTGTTGTGGTCCCGCGTGGTCATGTGTGAATTCAGTCCCCGATCCCTAGTATCCAATAATCATATGCTTTCTCAGCCTCTATATTCAAAATTAATAGTTGTGCGATCTTCTCAGAGTACCTCACAGGTGTTCTTGCAACTTGAATTCTTAGGCTAGTATCTATTCTCGTGAGAATTTCTCTTGCGTGCATTTGTGGGACCAAAGGATCACAACCAAATGTTTGCTCTCTTTCAAGCCCTTCTACAGTCATATGGATGTTACCTAGGGTAATATGTAGTTTGGTTGATTTGACCAAAACGTGTGTGCTTGGTTGTCTTCTATGTTTAACCCACTCAACTGGGAACTGATCTGTTGTAAGTCTGTTGTTGTTTGGAAGACTTGGATTCTAAGATTCTGGTCTATGTCAACAATTGCTATGACGAGATTGGGTTGAGGCACGATTGGCTCGAATACGTATTCTCTGGGCTCCCTAGGTCCCGTGATTGTCATACAAAAGTAATAATGTAAACAAACTGCAATAAAGTGAGTTTAACTACGTGAAATACATCTATAACATATATGATTTCTCTATTTTTGTATTTTCTAATGAACTATTCGAATGGATTTAACAACTAATTTAATACATCTAGAATTTGTGACTAAAATAACAATTTAAAACAAACAAAATAACTAAGTATAGCTATTTGTCCATGTAATTTGTAGATTTATTCTAAACAATGAAATAATTCATCTAAAGTATTTACAAGGCCCTCGATCCTACCTCAGAAGTGAGGAGTGAATCATAGTTTCTTAGAAACTATCAATCCCCACAGCTTCCCTGGCAATATCGAAAGTAGAATTGACTAAAATAAAGTGATTGGATACTTTATTTGATATGTTTCTAATTAGAACTTTGAAAGCTAGAACCTAGATTTTGCAGAAAAGTGGCAAATTCGATGGTGTGTGTGATTTTGTCCCCTTAGCGTGATCTCCTCATTCCTTCGTGTTCACGTGGATCTAGAAAAGCATGTAATGCTAGCATCAATAGAAGTAGATATTGGGACAAAGGCAGCTCAAGATACAGACTGAATACAATGCGAGTAGGAGAGGGATAGCACAAGAGTACAGAGCTTGGCTTATGCAATTCCTAGTGGGATTTATTGTGAGTCATGCAGCATGAAACATCTAGAACCTGAAACTATCTGTTTGAAGAACAAAACCTACAACTTTAATGGCTTCCTATTGATAAACATACTATCCTATTCCAATGGATTGGATGAAATAACAAGAACACTTGCACAAGATGGATATGTGGCTTACTAACAATAAAATAATACTAAGCATGCAATGAAAGAAACTAAGCATTCTAAGAAAAATGAAAACTAAATCTATTGCAAAGAGAAATCAGAGGCAAATTTGAGGGGCCATTTGCTTGAGCACAAGCCAACTATTTATAGCATTTGCATTTACCCAAGGTAAAAACCAAATAGAACTCTTAAACTATAAACAATGGAAAAACACTATTCCAGGGAACCAGAATCATAAATGCAAGCTTATGGCGGTGAAAGAAAGTTGGTAAAATGTTGAAATTATGTGAGTCGTGTTAAAAGAGCTTTCTAGAAAATGCATAAAGGACCGCCACCCAGGCAGGGCGGTGGTTTCGTCACTGAAGAGCAAAAGGCCAAGAAAAGAGGGGAAAAGGGAAAACAAAGCACGTGGGGGCTAAGTGGGGCATGCAGGATGTTAACGCACACTTGGAGATCTTTTTGGATCCCGAACACCTTGCGAGGAGACCTGTATCATCATTGGGGCACCTATTACGTTGTTTCGGTAGTACAATACCTTACAATTTTGGGTGGTACAAGTACTCCCTAGTGCATGACACACATGAAACCCTAAACCTAACCCTAAACCTAACCCATGTGAGATGACCCTCTAATATGAGAGGAGGACACATAGGATAACTCACACTAACACCTCCCTTCATCGAAGCGGGGTAGCAGCAAGGATGAGTCAAACGGAAAGGGAAGACACTCTTAAACAACTAAGAAAAATGTGTCAATGGGGCCCGACAACTAAAGGCCTGATAAGGTGCCCATATACAAACACAATCTTCCTAGAAGAAGAAGAAGAAGAAAAGAAGGACTACATAGCCTAAAGAAGATGAGCAGTTGTAGAAGACCTCACCCCAAGAAGAGACCGTAAGTGAAGAAACTTCATCTCAGTGAAGGGCTTGGTGAATAAATCTGCAATCTGATCAGCTGTCTAAATGTACTGAATGTCGATGATACCATCATGAATAATCTCCCATATGAAGTGCATATGGATCTCAATGTGCTTCGTCTATTGATGCTTGAACTGGATTTTTGTAAATAGAGATTGTGCTCGTGTTATCACAGTAGATAATGGTAGGCCACCGAAAGTGGATGCCAAACTCTGTCAAAATACCCTGTAGCCAAATAGCTTCTGTGGTAGCGTTAATCGCACATCTACATTCTACCTTTGTAGATGATATCACAATTACATTCTCGCTTCTATTGGTTTGAAAATCTATTGGTTAGACAAGATCATGGGGAAATAGGCCAACGAGGTGTGGGGCATAGCCCCTCTTTGAGACAACAAAGAAAAACGGGTTTATTGCTATTCTATCAAGGAATCTATGTAAATCTACACTATTCTAACTTCAAAGGTTTGGGATCTCATCCCAGTAGAGGTAGTTCCAACTGCAAGTAGAAATGTAAGAGGGAAGGAATGGAGGAAGGTAGATCTAAAGGGAGAAAAGAAATGAATTCAAAGATAGAAATGTCGGAGGGTTTATGCTTTGGGTGTGGGTAGTAAATAGAGCCAAACTTACTTGCATAAACAAACAAAGCAATACTAATGAACATATGACAATAAAAAGAATGAATCCAATGAATAGAAACACAAATCTAACTTAAGGAAGATTTGATGCAAATAACACATATATTGAGCACAAAGTCTTAACATATATATTAAAATCTCTTCATGTTACAAGAAGGTACAAAGTATTTCTCTCTTCACCTCTTTTTCATACAAAAATGTGCACCTGGAATACATCAAGTATTCTAGAATTTATAGAAGGAGAAGGAGGAAGAAGACAAAAGGAAGCCAACCACTATTTACAAAATATCTTGAAATATCTAAAAATTCAAAAGTTGAATTTAAGGTAAGTTTGTGGATGGCAACATCCCATGGTGCAACATGGATGATCTCATTGTAAATGCGAGAACCTACTTTTAAATATTTGTACAAAAAGATCAAAGTGTACACAAGAAGAGAAACTATTCATCATCATCTCTTTTCTTGAATGGAGTGTCTTACTTCGATCGGAGAGGATATGTGATAATGAGCTTGATACTCCATAAACTTGCTGATCATGGTCTGAAGTTGATTATGATCAGGACCCTTCAAGTGGTCTCCGATGACTTTGAAGTTTTTTTTTCAGTCTTGAGCTTATCGGGTAGCCCGACGTACTCGTCAAATGCCTTGATCAAGTATCCAATGAAATCATGGCAAGCCGAAGGTTATTGATAGACTCTCACCAAAAGTGACCTCCGGCACCAAACCTTGTGTTGTGATTTCCTTGAAGAGTTGGATGGTATTGTCCGCCTCCCTCAAGGTGAAAATTTCTATAAGCATCCTCGAGAAATCTTTATGACCTTCTACTCCATTTGGTGTTTTGCATCCAGGGGCTTCCTCCATGATTTTATCTATCCTCTCCAAGATAAATTCCATTTGATCAACCCGATAATCTAAATCGATGATAACTTTGTTGTGTGCCCGCGGGTGATCACTAATGCCAACTTTTAATAGGTAGTCGGCCGAGCAGTCGACCATTGCCTAAAAAGTTTCATGTTGTAATTTGGCATTGTCTAACTCCTCGGAGAGGGATCTTGCTACTACCTACAACTCCTTGTTTGCCTGATCTATACTCTAGTAGAGTCTTGTGAATTTCATGATTATTTCCTCACTGTCTCTAAGGATTCGCTCTATCCAGGAGGACATAATTGTTCCTTGTTCTCCAATCTTGGTGTATTCATTTATCTTGTCCTGATCAAGAACTTTAGGAGGTTCAAAGGCAGTCATAGGAGGTGCGTTGCCCATTCTTTGCAAAGCTTGGAGAAGATGTTTGTTTTGTTCCTTTAGTATCCTCTTCTCTTCCTTTGCTTCTTGAAGTTTCTTGCAGAGGGCATCTACTGCAGATAAATCCTCTCCTTGCAAGCTCTTAGATGAGGTTCCCATCATGACTTGAGTCACTGTAAATTCTATAGAGACAGAGGTTTCTTCTCCTTGGTGGGATCCAGATATGTAACCTCCATGAACCTCTCTCCCGAGATGCTTTTAGAGAAGCGAGTTATAGCTTTTTGCTTCTTGGTCCCTTCTTTGGAATAATCAGAGAAGTCCATGGGTGCTATGGGAACTTTTCTCTTGAGCTGACCCAGATGGTTGGAAATCTAGCTTAGACTTATGGGAGAAGGGGTAGAGGGAATGGAAGAAGAAATGGGAGTGAAAGGGGAAGCAACCGAAGAGGCCGGAAGGGAAGAACATTGAGACACTTGGTGGTGGCATTGACAAGTAGTCTAACATGCTACTACTTATAGGGCTTGGAGTTACCACAGGGAAGAAAAGGTCACGGAGGCGAAGGGATTAGTAATGGGATGGAGGGAACACTAGGTGATAGATCCGTGAGAGAGGAGAAGATGGAAGAGGTGGGAGATGGAAGGGAGGAAGGGAGAGAAGAAGAAACATCCATTGGGATAGATGTTTCGACAACAAGGGGAGGAGAAGGAGCGGAAGAGGGAATGGTGGGTATCTCGATTGTTGTAGTTGTGACCACATCTGAGTGGATGTGTTTGTAGAAACCGGTGGTCTCTTCTTCTTTTCTTGGGAGACACTAGATTGACCACCGCTTCTCGAAGTAGTAGGAGGGCTTTCAGGAGCTTCTTCTTTGCGTGATTCTCCCTCCTTGTCTTTCCCTTTTCCTTTCAAAGCAGGTTGGGCTGGCCTCGTAGGTGCTCTTCCCGAAGGAGAGGTAGTGAAATCTACCCCGAGGTAGGTAAGACCATTCTGTTTGCACCAATGTTTAGTGCCTGTGCACCGCAATGTGTGCTTGACCCTTTCTTTGATGGTCTTTGGTGCCTTGGCTTTGTTAATTTCTATGAATGGCCAATCATCCCCATCCGTGTCAGGTAAACTTGATCAATTTATTGATCGGTTCTTGGAATCCTTTTAGAATGATGGCCATGCCATAGTGTTTGATTTCTCAAGAGCCACCTAGAGTGATCCTTCCACCCGAGATCTCTGTTTCATGTGTCAAAGTTGATTTAGATTCCTCGATCTCGGGGACATGAATATGATAGATTTTTGCCTTTGGGAGGCAACCTTGACAATCAAAAGTAGGTCTGGCTAGGAAGTTGTGCTTTATGTTCAAAAATTCAAGCTTAGTATACATTTCCCATGCTTTGGCCAAAGTGTGGTGCAAGTGTATTGTATCGCCCACTGTAAGGGGGAATGGAGTTCCTCCCTTCTTTTCTCTTCATGCATCTCTCATGATATGTGATTAGTTTCCTTGACAAATCTAAGAGAATCAGCTTGGGTCCTTCATACCTTGGTAGCTTGGTTGGTTCACCCTCAAAATTCACCACCTTGAGATAGGTGAATGTGGGAACCGAGTGAACAATGCCCCCACTTCTTCATGATAATGATCACATTGGGGCTAGTTTGACCATTACTCATATTTGGCCTCACAGGTAGATCACCTCATAGAAGAAGGCATCATTGATTTTTGAGAACTTAGGGATCTTTGTTCTCGAGCCTTAGCTCGGGTATTATTCATATATTTTGACCTAAGGCCATACCCCATTTCATGCCAAGCCTACAAAATCCCTCACGATGTTGTAACATAAACAACATAGGAATTCATATAGAACTTCCTAGTTGTCATGACTATTGAAGCTGTCTTTGGGAGATGGTGTATCGATGATTTCCCTTAGCCAAAACACTACTGGGCACATTTTTACTCATGGTCTCTAAGTACATCAACATCCATGTATGGAAATGATGGGCATCAAGAAGCCCATACACTTTGCTCGGGAAGGTGATTGTATCACCTCGGCCTCATTGAAGTCCTTGTAGTGTCTGGTCCGAGGCCATTGGCTCACCGACTTTTGTTCTTAAGATATAACTCATTCATCATTTGCATACACTTATCCTCATTTTCGTCCCATGCCTTCTTGCAGTCTTCAAGGCTGATGGTGACGTACTACCTGTGATGAGGGATGCCCAGAGTTATTTTGAAGTGACGAGTAGTTAGGTCAATGATCGTCTTTCCTTATTTATCCTCAACACATCTTGTGTCCTTGTTATAGCATCGAGCCACCAACATGATGAACTCATTATTAATAGCACTTACTGGCAGCCCGCTGCAAAGTGTAATCCACTGCCTACCAACTTGTTCATCCAGGGACCACTAGTGGCTTGGTTGGTTCTTTCCCGAAGTCCTCCATATCAATGTGCACAACTCGAGTCTCGATGTCAAGATCACTCTCTACGTATGAGAGTCGACATCCCGACCTTCTAGTATTTATACTTCATCTCTTGTTCTATCAACTTAGATTTACCTTTAGACTTGGTTGGCTTTTTGCTTGACGAAGACATATGTGGGCTCGAGGATGGCTGTTTTTTATCTGCAAGGAGAATCAAAGAGGTCCAACATAGAAGAGCCATGTAAGCCGTCAAATTATCCATAATGAAAGCTTATAGAAAGAAGAGAGCAATTATGAGGCTTAGGGTGCAAGGCGCAAGTTCATAGCATGTCTGCAGAGGCTTAAAAAGGCTGGGCACACTTTTGGGGATGTCAACATGCAAAAAGGTGCACCTGTGTTGATAGGGGAAAAGCCACGCCAAAGGGTTATAGAGGGGTGCGATTTTGGGGAGTGTTGCACGAAAGGTTTTAGCGCCAAGGAGAAAGGTGTGGGGCGCGGGTAAGCAACACACAACATGCAGTGTTGGTGTTATAGTTGCAAGGCTGCAACGCCTTAAGAAGAGTGTTTTACAAGGCACAAGAAAGTTTGGTGTTGCAGGAGGAAGGAAGGTCTTTGGCCGAAGGCAATGCGGTGTATGTAGCATGAAGAGCCAGTATGCCAAGGGTTAACTTGCGTGGTGCGGATTTTGTTTACACAACAAATAATGTTGTTGTTATTGCATTTGCTTCACCGCTAGCACTTTTCAAGAAATTGCTAAGTATTTGTTTTGGATTGCGTGCAAGAAGGGCTTATGCTACATGGGTTTGAAATGTGCTATGGCGTGACTATGTGTGATGTAGCATATATGTAGATTGCGCCGAAGGGAAAATAGTTGGGTGTTTTGGCCGATTTCTTGATTTTGATTTCTCTCTTATTTTGCATTTTGGATTTTAGATGATACGAGAGAGAAAAAGAGCAAGGCAGCAGGTAGGGAAGATGGGCTTTTGTTTCTTTCAGAGGCAGAGCCTTCCAGATTTTCAGATCTAGAAGGATAAGCAAAAAGGGGGTTTTAGCTGGGTTGGTGGTTTGTTAGATTCCTCTTTTTAGATTCATTCTTTATAACATGTAAATCCTAATCACCTAACACAAACAGAAACCACAATAACAAGAAGGATTGTAGAAACCACTTACCGGGATATATATAACGACGAAGGAACGATGTGGGATCCACAAACTTGAAAAGTGGAATGTGGACGTGATAGGGATACTTGATAGGCGTAGGGAATATTTATCACAATTTTCAAATCATTAAAATGCCAGTGTTAAGCACTATATATTTAAAATTTGACATTTATTACCCCACCCACTTTTCTTTGCACGGTTTTCTAGGATGTCAACACGGGTTTGGATGCACCTTGGCGCAAGTTGGTTAACATTGACATGAAAGTTTCAGTGCCTTAAGTGCACATTTGGAGATGTCAACATGATAATTTCAGTGCCAAGGGTATAAAGTGCATTTTCATGGCGACATGACATGAAGTTTCCAGCGCCTTAAGCACACATTTTAGGCACATGTCTAAAGATGTTGACATGTCAATCCCCACGCCAAAGGGGCACAACTTCTCTAATGTTGGCATGAAATTTAGTGCGCCAAAGGATTTTCAAAGGGGCACATATTTCTTTGTGTCGACACAAGATTTCTTGCACCGATTTCAAAAAGGTGAAAAATGGCTAAGTTCTTTAAAACTTGATTTCGAAAAGGAGTTTTTGCCATTTTGAATGTAATAGAGACTTCACTGGGGACCAAAATGGAATTTTGGTATGGTTATCTACAAAATTTCCCTTGTCAATTTTACAAGATAACAACTGGCTCTTTCTAGGACTATCTTTAAGTAAAAATTAAGGGTAGAGAATCCCAGTTTTCACGTGCCTATCCATTGGGTTACAGAGAGTCAAAAACAAGGGTGACCTAAATGGAAGAAAGGAAAAAAAAACCTGAAGCAAACACACGATAAAAGCAAACACATAACAAAAGGAAGCTCAGAAAAAGAAGAGAGCAAGCTCTAATTCCTGAAGATCTTTAGGTGCTTCCCGCTCTAGGAAGTGAGAGCTCGATTCCGCCCGAGATATGAGAGATAAAAAATATTCTCTCCATTGAGCTGCTTGATCTTGTATGGACCTCTCCAAAGAGAGTCAAACTTTCCATGCATACCTTTTGGTTCTCTTCATTTGTCCCATGAGAAGAACAAGATCTCCTACCCGGAAATATCTCTATCTAGCTTTCTTGTTGAACAACTTATTGACTTGATTATGATGTTCGGTGATTTTATCGACCACCTTCACTCAATTTTCTTCAAGTTCGTTAGGTACATAATTCTCTTTTCCGAGAGAACTATGAAAAGTTTCGTCTTCGATTGCTCAAGCCAAGTGCAGAGTAGGAAGTTACGTGGAGATAAGGATTTCGGAATCAGTCCCATATAGTACTGGAAAGGTGACATGCCGAGAGATCTCTTTGGAGTGATATGATATGCCCGCAAGGCATCATATAATGACTTGTTTCAGGATCACTGGTTCTCATCAACTAGCTTCCGTATGATAGTCACTAGAATCTTATTGTTAGATTATGCTTGATGTTTCCCGAGGATAGTAATCATAGGCATGAGCTAAAGTTATTCCATATCCATAGCAAAAATGATTACTTCTCATGAAGAGAATTTGGAAGCATTGTCATTAATGATTTTGTGTGGAATGCCAAATCTTACGATGATATTATATTTGATGAAGTTGCAAACAACTTCAGAAGTGGCATTCTTGATGGGTATGGCCTCCACCCATTTCATGAAGTAATCTATCACTTTTAGGATGTAGCTATTTCTAGCACTCGATTGAGGATGGAGTGCTCCAATGAAATCAATTCCCCATTACCTGAATGGTTCGTCAATAATGACGGGCCTGAGGGGAAATGCAACCAGATTTGGTTTTCCAACGAACTGTTGAAAAAGTTCACATTTCGCTACCTAGGTGGTTGCATCTTGAAATAGCGTTGGCCAGTAGTATCTGGCCTGAATGATCTTATGTGTTGTCATGGAAGAGGAGAAGTGACCACCAAAGGCTGAATCATGAAATATTTCTAGCAATATTATCTGCTGCGAATTAGTAACACATCGTAGGAAAATGCCATCAAATCCACACTTGTATAACCCGTCATCCCATATGACATACCGTGCGGCTCTGAGCTTTACCGCTTGCTTTTCCTTTGTGGTTAGGTGACCTAGACACTTGCCATAAGTGAGGAAGAAAGTGATGTCGAATACCATTCATCATTGGTTGTAACAAATCGGACCATAGGCAGAGAATCTACTTTCTCCAACCCATGTTGTTCCCTCTATCGACGCGATCAAATTTCTCTTTGGGTACCTCACGAATCTTTGTTTTTTAGCCATTAGCTGACATAGGCCCTTACCCCTTACCAAATTGGTTGGCTTGATGTCTAGATCATATTCTTGGACCTTTGCGATCTAATTTCATCGTAAGCTCCCTAACTCCTGTTGAGTCAGGATAGACTTAACTACTATGTCGGGGACCAACACTCTGTATGAGAGTTCGGGATATAATAGCAGAAATTCTGAACCACTTTTACTACGGCGAAGGCATGTTTTCTAGTTGTGACATCTTTAGTTCATGAGGCTTTAGAGGATAGCTCATGAAAGAAATCGGAGATTCAACATCCTCAGAGTTATTCTGCATTAAGATAGCCGATACAGTATGTGTGGACGCATAACTGTACATGATGAAATCCCTGGAGAAGTCAGGACATACAAGGATAGGTGCATGAGCGACAGAGGATTTTATATCCTTGAATGACATCTTGCCTTCTTCAATCCATCGAGAGATTTTGGGACCCTTTCATCATATTCGATATATGACGAGTCTTCTCAGCGAAATCAGAAACAAAGCACCTAAGAAAATTTACCTTTCTGAAGAAATATTGAATGTCGGTTTTGCTTGTGGGCAAGGCAAGGCTTTGAATAGCCTTGAATCTTTCAAATCTGTCTTTTTCCGTTCTTTGCTGATGACGTGTCCTAGCAATTTTCCTTTAGTAACCCCAAAACTAACTTCTCAAGGTTTAGAGAAATTCTGTGTTCTCGGTATTTAATCAAGACTTGTTCCAAATGATCACAAATGATCACTTCATTTTTAGAGAACACGGTTAAGTCATCTAGGTAAACTACGATGACCTTTCCCATCATACCTTTGAATGTAAAATACATCACTCTTTAGAAGGTGGCATTGCATTGGTTAAACCGAATGGCATCTTGTTATAGGGAAGGTGCCCCAAGGAGTGGTGAATGTTGTTTTGGATCGGTCTTCAAGTGTGACCTCAATCTAATTGTAACCAGAAAAACCATCAAGCATGGACAATATTTGTAAACCAGTTAATATGTATAGAACTTGATCCATTATGGGTAGTGGATAATTGTCCTTTAAGGATGCCTGGTTCAGGTTGCGAAAGTCTACACATATGCATATCTCACCATTTTCTTCCGCACAGGCACAATATTTGTAACCTAGGTACGATGATGAATTGGAAAAATGATTCTTGCATCCAACATCTTATGAATTTCAGTTTCGGATGGTACCGAGATTTTGGGGTTGTAGCACCTTTGATTTTGATGGAAAGGCTTGACGTGTCCTTGAACAAGATGTCATGCTGAATTTCCTTAGGATTAAATGGCTTGAGATTAGTATAAGACCATGCCAATACATCCATATATCTTTTCAGCAATTTGACAAATTTCTTCTTTTCCTCGGGTGTACAACACTTCTCGATGTTCAGACTAAGGATGTTCTATAGTACCTGATTGATAGATTCGGTTTCAGAGAAGAGCTAAGGTTATCTGTCACTTTTTCTTGACAAAACGGTCATGCTTATCAAATAATCATTCTAGGAAACTAAACCTTTTGGGTTTTTATTTCCTTTGAGATGACATATGCCTTGACCTTCTCTTGATTCATGATTCATGACAGGCAGTGAGAGAATCATGAAACTCAAAAGATGATCCATCGAAATGGAGCTCTTTGAAATTATCAGCTTTCTCCGAGAGAAAAGTGATAAGCTTATTGTTATAATTGAATACCTACCAAAGGTCTTGTGAATTATCTGGAACACTTGGGTGGAAAACTACCTTGATTGTGTATGTGTCCATCTTTAACCCTGAGTGAGGGAGCATGAGAGAGGACGAGATGGCCAAAGAATCAGCCATGTCGTTTTGAGCTCGTGGAACTGATTTGATTAGAAAGCGTCAAACTCCTTGATGTTGTCCCACCTTTGCATTGCAAAGTAGTGTCCGAGCCTGTCGTTATTTACTTGGTATACCTTTTTCACCGATTGACAATTAGCTTAGCATCACCCCCTGTACTTTTAAATTCTTGATTCCCCTTTACTTTGTGGCTTGCATGCCAAGTAGAAAAGATTCATACTCGGTAATGTTGTTTTTATAGAAAAATTCAATTTGAAAGAAAGAGGGAAAATCTCCTCTTCGGAGATATCGAAGGCGGCCATGACACTGCACTGCTTGTTGCACAACTTCCATCAAAGCTGCAGTGTCCATATCTTGTTGAGGCGCTCCTCTTGGATGAGAAATTCCATTTTATCAGAGTTGGTGGACAAGAAGTAGTTCCCCATCCTTGATGATTCGAAGAGAATTTGGGCATTGGGGTCATCAGAGTTGGTGACCAGATATTTCTTTTGTGATTTAGGCTCCAACATCTGCATTACTCCTTTGACAGGGATTTTGGCTTTGGACCAGTCCATATGGATTTCTCCACCAACTTGACTTCTCAGAAACTCCTCCCTAGTAATATTCTGTATGCTACTAGAATATCAGCTACGAGAATAGTCATTTTTACTCTCTTCTCAGGGAATGCTGCAAATGTGAACTGTGCATCCTTGATTTGACCTATTAATGGTACTTGCTTGGTTTCCATGGAGTAACATCTGCTGAAAGGTTTAGTGAGTGTGAGGCCCAAAGCATGGGTGATCTTTACCGGCATGACATTGTCGATGCTCCGAGAATCAATTATGCGGTTCCTTAACTTGTGAACATTAATTAGGAGAGATAGGTAAAAGGTTCAATTTTACCCCGGCGTGGATGTCGAGGCAATGTTTATGCGGGATGCGGGGAGGAGTGGAAAGAATTCCTTTTGGAGAAATGAGGTGAGAGATATGCAGATTGAATTTGAATATACTTGGTTAATCTAACAAGCTACTCAGGTTAGACTCGAAGGTACTAAACTTGGACATTTGGATCTTGGTCCTTTTGTTAGGAAATATATCTTAGTGCTCTATTTGTATGGGTGAATAATAATTACATGTGTAATTATTATTATGGTAAATTAGTGAAAGTACATTTACTATGTAAATGTAAATAGTAAATTTAAAATGTGGATAGTATGTGGTAAGTTAGTAAGTTAGAATAATAAAACAATTAGTGTTGTTTTATTATTATATTGGTGAGAGGTTGAAACCATATGGGTGTATAGTTGTATATGAAGACAAAGGTTGTTGTGAGGATTGTTATTATACATCTCCTATATAATGGAGTGTATTAAAATAGTGAATTAATTAAAATATAATATAGATTTATTGATTTCAATTATTGTCTATGTAGCTATTTCATGGATTATTTTATTAGATCGAGTAATTTCTACATTTGGTACGGAAGCAGTTAAATAAATTTGTCTCAAAGAAGATCTCGTAACGTTTGTTTCGCGATCCGGAGTTCTCAAAATTTTGTGTGTGGAACGATCTGTTATGCGGGAAGCTACGGAGAAATTTCAGCAAAACCTAGTTCGTAGTTTGGGAGAAATGTGCAATTTACTATACAACACATTGATCACTCTTGTTTTTTTAAGAAATCAGAGAATCAAAGGTAATTAAAATCTACATTCAATTTTTTTGGATATTTAGATTCAATAAAATGGATACACCATTATATAAATTTAATGGGCTGAACTTCCATACATGGATAGATTAATGAATAAAAACCTATGGAGGATAGTAGATGGAAAAGAAAAAGAACTACAAATGTAAGCAAAATTGTAGAATGGGAAACTAGAGATGAAAAAATAACAGATGAAATTGACTATAACTATGAAGAATTTCTATACTAAGTGAAGTTATTGGAGGAAGGAGGCACAGGAGGTTGGAGGTCATTCAAGCGACCTCTCGTCAGTCACCAACGACGGGGCCATATCAATTATGGTGATTATTTTTTTATACAGTGTGTTCCTGTTGTTTCTTTGTATTTTTGGTAGAGTGTTTGGTTGCAATGTTCCTATTGTGGTTTGTAGAATAACAGAAATTTCACATTGAGGGGGGAACATGATCTCAATGTTTCATTTCTAGTTTTCTACATTTATGGTATTTTCTATATATGAGCAGCAGATTTCAGTAGAATTTCCTATGTTATTCCCTACAGTGAGATGTGATGAGGGCTAATAATAGTACTTGGCATATCATGATGTGGTTGTAGGTAAACCACTTGAAAACCTTCATTTTTGGTTTGTGGTACACCAGTTGTAAAACCACCATTTTTGGTTGTTGGTAAACCCTATGCAAAACCATCACCCTTTTGGTTTGTGGTACACCACTTGTAAAACCACCATTTTTGGTTGTTGGTAAACCCTATGCAAAACCATCACCCTTTTGGTTTGTGGTAAACCAGTTGTAAAAACATCATTTCAATTTATGGTCAACCCTGTGAAAAACATCTATTAGGTTTATGATCATCCTGTAAAATCATCAGATCATGAAAGTAAGTGCAAGTACAAAGGTAAGTTTTCCCCATGTTCGCACTAAGGGGGGAATGTTAGGAAATATATCTTAGTGCTCCATTTGTATGGGTGAATAATAATTACATGTGTAATTATTATTATGGTAAATTAGTGAAAGTACATTTACTATGTAAATGTAAATAGTAAATGTAAAATGTGGTTAGTATGTGGTAAGTTAGTAAGTTAGAATAATAAAACAATTAGTGTTGTTTTATTATTATATTGGTGAGAGGTTGAAACCATATGGGTGTATAGTTGTATATGAAGACAAAGGTTGTTGTGAGGATTGTTATTATACATCTCCTATATAATGGAGTGTATTGAAATAGTGAATTAATTAAAATATAATATAGAGTTGTTGATTTCAATTATTGTCTATGTAGCTATTTCATGGATTCTTTGTATTAGATCAGAGTAATTTCTACACTTTTGGTATGGTCAACTATATCAAATGCGACCAAGGGTTGTCTTGTGAAGGAATGAGTCCTTCGTTTGCAATGGTAGAGGAGTGGTACTAGTCTTTATGGAAATGGAGTGAGGTTTATTTGGAAGAGAAACAAGAGGAAAATTTTCTTTACGATAGGTTTGATAGGAGGTTGAGTAGGAAGGAGATTACCTCTCGTTAGCAATTATTGGAGGCGTATTTAATACAACCTTTTCCTTTTGTATTTTAGCAGCAAATTATGCTTCTTTTCCTTGTGAGTGGGTGAAAATAGCGTATGAATGTCCACTTGCATACCCTTAGGTACCTTCCTCTTCATCAGATTCCTCATCCTCAAATTCCATATACCCGATTGTAGAGTCGCCAGTCGGTTCACCGACATCTTGATCATCTTCGCCTTGCGACGAAGGTTCTTCATAAATTTTCTCATCTTCTTCGATCTCGACCAAGGCATTAACCAGAGGGGCCTCAAGTGCTAACCTTGGAGCAGCAGTAGGAAAATGCAGCCTTTGTGGGGCATTGTTGGGAGTGAAGTTCCTTCGTGGGATATCCCGGTACGGAGTGGTAGACGAAGCTTGAGCTAATTACTTCTTCAATGCGAGCAAGTCATTTGCCATCTTACGGAATGCTACATCGATGAGGTGGCACGAGAAGAAGTTGAAGCCTTTGATTTTGAAGGCTCCCATCTTAACTAGCCAGATATAAGCAGGTTGTCCTCTATTCGTATGGCGCGGCTTGAGCGAGGACCAAGGTGGTGATTTGTTCCTGTGAAAGTAAGAAACTTACTCTTGAACTCATGGCATTCACAAAGAAATTTTTTTATTCTCTGGTGTTGGCAACATAGTAGGTGACACACGGTTGATAAGTGAATTAAAACGGGTGATAAAATCATGCATGGTTTCATTGGCCTCTTTTTTCAAGTGAGTGATCTTTGTGATAATGAAAATGCATCTTACGAAGGCTTATACTGTCTTGAAATGCGAGTCCGTAATGTAGCCCAACTAGTGATAGATCGGCTAGTAAATGTTGGAACCATTCGATGCATGCGAACCTTGTAAGGTCTCGAGAAAGAGACGTACTAATAGGTCCTCATGAGTCATGTCCATAATACTATATGACATAATAAATGTAGCAATGTGTGCTTTGTGCTTTGATTTCCACTCCTATCAAACTTCGGGAAAATTTTGTGATTTCCATGAGGGAAGGTGTGAATTGGATGCAGTAGTGCTAGAGGGCACATGGCATTTCCCCATGGTAATGCCATTTGAAAAGCTGGAAAAAGAACATGAGAAGGGAGCATGGTTCCGCTTAGCAAAAGAGCACTGCAAATAGATGTTGAAGCACCTTGTGAAATTTGGCTCCTTCGTGGGGGTGAGACACTTCTTGCTAATCGATCCACTGAACTTAGTGATGTGAATCATGCTGGAGTAATACTGAAATTGTGCCTTTGAAGTAGATCAAAGATTGGATCAACTTCTCCATGAGCTCTTCTACCATGAGTA
Source organism: Taxus wallichiana var. yunnanensis (assembly GCA_018340775.1). NCBI lineage: Eukaryota > Viridiplantae > Streptophyta > Pinopsida > Cupressales > Taxaceae > Taxus > Taxus wallichiana. Next base: position 1,014,656,643 of record CM031237.1, read on the forward strand.
AATGTTTCGTTTGCCAGCGTATCCATTCAGACCTACAATAATTAAGAGCAGATCTACAACAATATTTTTGTTTGTACTTGCTAATTTTCTGATTTTTTTGGAAAAAATCAGCAACATGTACTTTTTTAATATTTAAATTTTACCCTTTTAAAAAAACAATCGATTGTGGTCTTTTGTCAAAGAGTAACAAGGATAAAAGGTGGGTTATTTAGAAAGCTGATTTTCAGATCTTTGAACTGAATTTTGCAAGGTTTTGAAAATATTAGAAAATGTCAGATTCTCATATCTACAGAAATATACAAATTTTTGTAAAAACTCAGCGAACTAAAAGCTCTATCTGGTCCAGATCTATGGATTTTCCTAAGGAAATTTTCAGTTTTGATCACTTCGCAAATTTTTTTAATTTTTAACGAGTTAATATTTGCAATCTGCATCTTGATTTTCACAGTTTTTAATTATTTCCTTAGTTCCATCCCCAGTGGAGTCGCCAAAAACTATTGGTTTGAAAATCTGTCGGTTAGGCAGATTGTGGGGAAACAGGCCAACAGTGTGCAAGGCATAGCCCCTCTTTGAGACAACAAAGCGAAACTAGTTTATTGTTATTCTATCAAGCATGAATCTGTGTAAATCTACACTATTCTAACTTTAGGGGTTTGGGATCTCATCCTAGTAGAGGTAGTTCCAATTGTGAGTAGAAATGTAAGAGAGAAGGAATGGAGGAAGGTAGATTTGAAGGGAGAAAAGAAAGCGAATTCGAAGACAGAAAGGTCGGAGGGTTTATGTTTTGGGCTGGTAGTAATGCAGATCCAAACTTACTTACATAAACAAACAAAGCAATACCGATGAACATATGACAGTAAAAAGAATGAATCCAATAGGAATAGAAACATAGATCTAACTTAAGGAAGATCGATGCAAATAACACATATATTGAGCACAAAGTCTTAACATATATATTAAAATCTCTTCTATTACAAGAAGGCACAAAGTCTTTCTCTCTTCACCTCCTTTTTATACACAAATGTCCACTGGAATACATCAAGTATTCCAGAATTTATAGAAGGAGAAGGAGGAAGAAGACAAAAGGAAGCCAACCACTATTTACAAAATATCTTGAAATATCTAAAAAGTCAAAAGTTGACTTTGAGGCAAGTTTGTGGATGGCAACATGGATGATGTCATCATAAATGCCAACCAACTTTTTAAATATTTTTACAAAAATATTGAAGTGTACACAAGAAGAGAAACTATTCATCGTCATCTCTTTGCTTGAAATAAGTGTCTTACTAAGGAGAGGTGATGTGATACTTGATGCGGGGTCATTTAGATTTGTCTTTCTCTAAAATACTCAAGAGCTTGAATTTTCTCTATTACTCCATCCACCCCTCCTAGAGGATCATTAATTGATGTATATGCAAAGCATCATATGTTTTGTTCTTATCACCTTGAGGTAGCAATGAGACCTAGTGCATGTTACTTCTTTGCACCATCTTGACTAAACTCCTAAAATTATAACATTTAGAATTTCATGAATACCCGGAAGGTCTGATACGATTAATTTGCTCTCATATCCCCATAAAAATTGCTCCTAAAGTTTCATGGCTTAAAGCTTTGTCTAACTCCCTCCATCTCATTTTTTTCCTTGTTTCTTGCTCTTGAGAAACTAACTCGTTTAAGGACAGTCCAAATTCCTTCATAACTTTTTCTGGGTCTTTTTTTAGGACTCAAAATTTTTACACAAGGTCTTTATGTGTTATAACCCTCTCCACACAAAATTTCAGATCTTTAACATTCATCTAGCTCCTTAAATCAAGCATTTACCAGTCTGATTTCTGAATCTTAACATTTAGATCAGCCACAGTCATGTTTTACACAAAATGAAGGCAATCTCATTGAATATTTCTCCTTATAAGTATTCAAACATATTATTCATACCTTGATAGGTGTATTTCATCTCTCATGCATTGGCTCTTGACTCCATTTCTCCAATTTAGCTTTTGAAACCTCTTACTATGACTTTAGACAGTCATACAAACCCTGCACAGTCAATGTTCTCATGCTATAACAGTGATAGTTTCTTGTATTCATCCCTGATATCATTCAAGCACATAAAATACACCTACATCCATACTCTTATAACAATCTAGGTTCATGATTCATCTAACCATGAATCAAAACTGGACTGTTGCTTTCAAAATTGTGTTTGTGCATTCTTTCCTTAATTCAATAAAAAACAGTCATCTATAACTCGTGGAAAACAAACCCATTATTCCTCAAACTTGGATGATATTTAGATCATATCAATACAGAGATGTTGTGAAATTTTCAAGCAATTCCATCCATACAATCAAAAGATATGCGATGCCCTAGTACGGGCCCGAGAGCCTTCAAATGGCCAAAACATTCAAATTACACTATTTCAATGCTTATAAAAATAATGAATAGCTTCATGCACACCCGTGGGAGATTTTTATATTAATAATCAGAAGAAATACACCTTGCAAACACCACTGAGGGCCTATAGCTTGCTGCCTTGATGGGGTTGTTGCACACGGTCCTCCTTCAAACATGAAAAATCATGCAAACAAAGGTATATTCTTCTTCTAAAACCTCATACCTTCCTTCTCCTTCATCTCTACAACCCTGAGAACCTCTGTTCCATCTCCTTCACCTCGAATCACCTATGATATAGGTGTCAATTTTCTAAGAAAAGACTCTAACAGCCCCTAAATTGACTCCACAATACCCTAACAAGACTTAATCAATATTCTAATCCTAGAATATTAATGGATATCAATCCAATACATCTTCCAACTCGTGCATGGACTAACAAACATGATGACATGGCATTTGAATTCCTTATTTAGCCCATACTACCCTTTGAATGCCAAGTCAAGTGACCTTATCAACTTCTTACAAGCATATATTCATTTTTACAACATATTTAACTCTAACACACCTATAGACAACATGTATCATGGTCTTGTATGACCTTATTATGCCTTGGTCCTTGATGCTCCTGCATCAGAGTGCCCTTGAGAGAAAGAATTTGAGCTCCTGCTCAAATGATTCTTCTTCTTTCTTGTCTTCCAATTCTTCCTTATTGACTTTTCTGGTATAGTTTGTCTCCTCCATCCACCCTTACATTGCCTTTCCTCAATTATGCTCTTCTTACTTGCTCCTTGCTTCATCTTCCTCTTCATGGTCTTTGTCTTCAAGTCTACTTCTTGTAGGTCTTCTATCTCCTTCATGATGAACATGAAATCTGTTTTGTGTTCATAACAGCCTATAGTCACAGCTTCTTGGTCCTTGTTAAAGATAAATTCACAAGAATTGATAGCCTCCTTTGCTTGCTTTAGCACCCATTCCTTCTCTCTTTCATCCTTTGCCTCTTGATAGGATTGCTTCACCTTAGAAATGAAATGAAGGTCTTCAATGTTAAAATCTGCCTCCTCAACCTGTTTTGAAGGTTCATATGCCTTCTCGACTGAAGTCTGATTGTATTCTACCACCTCTTCACTTGTATGGTCTTCATGTCTATCTGCATGATCCTCCTTGGCTTGATATATGACTTCCTCTAATACCTTTAGTTCCTCTTGCAGTTGCTCCATACTTTTGTACTCAAAATCACATTTTGGTGCTTCTTCACCTTCAAATGCCTCAACTTCATCATCACATGTGTCTTCTATATCTTCTTGTTCCTCTTGTCTCATGAACTTTCTCATTGAATCATACACTTGATTCATCTCTTTGTCTGCCAAACCTGCATTCACAATATTAACAACACCATTAGAAGTAAAGGGTTGAGGCCATGAAGCCTCTTGAATGTCTACAGAGTGCTCTTCTTCTCCATTTGTTTTTTTGTTTTTTCATTGACCATTTTCAACTTGGTCATTTTCATTCTTTCTCTCTCCTGATTTGCTTCTTCCTTCTCTGGTTCCTCTTTCCTTAATTGTTTCATTTCTTGCAACTTTTCATGCTGCTCTATCCTTGGTGACACCTCTTCTCTCTCCTTCTTCTCAATTGTTCTCCTTCTTCTCTCAATTTCCTGATTTCTTTCTGTTTTTGCTGTCATTCTCTTCATCAACTCTTCTAGTATCTTCATTTCTTCTTCCAAGTCAGCTCCATCAACTTCTCTTTCATCTTCATCATATATAGGACCTGTTTTTCTTCATCCTTCTTTGAACTCTGACTTCCCTGACTGTACTCAGCTCTTGCTTCACCATCTTTTGAGGACCTTCCACTTTCCATTACTTCATGTTTGATGACTTTGTACTGCTGCTCCTTGAAGCTATTAGCTTGCCATACCTTGTTCTTGATGACCTTAGGTTGATACACCATTTGTTTTTCATGTTTTCTTCTCCATTCATGAGTTAGACTATGTTTGTACTCATTTCTACTCTCTTGTGCACCTGCATACTGGACTGATTTTATCTTGTAAACTAAATTTTCCTCCATACCTTGCCTTGGTTCTTCATGACTGAGCTCCAGTTTGATGGTCTCTTCCTTGGACTCTACCTTCTCCTCTTTGTCCTTAGTTTTCTTAAGCCATTTAGGCATCACATAACTATGCTTGATCTCTTTGGGTAGCATATACTTCTGATGACCTGCTGATTTATCTTCATTCCCTATTTCCTTGAGCCTTCTAGGCATTACATGATCACACACATCTTCTTGTGTTAACATCTTATCATTATCTTGCTCTAGGTCTTCTTTAATGTCAGAAACATCACTCTCATAAATCTGATCATCATATTCAGTCATCATACTTACTTGTTCAATGGCTTTTAGCTTGCCTATATCCTCCTTAATGGCTTCTTGTTTGGCTTTACTCTTTTCCTAGACTTCTTCTTCACTTGGGATGCTATCGATGCATCATAATACTCCATGTTCTCTATCATGCTTCCCTTGTCATCATGGAATTATTCATTCTTTTCATATCCCTCTTCAAGCCGGTCCTTGCAGTTTTCTTGTTCATTTCTCTTCATGGGTGCTTGGCTTACACTATACTTCATATTTCTCAAGCTCTTAAGCTTAACCTGCATCAACAATTTCTTCATACCTGCAAACATAAACAAAAGCTTAGATATAAAAACAAGAGACCATAGTGTCTCCATGAGTGCTCCTTTCCTTAGCACCTTCCTCTCATTCTCCTTTCCTTCCTTAAGTGCTTGTTCTGGCACTTTCTCTTCTTTCTTGTTCTCTACAATGAGAACTTCTTTCACCTCTTCTTGTTGCTCATCTCGACAACCTTCTTTCTTCTTGAGGCATCCTTTCGTGCCTTCTATCTGTTTTCACCAATGACCTCACAGGCCATTTCATCTTCCCTCTCAATACTAGGCCACTCTTCTTCTGATGGCTCTCTTCTTCCTGCAACTATAACCACATGGTGGTCACTTTCTCCAAATCTCTCTTCACTTCATCTATTTATTTTTGAATTTCCAATCTTCCTCTCATCTTCTCCTCTTTCCTCTTTTCTCTTTCTTTTTGTGTTCCTTTTGATAGCTTAGGAACTTAACCAATTTCACACCGCTCCTACCTCCATGTGATTCAATCAAAAACTTTACAATATGGAGTTCTCTGAAAAATATAGATATAAATAGCTTAAAAACATGTGTTTGTTACCTTGACCTCCTTGGTATTGGATCTACCTTTTGTTTCCTTTTATGGCTATCCTTTGATCTCCTATCCTCGCTCACGATACCAAATGATGCAGGGGTCATTTAGATCTGTCTTTCTCTAAAATACTCAAGAGCTTGAATTTTCTCTATTACTCCATCCACCCCTGCTAGAGGATCATTAATTGATGTATATGCAGCATCATCTGTTTTGTTCTTATCACCTTGAGGTAGCAATGAGACCTAGTGCATGTTACTTCTTTGCACCATCTTGACTAAACTCCTAAAATTATAACATTTAGAGTTTCATGAATACCCAGAAGGTCTGATAAGATTAATTTGCTCTCATATCCCCATAAAACTTTCTCCTAAAGTTTCATGGCTTAAAGCTTTGTCTAACTCCCTCCATCTCATTTTTTCCTTGTTTCTTGCTCTTGAGAAACTAACTCGTTTGGGACAGTCCAAATTCCTTCATAACTTTTCTGGGTCTTTTTTTAGGACTCAAAATTTTTACACAAGGTCTTTATGTGTTATAACCCTCTCCACACAAAATTTCAGATCTTCAACATTCATCTAGCTCCTTAAATCAAGCATTTACCAGTCTGATTTCTGAATCTTAACATTTAGATCAGCCACAGTCATGTTTTACACAAAATGAAGGCAATCTCATTGAATATTTCTCCTTATAAGTATTCAAACATATTATTCATACCTTGATAGGTGTATTTCATCTCTCATGCATTGGCTCTTGACTCCATTTCTCCAATTTATCTTTTGAAACCTCTTACTATGACTTTAGACAGTCATACAAACCTACTGCACTGATCAATGTTCTCATGCTATAACTTGATGATCGTTTCTTGTATTCATCCTGATATCATTCAAGCACATAAAATACACCTACATCCATACTCTTATAACAATCTAGGTTTATGATTCATCTAACCATGAATCAAAACTGGACTATTGCCTTCAAAACTGTGTTTGTGCATTCATTCCTTAATTCAATAAAAAACAGTCATCTATAACTCGTGAAAAACAAACCCATTCTTCCTCAAACTTGGATGATATTTAGATCATATCAATACAGAGATGTTGTGAAATTTTCAAGAAATTCCATCCATACAATCAAAAGATATGCGATGCCTAGACGGGCCGAGAGCCTTCAAATGGCTAAAACATTCAAATTACACTATTTCAAAGCTTATAAAAATAATGAATAGCTTCATGCACACCTATGGGAGATTTTTATATTAATAATCAGAAGAAATACACCTTGCAAACACCACTGAGGGCCTGTAGCTCGCTGCCCTGACAGGGTTCTTAACACAGTCCTCCTTCAAACATGAAAATTCATGCAAACAAAGGTATATTCTTCTTGTAAAACCTCATACCTTCCTTCTCCTTCATCTCTACAACCTTGAGAACCTCTATTCTGTCTCCTTCACCTTGAATCACCTATGATATAGGTGTCAATTTTCTAAGAAAAGACTCTAACAGCCCCTAAATTGACTCCACAATACCCTAACAAGACTTAATCAATCTAATCCTAGAATATTAATGGATATCAATCCAATACTTCTTCCAACTCATGCATGGAATAAAAAACATGATGACATGGCATTTGAAGTCCTTATTTAGCCCATATTACCCTTTAAATGCCAAGTCAAGTCACCTTATCAACTTCTTACAAGCATATATTCATTTTTACAACATATTTAACTCTAACACACCTATAGACAACATGTATCATGGTCTTGTATGACCTTATTATGCCTTGGTTCTTGATGCTCCTACATCAGATACTAAGCTCGATACTCCATAAACTTGTTGATCATGGTATGAAGTTGATTATGATCGGGACCCTTGAAGTGGTCTCCGATGACTTTGCAAGTTTCTTTTTTAGTCTTGAGCTTATCGGGTAGCTTTGACGTACTCATCGAATACCTTGATCAAGTATCCAATGAAATCGTGGCAAGCCAGAAGGTTATTGATAGAATCTCGGTCAAAAGTGATCTCGACACCAAACCTTGTGTTGTGATTTCCTTAAAGAGCTAGATGGTATTGTCTACCTCCCTCAAGGTGAATGTTTTGCTAAGCATCCCTTGAGAAATCTTCATGACCTTCTGCTCCATTTGATGTTTTGCATCTAGGGCTTCCTCCTTGATTTTATCTATCCTCTCTAGGATAAATTCCATTTGATTAACTCGCTAATCTAAAGCGATGAGAGCTTTGTTGTGTGCCCATGGGTGATCAATGATGCCGAATTTTAATAGGTTGTTGGCCGAGTAGTTGACCATTACTGAAAAGTTTCATGTTGTAATCGGCATTGTCAACTCCTGGAGAGGGATCTTACTACTGCTAGAGGCTCCTTGTTTTCTTGATCTATACTGGTAGAGTCTTGTGAATTTCATGATTATTTCCTCACTGTCTCTGAGGACTCGCTCTATCTAGGAGGACATTGTTGTGCCTTGTTCTCCAATCTTGGTGTATTCATTTATCTTGTCCTGCTGAGAACTTCAGGAGGTTCGGGAAGTAGTCATAGGAGGTGTGTTTCCCATTCTCTGCAAAGCTTGGAGAAGATGTTTGTTTTGTTCCTTTAGTATCCTCTTCTCCTCCTTTGCTTCTTGAAGTTTCTTGCAGAGGGCATCTACTGAGATAAAGCCTCTCTTGCAGGATCTCTAGATGAGGTTCCCATTGTGACTTGAGTCACTGTAAAGTCTGTAGGAGACAGATCTTTCTTCTCTTTGGTGGGATCAGGATATGCAATCTCCATGACCCTCTCTCCTGAGATGCTCTTAGAGAAGCGAGTTATAGCTTTTTGCTTCTTTGGTCCCTTCTTTGGAATGATAGAGAAGTCCATGGGTGTTATGGGAACTTTTCTCTTGAGTTGACCTAGATGGTTGGAAATCCAGCTTGGACTTAGGGGAGAAGGAGTAGAGGGAATGGAAGAAGAAATGGGAGTGAAAGGGAAAAGCTGAAGAGGGCCAAGGGAAGAACGTTGAGACACTTGGTGGTGGCATCGACAAGTAGTCTAACATGCTGCTGCTTATAGGGCCTGGAGTTACTATAGGGGAAGAAAAGGTCATGGAGGTGGAAGGGATCTATAATGGGATGGAGGGAACACTAGGTGATAGATCCACGAGAGAGGAGAAGATGGAAGAGGTGGGAGATGGAAGGGAGGAAGGGAGAGAAGAAGAAACATCCATTGGGATAGATGTTTTGACAATAGGGGGAGGAGAAGGAGTGGAAGAGGGAATGGTGGGTACCTCAGTGGTTGTAGTTGTGACCACATCCTGAGTGGATGTGTTGTTGAAAACTTTGGTGGTCTCTTCTTCTTTGGTTAGAGACACCAGGTTGACCACCTGCTTCTCATAAGTAGTAGGAGGATTTGAGGAGCTTCTTCTTTGCTTGATTCTCCCTCCTTGTCTTTCCCTTTTCCTTTTAGCACTTGGGCCGGCCTTGGAGGTGCTCTTCTGAAGGAGAAGTAGTGAAATCTACCTGAGGTAGTGAGACCATTCTATTTGCACCAATGTTTGGTGTGCTGCAACGTGTGCTTGACCCTTTCTTGGATGGTCTTTGGTGCCTTAGCTCTGTCAATTCTATGAATGGCCAATCATCCCCATCCGTGTCTAGGTAAACTTGATCAATTTCTTGATCTATTTCTTGGAATCCTTTTGGAATGATGGCCATGCCATAATGTTTGATTTCTTCAGAGAGCGGCACAGAGTGATCCTTCCACCTGAGATCTATTTCATGTGTCAGGTCGATGTAGATGTCCTCGATCTCAGGGACATGAATAGGATCAATTTTTCCTTTGGGAGGAAACCTCGGCAATCAAAAAAGTAGGCTTGGTTTGAGGAAGTTGTGCTTTAGGTTCAACAATTCAAGCTCGACATACATTTCCCATGCTTTGGCAGTGTGGTGCAAGTGTATCGGCCCCTTTATAAGGGGAATGGAGTTCCTCCCTTCTTTCTCTTCATGCATCTCTCATGATATGTGATTAGTTGCCTTGACAACTCTAAGAGAATCAGCTTGGGTCCTGCATACCTTGGTAGCTTGGTCGGTTCACCCTCAAAATTCACCCCTAAGATAGGTGAATGTGGGAAACTGAGTGAACAATGCCCCCACTTCTTTGTAATAGTGACCACACTAGGGCTAGTTGACCATGTCTCATATTTGGCCTCAATAGGTAGATCACCTCATAGAAGAAGGCATCATTGATTTTTGAGAACTGAGGGATGTTGTTCTCGAGCCTTAGCTCTGGGTAGTATTCATATATTTTGACCTGAGGCCATACCCCATTTCATGCCAAGCCTGTGAAATCCCTCGTTGATGCTGCAATGTACACAACATAGGAATTCATATAGAACTTCCCAGTTGTCATGACCTATTGAAGTTGCTGAGAGATGGTGTCGTTGATGATTTCTCCCAGCCAAAATGTTGCTTAGGCACATTCTTACTCATGGTCTCTAAGTACCTTAGCATCCATTTATGGAAATGATGGGCATCAGGAAGCCCATACACTCTACTAGGAAGGTGATTGTATCACTCAGTTCCTCGTTGAAGTCACTACGGTGGATGGTCTGAGGCCATCGGCTCACTGGATTTTTGTTCTTAAGATATAACTCATTCATCATTTGCATACACTTATCCTCATTGTCGTCCCATGCCTTCTTACAGTCTTCAAGGCTGATGGTGATGTACTGCCTGTGATGATGAGGATGCCTAGAGTTATTTCAAAGTGATGAGTAGTTAGGTCGATGACCGTCTTTCCTTCTTTATCCTCGACACATCTTGTGTCCTTGTTATAGCATCGAGCCACCAACATGATGAACTCATTATTAATAGCACTTACTGGTAGCCCAGCTGCAAAGTGTAATCCACTGCCTACTAGTTTGTTCATCCAGGGACCACTAGTGGCCTGGTTGGTTCTTGCCCAGAAGTCTTCCATATCAATGTGCCCGAGCTCGGAGTCTCTGATGTCGAGATCACTCTCTGCGTATGAGTCAGGCATCCTGACTTTTTGGTATTTATACTTCATCTCTTGTTCTGTCAACTTAGCTTTACCTTTAGACTTGGTTGGCTTTTTGCTTGATGAAGACATGTGTGAGCTCGAGGATGGTTGTTGTTGTTCTGCAAGGAGAATCAAAGAGGTCCAACACAGAAGAGCCATGTCAACCATCAAGTTATCCATAATGAAAGCTTGCAGAAAGAAGAAAGAGCAATTATGAGGCTTAGGGTGCAAGGCGCAAGTTCATAGCATGTTGTAGAGGCTTAAAAAGGTTGGGCACACTTTTGGGGATGTTGACATGAAAAAGGTGCACTGTGTTGATAGGGGAAAAACTGCGCCAAAGGGTTATAGAGGGTGCACTTTTGAGAGTGTTGCAAAAAGGTTTTAGCGCTAAGGAGAAAGGTGCGGGGGCGGTTTAAGTAACACACAACATGCATGTTGGTGTTATAGGATCATGTGCGAGCGCCTTAGAGAAAGTTTTTTACGAGGCAGGCGCTTGAAAGTTTGGTGTTGCATGGCTTTTCAAAGTGTGCCTAAAGGCAGCAATTTTGGAAATGTTGCAAAGGAAGGCTCAATGCGCAAAGAAAATAATGGAGTATGTAGCACGAAGAGCCGGATTTGGAGGACACAACATCAAATGTTGATGTTGGATTTGGTTTACACAACAAATAATGTAAGATTTGTTCATTGCATTTTGGGTGCTGTGCTTTTCAAGAAATTGCTAAGTATGTTTTGGATGCATAGGAAGGGCTTATGCACATGGGTTTGAAATGTGCTATTATGGGGAGTGTGTGATGTAAATATATGTAGTGCGCCGAAGGAAAATGAGTTTTTGCATTTTTTGGCCAATTTCTTGATTTTGATTTCTCTCTTATTTTGCATTTTGGTTTTTAGATGATATGAGAGAGAGAAAAAAAGCAAGTAGAGGTATGGAAGATGGGTTTTTTTTTAGAGAGGAGCCTTTCCAGATTTGTAGATCTGGAAGGAGGGATAAGGTGTTTTCCAGATAGTTTATGGATTGTTAAGTTTATTCATTTTAGATTTTTAGATTTAACCTTTTATAACAATCCTAAAACCATAACAACCAAGAAACAAAACCACAAACAACCATAAGAGTGATAAAAACCACTTACCCGGTTTAATAAAGGATGAAGGATGACGTTGGGGTCCATAAACTCAAAAAATGGAATGTGGGCGTGATAGGGATAGGCTGACAGGCACAGAGGAAGATTTTCACAATTTTCAAATCGTGAAAATGATAGGTGTTAACCACATATTTATAGAAAATATCGCATTTATTACCTCACCAACTTTTCTTTGGTGCACTTTTCAAAGTGTCGACATGGTTTGATGCGCCTTGGTGCAAGTTGGTTAGCATTGACATAAAAGTTTCAGTGCCTTAAGCGCACATTTGGAGATGTCAACATGAGAATTTCAGCACCAAAGGGAAAAGCGCACATTTTAATGATGTTGACATACATGTTTTAGTGCCTTAAGCACATTTTTAGCAGTGCACAGATGTTGACATGAATTCCACGTGCTAAAGGGGCAAATTTTATGATGTTGACATGACATTTTAGGGCACCAAAGGTTTTTCAAAGGGGCACACATTTTGTTGTGTCGACATGTCATTTCTTGCGCCCAATTCAAAAAAGGTTGAAAATGGCTAAGTTCTTAAAACTTGATTTCGGAAAGGAATTTTAAGCCATTTTGAACGTTAATAGACCTTCTCAGGGGACCAAAATGAAATTTTGGTATGGTTATCTACAAAATTTCCCTTGTCAATTTTACAGGATAACAGTTGGCTCTTTCTGGGGACTATCCTTAAGTGAAACTTAGGGTAGAGAATCCCAGTTTTCATGTGCCTATCCATTGGGTTACAGAGAGTCAAAAACAAGGGTGACCAAAAAAGGAAGAAAGGGAACACACAACAAATAGAAAGAAAACACACAATAAAAGTAAACACACACAAAAGAAATTTGTACAAAGAAGAGAGCAAGCTCTACTTCCTGAAGATCTTTAGGTGTTGCCCACTGTAGGGAAGCGGGAGCTCAGTTCCATCTAGATATGAGAGATAGAAACTATTCTCTCCATTGAGTTGCTTGATCTTGTATGGCCCTCTCCAAAGAGAGTCAAACTTTCCATGCATACCCTTTGGTTCTCTTTGTTTGTCCCATAGAAGGACAAGATCCCTACCTGGAAATCTCTCTACCTAGCTTTCTTGTGAACAACCTCTTGACTTGATTTCTGATGTTCGGTGATCTTGTCGACCACTTTCACTCACTTTTCTTCAAGTTTTGTTAGGTACATAATTCTCTTTTCGAGAGAACTCTGAAAAGTTTCATCTTGATTGCTCGAGCCAAGCATAGAGTAGGAAGTTCTGTGGAGATAGGGATTTTGGCATCGGTCCCATATCTTACACTGGAAAGGTGACATGCCGAGAGATCTCTTTGGAGTGATATGATCTGCCCCACAAGGCATCGTATAATGACTTGTGCAGGATCACTGGTTCTCATCAACTAGCTTCCGTATGATGGTTACTAGGTTCTTGTTGCTAGATTCTACTTGACCATTTCCCTGAGGATAGTAATCAGAGGCATGAGCCAAAGTTATTCCGTATCCATAGAAAAAACCAATTACTTCTCGTGAAGAGAAGTTGGAAGCGTTGTCAGCAATGATTTTGTGTGGAATGCCAAATCTCACGATAATATTTTCCTTGATGAAGTTGCAAACAACTTCAGAAGTGGCATGTTTGATAGGTATGGCCTCCACCCATTTCGTGAAGTAATCCATCACTGTTAGGATGTAGCTATGTCCAGCACTCGATTGAGGATTGAGTGCTCAATGAAATCAATTCCCCATTGCTTGAATGGTTCGTCAATAATGACGGGCCTGAGGGGAAATGCAGCCAACTTTGGTTTGCCAACAAACTGTTGACAAAGTTCACATTTCACTACCCAGGTAGCTGCATCCTAAAATAGCGTCGGCCAATAGTACTGGCCGAATGATCTTATGTTATCACGGATGAGGAGAAGTGACCACCATAGGCTGAATCATGAAAATTTTTAACAATCTTATCTGTTGTGGCTTATCAACACATCGTAGAAAAATGCCATCAATTCACATTTTGTACAACCCATCATCCCATATGACATATCGTGTGGCTCTGAGCTTTACTGCTCACTTTTCCTTAGTGGTTAGATGAGTTGGGCACTCTCCATAGGTGAGAAAGAAAGTGATGTTAGAATACCATTCATCGTTGGTTGTGACAAACAGAACCATGGGTAAAGAATCCACTTTTCTCTAGTTCACTTTGTTCTTCATCAACATGAGTAACTTGCTCCTCAGGTGCTTGGGTCTTTATTTTCAGCCATTAGCTGACATAGTCCCTTACCCCTTACCAACTTGGTTGGTTTGATGTCTAGATCATATTCTTGGACCTTTGCGATCCAATTCCCTTGTAAGCTTCCTAACTCCTGTTGAGTCAGGATAGACTTAACTGTCGTGTCAGGGACCAGCACTACTATATGAGAGTTCAGGATATAGTAGCGGAAGTTCTTAACTGCTTTTACTATGGTGAAGGCATGTTTTTCTAGTTGTGACATCTTTAGTTCATGAGGCTTTAGAGGAGAGCTCATGAAAGCAATTGGGGATTCAACATCCTCAGAGTTCTTCTGCATTAAGATAGCCGATATAGTATGCGTGGATGCATAACTGTACATGATGAAATCCTTGGAGAAGTCAGGACATACCAGGATACAGTGCATGAGCGATGGAGGATTTTATATCCTTGAATGACATCTTGCCTTCTTCACTCCATTGGAATGTTTGTGACCCTTTCATCATATTGGATATATGATGAGTCTTTTAGAAAAATCGGGAACAAAGTGTGAGAAAATTTACCTTTCGAAGAAAGAGTGAACGCCGGTTTTGCTTGTGGGCAAGGTAAGGCTCTGAATAGCCTTGACTCTTTTGACATCTATCTTTGTCCCTTCTTTGTTGATGACGTGTCCTAGAAATTTTCCTTTGGTGACCCCAAAAAACTGACTTCTTAGGGTTTAGAGAAATTCCGTGTTCTCGGCATCTAATCAAGACTTGCTCCAAATGATCATAGTGATCACTTCATTTTTTAGAGAACACGGTTAAGTCATCTAGGTAAACTATGATGACCTTTCCCATCATACCTTTGAATGTGAAGTCCATCACTCGTTGGAAGGTGGCACCGGCATTGGTTAAACCAAATGACATCCTGTTGTAGGTGAAGGTGCCCCAAGGAGTGGTGAATGTTGTTTTGAATTGGTCTTCAGGTGTGACCTCAATCTGATTGTAACTGAAAAACCATCAAGCATGGACAACATTTCTGAACTAGTTACTACTGTAGAACTTGATCCATTATGGGCAGTGGATAATTGTCCTTTAAGGCCTGGTTCAGGTTGTGAAAGTCTACGCATATGCGTATCTTGCCATTTTTCTTCCACACAGGCACAATATTAGCAACCAAGTACTATGATGAATTGGAAAAATGATTCTTGCATCCAGCATCTTCTGAATTTCAGCCTGGATGGTACCTGAGATTTTGGGGTTGTAGTGCCTTTGCTTTTGATCGGAAAGGTTTGATGTCATCCTTTAGTGGGATGTCATGTTGAATGTCCTTAGGCTTAAATGACTTCAGATCAGCATAAGACCATGCCAATACATCCATATATCTTTTCAGCAATTTGACAAATTTCCACTTTTCCTCGGGTGTACAACACTTCCCGATGTTCAGACCGAGGATGTTGTAGTACCCAAATTGTGATTTGGTTTTTACGGAGAAGAGCGGGGTTATCTGTCACTTTTTCTTGACAAAAGCGGTCATGCTTATCAAATAATCATTCGGGAAACTAAACCTTTTGGAATCTTATTTCCCTTGAGCTGACATATGCCCTGACCTTCGATTCATGTGCTTGGCCCATGAGAGACTCACGACACACGTAGAAGTCGATCCATCAAAATGGAGCTCTTTGAAATTATCAGCTTTCTCCAGAAAAGTGATAAGCTGATTGTCATCATTGAATACCTACCAGTGTTGTGAATTATCTGGCACACTTGGGTGGAAAACTACCTCAATGGTATATGTGTGTCATCTTTAACCTTAGGTGAGGAGCATGAGAGAGGCCGAGATGGCCAAAGAATCAGCCATGTCATTTTGAGCTCATGGAACTACTTTGATTGAGAAAGCATCAAACTCCTCGATGTTGTCCCACACTGCGTTGCGGTAGTGTCTGAGCCTGTCGTTCTTTACTTGGTATACCCCTTTCACTTGATTGACAATTAGCTCAGCATCACCCTGTACTTTTAAATTCTTGATTCCCCTTTCCTTTGCAGCTTGCATGCCAAGTAGAAAAGATTCGTACTCGGTAGTGTTGTTTGTATTGAAAAACTACAATTTGAAAGAAAGAGGGAAAATCTCCTCTTTAGGAGATATCAGAATGGCCCCAGCACCACACCCACTTGTTGCACAACTGCCATCAAACTGCAGTGTCCATATCTTGTTGAGGTCCTCCTCTTGGATGAGAACTTCCATCTTATTAGAGTCGGTGGACAAGAAGTAGTTCCCCATCCCTGATGATTGAAGAGAATTTGGGCCTTGGGGTTGTCAGAGTTGGTGACCAGATATTTCTTTTGTGATTCAGGCTCCAATGTCTGCATCACTCCTTTGACAGGGATTCTGGCTTTGGACCAGTCCATATGGATTTCTCCACCAACTTCTCTGCAAAAACTCCTCCCTAGTAATATTCCGTATGCTGCTGGAATATCAGCTACGAGAATAGTCATTTTACTCTTTTCTAGGGAATTCTATGAATGTGAACTGTGCATCCTTGATCTGACCTATTAATGGTACCTTCTTGGTTTCCATGGAGTAACATCTACCGAAAGGTTTAGTGAGTGTGAGGCCCAAAGCATGGGTGACCTTTGCTGGCATGACATTGTCAGATGCTCCAGAATCAATTATGTAGTTGCTTAACTTATGACCATTAATTAGGAGAGATAGGTAAAAAGGTTCAATTTTACCTGATGGATGTCGAGGCAACGTTTATGTGGGATGCAGGAGGAGTGGAAAGAATTCCTTTTGGAGAAATGGGGTGAGAGATGGTAGCTTGACTTTGAATATACTTGGTTAATCTAACAAGCTACTCGGGGTTAGACTGAAGGTACTCAACTTCAGACATTTGGATCTTGGTCCTTTTGGCATGATCGACTATATCGAATGTGACCAAGGGTTGCGTTGATGAAGGAATGAGTCCTTCATTTCGTGATGGTAGAGGAGTGGTACTGGTCTTTATGGAAATGGAGGGAGGTTGATTTGGAGGAGAAATAGGAGGAAAATATTTCTTTATGAAAGGTTTGATAGGAGGTTGAGTAGGAAGGGGATTACCTCTTTTAGCGATTGTTGGAGGCGTATTTAATACTGACCTTTTCCTTTTGTATTTTAGCAGCAACTTCTACTTCTTTTCCTTGTGAGTGGGTGAAAACAGTGTATGACTGTCCACTTGCATACCCTTGGGTACCTTCTTCTTCATCAGATTCCTCATCCTCAAATTCCATATACCCGATTGTAGAGTTTGCCAGTCGGTTCACCGACATCTTGATCATCTTCACCTTGCGATGAAGGTTCTTCATAAATTTTCTCATCTTCTTTGATCTCGACCAAGGCATTAACCGGAGGGGCCTCAAGTGCTAACCTTGGAGTAGTAGTAGGAAAATGTGGCCTTTGGGGGGTTGTTGGGAGTGAAGTTCCTCCGTGGGATATCTGGTACGGAGTGGTAGATGAAGCTTGAGCTAATTGCTTCTTCAATGAGAGAAAATCATTTGCCATCTTTTGGAATGTTGGATCTGATGAGGTGGCCTGAGAAGAAGTTGAAGCCTTTGATTTTGATGGCTCTCATCTTAACTCACCAGATATAAGTAGGTTGTCCTCTATCGAATGGCCGCAGCTTGAGCGAGGACCAAGGTGGTGATTTGTTCTTGTAAAAGTAAGAAACTTACTCTTGAACTCATTGCATTCACAAAGAAACACTTTTGATTCTCTAGTGTTGGAAACATGGTAGGTGGCACACGGTTGATTAGTGAATTGAAATGGGTGATAAAATTGTGCATGGTTTCATTGGCCTCCTTCTTCAAGTGAGTGATCTTTGTGAGTAACACAAATGCATCTTCTGAAGGCTTATACCTATCTTCAAATGCAGTTCATAATGTGGCCCAACTGGTGATGGATCCGGTTGGTAAATGTTGGAACCATTCTGATGCAGGCCCTTGCAAGGTCTCGAGAAAGAGACATATAGATACATCCTCATGAGTCACATCTAGAATACTACATGACATAATAAAATGCAGTAATATGCATCATCCGTGCTTTGATTTCCACTCCCATCAAATTTGGGAAATTTTTGTGATTTCCGTGAGGGAGGGCATGAACTGGATGTGGTAGTGCTAGAGGGCCCATGGCATTTCCCCATGGTACTGCCATTTGAAAATCGGGAAAAAAATGTGAGCAGGGAGCGTGGTTCCGCTTAAAAAAGCTGCTGCAAATAGATGTTGAAGCACCTTGTGAAATCCGGCTCCTTCGTGGGGCGAGGCACTTCTTGCTGATCGATCCACTGAATTTAGTGATGTGAATCATGCTGGAGTAATACTGAAATTGTGCCTTTGAAGTAGATCAAAGATTGGATCAACTTCTCCATGAGCTCTTCTACCACGAGTAAATTGTTCACCCGCCAGCGTATCCATTCAGATCTGCAATAATTAAGAGTAGATCTACAACAATCTTTTTGTTTGTACTTGCTGATTTTCTGATTTTTTGGAAAAAATCAGCAGCATGTACTTTTTAATATTTAAATTTATCCTCTTTTAACAACAACCGATTGTGGTTTTTTGACAAAGATTAGCAAGGATAAAAAGGTGGGTTATTTAGAAAGCTGATTTTGGATCTTTGAACTGAATTTTGCAAGGTTTTGAAAATATCAGAAAATGTCAGATTCTCAGATCTACGGAAATATACAAATTTTTGTAAAAACTCAGTGAACTAAAAGCTCCTATCTGGTCCAGATCTATGGATTTTCCTAAGGAAATTTTAGTTTTGATCACTTCTGCAAAAATTTTAATTTTTAACAAAGAGTTAAAATTTGCAAATTGGTAGTGATTTTTATAGTTTTTAATTATTTCCTTAGTTCGATCCCCAGTGGAGTCACCAAAACTGTTGGTTTGAAAATCTTTCGGTTAGATAGATCATGGGGAAATAGGCCAACAGTGTGTAGGGCATAGCCCCTCTTTGAGACAACAAAGTGAAACTGGTTTATTGTTATTCTATCAAGTAGGAATCTATGCAAATCTACACTATTCTAACTTTAGGGTTTGGGATCTCATCCCAGTAGAGGTAGTTCAAATGCGATGAACAAAAATGTAGAGAGGAAGGAATGGAGGAAGGTAGATCTGAAGGGAGAAAAGAAATGAATTCCAAAGAGAAAGGTCAGAGGGTTTATGCTTTGGGTTGGTAGTAAACAGAGCCAAACTTACTTGCATAAACAAACAAAGCAATATTGATGAACATATGACAATAAAAAGAATGAATCCAATAGAATAGAAACACAGATCTAACTTAAGAAAGATCTGATGCAAATAACACATATATTGAGCACAAAGTCTTAACATATATATTAAAATCTCTTCTATTACAAGAAGGCACAAAGTCTTTCTCTCTTCACCTCTTTTTCATACAAAAATGTCCACACTGGAATACAACAAGTATTCCAAGTATTTATAGAAGGAGAAGGAGAAAGAAGAAAAAAAGAAGCCAACCACTATTTACAAAATATCTACAAAATATCTAAAAAGTCAAAAGTTGACTTTGAGGCAAGTTTGTGGATGGCAACATCCCATGGTGCAACATGGATGATGTCATCATAAATGCCAACATACTTTTTAAATATTTTTACAAAAAGATCAAAGCATACACAAGAAGAGAAACTATTCGTCATCATCTCTTTGCTTGAACGGAGTGTCTTGCTTCTGATCGGGAGAGGCGATGTGATACTGAGCTCGATACTCCATAAACTTGCTGATCATTGTCTGAAGTTGATTATGATCAGGACCCTTGAAGTGGTCTCGATGACTTCACAAGTTTCTTTTTCAGTCTTGAGCTTGTCAGGTAGCCCGACGTACTCGTCGCATGCCTCGATCAAGTATCCAATGAAATCATGGCAAGCCAGAAGGTTATTGATAGACTCTCGGTCAAAAGTGACCTCTGGCGCCAAACCTTGGGTTGCGATATCCTTGAAGAGCTGGATTGTATCGTCTGCCTCCCTCAAGGTGAATGTTTCACTAAGCATCCTGGAGACATCTTTGTGACCATCTACTCCATTTGATGTTTTGCATCCAGGGCTTCCTCCTTGATTTTATCTATCCTCTCAGGATAAATTCCATTTGATCAACCTAGTAATCTAAAGTGATGAGAGCTTTGTTGTGTGCCCGTGGGTGATCAATGATGCCAAACCTTTAATAGGTCATCGGTGAAAGTTGACCATTGCTAAAATGTTTCATGTTGTAATCTGGCATTGTCTAACTCCTCGAGAGATCTGCTACTACACTGTAGCTCCTTTGTTTACTGATCTATACTCTAGTAGAGTCTTGTGAATTTGTGATTATTTCCTCACTATCTCTGAGGACTCACTCTATCCAAGAGGACATTGCCACACCTTGTTCACCAATCTTGGTGTATTCATTTATCTTGTCTTGACTGAGAACTTCAGGAGGTTTGGGCGAGTCATAGGAGGTGCATTGCCCATTCTCTACAAAGCTTGGAGAAGATGTTTGTTTTGTTCCTTTAGTATCCTCTTCTCCTCCTTTGCTTCTTGAAGTTTCTTGTAGAGGGCATCTACTGTAGATAAAGCCTCTCCTTGTAGGCTCTTAGATGAGGTTCCCATGGTGACTTGAGTCATTGTAAAGTCTATAGGAGACAGATCTTTCTTCTCTTTGGTGGGATCAGGATATGCAATCTCCATGACCCTCTCTCCGAGTGCTCTTAGAGAAGTGAGTTATAGCTTTTTGCTTCTTTGGTCCCTTCTTTGGAATGATAGAGAAGTCCATGGGTGCTATGGGAAATTTTCTCTTGAGTTGACCCAGATGGTCAAGAAATCTAGCTTGGACTTATGGGAGAAGGGGTAGAGGGAATGGAAGAAGAAACGGGAGTGAAAGGGGAAGCAACCGAAGAGGCCACGTAGGGAAGAACGTTGAGACACTTGGTGGTGGCATCGACAAGTAGTCTAACGTGTTGCTTACTTATAGGGCTTGGAGTTACTACAGGGGAAGAAAAGGTCATGGAGGTGGAAGGGATCTGTAATGGGATGGAGGGAACACTAGGTGACTAGATCGTGAGAGAGGAGAAGATGGAAGAGGTGGGAGATGGAAGGGAGGAAGGGAGAGAAGAAGAAACATCCATTGGGATAGATGTTTCAACAACAGGGGAGGAGAAGGAGTGGAAGAGGGAATGGTGGGTACCTCAGTGGTTGTAGTTGTGACCACATCCTGAGTGGATGTGTCCATTGAGACTTTGGTGGTCTCTTCTTCTTTGCCTGGAGAGACCAGGTCGACCACTTGCTTCGAAAGTAGGAGGGCTTTGAGGAGCTTCTTCTTTGCTTGATTCTCCCTCCTTGTCTTTCCCTTTTCCTTTCGGCACTTGGGCCGGCCTTGGAGGTGCTCTTTTCTGAAGGAGAAGTAGTGAAATCTACCCGAGGTAGATGAGACCATTTTATTTGCACCAATGTTTGGTGTGCTGCAACATGTGTGCTTGACCCTTTCTTGGATGGTCTTTGGTGCCTTGGCTCTGTCAATTTCTGTGAATGGCCAATCATCCCCATCCATGTCTAGGTAAACTTGATCAATTTCTTGATCAGGTTCTTGGAATCCTTTTGGAATGATGGCCACGCCATAATGTTTGATTTCTTCTAGAGCCAGCCTAGAGTGATCCTTTCACCTGAGATCTATTTCATGTGTCAGGTCAATGTAGATGTCCTCGATCTCAGGGACATGAATAGGATCAATTTTTTCCTTTGGGAGGTAACCTCGGCAATCAAAAGTAGGCTTGGCCAGGAAGTTGTGCTTTAGGTTCAACAATTCAAGCTCGGCATACATTTCCCATGTGCTTTGGCCAGTGTGGTGCAAGTGTATCGGCCCACTGTAAGGGGGAATGGAGTTCCTCCCTTCTTTCTCTTCATGCATCTCTCATGATATGTGATTAGTTTCCTTGAAAACTCTAAGAGAATCAGCTTGGGTCCTGCATACCTTGGTAGCTTGGTTGGTTCACCCTCAAAATTCACCACCCTGAGATAGGTGAATGTGGGAAACTGAGTGAACAATGCCCCCACTTCTTTGTGATAGTGACCACACTGGGGCTAGTTCGACCATGTCTCATATTTGGCCTCAATAGGTAGATCACCTCATAGAAGAAGGTGTCATTGATTTTTGAGAACTGAGGGATGTTGTTCTCGAGCCTTAGCTCTAGGTAGTATTCATATATTTTGACCTGAGGCCATACCCCATTTCATGTCAGGCCTGTGAAATCCTCACTGATGTTGCAGTGTACACAACATAGGAATTCATATAGAACTTCCCAGTTGTCATGACTATTGAAGTTCCTTGAGAGATGGTGTCGCTGATGATTTCTCCCAGCCAAAATGTTGCTCAGGCACATTCTTACTCATGGTCTCTAAGTACCTCAGCATCCATTTATGGAAATGATGGGCATCAGGAAGCCCATACACTCTGCTCAGGAAGGTGATTGTATCACTCAGTTCCTCATTGAAGTCACTGCGGTGGATGGTGCAGGCCATCGGCTCACGGATTTTTTTCTTAAGATATAACTCGTTCATCATTTGCATACACTTGTCCTCATTGTCATCCCATGCCTTCTTGCAGTCTTCTAGGCTGATGGTGATGTACTACCTATGATGAGGATGCCCAGAGTTATTTCAAAGTGATGAGCAGTTAGGTCGATGACCATCTTTCCTTCTTTATCCTCGACACATCTTGTGTCCTTGTTATAGCATCGAGCCACCAACATGATGAACTCACTCATTATTAATAGCACTTACTTGCGTAGCAGCCCGGTATGCAAAGTGCAATCCATTACCTACCAGTTTGTTCATCCAGGGACCACTAGTGGCCTGGTTGGTTCTCCCTAGAAGTCTTCCATATCAATGTGCTGAGCTCGGAGTCTCTGATGTTGAGATCACTCTCTGTGTATGAGTCAGGCATCCTGACTTTTTGGTATTTATACTTCATCTCTTTTTCTGTCAACTTAGCTTTACCTTTAGACTTAGTTGGCTTTTTGCTCGATGAAGACATGTGTGAGCTCGAGGATGGCTATTGTTGTTCTACAAGGAGAATCAAAGAGGTCCAACATAGAAGAGCCATGTCAACCATCATGTTATCCATAATGAAAGCTTGTAGAAAGAAGAATGAGCAATTATGAGGCTTAGGGCGCAAGGCAAGTTCATAGCATGTTGCAGAGGCTTAAAAAGGTTGGGTGCACTTTTGGGGATGTTGACATGAAAAAAAGGTGCGTGTGTTGACAGGGGAAAAGCTGCGCCAAAGGGTTATAGAGGGTGCACTTTTGGAGAGTGTTGCACAAAAGGTTTTAGTGCCAAGGAGAAAGGCGCGGGGCATGGGTAAGCAACACACAACATGCAATGTTGGTGTTATAGAAGTTCATGCAGTTAGTGTTTAGGAAATTGTTTTGAGGCAAAAAAATTTTGGTGTTGCATGCTTTCAAAGTGTGCCAAAGCAGCAATTTTGGAAATGTGTTGAAAATGAGAGGAATGCCAAAAGGAAAATAGTTAGCATGGAGCAGATTTGGAGGACACAACATCAAATGTTGATGTTAACTTGTGGATGATGGATTTGTTTTTACACAACAAATAATTTGTCATTGCATTTACACTTAGCGTTTGTACTGCACTTTTCAAGAAATTTGCTAAGTATTTGTTTTGGATTGCGCAGGAAGGGCTTATGCTACATGGGTTTGAAATGTGCTATGAGTGATTTGTGTGTGATGTAGCATAATGTAGATTTGTGCGAAGGAAAATGTTTTGCATTTTGGCCAATTTCTTGATTTTGATTTCTCTCTTATTTTGCATTTGGATTTTAGATGATACGAGAGAGAAAGAGAAAAAAGCAGAGCAGTAGGGAAGATGGGTTTGGTTTCTTTTAGAGGAAGAGCCTTCCTTAGATTTGTAGATTGGAAGGAGGGATAAGGTGTTTTAGATGGTTATGGATTGTTAGTTTATTCATTTTAGATTTGAATTTTTTTATAACAATCCTAAAACCATAACAACCAAGAAACAAAACCACAAAACAACAATAAGAGTGATAAAACCACTTACTTACCGGTTTAATAAAGGACGAAGGATGATGTTGGGGTCCACAAACTTCGAAAAAAGTGGAAATGCGGGCATGTGACGGGGATAGGATGCAGTGCACAGAGAAAGATTTTCACAATTTTCAAATCATGAAAAATGACAGTGTTAACACATATATATAGAAAATATCACATTTATTACCTCACCAACTTTTCTTTGGTGCACTTTTTTTCAAAGATGTCGACATGGGTTTGGATGTGCCTTGGCACAAGTTGGTTGGCATTGACATAAAAGTTTTAGCGCCTTAAGCACACATTTGGAGATGTCAACATGAAATTTCAGCACCAAAGGGTAAAAGGGGCACACATTTTCATGTGGTAACATGAAGGTTTTAGTGCCTTAAGCACATTTTTCAAGTGCATGTTTGAAGATGTTGACATGTCATTCCCCAGTGCCAAAGGGCACAACTTCTCCGATGTTTGACATGACATTTAGGGCACCAAAGGATTTTCAAAGGGGCATATTTTTTGTGTCGACACACATTTTTTTTGTTGACATGGCTAAGTTCTTAAAACTTGATTTTCAAAAAAAGGCATTTTGAATGAAAATGGCTAAGTTCTTAATGAATCTATGAACCCAATCAAGTCAATATCTACCACTCCAGGATAGTGAATGCCATCAAAGAAGTGCCATAAACATAATGAAGGATCCATTTAGCTGCTTTCCAATGTAGCTCATGTGTCTCTTGCATGAATCTGGACATGATCCCAACATCATTCAATAAATTCAGTCAAGTGTGAGTAAAGTAAATCAAGCTACCCACCAATCGTAGATAAAGAGTACCATCAACCAAGGGAGTAGAGAAATCTGAAACCAAATTAACCCCGAAAAGAAAAGGAGTAGGAGAAGACTTGCAATCAGACATCTAAAAACAAGCTAGCAAATCAAGAGCATACTTAGGTTGCGTAATCAAGATTCCCAAGTCAGATTGAGAAATCTGGATCCCAAGGAAGTAATGAAGCAGACCTAAGTTAGTCATGGAAAACTTGTTGGCTAAGGTGATCTTCATAGAATCAATAATAGAGGAAGAGTTGCATGTGACCAAAAAGTCATCAACATATAGAACAAGAATGAGTATGGAGTCATCTTGCCTTAGAATATAAACATTTGGATCGAGTGACACCTAAGTAAACCCACGATGTAAGTAAAAAGGAGTCCACCTTGGCATACCAAGCTCGAGGGGCTTGTTTAAGGCCATAAAGAGACTTATTTAACTTACATACGAGAGAGGGATCTTAGACATAACCCATTGTTCCATATAGATCTCTTCCTCTAGGTCACCATGAAGGAAGGCACTCTTAACATCCATTTGATGGAATTTCCATCTGTTTGCTATGGAAATGGCTAGAGTTAATTGAAGAGAAGTCATTTTCACAACCGGAGAAAATATTTTTGTATAATCAACCCCAATTATCTCGGGAGAAACCCTTAGCTAATAATCATGCTTTAAAATTTTTGATATCTCCATGTACTCCATACTTTGTTTGGAACACCCACTTACACCGAACAATTTTTCTTCCTTTCGAAGAGAGGTGAGATCCCAAGAATTGTTCTTCATGAGAGAGGAATACTCCTAATCCATGGCAAAATCCCACTCAGAATACCGAAGCCTCCCGAAAGAGGCGTGGATCAAGTAGAGGCGAAGAAAGATTGGGGTCCAATGAAATCTCGAGTGAGTACGTCTCATATCCCAAGTATCTCCAACTAAATCTCTCAGCACTTTGCAAAGTTTTCTCCCAAAGGGGACCAGGAGGATCAGGCTCAAAGTCAGAAGATTCTTCACTTGAGTGAGAAGGGACATAGTCCTTGTCATCACTACTATCGAATCGAGAAGACTCAAAGGTTTGATGGTCGGGAGGATCAGGAAGAGGAGCATGCTCAACAACATCATCATCTGATGAGTTAGAATTTGAGTTAGCGAGCTGAAGAACCTCAATAGGTGGAGAAGTAGAAGTCGAAGAAGACTCATCGAACTTAACACTTCTCTCAATATACAGACTCATGAGAAGTAGGATTCATCAATCGATATTCCTTCACGCCATTAGGATACCCTACAAAGATACAAGGTTTGGATTGTGGTTCCAAGGCCTTTCGTTTCTTTTGGGAATCTGAGCCATAGCCTTGGATCCGAAGACTTGAAAGTGCTCAACATCAAGCTTGCATCCAAACGAGGCTTCAAAAGGTATTATCCCTCTTACTGCCTTATGTGGAACACGGTTCTAAATGTAATTTGCACAATTCACTGCTTAGGCTTAATACTACAGAGGAAGAGACTTCAAGTGAATCATACAAGTGGCCATCTCCTTAAGAGTATGGTTCTTTCTTTCTGTGACTCCATTTTACGAAGGGCTATAAGCAACTGAATGCTGCAAAGAGATCCCTTCAGAAGTACATAAATCCATGAACCTATTGTTTACATATTCACCTCCATTGTTGGTTCGAAGAACCTTGATAGACCATTCCCCTATTTCTTAGCAAGAGCCTTAAAGTCCTTAAAATGTTCAAAGACTTCAGACTTAAGCTTAAGAAAATATACCCAAGTATATTGTGAATAGTCATCAATGAAGGTTAGCACATAAAGAGCTCTAGTAAATGAAGGAGAAGGAAATGGACCAGAAACATTGCTGTGAACAAGATCCAAAGGACGAGTGGCTCTCTAGGATTTTTCTTTATCAAATTTCTTTTCAAGATGCTCTCCAAGGGTACAAACCTCACAAAGACCCTTAGAAAACTTGACGTGAGGTAACCCATTGACCATTTCATTTTGGCTCAATTATTCAAGGTAACAATAATTTAGATGTCCTGAAATTCTCATGCCATAGCTTACTAACCTCATTTGCATGAGTGAGAAAGGCAAGTGGGCGTAAAATCAAAAGTAAAGTGGGAGAAGGTGTACAACTATAAACGGTGATCTACCTTTCCCTCATTCCTTCACCATTGTCAGTAAGTGTCATCGCTAAGCTCACGAATAATCACACTTGAGTTAGGACCAAATTCCACTTGCATTCCTTCACCAAGGTGAATAATTTGGTAAATTGATGGAAAAATCAACATGTGAAGAACCCATGTGGTGTGAGGAACTAAAATCTATAATCCATGTCGATGAAGGAGCAACTCGCTACAAGGGCCTTTCCTTTCTTCTTATCATTTTTAGCACCTTTACGGTAGAAGAAGACCTTTGGAGCACTTTGTTTTATGGATTCAGGAACACTTATTTTATTCTTCTCAAGTAAATGATATAAGTGATCAATCTATTTTTGAAAACAAGTGTTTCTCATCGTGACCAAACTTCTTTCAAAAGGAACACAAATACTTTATTTTCTAGGCCTTAGGCTCAAAAGTCGAAGTGTTTGTGTAATTTTAGGTTTGGTCTTGGTTTCTTTCTTCTCTTTCGCCTTCTTTCCTTGTAGTACTTGCTACAAATGCATGTGACTTGGACTTGAGAGACCATTTGAAGGAGTTTGTCCTATTCTTGAATGAGTTGGGACGAAAAATAGTCAAAGGAGGGCATAGTCCAAGTATTGCCCAAAGCAAATTTTATAGCATAGAAATTTGACATGAAGAAAGAATATTTGGGACCTAGCTTAGAGATAATCTACAAGATCAGTTGAGAATCTTTCTTTTCTACTTGACATTCTTTTAACAACAATCTAATGTGGACAAATTTCGAGAAAAAAACTTGTAGGTTTTCAAAGTCACTAGGATTTAACCCTAGTAGTTCGTTTTCTAACTCATACGCTCTCATGTCATCTAGTTGTCCAAACATTTCATCCCACATTTTCCATGCAAACTTAGGTGTTTGGACGCCTCAATGTAGAAGATCAGGTCAGGAGAAATGGACATGCAAAGAAGACCTAAAGCTTCATCACTATGGTTTAACCACTTAGATTTTTCAGGTTCATCATCTAGTTTAGTCTCAATTCCCATGGTGATGCGGAATAACCCTTTACCCCTTAGTTTCATTATTATTTTTGATCTCCATTCGAAAAAAGTTGAATGGTGTAAGCAAAGGAATTGAAAGTGCATCCATAGTGAGAGAGAGAGAAAGAAATGTAGAAAAGAAACACAACCACCCAGGACAATAACAACCCCTCGCTTTTGGCACTTTATAGTTTAGTGCATTGATTACAATCGGGTCCGTGTGTGGTTTGAAACACTTGGTAACTCATCTTGCAATCAGCGTAATAACACGTAAGAGAGGAGACCACAACAGTGTTTCGTGGAGTGCAAAGCAAATAGGACACCGTAAACAAGCAAGAAACAAGGAAGGAGGTGAAAGCCAATCCTGGTGGTGAGAAAAAATGTCTCACGTCGTAAAAGGAAACCCCCTTGTTATAGACTGTGGCGTACGTGCTCACTAGTCACAAGCAATAATAAGGGTGAAATACAAGGTTTTAAATGAACTCAAGGAATTAAGAGAATCTTTAGAATGCCTAAAAGAGCTCGGAAGGAAAAAAAGGTGCTTGAGTGATACTACACACTTGAGCCACGATTAGTGAAAAAAAATCAACAATAACCCCTAAATTTTACCATTTGGAAATGCCCAATTTTGCTATTTTTAGAGCTATTGGAGTTAAAAAAATGACAAGGAGGGTTATTGAAGGGATGATTTTTAATTTACTATAGATCGTAAATGAGATAGGTTATTTTGTAATTAATGAAAATAGATTTAATCAAATTAAATCTAATTAATTACCAAAAGCGATTAAGATATAAATCCTAATTAAATTAAATATGAAAAATACTTACCTCTTTTGTTTAAAAAAGGAATCTATAAAAAAGTTAGAAAGAATAATTTGAAAAAGCCTTTTTTAAAAAAGAGAGTAAGTTTTTTTTTAAAAATACGAATCATCCTTAATTTAAAAACTTTCCATGTTTAAAAACTTACCAAAAAGTTTAAATTAGAAGGAAATAAATTAAAAAGGCATCGATTTTAAAAAGGTTAGAAAGTAAATAAAAACTTACCAAGGAACCCAAATATTTTATAAACTTACCAAAAATTTGATTTGGAATTTGTATTTTTGAAAATGTACCAATTTTTTTCCAAAAAGTGACTTACCAATAAAAAACATGTACCAAAAAATGCGCGTGTAGTTTATTGTTTGAGTTTGTTGTTGTTGTGCTTGGAAACTACCGTGAAGGATTGGAAACCATGTGGATTTTTTTGTTTGTGTTTGCTATTTTTGTTTGGGAATCGTGTGGATTGGAAGGGCCGTAAGAAGGAAAGGCAGTGCCGCTTGGCAGCAGGACAAAGGGGCCATGACAGGGAGAGCATCCATGGGAGGAGGGGAAGCCATGGGAGGAGTAGCGTGGCAACAAAACCCTCGCGAGCAAGAATAAAAAACAGCAAAGAGTAGCAACAAAAATATGAGCTTCCACTAAAATAAAATGCCATAGAAACAAAACTCCTTGAATCCACGTTTCAAACAATGCACGAGCCCATGAGATCAGGAAAAGGCCAAAAAAATGTGTACAACAACCCAATCAGCGAGCCAGAGATCCACCAACACAGGCCAGAGAGGAGAGAAAGCTCGGGACAGAGTCCAAACCCCAAAAAATTTTACTTGAATCTATAAAAAAGCATAGAGAAAACCAAAACAGAGATTAAAAAAATTCTAGTTAAATAAAAAAATTAAAAACTAGAAAATACTCTATTTTGGATTTAGCTGCACTAGCTAAAAAAGGTGGCAAAACCCTTGATTGCTCAAGGTATGATGAAAACCTGCACATGCACAAAAAGACACAAAAACTGACACAACTTTCCGAGAAAGCTTGTTAGAGAGATTAGCAAAATAATTCCAGAAAATAGTGATCGAAAAACTTACATGTAGAGTAAAAGAACAAAACCAAGAAAGAGTAATCAAAACTAAAAAATAATGAGTGCACGTTTACTCGATCTCATCTCTGATACCATGAAAAGAGTTTGCGAGAATCGAATCGGAAACGAGGCACCATGAAGTAGTTGCACTCCAACAGAATCATGATAGCTCCAAAGTAATTGTAAGAAATAATTGATCAGTAATGGAAGAACTTGCTCAACAGAAACAAAGCTTGCATATAGAGGAAAGACAGTGGAGTGTCTTGGTATGCTCATAAATGAATAGTAAAAGGGTACATATAGGGTGTTGAGTAACCCTAGTGCATGACACACATGAAACCCTAAACCTAATGCTAAACCTAACCCATGTGAGATGACCCTCCAATATGAGAGGAGGACACATGATAACTCACACTAACAAGGAAAACTACCCCCTACCCATGATGGACCAGGTGTTGCAAGTTGTTACAGGAGCTGAAATTTTGTCCATGCTTGATGGTTTCTTAGGATACAATCAAGTAGAAGTCAACACTATAGATCAACATAAGACTGCCTTTACCACTCCTTGGGGTACTTTTGCTTACAAGAGGATGCCTTTTGGACTCATTAATGTTGGTTCCACCTTTCAAAGGGCTATGGACTTGGCTTTTGGAAGCTTGAAAAGAAAATGTATCATGGTGTATCTAGATGACCTAACTATATTTTCTAAAACTAGAGCAGATCATTTTCAGCATCTGGAAAAGGTTCTTTTGAAATGCAGAGAACATGGGGTCTCTTTGAATCCCAAGAATTCTATCTTTTGTGTCACAGAGGGAAATTTTTGGGACATGTTGTCTCCAAGGAAGGAATCAAGATTGATCTTGAACGAGTTCAAGCTATTCAGTAGATTCCTCTTCCTACAAGTAAAAAGGGAGTGCATTCTTTCTTTGGTAAGATCAACTTCCTGAGAAGATTCATTCCTGATTTTGCAGAGATAACTTTGAATATCTCCTAAATGATGAAAGGAAAACAAACATTTGGTTGGTCCTGAAGGGAAAGAAGCATTTGAAGGCATTAAAAAGGCTATTGCTAGGACTCCTATCTTAGCATGTCTAGATTTTAGAAAGGACTTTATTATCTATTGATATGCCACAGAAAGTACCCTTGCCACTGTGTTAACCCAGAAAGACTCTGAAGACCATGAGCTCCCAATTACATTCATGAGCTATATTCTTAAAAATCATGAGCTAAAGTATACTATGATGGAGAAACATGCTTTTGTAGTGGTTAAAGTTGTTAAGAAGTTTTGATTTTATATTCTTAACTCTCACTCAGTGATACTTGTGCCTGATACAACCATCAAGTCCATTCTTACACAACAAGAATTTGGAACTAAGAGAGGAAACTGGGTTGCAAAGGTTCAGAATATGATATTGACATCAGACCAACTAAACTAGTTTGGGGTAAAGGCCTATGTGAACTCATCGCTGAAGGAGCTAGTCATGGGTTGCCTAAAAATGAGGATGATGTTCCTATTGTTTTGTTTCTCAGCTCAACGGATGAATGGTATGCTGACATTGCCCACTTCCTCACCTATGGTGAGTGTCCATCTCACTTAACTGCTAAGGAGAAAAGAGATATCAAGCTAAGATCAACAAAATATGTGTTGTGGGAAAATGCTTTGTTTAAACGTGGAGTAGATGGAAGATTTTTGAAATGTGTTGACAAAGAGCAACAAAAGAAGCTTTTCTCATCCTTCCATGACCAAGCTTGTGGGGGTCATTTCTCATCTACTATTACTACCCAAAAAATTCTGTGTGTAGGGTACTATTGGCCTACTTTGTTTAAGGATGCATCAAAATGGGTTGATAAATGTGAAGCTTGTCAAACTTTTGTGGGAAGACCAAAGTTAGCCGCTTTGCCACTTAAACCAGTTGTGATTGAAGAACCCTTTCAACAATGGGGTTTGGATTTTATTGGAACACTCAACCCATCTTCAAGTGTAGGGCATACTCATGTGTTGACTGCCACAAATTATTTCACTAAGTGGGTGGAAGCTATCCTAGTTAAAAGTACCACTTCAGAGGTAGTATGTAATTTCATCAAAGAGAACATCCTGATAAGGTTTGGAGTACCCAACAAGATTGTGACTGATAATGCTTCAAATTTTTCTTCTGCTGAAATGATGGATTTCTATTATGGATATGGTATTTCCCTTGCTCATTCCTCATATTACTATCCTCAAGGGAATAGTCAAGCAGAATCAACAAACAAAAATTTGGTGACCATAGTGAGAAAGCTTGTTAATGAGTCTTAGAGGAATTGGCACACTAAGCTCTATGTTGTTCTCTAGTTGGACATGATTACATCTAAAAGAGCAACTGGGATGTCCCTTTTCAAGTAGAGTATGGTGTGGAAGCACAACTACATGGTGACAAAGTGGAGCTACCAGTTTTGTATTTGATGAAGGCCATTGAAGACACCGGTTTGGTGATTCTCTAGATAAAAGGATCATGTATCTCCAGAAATCGAATGAAGACAAAGCTATAGTTTTTAATAGAATATCTGCCCATCGGGAGAAGGTGAAATCTTTGTTTGACAAGAAAACCAGATCTAGAGATTTCAAAGTTGGAGACATTGTTTTCTGTGGAATAAAATACATGAACCTCGAGGAAGCCATGGTAAGTTTGATTCTCTTTGGCTTGGTCCTTCTAGAATCGAGGCACTTTGTTGGTGAAAATTATTTCTATCTTGATTACATGGATGGATACTCTCTCCCACTTCCTTATATTTGGAAGTAACTAAAATTGTTCAAGTCCTAGGGAATAGGGTGTCCTATGTATATTATGTATAGGGTGTGTTTGCTTTCCCTTGCCTTGTTATTTGCCTTTCCGGTT
Organism: Taxus wallichiana var. yunnanensis; assembly: GCA_018340775.1. Taxonomy (NCBI): domain Eukaryota; kingdom Viridiplantae; phylum Streptophyta; class Pinopsida; order Cupressales; family Taxaceae; genus Taxus; species Taxus wallichiana. Next base: position 1,014,689,423 of record CM031237.1, read on the forward strand.
TTCGGTGTGTTGTCTTCTGTATTGGTTTACCCTTCACTCTTTTGCCTAATGGATAAGACATTGTTCTTCTTTCCATGAGTTTTTCTCGATTCTTATCTTGCCTCGCTCTTCCGATCTAGTCAAGTCATCCCCGGAAAGAGCGCTTTTTTCCTCTCAAAATTTCCCTCTTTTGAAAGTGAGAATTTTGAAAATTTTGAGTTGGCACCTTTAGTAATGTTCTAATGAAGAGAAAACTTGAAGAGATAGTGGAAATTATGTTTTTGAAGTCTTTTTGGTGACTTGCAGTCATCAGGACATTTTGTCCCTCATTTCCCAAGTACCATGGACCTTCTATTTGTCAATTGGCCACTTTCCCGAATATTCCTAACTATCGATTTTTTGGAACTTCTTAGCCCATTTGTCCCAAGTTCGCCTCGAACTTCCTTTTACCGATCGTCCGCATCGTATTTCTATTCCCACTTTCCCTGTATTGCATGCATCATTTGAATCACATCCTCATGTCCCTCACATCCTCATGTCCTTCAAATAATTCACGTATCTAAGTTCCATGACCACCTGTGCTCATTTGGCCCGCATTTCCCACATTGCATCGCATCGCACGACCGGATTGTATCTTCGTGTCCCTCATGTCCCAAATGCACCAAAGACCATCTAAGCCAATTTTCTCTACTTTTCCTACTTTTCATATTTTTGAGTCAGTGCGAGGTAAATTTAATGCACATTTAATGACCTTCTCTCTCCTAAATGACTATTTAATTGGACTATCTCCTACACATTTTTCACATTGCTCACTTGCCATCTCTTGCTCGAATCCTTGCCATTAAAGTCATTTTCTCGTGCCCCTGTATCCCTTGCATTCTTATCGCGATTTCAATCTTGAAAGGCTTTTCCCCGCGCATTACAAAAATGAAGATTAAGTTTCGTGGTCAGAACATGTGTCACCTCTTAAGACCTCTCGTACGATATCGAGACACTAAGGTTTGGCACCTAGATTTCAGGGATTTTTGGGGCAGATTAACATGCTCTAATATTTCTCCCATGGCAAAAATGATCAGTGATAGTGGACTTGCATACGTAGCTGGTTTTCCTATCTCTGTACAGTGTGCGGACATGGTGCTTGCTTGTGGAGCCCATTTTAACCCGGATACTAAGGAACTCACCAATGTGCATGGGGAATTAATTACAAAACTAGATGCTGCTGCCATTGCTGCTACCCTACACATTCTAGAGACTGAGGATTCCATAATTATCACTCGTGCCCAAGCTCAAACCCAATTTGACCAAGACAGTGACACATATAAGGTATGTATAGAAAAATCATGGTTAAAGAACCCTAAGAAGGGAGCATCCCGACTCTCCAATGCATTATACAGGGTTGATTTTAATGAGGAGTTGTTTGAATTTATTATTTTGCTTGACTGTATCATGGGGTTGCCTTACACCAATGAGTTTCACTTCTAGATGTGCCCCTTCATAAACATCATCTACGAGGGCAAGCAAACATTAATTGGGCCAAAATTGTTTGCATGAATTTGACTAAGTAGTTGTCTAGTGTTCAAATGAGACTAAGAAGTTCTATATGACTTCTTATCTCATGTATACCCTAGTTACATCCCGTAGTGGTTTGGTTTCACCTACTTAGAGGGCAGGAAGAATGAGCCTATTTACACATACGCCCTCAATTTACCCTTGATACTAGCAATCATAATTTTAGAAGAGTCAATGATGCTTTCATGATGTACATTGTAAGACTCTTGGAGGGAAACACGCTAGGATATTTTTCGATGAAGCTATGAACCTTATAGCCAAGTATGGCTCTTTTTATCCAATTCAGGAGGTTTTCATACATTAGGTTGGCTAGCTATGAAAGCACACCTCTCAAGCTCCCTATGTTCTATAGTGATAAAATGGCCCTGGTTGAAATATGCAGGCATCTTGATAAGCTACATAGGACATGCATAGACAAGAAGATCACCGGCCCGCATTTCCTTATCTCTTAGGGAAACGTACATGTAAAACAACTTTGGATGTCCAAAATGTAGAAAGGGCTATTACTTCTATCATCTGCTTCATTTCTTGAGCCCAAAACTTGCTTTGATCTAAAGAAGTTTATTGATCAGAACCTCAGGATAAACTATCATCACAAGCCAGATACTGAGGATTACTGGGCTGATTGTGTAGATGATTTTGAAGCCAGATGAAGGCACTATGGTAGACTCTCTCTACAACACATCAAAGATCTCAATCTTTACCAAGTTCCTAAAGGACTTAAGGAGGATGATGAGGACTTATATTCCTTTGAATACAAGATAACAATCAAATACACTCCTTTGGAGGATCTAGATTGGTACAAAAGAGAGAGAGATGATTTGGTTGAGATTATGGCCCCTGTTCTTGTAAGAACTAAAGTTTGGTAGATGGAAGGTTCATGAGTTCAAGAAGAATCGGGTGGAACTTCTTCCAGAGACACCTCTACACTAGGGAAGGAAGCACATACAACCAATACCGAGGTTCTTGAGCCAACCCCTCATTCTTCCTCAATGAAAGATCCTGAGTCATCTACTCCTACTCAAGTATACGAAAAGAAGATCAAAGAGGTTAAAGAGGAACAAATTGATGAAGAACCTCTTCTTGAGCATCCGAGCTACCTTTAAGACCGAGAGAACATTATCGTTCTTAGTGAGAGTGATGATGGTGAAATGTCAAATCCTACAGGAACTCCTAAAGTCACTATTGAAAAAGAAAAGGAAATGTCTAGTACAGAGCCTCCTAGTACCGCAAAATCCTCTACAAAGGAAGATCTTGATACTCCCTCCACTTATTTTCTAGAGGAAATAGTGGTCAATACTCTAAGTGCCATGAGTTCACTTGCTCTTGGGCCCATTGTTCCTTCCTCTTCTTCTTCTACTTTTGCTTGGGTGCAACCGATGGTTGACAACAAGAAGAGGAAATCTTCCTCTCGGATAATAGGGCCTAATTTTGATCTTTGAAAGTAGCTCTACTAGGAACTACTCCTCCTCTAGCTAAGAGAGCTAAGAACACTTCAAGGATAGTAACTGATGCTCAAGGCCAATAGTTCTTGGAGGTTGTAAGCCCAAGGTTAATAAGGTAGATCAGATCTCCTGGTCTCCGATTTAGTGCTTTCTAAAATCCCAATGGGGGAATCCACTCGAGAGTGACGTTCATAACCTTCAAGAAACATGAAAAAGGTTATTGAATGATTAGAGAAGGGCAAGCAAACTATAGAATAGTTGGAAGAACAGAATCAAGTTCTTTCCAAATTTATCAAATCATTATTGGCCAAAGATAAGGCTTTGGATCCTATCCCACCGGCTGCTCTTCCACCCCCATGATTCTCACCTAGGATGAAGTTTAGAGCATCAAAGATATACATAAGTATTCTACTTATGGGAAGGCTTTAGAAGCCATGGTTGATGATATGATTATAGCTGGTTTAAATTTCATTGAGGAAGCCTTCAAGGCCAACGAGAAGGTGATTAATCTACATCGAAACTCACTTCCTCATAAGGGTTTTGGATAAAGAGTGAAGCTCGGAATAGTTATATTATAGATCTTCATCTTATGGGACAAGCTGATGAGAAGATCTTGTTGGCCAACAATGTATTTGATGAATCGATAAGAATAACTTGTCAAAGGCATGGTTTTTTGGTGTCGAATGGAAAATGAAGGTTCTAGAAGAAGCAAAACTGGTGTTCCTTTCTCTCTTCAAGAGATAAAAGCTCTATCTTCAAAATTTATCAAAGAAGACTTGTTCAAAGAGGAATTAATTACCAAAGAGAGGATAAAGGACATTTGCTTCCTTTAATCTACAATTTCTAAGGAAAATAAAGAATACTTGGAGCATACCGAGTTCGATAAGGATATGGAAAATGTCTAGGTACTTGGTCTCATGCCACCGCCAACACAACAATCCCACGAGGTATGGAGATAGCTAAAGCATCAAGAAATTTAGATATCGATCCTCGAATCGGTGGGCCCACATAGACCATAATTGGATGTTTCTTCTTCGGATTCTCTTTTCCTCCTTCTATTTTTAAGTGCTGAGTTTCCTTGTAAATTAATTAAGGATATTGTATTGAACATTTCCTTAATTAATCTTTTAGTTAAAATAAACGATTACCAAGTGTAACTAATTTGTAAGCTATATAATGAACTCTCCATTCCATTCTAAGGGGTGGGACTCGACTATTTTGGCAAGTGTAAAAGAGTTAAAAAGCTATCAATACAAGAAGACTTTTCTTTTGTTTCTATCTCGTGGTTATTCATTCTTTCCTATCTCGTTAAAATTATTGAATCATTAATCTCTTTTGCATCAAGAAGCTTTGTATTCTTGTGGATGTCATCTCTGGAACTTTTTGTCTATGAAATAACATCTTATGGATTTAACGTAAATGATTTTGTTCTATATGATCCTAATTCAACATTTATAAGGAATTATTTTGCTATCTATATTTCTTGAGAATGCCACTCTTCATTTTCCCACTTCCTAGTTCTTCTGTCCTTTTGTATTGATAATCGGTCATTTAAAACACTTCCATGATATCAGAGTTCCTCTTTAAAACTAAATGTTGTACATTTGTAAATAGGTTTTTGCCTTTAAATAAGGGAACCTCTCCCATTAAAGAGGAGGGACTTCTGTCCCTTGACTGTTGCTTTCATTAAAGTCCTTATTTAACAACCAACAACATTACACATATTTTCATCTATGTGTTACACTCACTACCCGATGACACAATCTATCTTAATCCATATCTGGACCATTGAGGGTATACATCACAAATGGACCTCATCACCCTTACACATTCACCTTCAATATTTTCTCATGCAATATTCCTAGGATTAGTGATATACGCTTAGCTTAAAGGGTCACTTCCTCTAAAGCATCATATCGTAATAAGCTACATCATCATTTTTTACATCAACATTTAGTGGTACACACTTTAGGATACATATCTACTCCTTTCTATTCATATTTTCATGATATACACTTAGGATATAGAGTCACACATAGTTAATCTCTATGTCATATTTCATCACTACACAATCATCACAATGCGCTACACACAATGCATAGTTTGACCGCCTCGGATAACACACTCTCATTTATGGTTCATTCTTGACTACTGAGGGGGCATACTAAATGAGCCTCACTACATACAATACCACTCACTCATGGGGCACATGAATCCTATCATTCACTCTACATTCCATTCCATTCATCCACAACATACTGCATTTTATGGTTGCATTTACTCTTGCTTGCACTTAGTTTTTACATGTTCAATTTATTACACATGATAGATAGATATCTTGTATGTCATTATCATTATCATACACAAATACAAATTCAATTACTTTCTAGTTGTGATTGCATGCTATACAAAGATACTACACATAGGAGGGATGCCTAACTACCACTCACACAATAGCTCCTGGGGCATCCACATTCATCCACTATAGGTGCTATTGTTTCATTTTGTTTCATAGCGAACTCATTTGGTTTATACATGCTTTGACACAAATTTTATCTTTAGAACATACTAAGATGGTGCTTCATATGCAACATTTATTTTTCATGGATACTTGTCTCCATACTTGTTTGTTACATTTTTTACTATTGCTTGTTCTTATTTGTAGTCTTTTCCCTTTGTTTTATATGCACACTTATTTTTGGGATGTGCCTTGAGTTTATTACAACACCGTGAGTAGTGTCGATTTTTGCAACCCTATTTGCATGACCTATAATGTCTTTTTGGGTATTTACATTATCTTGATGTATGTTATAGCTTACACATTCTTTGTTTGGCTTACACTTGTTTTCTACATGCATGTTCATACTAACACTTATTTTCTTTCCACTTGATTGCACGTTCCTTGGTAATTACCAATCACATTCCCTTCCCTTGTAGGGAAAATTTTTAGTATACACGATTTAGTCCTCTTTTGGGGCCACATGCACCCCAACAAGGGGGCATCATTTTGGTTTACACACTACACAAAAGTACCTATATAGTTCAATTTGCAATTTTCATCCATGACATAATGGGTTATACAACAAGTGGATTCATACCACTATAGAAGTCCATATATAGTGGATTTTATAGTTAGATTGTCCTTAGTTCTTGGGAGGATTCTTCCCCAAGTTAGAGGAACATCAAAATTTTCTCCCTACACTTCTTTGGCTAGTGGCATCGATCACCCAAAAACTAGACAGATCAAAGATCTCTTCACAACTCTCGGGAAGCAGTTATAGGTTAGAGGAACATCGACTTTCCTTCTTACACTTCTTTGGGAAGTGTAAAAGTGAGATCACCCAAAAACTCGCTACTTCACCACAATTACACGATATCCTTTATACCCCTATTTTCTCACCATGTATCAGTGTGCATGTTCCGTTTTCTACTTTCTTTAGGCCATGCCTCTTCGACTAGGGTGAGAGGACCTTAGTGTAACCTCTATTTGATGAAGGAGATGGAGATATCCTTCTTTTGCACAAATTATATGAAGAGAACCTTGGGAAAATATGGTCAATACTCCATGATTTAACTCTTAAGAGTTGTCACTTCTAAATGATGGAGATACTTTCAACACAAGGCTAAGGTTACTGAAGACATTAAGAAATCCTGATTGTTTTGCATATTTTTGCAAGTAGATTTTGTTCCTTTGTTGATACACAGGGAAAACAGGGTAATTCAGGTGGATTCATGGTTTTTGAATGATTTTGGTGGGAGATGAAGTAGGATAAAGTTGATTATACCAGATCTTGAAGGGACTTCACAACAATGAACAACTCAACAACAAAATACTTCATAAATAGTTAAGACGTTCCTTCAACTAGAAGGTGTGCTTCAATGGAGGCCCAAATCAACACATTTTCACATAATCTTTGAGACTCTAACATGAAGGCTCGAATTGAAAGACTCAATTAAACACCAAAGTCTCTGATCAATCATGCCTAAGGTACACCCAAAGACTTACAGACAATCTTTATCAACAAATGATAGTGAATTGATTTTAAATTTGTTTATCTCATCCAAGATGAAGGATCTTCTTGAAATGAAATTACAAATACCATTAAATTATCATAGGGATGAGATCCTATGTGATTTCACAAATATTTCAATGTAAGATTGCAATAGGAATGAAAGAAACTATTTGCAGACATTCTGAAACAAAGAAGACACAAATTGCTAGAGATTGGACACAAATTAATTTCAAAATTGCTTAAATTCATCAGCAGGGAAAGCTTCCAGAGAGCAATCTCAGTGCTCATCAATGGCTATACATCTGTAACCAACTTGACATGATAGAAAATCTAACACAAAGGAAATTAACTAGGTATCTTAGACGGGCTTCTCAGAATAAGGCTTTCTCAAATTTTCTCTTAGGAATTCAAACTCTAACCATTTACAAGAGTATTCTCATTGCATTTATACATTTTTCTCACTCAATTTTCCCCCAAAAGAGAAGAATATTCGAGGGACCTTTGCTTGTTAACAATTTGTTTCAGAAAGTGACGTTTAACAAATTCAGATCCAAAAACTACCAGGTGGACCAATTGTGAATTGATCACATTTCTTGGGCCCTCAATTAATGACTAGGATGCCATGCCAACTTTTGGGAGTCCTTCTAATCATTCTGATTCTATCATGTGGGAAATCCCCTTTTAATCATTTTTCAGAGACTCTACACAATGGATATGACAGGTAATCTTTTTCACTCTCGAGGCAACACCTTTTTCATCTTTTTGCACCTGCACTTTCATCATTTCATCCCTTTTCCCTCTTTTTCCTCTATAATTCTGCCCCGCATCCATTTCCTCTTGGTAATTCCCATTTTTACGAGTGCCTGAGCAATTCCCACTTCAAAATATCGACCTTAACAATCCTTGGACTCATAATTTAAGTTTCAAATCCATTCAATGGCACCTACATAGATAGAGATGACAAGGAATTTCATCAAAGAACGATGAAAAATAGTGCGTATTCGTGTCTCCAGGAGTCTTGGAGCAAAAATGGTAGAAAAAATAGGTGAAATGCACAACAACCATTGATTCTGCCCCTTTTCCACTTTATATCACATAGCCATCCATGTGTTTCCTAGGTGTAATTATAAAGGAGAAGCACAGAGGCAAGTCCCAAACAAGCGCGAGCCTTCCACATGCCCTGGGCCCAAGAAAAATGCCTTTTGGCCTTTGAAAAGTCTCAGTGTAAAAAGGAGCCAATGGAAGCCTCCACATGTCTTAATGGTGCTCATTTTGAGATGGTCCCCAAAAGTAGAGACCCCAAAAAAGCGTGGGCTCAACACGTGTCTCAGTCCAGTAGAGTCCATTTAAAAAGTTGAAGGTTCATGGAAGGCGCCATGTGTCTAGGGTCCAAGACAGTTTCCTTTGGCCATTGAAAAGTCCAAGCAAAGGGAAGAGTGAGTGGAAGCCTCCAAGTGTCCTCTCCTAGACACTTCTTCAAAATAAAACTTAGGGGCTGGTCCCCAAACAGGTGTGGTCCCTCCACATGTCCAAGGCCTTAGAAAATTTCTTGAAAAGTTTAAGTATGGGAAGACCCAGCAGGAAGCCTCCACATGTCTTCATGGCACAATTTTGAGATGGTGCCCAAGAGTGGAGACCCTGAACAAGCGTGAGCTCACCATGTGTCCAAGCCTTAGAAAAATTCTTTGAAAAGTTTAAGTACAAAGGAAATGCTGGAAGCCTCCACATGTCTCCCTATCGCAATTGTTAAGGTGGGACCCTGAGGTGGATCCTCAAATGAGCACCATCCCTCCACATGTCCATAGTCCACCAAAATTGTACCGATGCATGAAAATTTTCTAAGTCTGGGAAAAGTAGCAGAAACCTCCACGTGTCCCCCGACGCAACTCCAAGGCCAAACCAAAAGGTGAATTTTCAAATGAGCATTGTTCCTCCATGTGGACAAGTTTTGGGTTGAAGTGAGCCTTAGAGTTTTTAGAGTACCCCACCTGAGCCACATCCAACCAAAAAGGGCCATGTTTCCATTGATGTTGAGAAGTAAATTTGACCGGGAAAATACACCTGTCAAACCGTAAAATGTAGGAAAATCACCATTTGAGCCCGAAAATGAATCTTTCTTCAAGGACAGAGAACTTGGAAATGTTATAAGGCTTCAAATATGATCCTCGAGCTACATCCAATCATGTTTCCATAGGTATTTGGGACAAAAATGATAGGGAAAACAAAATGTGACTGTGGAAAATGGAAGGAAAGGAAAAACCCAAGTTTTACGCCCAAGTTATAGACTCTTTCAGATGGATAGAGGAATGAAAAAAAAATTTTGGACCTTTAAGTGATCCTCGACCAAGGAAAGGACTGATCATGGAAACCAAATGGAGGATAGAGTTTTCAAGCACCAATACGGGAGATAGAAAACATGACAGAGGCCACAAACTGAGGAATTTCAATGAAAACGGGTGAGACTAATTTGAGCACCAACATCATCAGCTCGACTTGGGGATGGGCACTCCCTGTGAGTGCCACAAGAACAAATAATAGACCAAGTGCCAAAAATAGACCATTGGGAAATGGAGTCAAAGAATAAGCTTGCAGAGCAGAACAACCATAACCATCCTCCAAAAATGAACCGAGAAACCAACAAAACTAGGTCACCAAGGACTAGAATGAACAAAAAAAAAAAGTAGATGAGAACAAAGAACTATACACTATATAAATGGAGTATACCTTGATTATGAGAAATCAATCAAGGAAATGTTTCAAATGCCGCCATTAACAGGAAATTCAAGTAGTTCCCCATCTAAGTATTTTAGGAAGAAGGTATTTTCACCAATTCAAATATCAATGGAATAAGGGCCCATCCACAATGCATCAAATTTACCATGCTTTCCTTATCTTCATGCTTGCTATCCCATAAAAGCACAAGATCCCCAATGTTGAAAGCTCTGGGAGTCACCTTTTTGTCAAATAACTTCTTCAACTTTTCTTTGAACTTCACATGCCGCTGATGGGATGCCCTTCTTTCTTCATCTAACTCAATAATCTGATTGATTTGAGCATCATATGGACTAACTTCTTGATCTTCAATTTGTTGAACAAACTGAAATGAAGACAATTACAAATGAAGGGGAAAAAAGCTTGAGTTCCATATACCAACTCAAATGGGATTTTACCAGTAGCTCTTTTGACAATGATTCTGTCAGCCCAAACAACAAACTTCAGTTGCTCACCCCACTTCTTTTTGTTCAGCTCCAAGGTTCTTCTAATGATCTTCAACAAGTTTTTATTGTTGGACTCAACTTGTCCATTTCCTTGGGGATTGTAGTTAGAAGCATATGTCAGATTGATTCCATACTCTTTGCACATTGCCACCAAAGGTTTGGCTCTGAAACTCATGGCATTATCAACAACAATTTTAGTTGGCACTCCAAATCTGCATATGATTTGATTCACATGAAGTCCATGATAACTTGGTGTGTTGCCTTCTTGGTGGGGATTGCTTCCACCCACTTAGTGAAATAATCAAGTGGCTACAAGAATCCATTTATGACCAACACTAGAAGGATAAAAATTTCCCAATGAAATCCATTCCCATTGTTCGAATGGGGCTTCAATGACACAAGTGCAAAGGAAGGGATCTGAAGCTTTCATTCTTCCATAAAAACAATGGCAACTTTCACATTTCCTAACCAATAGAGTTGTATCCTTGAAGAGAGTTGGCCACCAAAACAACCCTCAAGATTTTATGTGTGTAACTCTTTCCAAGCAAAATGTCCCCCAGACTCCTCCATGGAGATCAACAATTATTTTGGGGCCTCATCTTTAGTAATGCATCTCAAGAGCACTCCCTCTGGGGTTCTTCCAAGCTAACCCAAAATCAGTAATGACATACTTTTGAGAGGCTAACTTAAGAGCTCTTTTCTAATTTTTACTCAAATATTTAGGGCAACATAGATGTTTCTGAGATAAAATATTATATCTTTGTACCATTTAGAACTTACCAACTTTTCAAGGACATCCACCCTTTCTCCTTCTACTTCATTCACCTCAATAGTTTGCAAGTTGCTCTCAGCCATAAGCTTAGCTAGGCCCAAACCTCTTACCAATTTCATGGTTTGGATATCCATGTCATACTCCTGCAACTTGTTCACCCATCTGCATCTTTTTCTTGAGACCTCCATCTCTGATAAGATGTCTTTCACCATGGTGTGGGGAACATAAGAAACAACTTTAGAGCTCAAGATGTAGGGTCTGAAAACCTTTGTTTCTTTCACCAAGGAAAATGCTTTCTTCTCCATGATGGTGTACTTCAACTCAGCTCCCTGCAATGCCTTATTGAAAAAGGCAATTGGTCTCTCAGCCCCTTCATCATCCTTCTATAACAAAACAGATGCAATGGTGTTTTCTAAAGCAAAAGAAAACACTTGAAAAGGCTTCTTATAATTTGGAGCTGCTAAAATAGGGGCATGTTTCAATGCTTCTTTGATCCCATCAAAAGCTTGAATGAAACTTCTTCCCATTTGATAACTGGTCCTTCTTCAACATACTAGTAATGGGGATGGTCAGCTCAACAAAGTTAGACACAAATCTTCTGATAAAGTTTATTTTTCCAAAGAAGGATTGAATTCCCTTCTTAGTTCTTGGAATTGGAACCTTGCTGATGGCCTCCACTCTCTCTGGATCAATCATGACCCCTTCTTTTGATACAATGTGACCAAGCAGCTTTTCCTTTTGCACTCCAAAGTGGCACTTCTTGGGATTCAATGATATGCCATACTCTCTACACCTTATCAACATTCTCTCCAAGTGTTGCAAGTGATCATTTCTTTTTGGAAAACACAGTTACATCATCTTGATAAACAACAATGAAATCATTGATATAACCAAAAATGCTACATCCATTGCTCTTTGGAAAGTTTCTCCAACATTCATTAAGCCAAAAGGCATCCTGACATAGACATAAGTTCCCAAGGAGTGGTAAAGGAAGTCTTTATTCTTTCTGACTCCTTCACAACAACTTGATTATAGCTAGAGAAACCATCTAGAGTGGATAACAATTCAGAACCAGTTACCAATTATAGCATATTCTCCATGTTTGGCAGAGGGTAATTATCTTTCAATGATGCTTTATTCAGGTTCTGAAGTCTACGCATAGCCTTATGTCACCATTATTTTTCTAATAGGCACTAGGTTTGCAACCCAAGAAGAGTACCTTGTGGGATGAATGATTCCTCCATCCCTCAACTTCTTCAATTCTTCTTGCATCTTTAAAGAAAGGAGTGGATTGATGGGCCTCTATTTTTTTTCCGAAAGGCTTGGCATTAGATTCAAGAGGAATCTCATGTTGGAACAAATCTTCCCTGTATGCCTTCAACTTAGAGTAAGACCAAGCTAGGCAGTCTTGATATTTCCTCAACAATTGAATATAGGACTACTTCTCTTCCTTGTTGAGATTGCTTCCTAACTAGATTTTACATGGATTTTCCTTTGTGCCCAAGTCGTGCTCTTCCACATGTCTTGAAACCGACATACTCCTTTTAATAATGTAATCAACATTATCAAAGTTTGACTCAAGAGCCACCAAACCTCTGGGAATCATGTTTGTCTTCAGTTGGATGATATATTTTCCAAATAAAGTTTCCTTTCCTCAAGAACACACACCATTGGTTCCCAATCTATATTTTGGTCAAAAAACTCACCTTGGTTCTATGAAACCATTTCACCTAGGCATCATCATCAAACACTTGCCAATTTTTAATGTTATCAGGGATAGATGGCCTTGTTAGTATTTCAACATCATACTCACAAAATGGAGACACTATACAATTCCCAAATCTAGATCCTAGCACTACTAACTTGTCTGCAACAACATTAAACTTTCTATCATGGTGCACAATATTAAAAGAGTCAAACATTTCAATCAAATCCCAGACCGCATGCTTGTATTGTTTCATTCTCGATTTTTAGTAGCATATAGTTTTCTAATTTTCTTGACAATCAATTTATGAATCCCCTTTGACAATGATATCCTTTATACCATATTTCCATGTAATTCTCAAGCCTAATAACAATGCTTCATATTTAGCAATGTTGTTAGTGCATTCAAAGTTAAGTTTGAAAGAAAAGACAAACTCTTCTTGGCTGGAGAAATCAGAACAATGCCAACACCATTTCCAAACTTGGAACAAGCTCCATCAAATAACAAGGTCCAAGGTAAACCCATTTGTTCAAGACATTTACACTGATCAATCTTGTGCTCCTTTGCCATCAAACAAACCCCACAAAGTTATCTGCATCTACATCAACATATAACACTTCATAAGAAGCATTATTTGGATCTTCAATGAGGTGCAACATTTTCTTCTCTCCATACAACTTTACAAGGCTGCCTTCAATTGGAATGGTGGAAAAAGACATATCCATTGAACACTTCCACCAACACTTTGCAGCCCACTTTCTTGATAACAACATGCCCCATTTGGTAGGGAAATCAACAATGACAACATCAAGTTTCAAGTTCTTACCCGGATAAGCTGCAAGTTGTACCACCAAACCTTTCACACACCCTACAACTGGGACCTCTCTAGAATCCATTGCAGTACACTTTCCATAAGTTTTGTCACTTTAATGTTCAATTCATTCATGACTTCTAGAGGCATAACATTGCATGATGCTCTAGAGTCAAACATACAATTGTGCAAAGCAATCTGTCTTTAATAATCAATGTTGTAAAAAATGGATCAACATTTAACTGAGACTCAACTAAAGATGTCCCCAAGTAGACTTTAGGTGGTTCACCTATCTCCTCTAATGCTGGTGGTTTTTCTAGGTCTGCAATGGTTGAAGGAGGGGTGTTTACATTATTTATATTTCTGCCTTGGGCACTCCTATCTTCTTCCAACCCCAAATACTCAAAGGCCCTCTTCTTGTGCTTAGGAATCCTAAGCAGTTCAAAATTGGGACATAAATCTTGATCTGACTCAAGACTTGGGCAATGTCATAGGGAATGTATTTGGGCAAAGCAACATTTGGAGAAAGGTTGAAAACTCATCAGATGGCACAAGGTTTTTAACATTTTGGGCATGGGTGGGAACACTAGTTCTACTTGAGACAATAAGGCCTTTTCCAGATGCATCTTTCTTTGGAGCCTCTTTTGGGACATTGGTGAGAACTGGGGTCTTTGGTTTGGCTTGAGGCCCCCCCTTTGATAACTTTACTTCTTGTGTTATACTCTTTTGGGCCATAACAACATTCATTAGTAGTTGTCTATCCTCTTCTGATGGGATTCCTCCATCATACTTCTTAATCATTAGAGCTCTTAGGTACTCAAAATCATTATTAGGAAGTTCAAATGCTTGTACCATATCTATTTCTAAAGCATGAGAGGGAGGAAGAAGAGGTACCTAGTGAATGTAATCCCAAAACTTGCAGCAGTTCTTGCACTTATTACCTTAGTTGAAGTTTCTCCTTGTTGTGAGCTTGTGGAGCAACCCATCATGCAAACATCATCATCAGTATCATCACCATTATCAGCTTCTTCAACTTGTTGATCTACTTCACATGGAGGATGGGGCAAAAAACATCTATCACACCAATCAATTTCATTGGCTTCATCAACAACAACAACCCTAGCAGTTAGAGGATCAGGCACCATTCTACTTTCATGTGCTTGGGGCTATCTATTTCCCATGGGTCCTTTACCTCTATCATCAGATCTCTTTGATCACCCCTAGGATGATTGCCAAATCTATCATGATTTGGTGCCTTGTGTTGACCTTGTGAACTCTGCCCAATTCCTTTCTCTACCCGGGCTAATTTGTATGATATTTCTTTGACAGCCCCCGCCAAAGTCTTTACAACTTCCTCAAGATCCACAACCTTACTTGATTGAGGCTTCTCTGGGTTGATCAGTTTAACACCCTCCCTCTTAGGAGGTTTTCCAACTACTTTAATGTTGTTCTCAATTTGCAGAGCCATGGTAAAGGCCTGCCTCAAAGTTCCTAGGGTTCTTATCCCTCAAATAGTAAGCAACTTTCTTATCAAATGCATCTGAATACTTTATCAGACATGATTGATCACATGGCCTCAAATTAATAGGAAATCTTCTCAATGTTTTGTTAAATCTTGTATTGAAATCATGCACTGATTCATTAGGATTCTTCTTAATGTTTTCAAACTCTGATAAAAGAAACCTAGGGTCTATTTTATCACCATACTGCAGTCTAAAAGCATTATTCATTTCTATCCAAGAATCAATGGAATTATCTGGAAAAGATTTATACTAGTCCCTTGCATCTTCTTCTAGAGTATGGATAAACAATTTAATGTACACATCCTCAAATTCTATTTCAAAGTCCTCCATCATATTGACAAAGAGCTTCAAGTGCTGATCACCAGTGATTGCATTATTTCCTTGGAAATTTGGTAATCTACTTCTTACATCTTGGGGAACTGCATTTGGGTAACTAGCCATCCCTCTAAAATTGATGGGACCAAAGGTATTAACAACAAATGGAGGTCTGGGTGGAGGCTGAGCCATGTTGTTTTGTGGAGGTGATCTTGGAGGAGTTGCAAGATGATGAGGACTGAGGGGTCTGTTAGGAATAGGAATGTGATTTTCAAAATGAATATCCCCTAATGGCTCTTTTTCATGGCAGACACTATCAGATTTGGAAAATATAGGGGTAGAATGAGATGTAAATCTTTCAAATACAAAAGAAGGACCCTCTCAGTTGGAGAATTTGGATTTACAAAGAAACTACCTGATTCAGAAACACTTGAGGAAGAACTACAAACTTCAATGACAAGATGATCACTTTCAACAATGGAGATCCCTTTTCTTGAAGTCTGATCTCCAACCACTTTCCAAATTCCTCTTCCTTCAGAATTTGATTTTCCCAGCTCTGGAAACAACCTTCTAGTAGGGTCCTTAACAAAGAAAGATCTTCTTCCTTCCATCTTTGCAAAGATTAGTAACAAATTCACATTGATAGAGGTCAAGACACTGGCATTTATCCAAAATAAATCAACATGGAGTCACCACTAAGGATTTTCACCCTAGTTGTGCAAATGCACTAAAATAATCTATCAAATGTCTATCAGCACTAAAAATCATGCAAATCTTTACAAATCATACCTTCCTTCACCCAAATTTATCAATGGTGAGGAAAAATTAGTACAATAACTAGAAAATTGGAAATACTACACAAAACTTATAACTTTGTTCAATATTTATAGATCTGATAAGAGAATGATGTTTACAAAACGTATTTGCACACAGAACTGCAAGAAACATTACCAGGGTTTGGAAAACTTTAAATTCTTCAAAGAGTCCCTGAAAATGGTGCCATGAGTGTTGGTATCCAAATTTGTTCTCCCTTTCAAGCCAAGCAGCAACACAGATTGGACGTGGAGCTTAGAGGTAGATAGATCATAGTGTGTGTTGTTTTGTAGCTAGGGATGAGATCTAACTAGCCCTTTGTTACTCAAATTTGTGGAGAGATGGATAACACCTTTAAGAGGATTTGACCTGTCCTCACTACTTTAGGCCATGCCTCTTTGACCAGGGTGAGAGGACCCTTAGTGTAACCTCTATTTGATGAAGGAGATGGAGATATCCTTCTTTTGCACAAATTCTATGAAGAGAACCTTGGGAAAATATGGTCAATACTCCATGATTTAACTCTTAAGAGTTGTCACTTCTAAATGATGGAGATACTTTCAACACAAGGCTAAGGTTACTGAAGACATTAAGAAATCCTGATTTTTTCTGCATATTTTTGCAAGTAGATTTTGTTCCTTTGTTGATACATAGGGAAAAAAGGGGTAATTCAGGGTGGATTCATGTTTTTGAATGATTTTGGTGGGAGATGAAGTAGATAAAGTTGATTATACCAGATCTTTGAAGGGACTTCACAACAATGAACAACTCAACAATAGAATACTTCAAGAATAGTTAAGATGTTCCTTCAACTAGAAGGTGTGCTTTAGTGGAGGCCCAGATCAACACATTTTCACATAATATTTGAGACTCTAACATGAAGGCTTGAATTGAAAGACTCAATTAAACACCAAAGTCTCTGATCAATCATGCCTAAGGTACACCCAAAGACTTACAGACAATCTTTATCAACAAATGACAGTGAATTGATTTTAAATTTGTTTATCTCATCCAAGATGAAGGCTCTTCTTGAAATGAAATTACAAATACCATTAAACTATCACAGGATGAGATCCTGTGTGATTTCACAAATATTTCAATGTAATATTGCAATAGGAATGAAAGAAACTATTTGTAGACATTCTGAAACAAAGAAGACACAAATTTCTAGAGATTGGACACAAATTAATTTCAAAATTGCTTAAATTCATCAACAGGGGAAAGCTTCCAGAGCAATCTCAGTGCTCATCAATGGCTATACATCTGTAACCAACTTGACATGATAGAAAATCTAACACAAAGGAAATTAACTAGGTATCTCAGATGAGCTTCTCAGAATAAGGATTTCTCAAATTTTCTCTTAGGAATTCAAACTCCGACCATTTTGCAAGAGTATTCTCATTGCATTTATACATTTTTCTCACTCAATTTTTCCCCAAAAGAGAATAATATTGAGGGACCTTTGCTTGTTAACAATTTGTTTCAGAAAGTGACGTTTAACAATTCAGATCCGAAAACTACTAGGTGGACCAATTGTGAACTGATCACATTTCTTGGGCCCTCAATTAATGACTAGGATGCCATGCCACAACTTTTTGGGAGTCCTTCTAATCATTTGATTCTGTCATGTGAGGAAATCCCCTTTTAATCATTTTCTGGAGACTCTACATAGTTGGATATGACAGGTAATATTTTTCACTCTCGTGGCAACACCTTTTTCATCTTTTGTGCCTACACTTTCATCATTTCATCCCTTTTCCCTCTTTTTCCTCTGTAATTCTACCCCACATCCATTTCCTCTAGTAATTCCCATTTTTGTGAGTGCCTGAGCAATTCCCACTTCAAAATATCGACCTTAACAATCCTTAGACTCATAATTTAAGTTTCAAATCCATTCAATGGCACCTTACAGATAAGAGATGACAAGGAATTTCATCAAAGAATGATGAAAAATAGTGTGTATTCACGTCTCTAGAGTCTTGGAGCAAAAATGGTGAAAAACAAGGTGAAATGCACAACAACCATTGATTCTTCCCCTTTTCCACTTTATATCACAGCCATCCACATGTGTTTCCTAGGCACAACTACAAAGGAGAAGCACAAAGGCAAGTCCCAAACAAGTGTGAGCCTTCCATGTACCCTGGGCCCAAGAAAATGCCTTTTGGCCTTTGAAAAGTCTTAGTGTAAAAGGAGCCAGTGGAAGCCTCCACGTGTCTTAATGGCACATTTTGAGATGGTCCCCAAAAGTAGAGACCCCAAACAAGTGTGGGCTCAACACGTGTCTTAGTCCGGTAGAGTCCATTTAAAAATTTGAAGGATCAGTGGAAGGCGCCATGTGTCTAGGGTCCGAGACATTTTTCTTGGCCGTTGAAAATTCCAAGAAAAGGTAGAGTGAGTGGAAGCCTCCAAGTGTCCTCCTAGTGCTTCTTAAAATA
The DNA here is from genome assembly GCA_018340775.1 of Taxus wallichiana var. yunnanensis. Classification (NCBI taxonomy): domain Eukaryota; kingdom Viridiplantae; phylum Streptophyta; class Pinopsida; order Cupressales; family Taxaceae; genus Taxus; species Taxus wallichiana. The sequence continues at coordinate 1,014,708,021 of CM031237.1, forward strand.
AAACTTAGGGGCTGGTCCCCAAATAGGCATGGTCCCTCCATGTGTCCAAGGCTTTAGAAAGTTGATTTGAAAAGTTTAAGTATGGGAAGAAGTAGACTGCCGAAGCCTCCACGTGTCTTCACAATTTTGAGATGGTGCCCAAGAGGAGACTCAAATGAACAAGTGTGAGCTCACCACGTGTCCAAGGCCTTAGAAAAATGCTTAAAATTTTAAGTACAAAGCAAAGCCGGCAGGAAGCCTCCACATGTCTCCCTGTCAATTGTTAAGGTGGGACAAAGGTGAATCCTCAAATGAGTGTCATCCCTCCACGTGGACAAGTCCATAGTGAACCAAAACTATATTTTGCATGAAAAATTTTCTAAGTCTAAGCATCCAAAAAGTAGTGGAAACCTCCATGATGTCCCCCGAACAACTCCAAGGAAAAACCAAAAGGTGAATTTTCAAATGAGGAAAATCACCATTCCTCCACGTGGACAATTTTGGGTTCAAGTGAGCTTAGATGTTTTTCAAATAGATCCTCTAAGTTACATCCAACCAAAAAGGGCCATTTGGGACAAAAATGATGGGAGAACAAAATTTGGAAAATGGAAGGAAAGAAAAATACACCCATCGAAAACCGTCAGAAAATGATAGGAAAATCACCATTTGAGCCCTAGAAATGAATCTTTCTTCAAGGACATCAGAATCTTGCATGAAATGTTATAAGCCTTCAAATATGATCCTTTGAGCTACATCCAATCATGTTTCCATAGGTATTTGGGAATGGAGAAAATGATCCGAAGGGAAAAGAAATGAATTCCAAAGCGTGAATGGAGAGGGGATGTTTTGGGCTGGTAGAAACCTACTTACATAAATGAACAAAGCAATACTTGATGAGAAAATGACAAAAAGTAGAGATAGGTCTAATGAAAAGCAACATAGATCTAACTTAAGAAAGATCTAATGCACATAACACATCCATTGAGCGTAAAGTCTTAATTTTTGTATTAATATTTTTTCGTTACAAACAAGATAAAGCCTTTTCTTCTCACTTCTATTTTTCATCTAAAAATGTCCACCACTTGAATACAATAAGTATCCAAGTATTTATAGAAGGAGAAGGAGAAAGAAGGCAAAAAGGAGCCAACAACAATTTACAAAATATCTAAAAGTCAAATGTTGACTTGAGGGCAATTTGTGGATGACAACATCCCACGGTGAAACATGGATGTTGTCATCATTTCAGTGCCAACATTCTTTTAAATATTACAAAAATGGGATAAGTCCTAGGAGGGAGGATTCTATTCGTCATCATCCCTTGGCCGGAAAGGAGTTTCGCTTCGCTCGTGGGAGGTAATGTGGAATTGAGCTCGATACTCCATGAATTTGCTAACCATCATTTAAATTTGATCCCGAGCAGACCCTGGTGTGATCGCCGATGACTTCACAAGTCTCCCATTCATCTCTCGAGTCTTTCTAGGAGTTTGAAGTATTCATTACCTACCTCCATCTGTGTATCCAAAAATTCACGATAGGCCAAAAGGTTGTTGATAGATTCTATATCAAAAGTAGCTTCTGAAGCTAAACCCTGCGACATGATCTCCTTGAAAATTCAAATAGTTTCCTCTGCCTTCTTCAAGGCATATGACGGGGTGAGAAAACCTGGAGACATCCTTAAAATGATCTACTCCATTTGATGCATTGCATCCAAGGCCTCCTCCTTGATTTTATCTATTTTCTCCAAGACAAATTCCATCGGTCAACCCTAGAATCCAAAGCAGTTAGGACTTTGTTGGGTGCTCTTGGGTGATCGAAGACGCCAAATTTCATTAAGTCATCAACTGGGCAGTCGAGCATCTTCTAGAATGTCTCGTGTTGTAACTTGGCATGGTCCAACTCTTCGAGATAGGTCCTGTAATTGCATGGAGTTCCTTATTAGCCTGATCTATATTTTGATATAGCTATGTGAATTTTATAATCACTTCCTCACTATCTTTGAGGATCTAGTCTCTCCAGGAGGACACTGCCATACCTTGCTCACCAATCTTGGCGTACTCATTTATCTCTTCTAGACTAAGGGCTTCAAGAGTTTCAGTGGCAGCTACAGGAGGTGCACTTCCCATTTTCTACAGGGCTTGGAGAAGATGCTTGTTTTGCTCTTTCAATATTCTCTTCTCTTTCTTCGATTCCTAAAGCTTCTTGCAAAGGGAATCCACTACGGATAAAGCCTCTCCTTGCAGGATTTCTGAGGATGTTCCCTTTGTGACCTGAGTCACTATAAAATCCATAGGAGACAGATCTTCTTTCTTCTTATTGGGATCAGGGTATGCGATCTCCATAACCCTTTCACCTGAAATGCTATGAGAGAAGCGGGTTATGGCCTTTTGCTTCTTAGGCCCTTTGGCCGGAATAATAGAGAAGTCCATAGGCGCAATGGGGACCTTCCTCTTGTATTGGCTCAGGCGTGAGGATATCCATTTTGGACTTAGGGGAGTGGGACCAGAGGGAGAGGAGGAAACAGAGGTAGGAAGGAGTAGCTGCAGTGAACACGGGAAGTGTGTCGAAACACTTGGTGGTGGCATGGAAAAAGGAGCCGACACACCAACGCTTATGGAAATAGGATTCGCTATAGGAGAGGAAACCATGGGGTGGAAGGGATCTAAGAGATGAGAGAAGAAATTTTGGGGGATAGATCCGCGAGGGAAGAGAAGATGGAGGAAGAGGAAGGGGGAATAGTAGAAGATGGGGAAGAAGACACAACCAAAGGAGTGGTTGGTTGAGTGATGTGAGAGGGGAAGGGGGATCGGGACATGGGATGGTGAGAACCTCAATATTTGTAGTAGTGGCAACATCTTGAGTGGATGTGCCCATTGGAGCACTTACCGCTTCTTCTTCGGGGAGATCGGGAGCTTACTACTGTTCTTCGAAGGCGGAAGGAGGAATCTCGGGATCTTCCTCCTGAGTAGTACTTGTTTCTCCCTCTTTATCTTTCCCTTTGCCCTTTGGAAAGTGCTTTGGCTTGGCAGTGCATTACCTAAGGGAGACATGGTGAAGTCTACCCTAAGGTAGATGAGACCGTTCTTCCTGCACCAATGCTCTGTGCACTGTAGAGTTCCCTTAACCCTTTCCTCAATAGTCTGAGGTGCCTTTGTTCTATCAATCTCAAAAAATGGCCAATTGTCCCCATCCGTGTCTAGATAGACCTGATCAACTTCTTGATCAGTCACTTGGAAACCTTTCGGGACAATGGCCACACCATACTGAATGATCTCTGCTAGGGCCAGCCAGGAGTGGTCCTTTCTTCTGAGCTCGACTTCATGATACAGATCAATGTAGATATCTTTGATCTAAGGGATGTGAATCAGATCAAGCTTTTCCCTTGGAAGGTAATTACGAGGATCAAAGGTTGGCCTCACCGGGAAATTATGCTTTAAGTTGAGTAATTCAAGCTCTGCAAACATCTCTTGGGATTTGCTTTGGGAAGCACAGGTGTACCTACTCACCATGAGGGGGAATGGAGTTCTACCCTTCTTTCTTTTCAAGAACTTCTCGTGGTATGTGACAAGTTGTCTAGACAGCTCCAATATGATCGCCTTAGGTCCCGCATACCTCAAGTAACTTGATGGGCTCCCCAAGAAGTCAAGGCCTCGAGATAGGTGAAATTGGGAATTACATAAATAATGCCCCCTACTTCTCTATGGTAGTTACCACACTCTTGGTCATCCGATCGTGAGTCATATTACGCCTCAATAGGTAGATGACGTCATAGAAGAAGGCATCATTGATTTTGCTCGATAATTGGGTTATTCGACTCTAGTGGCCATACCCCGATTTCCAAAGCCTTAACTCTGTTCCATAACGTTATCCAAATTCACCCCGTGGTTAATTTGATAACAGAAAATTCTCAAGTCCCAGAAAATGGATTGATTTAGGGCAAAAATCATGTTTCTAGTGGTCCCCTAATTTTTTCTAATGCCGAAGAAGAAAAGAGAAAGTTATGAGAAAAGGTGAAAAAGTTGCAAAAGCAAGCTTGGGCTAGAAAAAATCATGAAAAATGTCTAAGTCCTAGTCCTCGCAATAGTTGGGACGTGAGGGACATCGGGCATGAATTGGCCAAAAGGCCGCGCAGTAGTCTCGCAGAGCAAAGGAACATCTAGGCCGTCGGGACGCGTGGGACGCGGAAAGCCGGTTTGGCCGAAGGAGAAGAAAATCGACTAACTGCTCTGGGACATTTGGGACAAGAAGACGCGAAGGACGCGAACCAGCCGGTTTGGCTGAAATGGGGAACTTTCACACTGGGACATCCGGGACAAAGGGACGTGGAAGACGCGGATAGCCAAAAAGCCGAGAGCCAATCAGATCACGCCACGTGTCACCGGCAGAAAAGGGATAGGGAAGCCCATTTCGGGCGGATCGGAAGTTTTTGTCCTAGACAACACTGGGACATCTAGGAAAAATGGATGCGGTGGATGTGAAAGAGCTGGCAAGACCCATGGACCAACCAAATCATGACACGTGTCACAAGGAGAAAAGTCCAAAATTCAAAGGGCGAGGTTTTGAGGGTAACCCGAGCTAAATCAAAAGAGGACACGTGTCCTATGGAGCAAGGAATGCGGAGCTCGGGAAGGAGTTAGAGAATTTGGCAAGAAGTTCACCCAAAAGCTAAAAGTAAAGGTCTGCCCCATGCCCCTGATGACCAATCAATGCATGCCACGTGTCATCCAGGTGGCAGAGCGCGGGAAGAAATTTAAAAATCTGTTTCACCTGTTTTGTGCCCTAAATCTTCAGATCTCCATATCTTTTGATCCAGAGCTCGGATTTGCACGTTCTTTATATCAACGGAAAGCTTATGAAATTATCTACGTGATTCTAGGGTTAATCTTGAATTTTGGTGTAGTCTAGAGAGAGAAAATTGAGAAACGGCTCTGACACGTGTTCATGGCCAGAAGTGACATTTCAAGCGACTAGATTTAATGTAGAATGGGTCGCATTCTCCTGTAATTCGGTCAAAATGACAGGGTATGGGTTTGTAAGGTCCCCCATGCTTTTTAATGCACCTGTAGTCAAGAAGGAATGGGCTCTCACATTTTTGTACGCTTCTGTCTCCTAGGCTCGACCCATGCAATGTAAAAGGCAGATTTGGCTCATTTCTAAAAGGGGGAACATTTTTGGGCATAGCAAACTTCTTCTTTCACCTCCAGCAAGTGATTGATGCAAGGATCAGACCTCTCCAAAGATTGTAATAGTTTTTTTTTACCTCTCGAGGGTGTAATGCGTGTTTTTGACTCGAAATGATAATGCAAGCTTGTGAATGGGTTTCATCCTCTCTGTTTGTATTATTTGCTTCATTTCAGATCCTAAATTATACCTTATCAGCCTGTGTATGTTTTATGTTGTGAACTTTGGTCCGTGTCTATTTTGCATGACAAATATGTTTCACCACTCCTTTTGGTGCATCACCATCTTTAGTTAGTTTCAATTTTTGCACTTCTACCCCCGTCTCTTGCAAGTTAGAGTAGGATTAGGATCGAACCTCTCGTAGTTCAGGCAAGCATTAGATCTAAATCGAGGAGTTTGAGGAACCAGCCTCTAATCTGGAGATTCCCTCTCTCAATTTCACAAGTCCCATGCTTGGAGAGAGGTTTCCATGTTGTGCAATCACACTGGATGCTAGAGTGATCAACCTAGAAGCCTGATCTGCATCCAGGGGTGTTGTGAGTTCGCAACAACAGTTTTAGCATGCCCAGTGGGACCTAGAGGTCTCATTTTTATTGCAGCAAGGTTGATGTGCATCTTGCTGTAATTTTCTTGCTTAAAAGAGCTATTATTTGCATATCCGCGACTCCAAGAGGAAGAATCAACTGCTTTAACAGTGCAGCCCGAAAACTCATGAGAAGAATCACCACAAGGTCAAGAGTTGGAGAAGAAGAAGTGTTGTTTGAATACCTGCAATTATCTCCAAGAAGAAGGCAAAGAGGAAGAAGGATTCAAAGGTCTCCATCTCCACCAAATAGAACTCTCTCAACTCCTCCACCTGGTAGGCCTTTCATTCAGCAACAAGGGTTTTAAGACCAATTAGAATGGCTCAAAACAACCCCTACGTCAACTTCACAGGAAGCAGCCCACTTGCTCTCAATGCACAACATCCAGTTCCTATTGCAGCCTCAAGAACATTCCCTACTTCACCGGAGAAAATCAGACTACCTGTGTGATCATGTTAAAGATATTGCTAACCTTTGTGCAATTCATGAAATCAATGAAATGCAAGTGGCTGTCAAGTTACTGGCATCTTCCTTCAAGGGTAAAGCATTGCAATGGTTTAGGAGCCTTGGAGCTGGTTCTATCACAAAACTGGAATCAGCTGTGTATTGCACTTCATGAGCAATTTGGAGAGAAGGGAGACAACTTGTCTCTTTTGGAGCAGCTGACAACCATCAAGAGGGCTCCCAATGAGCAGCTGACCGATTTCAACTTCAGATTTCAAAAAACTTGGGAGAGGATTCCAGTGGCAGTCAGGCCAACAGCAGAAGGTGCTTTTCTCTATTATCTCAAAGCTCTAAATTCTGATATTTCTATGTTAATTCAGTCCATGGGAGGCATAACTATCCCTATGGCTTATAGCATTGCCATTAGGGCTGAAAATTGTTTAATCCAAGCTGGCAAACTTGCCCCTAGACCTCCCATGCCATTGTTTCCAAGTTTAGAGAGCCCAAACACCCATCAAGCACCTAATTTGGCTCCTTCTCCCACTCCTAGAAATCAGAGTTCAAATGAAGCTTCCACTTCATCTCCAAGTGCCCCAAATGAGCTTCAAGAGGTCATGAAGCAATTGCAAAACCTAGGCAATGAGCTAGTTACTCTCAAGAGGCAACAAGCCCAAGGTTTCAGACCTTCTTATCAACCCCAAGCTCAGCCTAATAGCAGCCATACCAACCACAAAGACCACCTAATCCAACTGCAAATATGAATCAAACAAGGCCTCCTGCCAATAGACCATTCCAGCCCTATAATCCAAATGCCATATCTACCTCTAAGGCATTAGTGCCAACACAGAACAACATTGCTCAGGAATATGATTGGTGCTTTCCATGCAACGAGCCTCATAACCAATCCATGTGTTTCAATGGTGCTCTCAATCAAGCATTGATGGTGACAACTACTGGAGTGGAGGGCGAGGGCAGTCAAGGAAACAACCAACAACAAGAAACATTCCAACAGAATCAGCCCCAAATGACACCACATTGGTAAATTGGCAAGCAGAGGATTTCTGTGGCATGAACCAGGTAGTTTCCCAAGGTGTTGCAGCCAACACAAGGTCAAAAAGGAGGAATTTGGGTGAAGAGCAGCCACTAGCTCCAACCAGCCCACAACCTTCTATGACTCCAGAAATGATTGGCAAGCAAAGTCCCATTTCAAATGCACAAGGGCAGCCAAGAACAGCCCCTAGGCCAACTCAAATGCCAGCTGTTGCTGCCCACATGTGCAAGGAGTAAATGTGCAAACCAAGGGACAGCAGAGAGATCCTTCATCACCATTCAGTATCATTGATCAGATGAAGAAGACAAACGTCAATATATCTATGTGGGAATCCCTATCCATCCTAGGCCAAAGAGATCTGCTGCAAGCTGCCATGAAGGATTGGCCAACTTTGAATCAGCAGGTTCAGATGCAAGACAAAGTGCTTACAAATGCTGCCCAGCCTGAAGGAAGTCATGGAGGACAACAAGGTAAAATGTTGAAGCCCCCTCCTTTCTATGTTTCATTAATCATTGGAAATCAGCTAGTGCACAATTGCATGATAGACTCCGGGGCAAGTAGCTCAAGAATGCCTAAACAGATAGCTGATCGCCTAGGGCTCCAAAGATGAAATAACATCTAAAGGGGTAGTGCAGCTAGATGGGACAACAATAGCAATAGTTGGAGTGATTAGAAATTTGAGTCTTACCTTGCACGCATGTCCAAATGTTGTTGTTTTACAAGATGTATCAATCATAGACCTTCCACCACTCTTTTCCCTTTGCTTGTCAAGGGACTTCACAGCCAAGATTGGGGGGTATTTGTCTGCTGATTGGTCACACATGCTATTCAGAACAAGATATGGAACTAAGGCCACAATCAGATCCGAACCTATTGCAAACTTCCATATTGAGCCTTACACTCCAAGTCAGATTAATGCCAATTGCTCAGCATTTGATCAAGAAGATCACCCTAGCACTGATGAGGCTGACACCAAGGTTGGAAGTATCCCGGATCTAACTCTTGATGAATGGGCAAACAAGATACATGCTTTTGATCCCTATCAAGAAGTAGAAGAATCTGCGCTAGGAGTTTATTGTTTACATGAAGAGAATCAACCTCTCCCCAGCATCACCAAGCCGGATCATAAAGACAAGAATGAAGTATGGAAATTGTTCTTTGATGGGTCAAGGAGTAGACAAGGTGCAGGAGGAGGAGCTATGCTCATTTCACCGCAAGGTATAAGGTATTACTCAGCCTTCCGTTTCCAGTTTTCCTGTTCAAACAACACGGCTGAGTATGAAGCCTTAATTCATGGACTGCACTGGGCAATGAAGAAAGGCATCAGAATTTACAAGTATTTGGTGATAGTGAGCTGATTGTAAACCAAGTCAAAGGAAAAAATGCTGCCAAAAATGATCTGTTGAAGAACTACAAAAATCGGGTATGGGATCTTATTGAAGATTTTGAAGCTTTTAGCATCAATTCCATCCCAAGAAAAAGAATGAAGCACATGACAGAAGACAGCAAAGCAATTGGGGCTGCATTTGATGTTGTAGAAAGTATCAAAAGTGAGAAATCTTAGCCTCATATCAAATTGGTTGTGAGACCAGCTGTTCCGGATAACAATACAAGTTGGCAAGTCTTCGAGAATGATCAACAAATTGTTAATTTCCTACAAGAAGAAGCTGAGTTCTCCGCCAGGAATCAAGACAAGCTGCATCAGCAGTATGGTGACCAAGTGGTGCAGCTGAGAACTAACAAATTACCAAAAGGCCTCATAACCTTGGAGTCAATCTTCAACCCGAATGATCAGTTCCGGAAGGAGAAAGTGAACATTCAAGTAAAGGGTGAAGATTCAGAGCCTATTTTAGTGGAAGAAGGCAAAACATTGCAGATTGGCAAAGTAAGTACCTCACAAGAGAAATCTGATTTTGTTCAGCTTTGTCAAGAGTTCCCAGATGTCTTTGCTTGGACTTACAAAGATCTAAGAGGTTTCAACCCAAAGTTGGCACAACATACTATTGAGCTGGATCCGGAATCCAAGCCTGTCAGGCAAAAGCAAAGGCCAGTGAATCCCCATATTGAACCTCTCATGAGAAAAGAGTTAAGCAAGCTTATTGAGGCCAGTATCATCTTCCCCATCAAACACTCAAGTTGGGTTGCAAACTTGGTGCCAGTGAGAAAAAGAAATGGAGAAATCAGACTGTGTGTTGACTTCAGAGACTTGAACAGAGCCTCCCTCAAGGACCATTACCCACTCCCTTCCATGGAGCAAATATTGCAAGTTGTAGCTGGTTCAGAAAGGTTCTCACTACTTGATGGCTACTCAGGCTACAATCAGATTATGGTGAAGGGAGAAGACCAATTCAAGACAGCCTTCACAACCAAATGGGGCACATATGCTTACAGGAAAATGCCATTTGGGCTGTCCAACGCTGGTGCTACCTTTCAAAGGGCAATGGACATGGCATTCAAAGGTTTGATTAACAATGTGGTGCTGATCTACCTTGATGATATCACTATTTTTTCAAAGAATGCAGCAGACCACCTCTCTCATTTGAGACAAGTCTTCATGAGGTGTAGGAGATTTGGAGTGTCTTTGAATCCTAAGAAGTGCATCTTTCTTGCACATGAAGGAAAGCTGCTTGGCCATATTGTCTCCAAAGAAGGATTAGCAATTGATCCAGAAAGAGTTGAAGCCATAAGAGCACTACCACTGCCAAGCCACAAGAAAGCCCTTCAGAGTTTCGTGGGAAGGATAAACTTTGTTCGGAGGTTTGTCCCAGATTTTGCAGCCCTTGTCAAGCCCATCACCAAAATGTTAAAGAAGAGCATGGCTTTTAAGTGGACAGCAGAAGGCAAGGAGAGTTTTGAAGCAATCAAAGAAGCTATCTCTCAAGCACCAACTCTCATCAACCTGACTTCTCCAAGGATTTCATCCTCTATGCATTTGGAGGTGATGACACTATTTCTACCATTTTGGTACAACAGAACAAAGATAATGATGAGCAGCTAGTTGCCTTCTTCAGCCAGAGCCTAGATGACTATGAGGTGAGGTACTCTTTTATTGAGAAGCATGTGCTTGCAGTAATCAGAAGCTTGAAGAAATTCAAGCATTTAATCTCAAACAACAAGGTCCAGTTGCTGGTCTCACATGCTGGAGTTAAGGACTTCCTCCTCAACAAGGATTTGAATGAGAAAAGGGCAGGTTGGATCACCCGTGTCATGGAATATGACATTGAGATCAAGATCACCAAGCTGGTAAGAGGGAAAGGACTGTGTGAGCAGCTGGTTTTGGGGAAGCAAAAAGAAGTATGCAACGAAGAAGAGGCTGTTTTGACAGTCCAGGACAGCCATGAGCCAAGTGGCAATCAAGAAGAAGACAATGCTTCCCCCACTCCTTGCTGGACCCAAGGCATTATACACTTCCTAGGCATAGGCCTATGCCCCGGAGATGAGCAAGACCCAAAGGAGACACTTCAGGTTGCAGGCTGTTCCGTATGCCATTGTTGATGGAGTTTTGTTCAAGAAAGATGTGAATGGAGTGCTGCTGAGATGCATTAGCACAAATCAGATTCAAAGGGTGTTGGAAGAGTTTCATGGTGGACCAGCTGGTGGCCATTTTGCACCAAGAGTGACAGCTCTAAAAATCATGAAGGCTGGTTATTATTGGCCTAAAATCTTCAGTGATTGCTATGCATGGATCAAGAGGTGTAAGAATTGTGCATTCTTCACAGGAAAAGAGAGACTTGCTGCCCTCCCATTGCATCCAATCTCAGTTGACCAACCATTCATGCAATGGGGTTTGGACTTCATCGGAGTCATTAATCCCATTTCAAGCCAAGGGCACAAATGGATTTTGACAGCCACAGACTACTTCACCAAATGGAAGTAAGCAAAAGACTCAAAGAGGCAAATGAGTCTAGATCTTAGACTTTTATGAGGGAATAAACCAGATTTGGTGTACCTGCTACAATAATCTCCGATAATGCATTGGCATTCATTGATCTAAGGTGACCGAGTGGGCTGTCAAGAAATGGTATTTACCTAAGCACTTCATCGAACTATTACCCTCGTGGTAATGGCTGTGCCGAGTCTACAAACAAGAACTTGTTGAGGATCATTAGGAGGACTCTTGATGAGAATCAGAGGTCTTGGCATACCAAACTGAAATCAGCCTTATGGGCTGATAGGATAACTCCCAAAAGATCCACAGGTAACTCTCCATTCAGGCTTGTCTATGGAAGAGAGGCAATCTTGCCCATGTCACTTGAGTTGCCAACATTGGAACTCATGAAACAACTGGAGTTGCTAGAGTTTGAGCCCATGGAGGTGAGGTATGCAGAGTTGATGGAGCTGCAAGAGATCAGAAATCAGGCATCCCAAGCAATGGAAAAGGATCAAGCTTTGATCAAGAAGACCTTTGATAGGAAGGCCAAAGATAGATCTTTTCAAGTTGGAGATCTAGTGTTGAAATGGGATGTGGATAGAGCAAAACCGGGAAGGCATTCAAAATTTGATGCCATTTGGAGTGGCCCATACATGGTCACAAAGTGCAAGAACAACAATGCTTTCCAATTGGCCTCATCGATGGTGAAGAACCGCAGATTCCAATCAATGGAATCTATCTCAAGCGCCGCTTCTAGAGGGAAGTTCACTACCTCTGTAAATATTAGATTAGATTTTCTTTCCTCCAAGTGCTTGTGCACATTGTTTTGTTGTAGGTTAGTTTTGTTTTCCTAAGTGCTTCGGCACAGCTTGCTGTCCATGGAGATGTTTAGCAGTCCTTGCTTTCATCAGTGATATTCCATCTTCCTCCTTACACATTCTAAGTCAGCTGGGATTCTAAAAAGAATGTTTGATAACTCCATGCCCAATGGACTCGCTTCAGCACCGGTATCTTCTACCTAGCAGCAGTGTAACCCCACTGAAGTCAAATTGTTATCCAAAATTCACCCCTGTGGTAAATTTGATAACATGCATCGAATTCTCAAGCCCAGGAAAATGGATTGATTCAGTGGCAAAAATCATGTTTCTAGTGGTCCCCTGCATTTTTTTCTAACTCCCGGCCAAGAAGAAAAGAGCAAGTTCTGAGAAAATGTGAAAAAGTTGCAAAAGCAAGCTTGGGCCGTAAAAATCATGAAAATGTCTAAGTCCTAGTCCCTCGCAATACCGGGATGTGAGGGACATCTCGGGCGCAAATCGCCGAAAGGCCGCCAGCAAGCCCGCAGAGCAAAGGAACATCTGGGCCGTCGGGACGCGCGGGACGCGAAAGCCGGTTCGGTTCGGCCAAGGAGAAGAAAATCGACTAACTGCTCTGGGACATTTGGGACAAGAAGACGCAAGGAGGACGTGAACCCGGGTTTGGCCGCCTAAACGGGAACTTTCGCATGATCGGACACTTGGGACAAAGGACGCGGACGCGGATAGCCAAAAAGCCAAGAGCCAATCAGATCACGCCACGTGTCACCGGCAGAAAAGGGACAGGGAAGCCCATTTCGGGTGGATCGGAAGTTTTTGTCCCAGACAACACTGGGACATCCGGGACAAATGGACGCGGTGGACATGAAAGAGCCAGCAGACCCATGGACCAACCAAATCATGACACGTGTCACAAGGAGAAAAGTCCAAAATTCAAAGGGCGAGGTTTGAGGGGTCAGCCCGAGCCAATCAAAAGAGGACACGTGTCCTATGGAGCAAGGAATGCGGAGCTCGGGGAAGGAGTTAGAGAATTTGGCAAGAAGTTCACCCAAAAGCTAAAAGTAAAGGTCTACCCCATGCCCCTGACGACCAATCAATGCATGCCACGTGTCATCCAGGTGGCAGAGCGGAAGAAATTTAAAAATCCGTTTCACCTGTTTTGTGCCCTAAATCTTCAGATCTCCATATCTTTTGATCCAGAGCTCAGATTTGCACATTCTTTATATCAATGGAAATCTTATGAAATTCTCTACGTGATTCTGGGGTTAATCTTGAATTTTGGTGTAGTCTAGAGAGAGAAAATTGAGAAACGGCTCTGACGCGTGTTCATGGCCAGAAGTGACATTTCAGCGACCAGATTTAATGTAGAATGGGTCACATTCTCCTGTAATTCGGTCAAAATGATAGGGTATGGGTTTGTAAGGTCCCCCATGCTATTTTAATGCACCTGCAGTCAAGAAGGAATGGGCTCTCATTTTTGTACGCTTCTGTCTCCTAGGCTCGACCCATGCAATGTAAAAGGCAGATTTGGCTCATTTCTAAAAGGGGGAACATTTTTTGGGCATAGCAGACTTCTTCTTTCACCTCCAGCAAGTGATTGATGCAAGGATCAGACCTCTCCAAAGATTGTAACAGTTTTTTTACCTCTCTGAGGGTATAATGCGTGTTTTTGACACTGAAATGATAATGCAAGCTCTGTGAATGGGTTTCAGTCCTCTGTTTGTATTATTTGCTTCATTTCAGATCCTAAATTATACCTTATCATCTGTGTATGTTTTATGTTGTGAACTTTGGTCTGTGTCTATTTACATGACAAATATGTTTCACCACTCCTTTTGGTGCATCACCATCTTTAGTTAGTTTCAATTTTTGCACTTCTACCCCTCGTCTCCCTGCAAGTTAGAGTAGGATTAGGATCTCGAACCTCTCGTAGTTGTGCAAGCATTAGATCTAAATGTTAGCTTTACTACAGTGTGGTCTCAAAATAGCAAGGCACATTTTTGGAAAGTGTTGCATGGGAGAAAACAACGCTAAAAGGGGCGCAGAGAACGAAAAGACTACACACTCCATTTATATGTTGGTGTTAATGGATGTGCGCCTACGCCATATAAAGGGTTTTAACTGGGCGCAGATTCATTTAGTGTTGCAAGGCTTCAGGGTGCGCCTTTAGCGTAGATGTGGTACATGTTGCAAAACATTATGATGTGCCAAAGTGCAGATTCAAAGGTGCATCATTAAGGTAAGATGTGCCAAGAATTTAGCTTTGGCATGGCATGGAAAGGGCCTGCACAACATTCAAATGTTGATGTAGTTGTAGTTGCGCTTGCACCTGTGCTATTGCTTTAGAAATTTTGAGTTTTAAAAGGTGCGGGAAAGGCCAATGTTGCATGCGGGAATAGTGTGCCCCTTTGGCACAACTTTTTTTTATGTTACATTAATGAAACTTGTGCCAAAGAAAATAGTGGGTTTAATTGCAACAACTTTAGAAACTTCACTCTTTGGCAGGTTTTGTGGTTTTTGCCTCTTTTAACTCAGATTTTGATAAAGAAGGAAAACAAAGGAAAGAGGGACAAGGACCCATTTTGAGACAAGGCCTTCCAGGTTAGTAGATCTAGAAGGAGAGTAAAACCGGTTGAAGGCGGGTTGATTGCAAAATGGGTTGGAGTTGTATTATCTTCTTAGGTTCATTTTTTTTTCAATAATACAAACCACCAAAACAAACAAAGAAACCACAAAAATCCACAAGAAGAGCAAGGGCCACTTACCAGAATATATATAAGATAGAGGAAATGATGTGGGGTCCACGAATGTGACGAAAAGCAACACACGGGGTTGACAGGAACACTGACAAGTGTAGAAGAATAAATTTTCACGTTTTTTGAATTGTGAAAATGATAGGTCGGATGTGCCTATTTATAGCAAAAGGTGTAATAAATGCGCCACCAACTTTTCTGATGCAACTAGAGATGTCAACATGAAAATATTGTGCCATAGGTGACTTTTGGGATTGTCAACATTATTTTTTCAAAGTGCTTTGGCGCACCATCAAGGGCAACATTTTGAATGTTGATAAGATGGCACATGTGCCTTGGTGCAGCCTTCAAAGGCACAACATTGGAAGGTGGAACATTCAAAGTGTCGACACCATATAGAATGTGCCAAAGGAATATAGGGGGCACAATTTTGGTTGATGTAACATGAAAGAAAACTGCGCCCAACCCAAAAAGGCTGAAAATGACTAAGTTCTAAAAACTAGATTTTCCGAAAGGGGGTTTTATGCCATTCCAAACGTTAAGAGACCTCAACTGGGGACCAAAATAAAATTTTGGTATGGTTACCTACAAAATTGCCCTTGTCAATTTTATAGATAACAGATGGCTCTTTCTGGGGACTATCTTTGAGTGAAGCTTAAGGGTAGAGAATCCCATATCAACATGTGCCTATCCATTGGGTTAGGGGTCAAAAACAAGGGGTGAAAAAGGAAAACACACAACCAAAAACAAACACACGACAAAAACAAACACACACAACTAAAGAAAATAGTACAAAGAAGAGAGCAAGCTCTACTTCCCGAATATTTTGAGATGTTGCCCACTATAGTAGGAAGTGGGAGCTCGGGCCCATCTAGATATGAGAGATAGAAGCTATTCTCTCCATTGAGCTTTTGATCTTGAAAGGCCCTCTCCAAAGAGAGTCAAATTTTCCATGCATGCCCTTTGGCTCTCTTCGCTTGTCCCATAAAAGGACGAGATCACCCACCTAGAAATTCCTCTGCTTAGCCTTTTTATCGAACAATCTCTTGACTTGATTCTGATGTTCGGTGATTTTTTCAACCACTCTTACTCTCTTTTCTTCAAGTTCTATTAGATACATGATCCTCTTTTCAAGAGAATTATGGAAAGTCTCATCTTCGATCGCTCGTGCAAGCGTGAGAGCAGAAGTTCCATGGAAATGGGGAGCTCAGCATCGATTCCATATAATACTTGAAAAGGTGACATACCGAGAGACCTCTTCAGAGTAATATGGTCTACCCACAAAGCATCATACAATGACTTGTGCTAGGACCACGATTCTCATCGACTAGCTTCCGTATGATGGTCACTAGGTTCTTATTACTGGATTTTGCCTGACCATTTCCCTGGGGGTAATAATCTGAGGCATGGGCCAAGGTTATCCCGTATTCATAGAAAAAATTGATAACTTCCCATGAGGAGAAGTTGGAAGCATTATCAGCAACGATCTTGTGTGGGATGCCAAACCTCACGATGATATTTTCTTTGATGAAGTTACAAACAACTTCAGAGGTGGCATTCTTAATAGGTATGGCCTCCACCCATTTGGTGAAGTAATCTATTGCTGTTAGGACATAACTATGTCTGGCACTTGATTGGGGATGTAGTGCTCAATAAAGTCAATTCCCCATTTCCTGAATGGTTCATCAATAATGATGGGCTTGAGGGGAAAAAAGCCAATTTTGGTTTGCCAACAAACTATTGGCAGAGCTCACATTTTGCTACCCTGTGGCTGTATCCTGAAATAGTGTTGGCCAGTAATACCTGGCCCAGATGATCTTATGTGCTATTACGGATGAGGAGAAGTGACCACCGTAGGCCGAGTCATGAAAATTTCAAGCAATTTGATTTGTTGTGGTTTGTCAATGCATCGCAAGAAGATGCCATCAATACCACGCTTGTATAAACCATCATCCCATATGACATATCTGGCTGCCCTGAGCTTTATAGTCCACTTCTCCTTTGAAGTTAGATGAGCTGGACACTCACCATAAGTGAGAAAGAAAGTGATATCGAATACCATTCATCACTAGTCGTCAACAAATAGAACCATAGGTAGAGAATCAGCTTTCTTCAATTTATCCTGGCCTTGTGTTCCATCGATGCAATCATCTTTTCTTTGGGACCTCTGAATCTTTTTTTTCAGCCATAAGCTGACATAGGCCCTTGCCTCTTACCAACTTGGTTGGTTTTATGTCTAGATCATACTCTTGGACCTTTGTGATCCAATTCCCTCGTAAGCTTCCTAACTCCTGTTGAGTTAGGATAGACTTGACTACCATGTCGGGAACCAACACTACCGTATGAGAATTTAGGATGTAGTACCAAAAGTTCTTGACTACTTTGACAATGGTGAAGGCATGTTTTTCTAACTGAGACATCTTCAATTCATGAGGCTTGAGAGGAGAGCTCATGAACGTGATTGGAGATTCAACATCCTCAGAGTTCTTTTGCATTAAGATGGCCGATACAGTATGCTCAGATGCATAACTATACATGATAAAATCCTTGGAGAAGTTGGGACATACCAGATGGGTGCATGAGCAATGAGGCTTTTATATCCTCGAATGATGCCTTTCCTTCTTCACTCCAATGGAAATTTTGTGACCCTTTCATCATATTTGATATGTGATGAGTCTTTTTCAAGAAGTCAGGAACAAAGCGTCTGAGAAAATTCACCTTTCGAAGAAAGAGTGAACACCGGTCTTGCTTGTGGGTAAGGTAAGGCTCAATAGCCTTAACCCTTTGACATCTATCTTTGTTCCTTCCTTACTGACAACGTGTCCCAACAACTTTCCTTCAGTGACCCCAAAAATAGACTTTTTTGGATTTAGGGAAATCCCGTGTTCTCAAAGCATCTAATCAATACTTGCTCCAAATGATCACAATGATCACTTCACTTTTTAGAGAACACAGTTAAGTCATCTAAATAAACTATGATGACCTTTCCCATCATACCTTTGAACGTGAAGTCCATTGCTCACTGAAAGGTGGCACCAGTGTTGGTCAAGCCAAAAGGCATCCTGTCTGTAGGTGAATGTGCCCCAGGGAGTAGTGAATGTTGTTTTGAATTGGTCTTCGGGTGAGACCTCAATCTGATTATAGCCCAAAAAACCATCAAGCATGGACAACATCTCTGAACCAGTTACTGCCTGTAGAACTTGATCCATTATGGGAAGTGGGTAGTTGTCCTTCAAGGATGCCTGATTCAAAGTTGTGAAAATCTACGCATATGCGTATCTCGCCATTCTTCTTTCATACTGGTATGATGTTTGTGACCCAAGTACTATGATGGATAGGAAAGATAATCCTCGCATCCAACATCTTTTGTATTTCCACCTAGATGGTACCCGAAATCTTGGGATTATAATGCCTCTATTTCTGGTGAAAGGGTTTGACATCATCTTTTAACGGGATGTCATGCTAAACGTCCTTAGGCTTGAATGACTTTAGATCGGCATAGACCATGCCAATACATCCATATATTTCTTCAGCAATTTGACAAACTTCCACTTTTCCTCGGGTGTACAACATTTCCCGATGTTCACAAACTGTGGATGTTCCATAGTACCCAAGTTGACCGATTTGGTCTCTGGAGAGGAGTTAGGATCATCTTGTCACTTCTTCTTGACAAAATGATCATGTTTGTCAAACAACATTCCAGAGAGACTAAACCTTTGGAATTTTATTTCCCTTGAGATGACATATGCCATCACCTTCTTTTGATTTGTTTGCTTGACCAGTGATAGATTCATGGCATGTAGAAGTAGATCCTTCAAAATGAAGCTCACTAAAATTTTTTACTTTCTCTAGAAAGGCAATAAGTTGATTGTCATTGTTAAATACCTGCCAGTGTTGAGAATTGTCTGGCACGCTTGGGTGGAAGACTACCTCAATGGTATATGTGTCTATTTTCAACCTGGGTGAGGGAGCATAAGGGATGTTGAGATGGCCAATGAATCGGCCATGTCATTCTGAGCTCTTGGAATGAATTTTATTGAGAAAGCATCAAATTCCTCAATGTTGTCCCATACCACGTTGTGGTAATGTCTGAGCCTTTCATTCTTTACTTGGTATATTCTTTTCACTTGATTAACGATCAACTCAAAACATCACCCTGTACTTTTAGGTTCTTGATTCCCTTTCTTTTTCAGCAGCTTGCATGCCAAGTAGCAAAGATTCATATTCAGCAAAGATATTATTTGTATTGAAAAACTACAACTTGAAAGAGAGAGGAAAATCTCCTCTTCAGAGATATTAGACAACTCCAAAGACCGCATCCGCTAGTTGCACAACTGCCATCAAACTGCAAAGTGTCCAAATCTTGTTAAGGTCCTCCTCCTAGATGAGAATGTCCATTTTATCAGACTCAGTGGATAAGAAGTAGTTCCCCATCCCGATGATTCAAAGAGAATTTGGGCTTTGGGGTCATCAAAATTGGTGACCAAGTACTTCTTTTGTGATTCAGGCTCCAAAGTCTGCATTACACCTTTGATGGGGATTCTGGCTTTGGACCAGTCCATATGAATCTCTCCACCAACTTCTCTACAAAAGCTTCTTCCTAGTAGAATTCCATATGCCTGCTGGGATATCAACAACGAGAATGGTCATCTTCACCCTTTTCTCTGGGAATGCCGCAAATGCAAACTGTGCATCTTTGATCTGACCAATCAATGGAACCTATTTGGTTTCCATGGAGTAACATCTACCAAAAGGCTTGGTAAGAGTGAGGCCCAAAGCATGGGTGACCTTTTCGCCGGCATGACATTATCGGAAGCCCCAGAATCAATTATGTAGTTGCTTAGTTTGTGACCATTGATTAGGAGGGAGAGATAAAAAGGTTCAATTTTTGACACAGAAGTCGAGGCAACATTTATGTGAGATGCAGGAGGAGTGGAAAGGATTCCTTTCAGGGAGATATGAGAGGGTACGACAACTTGGCTTTGGATATATTTGGTCAATCTTACAAGCTGCTTGGGGTTAGACTGAAGATACTTAGCTTCAGACATTTGAATCTTGGTCTTTTTAGCATGATCGATTATGTCGAATGCGACCAAGGGTTGCATTGATGAAGGAATGAGTCCCTCATTTCACGATGGTAGGGTAGGGTTATTGGTCTTTATGGAAATAGAAGAAGGCTGATTTGGAGGAGAGATGGGAGGAAAAGATTTCTTCGTAAAAGACTTAATAGGAGGTTGAGCAGGAAGAGGATTACCTCTTTTAGCAATGGTTGGAGGCGTGTTTGACACAACCTTCTCTTTTTGTATCCTAGCAGCAACTTCGCTTCTTTTCCTTGAGAGTGGGTGAAAACAACATATGATTGTCTACTTGCATACCCTTGGGTACCCTCTTCTTCATCAGATTCCTCATCTTCAAATTCCATATACCCGATTGTAGAGTCACTAGCTGGTTCACCGACATCTTGATCATCTTCACCTAGTGATGAAGGTTCTTCATAAATTTTCTCCTCTTCTTCGATCTCGACTAGGGCATTGACCGGAGGAGCCTCAAGTGCCAACCGTGGAGTAGCCAGTAGTAGGCAAAACATGGCCTTTGTGGGGTGTTGTTGGGAGTGAAGTTTCTCATGGGATATCCAAGATATGGAGTGGAGGAGAAGCTTGAGCTAATTGCTTTTTTAATGCGAGCAAGTCATTTGCCATCTTCTGGAATGCCGGATCTGATGAAGTGGCTTGAGAAGGAGTTAAAGCCTTAGGCTTGGATGGATCTCATTTTAACTCACCTAGATATATAAAGTTGTCTTCTATCCGAATGGCCGCGCTTGAGCTTGAGTGAGAACCAAGGTGGTGATTTGTTCTTGTAAGAGTAAGAAACTTACTCTTGAGCTCATGGCATTCACAAAGAAACACTTTTGATTTTCTGGTGTTGGCAAGCATGGCAGACGGCACACGGTTAATTAGTGAATTGAAACGAGTGATAAAATCATGCATGGTTTCATTGACTTCCTTCTTCAAGTGAGTGATCTTTGACAGTAATGCAAATGCGTCCTTGAAGGCTTATACCTATCTTCAAATGTAGTTTGTAATGTGGCCCAACTGGTGATAGATCCAGCCGGCAAATGTTGGAACCACTCTACTGCATGGGTCCTTGCAAGGTCTCTAGAAAGAGGTGTACCGACACATCTTCATGGGTCACATCTAGGATGCTGCATGACATAATGAATGTAGATATATGTGAATCCATGCTTTGATTTCCACTCCCATCAAATCTTGGGAAATTCTTGTGGTTTCCATGAGGGAGTGCGTGAATAGGATGTGGCAATGCAAGAGGGCCCATAGCATTTCCCCATGGTACTGCCATTTGAAAAGATGGAAAGAGGATGAGTAGGAAGTGTGGTTCCACCGAGTAACAGAGCACACCGCAAAGGGATGTGGAGGCTCCTTGTGAGAACCGGTTCTTTCGTGGAGGCGAGGCACTCTCTCACCGATCGATCAGCTCGAACTCAGCTTGATGAGAAGCATGCGGTGTAATATCAAGTTGTGCCATTGAAGTAGATCAAAATAGGATCAACTTCTCCATGAGCTCTCCTGCTATGGGTAAATGGCTCACCCGCCAAAGTGTATTTCTTTCAAGATCTCCAATGATTTTAGAGTAGATTTAAAAACTCTTTTTGTTTGTACTTGCTGATTTTCTGATTTTTTGACAAAAATCAGCACAAAGATGTACTTTTCTAAATATTTAATTTTATCCTCTTTTGAAAACCAATTGTGGTTTAATGACAAAGATTAATGAGGATAAAATGATGGTTAACTTAGTAAGCTGATTTTTGGATCTTAGATTTGACTTTTTGCAAGGGTTTGAAAATATTTGTAAAACTATCAGAATCTCAGATCTACGGAAAATATGGGTTTTTATAAAAACTCAATGAACTAAAGATTTCTAACTAGGTCCAGATCTATGGATCTCTTAAGAAAATTTTCAGTTTGGATCACTTTTGCAAAAAATTTTGGATTTTAAGCAAAGAGTTAAGATTTGCAAACAGGTAGTGATTTTTATAGTTTTATCTATTTTCTTAGTTACCTTAGCAACTTTTAAAAATGTTAGTGTCTTTTAGCTGACATAACACTCACATAGATCTGGTTCTTTCCCCAGTAGAGTCACCAAAAACTGTTGGTCCGAAAATCTGTCGGGAGGGCAGATCTATGGATAGACGAGCCAACAGTGTGCAGGGCATAGCCCCTCTTTGAGACAACAAAGTGAAACTGGTTTATTGCTATTCTACCAGCAGGAATCTATGCAAGTCCCACAATATTCTACCTTCAGGGGTTTGGGATCTCATCCCAAGTAGGGGTATTTCGACTGTGAACAGAAAGGAATGAAGGGAGGAACGGAGATAGGATAGATCGAAGGGAGAAAAGAAATGAATTCCAAAGTAGAAAGGTCAGAGGGTTTATGTTTTGGGCTGGTAGTAAATAGAGCCAAACCTACTTGCATAAATGAACAAAGCAATACTGATGAGCAAATGACAAAAAGTAGAGATAGATCTAATAAAAAAAGCAACACAGATCTAACTTAAGAAAGATCTAATGCACATAACACATCCATTGAGCACAAAGTCTTAATTTTTGTATTAATATTTTCTGTTACAAAAAGTACAAAGCCTTTTCTTCTCACTTCTATTTTTCATCTAAAAAATGTCCACCACTGAATACAACAAGTATCCAAGTATTTATAGAAGGAGAAGGAGAAAGAAGGCAAAAAGGAGCCAACAACTATTTACAAAATATCTAAAAGTCAAATGTTGACTTGAGGGCAATTTTGTGGATGACAACATCCCATGGTGCAACATGGATGATGTCATCATTTGTGCCAACATTCTTTTAAATATTTTACAAAAATGGGATAAATCCTAGGAGGAAGGAGCCTATTCATCATCGTCCCTCGGCTGGAAAGGAGTATCTTTCTGCTCAGAGAGGAAATGTGAAATTGAGCTCGATACTCCATGAATTTGCTAACCATCATTTGAAGTTGATCCTGAGCAGGACCCTTGGTGTGATCTCCGATGACTTCGCAAGTCTCCCATTCATCTCTGAGTCTTTCTCGGGAGTTTGAAGTATTCATTACCTACCTCCATTAGGTATCCAACAAAGTCACGGTAGGCCAGAAGGTTGTTGATAGATTCTATATCAAAAGTGGCTTCTGAAGCTAAACCCTGACGTGATCTCCTTGAAAAGTCGAATAGTGTCATCTACCTTCTTCAAGGTGTATGATGGGGTGAGAAAACCCGAGACATCCTTAAATGATCTACTCCATTTGATGCATTCGCATCCAAGGCTTCCTCCTTGATTTTATCTATTTTCTCCAAGACAAATTCCATTTGGTCAACCCGATAATCCAAAGCAAGCAAGGACTTTTGTTGGGTGCTCTGGGTGATCAAGATGCCAAATTTCATTAAGTCATCAATTGGGAAGTTGAGCATCTTTCTGGAATGTCTCGTGTTGTAACCTCGGCATGGTCCAACTCTTCGTGAGATAGGTCCTATAATTCCTCGGAGTTCCTTATTAGCTTGATCTATATTTTGATATAGCTCGTGAACTTTATAATCACTTCCTCACTATCTTTGAGGATCTGGTCTCTCCATGTGGACACTGCCATACCTTGCTCACCAATCTTGGTGTACTCATTTATCTTTTTTCCCGACTAAGGGCTTCAGAGTTTTGGTGGCAAGCTACAAGAGGTGCACCGCCCATTTTTCGTAGGGCTTGAGAAGATGCTTGTTTTGCTCTTTCAATATTCTCTTCTCTTTCTTTTCTTCCTGAAGCTTCTTGCAAAGGGCATCCACTGCAGATAAGGCCTCTCCTTGTAGGATTTCTCGAGGATGTTCCCATTGTGACCTGAGTCACTATAAAATCTGTAGGAGACAGATCTTCTTTCTTCTTGGTGGGATCAGGTATGCGATCTCCATAACCCTTTCACCTGAAATGCTCTGAGAGAAGTGGGTTATGGCCTTTTGCTTCTTAGGCCCTTTGGCCTGGAATAATAGAGAAGTCCATAGGTGCAATGGGGACTTTCTCTGATTGGCTGTGTGTTGGAGATCCATTCTGGACTTAGGGGAGTGGGACCAGAGGGAGAGGAGGAAACAGGGGTGGAAGAAGGAGCAACTATAGTGAACATGGGGAAGTGTGTCAAAACACTTGGTGGTGGCATGGAAAAAGGAGCCACACACCAATGCTTATGGAAATAGGAGTCACTACAGGAGAGGAAACCATGGGGGTGGAAGGGATCTGAGAGATGAGAGAAGAAATGTTGGGGACAGATCCGCGAGGAGAAGAGAAGATGGAGGAAGAGGAAGGGGGAACAAGTAGAAGATGGGGGAGAAGACACAACCAAAGGAGTGGTTGGTTGAGTGACATGAGGAGGGGAAGGAGGAGTGGGAGATGGGATGGTGGGAACCTCAATAGTTATAGTAGTGGCAACATCCTGAGTGGATGTGCCCATGGAACACTTACCGCTTCTTCTTCTTCTTCTCGGGGAGATCAGCTTACTACTACTACTTTTTTTCCTGGGTGGAAGGAGGACTCTCTGAGAATTTCTCTCCGAGCAAAGTGCTTGTTTCTCCCTCTTTATCTTTCCCTTTTCCCTTTGGAAAGTGCTTTGGCTTGGCAGGTGCATTACCTAAGGGAGACGTGGTGAAGTCTACCCCAAGGTAGATGAGACCATTTTTCCTGCACCAATGCTCTGTGTGCGCAGAGTGCCTTAACCCTTTCCTCAATAGTCTGAGGTGCCTTTGTTCTATCAATCTTGGAAAATGGCCAATTGTCCCCATCCGTGTCTAGATAGACCTGATCAACTTCTTGATCAGCTTGCTTGAAACCTTTTGGGACAATGGCCACACCATACTGAATGATCTCGCCAGGCCAAACTGGGAGTGATCCTTTCTTCTGAGCTCGACTTCATGATACAGATCAATGTAGATATCTTCGATCTGAGGGATGTGAATCGGATCGAGATTTTCCTTGGAAGGAAATTACGAGGATCAAAGGTTGGCCTCACTGGGAAATTATGCTTTAAGTTGAGCAATTCAAGCTCTGCAAACATCTCCGGGCTTTGCTTTGGGAAGTGCAGGTGTACCTACCCACCATGAGGGGGAATGGAGTTCCACCCTTCTTTCTTTTCAAGACACTTCTCATGGTATGTGATAAGCTGTCTAGATATACCCTCCAATAGGATCAACTTAGGTCCCACATACCTCGGTAACTTGGTGGGCTCCCCAAGAAGTTGGTGGCTCTGAGATAGGTGAAAGTGGGGAATTACGTAAATAATGCCCCCCACTTCTCTGTGGTAGTTACCACACTCTTGGTCATCCGACCGTGAGTCATATTGGGCCTCAAGAGGTAGATGATGATGCCGTAGAAGAAGGCATCATTGATTTTGCTGAATTGGGCTATACTATTTTCTAGTCTTAACTCTGGATAATACTCATATATTCTGACTTGGGGCCATACCCGCATCGATCGATTCAAGTCGGGTAGTCTCTTTCGAGGAAGCAACATGTATACTACATAGGAGTTCATGTAGAACCTCCCAGTTGTTGAGAGTTGTTGAAGCTGCTCGAGAGATTGTGCTGATAATCTCCGCCCATTCAAAACGTTGATCAGGGACATTTTTGCTCATTGTTTCTAAGTATCTGAGCATCCACTTGTGAAAATAATGGGCATCAGGAAGCCCAAACACCCTACTTAGGAAAGTGATGGTGTCACTCAATTCTTCTGAGAAGTCACTGTGATGAATGACTTGTGGCCACCTGGTTATCACCTTCTTGTTTTTGAGGTATACCTCATTCATCAGCTGCATGCATTTGTCTTCATTCTCATTCCATGCCTTTATGCAGTCATCTTGGCTTATTGCTACAAAATGTCTGGTGGTGGGGGATACCCAACATGATTTCAAAGTGTCCGGGTAGTGAGGTTGATTATTACCTCACCCTTCTCATTCTCGACACATCTTGTGTCCTTATTGTAACAACGCCCACCACCATCATGAACTCGTTGTTGATTGTGCTCATGGAATTCCTGCAGCAAAATGTAGACCACTGCCGACCAATTTTTCCATCCATGGGCTTCCCGTGACCTTCTTGGTTCTAGCCCAGAAGTCATCCATGTCAATATGGCGAGCTTGAATCTCGATATCCAGTCACACTCTGCAAGAGATTTAGGCATCCTGACCCTTTGGTATTTATACTTCATTTCTTCTTTTGTTAGCTTGGCTTTACCCTTGGACTTGGTTGGCTTCTTACTCGATGAAGACATGTGTGAATCTGAGTTCAGCTATTGATCTGCAAGAAGAAGTAGGAAGTCCATCGCAGAAGAGCCATGTTAGCTGTTAAGTCATCCATCAAAGCTTATAGAATGAAAAGTTAGCAATTTATGAGCTTCTAGGCAAAGCGCAATTTTACCGCAGGTCGCAGGTCTCGTAAAAGCAAGGTGCACTTTTGGAAAGTGTTGCATGGAAGAAAATAATGCCAAAAGGGGCGTAGGGTGGAAAGACTACACACAACATTCAAGATGTTGGTGTCAATGGATGTGCCTGCGCCATATAAAGGGTTTTAATTGGGTGCAGATTCATTTAGTGTTGCAAGGCTTCAAGGTGTGCCTTTAGCATAGATGTGGTACATGTTGCAAAACATTATGATGTGCCAAAGGGGCACAGATTCAAAGGGTGCATCATTAAGGTAAGGTGTGCCAAGAATTTAGCTTTTGTGGCGGTGTGGGAAGGGCCTGCACAACATTCAAATGTTGATGTAGTGTAGTAGTGTAGCTTGCACTGTGCTATGTACTTTAGGAATTTAGGAATTTTGTAAGGTGTGGGAAAGGCCAATGTTGCATGTGGGGATAATGTGCCCCTTTGGCGTGACTATTTTTGATGTTACAATAATGAAGTTTGCGCCAAAGAAAATAGTGGGTTTAATTGCAACAACTTTAGAAATTTTCACTCTTTTGGCAGGTTTTGTGGTTTTTTGCCTCTTTAACTCAGATTTTGATAGTGAGGGAAAACAGAGGAAAAAGGGACAAGGATCCATTTTGAGACAAGGCCTTCCAAGTTAGCAGATCTGGAAGGAGAGTAAAACCGGTTGAAGGTGGGTTGATTTGCAAAATGGGCTGGAGTTGTATTATCTTCTTAGGTTCATTTTTTTGTTTTAATAATACAAACCACCAAAACAAACAAAGAAACCACAACAAATCCACAAGAAGAGCAAGGGCCACTTACCAGAATATATAAGATAGAGGAAATGGTGAGGGGTCCACGAATGTGATGAAAAGTGACACATGGGGCTGACAGGAATGCACTGACAAGTGTAGAAGAATAACTTTTTCACATTTTTTGAATTGTGAAAATGACAGGTCGGATGCGCCTATTTATAGAAAAAGGTGCAATAAATGCACCACCAACTTTTTCTATGGTGCAACCAGATAGATGTCAACATGAAAATAATTATGCCCTAGGCATGGCGGCTTGGGGATTGTCAACATTTCAAGATTTTTCAGCGCTTTGGCACACCATCAAGGGGCACAACATTTTGAATGTTGACAAGATGCATGCATGCACCTTGAAAGGTGCAATCTTGGAAGGCACAACATTGGAAGGTGCAACATTGGAAGGTGCAACATTTAGAGGCACAACATTTAGAGTGTTGACATGATCCAAAGGAATGTGCCAAAGGAATATATAAAAAAGAAAATTAGCGCCTTACCTAAAAAGGGGGGTCATTTTTTTTGGTTGATGTAACTACAAAATTGCCCTTTTCAATTTTACAAGAACAAAAATTTGCGACCAACCCAAAAAAAGGAATGAAAAACAAATGACTAAGTTCTAAAACTAGATTGGCAACCAAATGGAGGATAGAATTTTCAAGCACCAATATAGGAGATGAAAACATGAAAAAGGTAAAAAATAGAAAACATGAAAAAGGTAAAAACTAAGAATTTCAATGACAAACGGGGCAAGAATAGCACTTTCTAACCATTTGAGCTTCTTATATTTTTGGTGGTCAGATTTTTCAAGGTTAATTACAAAATTAGAACAAGAGAACCATATAAATACAAAGTTATGTGACCATAATGAGGGACCAAGCACTAAGCATCTACTATCACTATCTAGAGATGCATCCATATAGCTCCATCACAAGGCAAAAAGTCATGTTCATATATATTACACTTCATAGGATGGGAGTCTATTGTT
Source organism: Taxus wallichiana var. yunnanensis (assembly GCA_018340775.1). Taxonomy (NCBI): domain Eukaryota; kingdom Viridiplantae; phylum Streptophyta; class Pinopsida; order Cupressales; family Taxaceae; genus Taxus; species Taxus wallichiana. The sequence goes on from CM031237.1 coordinate 1,014,735,929, forward strand.
TCCATGCACACATTTACTACATTCTACATCTAGTTATTTTCTCACTAGTTCACAAAGTCCGACTAGCACAAGAGAAACCTAGGGCATGAGTGCACACACACACCTAGAAATAAATTGGGTCTAAGATGTAGTGCAACACTAAGTGATAAGTCCATATATTTGGAAGCTAAGGACAGTCCGAACCCTTTATATGCATCTTTCTTTTTTAGGGTTTTGATGCTTTTTCTAGATTTTTACAGGTGATTCTTTATTGCAGGTCTTACAATGACATTGGTGACCATACAATGACATTCATATGATTGGAGGAAAACACAAGAGAACATCTAACGACACTACAAAGGATGTTCCCTAGCCATTTCTGCAGACTAGGGCACCCAGATCTCAGACCAAGATGCCCACGGTCACCCCTATCCCTCTCTAGGTGCCCTTGTCTAGTAGGATATCTTAGATTGCTACTTTCTAAAGCTTTTGTGTGGTCATTTCCTCCTCCTATTCACTTGGTCTACAATACGACACAATCTCACGACATTTGTGAAGTAGATAAGGCTTTTCTTAACCCTTCTTACACATTAGGGTTTCATATTTTCTATCTTAGTTTGCTTGGGTGTATTTCAAGTATTTTATTGTTCCATTTATTAAGTCATTTTACTGCTCCTATAACATTATATTACACTAGAATATTTTACATTTTAGTTAACCACTTCCCAATGAGCACCACTATAGATGGTGAGTCCTTGATTTGTTCCTATTGTCCCAAATTAGTTCTCGATTATAGTAATTGTTCCAATTGAAATGGATTGTAGGAGATTACATGTATGCTATAATTGAAGGATCGTGCCTATAACTATAAAAGAAACTCGAAGGTTTATGTGAACTTTGTTGATCCGATAAGCTGATTATATGTGCCCCCAAGAGACATTAGCTTTTATGGAAGGACACAAGCACCCGCTTACTACTATTTGAGTCTCGGGTGCTAGTGTCTATGATGTGTTTCTAACCCAAAATCTGATTTTGATCTAGTTTTGTAATCTGTAAATTTTTGTTTTTTCTATACTTTGTATTATGTTGTGTTGTAGCTCTAAGCTATTATAGGGGTGATTTTTTCACCCAATGTATGCCCCCTTGTTTGGGTGCATGCGATGTTAGTAGGAGAATGTGGCCCAAAAGATAGGACCTTATGGTGTGTTGTACTATATACCTGCAGTGGGTAGGGGATGTGCATGGTAGAAACCAAGGCACATGCAAACAAAGTGGCTAGTAACATGTGTTAGTAGAAAAGTAGTTAACGTGCAAAAAAATTCAATGTAATAAGTAAGTGTTCATACAAGATAGACCGCGAAAAGAGGGTTTCGGACATGGAACATTGGTCACAATGAAACAAGAAAATTAGGGCCTAAGCATCCAAAATCTTACAAATAGTAATAAAATAAGACATAGGGCATAGCCCAAAAATGGAAATCACACTATATCGACAACCATGGTGGCATATAGTCCTATAAGGCAAATGCTACACATGAAGCACCCATTAACATGTTAGAAAGATAATAAGTATGTTAAGGCATGTATGTATGAGTGGAAAGTGATGTGATAGAAATTATAAGTAGTAAATAATGAAATAATAACACATATAATGTGTGAGAGTAGGAAATGTAGATGCCCCCAGGAGCCTCGACGAGACTAGTAAAAGGTACAAAGGTCAAGAATGATCATAGTGTGAAAAACTATAAGTGATATTTATTCACATCTAGAGACCAAGTGAATGTGCATGTGTATATGATAAATATAATGACACAATAATTATATAACTAGAATAGTAATAAAATTGCATCATGTAATAGTATAAACAAGAAAGAATAAGTGTAACCAAGATATGCAAATGCAATGTATGAATATGATGGAAAGGAATGCACAATATGAAGGTGGAAGGAGCAGTGTGCCCCCAGTGGATGTGTGTGAAATGAGGTTCATTTATAAAATGGCTCCTCAGTAGTCAAGAATGAACCATATAAAAAGAGTGCATCATTGGGAAATGGTTTTAGAAAGTGTGCTAGAAAGATAGATCATGAAGCATAGAGCATGAATAGTGAATGTGGTGAGGTTCATTTCAAATATAGACCCTCAACATTTGAGTGTGAATCATGGAACTAGAGTGTATTATAGGGTAACGATAATACAATTCTTGTATCAAAGTGTTTTGAAAGGACATAAATATTAAGCATGACACACAAAGTGCAAAGTGTAGTAATAAGTTATAGAAACAAGCGATGAAGATTATGAGGGGGGAGAAAGAGTGATGCCCCCAAGCGTATGATGTATAGAAGGATCAAGTAAAATTATCTTGAAGGTCATCAGTGTTAGGATCATAGCCGATAGGATCTAGATTAGATACTGATATGTGTGGGGTTGATCATATAAATATTTCATGCAATGTAAATTGTACATGCCCATTACATATTCATGATCAATGAAATTAGATTAAGGATAATCATGTGCATACCAATGAGTTAGATTTTGAGAATAGCCCCAGAATGAGTCATTGAAAATAGAGATGCAACCAAAAGGCATAGGAAATGTAATATCAGTATGATTGGGATCTAGTGTGACACCAATGTAATCAATCCAAGACTATCCAAGTGTGAGTGGAGAAGAACAAGGAGTGCGTATAAGGGATACCGCCAAATAGAAGACATGAATATCATAAGAAACATTAATGAATAAACATTCATGATAAAGGTGAGGAGAGTGAGGTGGAGGAAGGAAATCAAAAAGTATGAATCCTAGCCAAGCCATCATGCGTGTAAACAATCTCAGAGAAAGTAGGGTCAAATGGAATATGAGGCCAATAAGAGTTATGAATGAAGAGAGTGCATGTGAAGGGATCAGGGTGCAACACAGAATGATTTTGGGGAGATGCAATAGATGGTGAAATGTCCAATGTATGTATGGTCCCTTGGAAAGGTATCATGGAATTAGTGGATGGAGGAGGATTTTTGTATTGATACTCACCCAAGGCCAACAACAAAAAATTATCCTAGAAATAGAAATCATTGATTTATATAAGATTAAAGTTAAGATTGTGCAATGTGTCATCATTAAGCTCTATGACATCAACCTCATCATTGGAATCATCGGTGTTGGCATTATCTTATTGGATAGCATTATCAAGGATATTGGTAGGGATGGAGCTAGATGTAGAATTGAGAGGATCCATGATAGGTGGAGAAGTAGTAGCCATAGAGGTAGACATGGTGGGTGATAGGATATCAGTAGTATGAGTAGGAATAGATAGAATGCATGTAGAGGTAGAAGAAGGATGAAAAACACTAGATTGAACAAAATCATATGTACTAATATTGCGATATGGAATAGGCTGTGAAGGAGGAATGGGCATGGCGGTGATGGGGTCTATATGAAAAAACATGAAGGGGTTAGGGTTAGTAATAATGGTATGCTCATAGCCATCATGTAATAATTCAACACACCTATGAACTGTAGAAGGAACAACATGTATTACTTGAATCCAAGGTTTTTCAACTAAGAAATTGAACCGCAATGTGGCATTAATAAAAAATAATACATTAGGAATAATTTTAGGCTTAGCTTGAAGAGGCATGGTGATAGTTCCCATACATGTGCGAGTAGTGGAATCATATCCATGAATGAATTGAGAGGATTTATTAATTAAATCATCAAGTAATGATGATTTTCCGAGGAGGGTAGAGCACATAGATTTATAATGAGTCATTATCAATGAGTACATGTTTCATACAAATTTTGAAAATAGTAGAAGTGATAAGAAAAGGTGTAAATGGATCATCACCAAGTGGAGGGAAGGATATCCTCATCAGTAAAAGATATAACATGTGGTATATTTTTGAGAGATTGAATGAGGTGAGTAAAGGAAACAGGTGAATTATTACTTTCAATGTGAATGGAATGAAGGGCGACCTCTAATGTATGACGAAAATGAATGCACTACAAAAGAGATCATAAAGATAAATTTCTACCGGGGTATTCGTAAGCTTCTCAATGATGTCATAACCCTTAGAGGTGGTGGTAGGAATTGTAGAAGTGATAAGTGGTGGGAAAGAGATGAGAGAATCCATAAGAGGATGAGTGCGGTGGGTGGTGAGCACATTGATGGATAGATTAAATATTTGATTAATGAATCAAGAAGGATGTTGAGTTAAAATTTTCATAAAATCAAGTGAGCAGCAGTAGCTATGCTAGAAACCTTGGTCAAAATAAAAGAACAATAAGAAGATTGATCCATAACTTTAAGAAGGAGATAGATTTTGATACATTCTCAGAAGGTAGGGTTTGAATGAATCGGGTTCACCAAATTATTTAATTTAATTTGAATTAATTAAATCTAGGTATTTCAAAGTCACTTATTGAAATAAATAATAAAATACAGATATAAAACAAGAAAACTAAGATATAAAAAATGAAACCCTAAGCACAAGATATAGGTGAAGAGACTTATCTAGTTTACACTTGATGTAGAACTAATCTGGACTGGGAAAATTGATCAATAGGATTAAAAGAGTGTCGTAAATGATCAATATAAATTCTGAAACTCACAAACAGAGCATGACATGGGTGTCTATGGTAGGACAAGGGCGCTTAGGCATTGGAGACCGCTCACATCGGATTCCCATGGTTGCACACATGGTCAAAATATGGTTATTACCATGTCGTAGGATTATTGTAGTTGTTTCTTGTTGATCACCTAATAATTAGTTAAATCCTAACTAGATTTTAGGTGTGTAAGGCCAAATAGAAATCAAGAAATAAAGAAAATATGCCAAATATAGTTGTCAATAACTATTTCTATTTCTTAGAAACATGTAAATATAAGTATTCTTTTTAGGACCTAGAAATTTACCCAAGTGTGTGATTTAGTGTCTACACTCTTCCATTTTTTTCATTCTAATCCTTTATCAATATTTGGTAGAAAAGGTAGTTCTTGAAAGAGTTTGTGAGAATCGTATCGAAAACTATGCACCATGATGAAGTTGCACTCTAAAGGAAACATAATAGCTCCAATGTAATCACAAGGAGGAATCAATCAATCAATGGAAGAAATTGTATAACAGAACAAATCTTGCACATAGAGAAAGACATCGAGTGTCTTGGCATACTCATAAATGTCAAATGAAGGGATACATATAGGGTGCTAAGTAACCCTAGTGCATGACACACAAGTAAACCCTAAACCTAACCCATGTGAGATGACCCTCCATATGTGAGTGGAGGACACATATGATCCCACACACCAACACCCCCTTAATCAAATCTGGGGGGTAAATACTATGATGAGTTAGACAAAACAAGAAGACACTCCTAAAGAACTAAGAAAGATGTGTCAATGGGGCCTGGAAACTAAAGGCTTGATAAGGTGCCTATGTACAAACAACATCTTCCTAGAAGAAGAAGAAGAGAAGGACTATATAGCCCAAAGAAGATGAGCAGCTGCATAAGACCTCACCCCAAGAAGAGACTGTAAGTGAAGAAAATTCACCTCAGTGAAGGGCTTGGTGAATATATCTACAATCGATCATTTGTTTGAATGTCTTTGAATGTCGATGATACCATCATGAATAAGCTCTCATATGAAATGCATATGGATCTCAATGTGCTTTGTCTGTTGATGCTGAATTGGATTTATACAAATTGAGATAGTGCTCATGTTATCATAGTAGATAATGGTAAGCTACCAAAATTGGATGCAAAACTTTGTCGAGAATACCCCTGTAGCCAAACAACTTCAAAGTGGTAGTGTTAACTACTCCTCTATATTCTACCTCTGTAGAAGATATCACAATTGCATTCTACTTCTTTCTAGACCAACTAATAGAACCTGAACCAAGAGAGAAACTATAGCCAAAGGTAGATTTATTATGATCTAAGTCACCGCCCAATTAGAATCTGTGAACCCAATCAAGTCAATATCCACCCCTCCATAATAGTGAATGCCATCAGTATAGGTGCCACGAAAATAATGAAGGATCCACTTAGCTTCTTTCCAATGTAGCTCATGTGGCTCCTATATGAATCTGGACATGATCCCAACAACATAAGATAAATCCGGTCAAGTGTGAGTCAAGTAAATCAAGCTATGAAGTCCCACATGGGTTCGTAAGACTCTTTCTTCATGTGGGTAAGCTATGCCAACAAGGCATGAGAATCTTCAGCTGGTTTGAACCTTGCTTCAAATACAGATCTCATGGTAGCCTAGTTGGTAATGCATGCATTTGGGAGATGATAGAACCATTCTGCTTCCATACCATGTAATGTTTTGACAAAGATTTGAATAGAGACATCTTCGTGAGCAACCCCAAGAACACCGCATGCAACAAAGAATGAGGAAATGTGTTCGTCAAGATGATGTTTTCCATTGCCGTTGAACTTAGGAATATTCTTCCGTGATCCATGAGGTAGGTCATGCAATGGTGGAGTAAGGGAAAGAGGACCAATAGCTGCACCCCAAGGCACATGTTGTGCTACCATTCTCCTAAATGAAGTGCGTACGGGAATCGAATATCTAAAAATAATAACGCCCGACAAGTCAGTTAGAAACCTCGGTTCTTGAGGAATTCGATTCCTTCGGATGGGCGAAGAACTTCTTGTCCTGGCTAGATGCAACATTGTTGGGTGAAAGTCTGAAATTATATTGTTGAAGTAGATCAAATAATGGATCAGTTTCACCCTTGGCTTAGCTTAACCGAGTGAAGATCTTCTAGGCCAACTTGAACTGGAAAATGGATCTTCTTGAAAATAAGGCAAATACGGAGTCACCAGACACCAAAAGGATAAGCTTAGTCTTATCAATCCATATTTCCATAGTGGAGTTGCAAAAACTATGCATAGGATTAAATCCCTCCTCAAAGACAGGTGAGGCTGCTATTTATTACTAATCTAAAACACAATAGAAATAATATGTATAGTATTTACACTAATCTAACCATTGGGGTTGGGATAGAATCCCAAAATCCATATCCATGCTAGGTAAAGATGTTGTTGTTTTCTGAAATAGAATGGATCAAAAAGGAATACACAATGGAAAGGAAATGACGGGAACATATTTTCTTTCGAGAAAACACAGATCACGAAATAATCATATGAGTTCTAGATAACAAATGTAATGTAATGTTTGAAATAATTAAAATGATTGAGAATGCTAAACAAAGAATAGCTTAAGATCCTGAACATAAGAACAATATCTTAAGAGAGATGAATCTCACAACACAAAGTTTGCAAAAATAGCATCGATTTCTATTCCTCAAATGATTAAAAGAAAACACAAAGTTTTTCTTCTTCACAATAGTTCTCAATATTCCAAAAATCTCAACCCTTTGGAATGCATAAGCATCCCTTATTTATAATAAAAGGCGTTGAGAGAAAATAGGATAAATCCTAGAAAATAGTCTTTTAAAAGAGAGTCCTATTTTGCTTGACTCTCATGCAGGAGACCAAGTCAAAATTTTCTTCCTATGTGATGAAACAAAAATGAAAAAGACATGTCAATTTCAAGATTGAAATGACATGTCGCATTGTGCTTATTCTGTATCATCATCTTTATCTTCCTCCAACAAATCCTACTTGTCCCAAAATTCTTGGAATCTTTGGATTATACCCTACATCTCATTCTCATCAAGGTACGGTGGAATGATCACTCAGAACTTCACATGTTTCCTGAGTATCACTAGCGTTGCCAGGAAGCTTTTTCAATCTCTTGTTGAGTTTCCTCAGGGTCTCCAAAGAATGTTCAATTTTCACAAACCTGTCAATGATTTCCATGCCGAATCCATAAGTTGGTTCATGCTGAATTGATTCTTGGATCTGTTTGTAAAGGTCATCAATAGGTAGGATACCCGAGCTTTCACTCAACACTTTAGCATAGATTTTGACCAGCTCTTCTTCTAAGTCATTCTTACCATCGACCAATTGATCTCTTGATTCTCTCAATTTTACCGTAAGCTTCATTGAGAATCTTTATTCTGAATCTGATGGCTTTAGTTAGCTGAAAATGTTTATCCCCATGTGGAATGATGCCCTCCTCGACCAAGATGTGGGATGGAATCTGTTTCAGTGTTTGGAGAGCTTCAAAAGTCAACTCTAGGTTCCCGATTTCGCTAAAAACTCATCATCCATTTTCTCTCCATCTTTCTTTATATCCTCTAAGGATTGGTAGACTTCCATAGTATCTTTGATGACTTCTTTTCCTTACAGGAGCAGCCTTTGGGTCCATTCATCGACCATTCTCCCCTTTTCATTAATCTTCTCGATCATGGGTACCGATGAGAAATCGAACCCGATAGGAGTAGAGGATGATGGTGTTGACTCAAGAGGCTTTGAGAGCTTGAGTAGCACTTTTGTTAGCTATTGTACTTTCTCTTTTAACTCATCTTTTTTTCCTTAGTTTCCCTCAACTTCTGGCACAACACATTCATGGCATCTTATGTGTCCTACTATGCTCCCTCTGTTGTTACTTTCCCTAGATCCACCCTTGTGATTTGATAATCTATGACCATTATGTCATCCTTAGTTTTATCAGCTGCAGGAGTAGAAATCTCTGTAAATTTATGCCCTGAGGCATCCACTGAAATCCTTGAGACTATTTTGGGTTTCTTGGCCGACTTAGTGGGAGTGACCTTGAGGGAACTGAAATCAAAGGCTGGTAATGGGACAACTACCTTCCTCTTCCTCGAGTCTGATCTACCAACCATTGAGGCATATTGGAAGAAGTTGCTTCCATTACAGGCGTTATGGTCACATCTTCAGGTGGAGGAGGATTAGCTTGTGGAGTGGTAACCACCATAAGTGTAGTGCCCATGGTAGGGAATGAAGGTGTAGTAGGGGGAGGCATGTCCATGGTTAACTGGGGTCTAGTGGGGAGAGGTGAGAGACTAGAAAAGATACTAGCCATGGCTGAGGAACTTGGTGAAGAAATCTGAGGCAAGGAAGGTTGAATGGGAGGAGGCAAGGATTCCAGAATTAGAGCTTGAGAAGTGGGAGGAAGACTTACCTCTGATGAACTGTCTACCAAAGGAGGAATGGAAGGTTGAATAATCTCTTCTCTTGAAGGAAGATTCCCTTGTTCTAGTTGTGGAGGTGAATCAAGAACCTCAACTATTTGTGGGAGAGTAGCCACTGGTGTAGTTACTTGGTCTTCTCCCTTTCTTACAAACTTAACCTTCATTGGCCTTTTGGAAGGGTTATTATCCTTTTCCTTTTTTCCTTTTGAGGGTCCCTCTTCCAAAGTGTCTAGCTTTACAAAAATCTCTTCTTTATAACTCATTCCCAAGAAATGAGCCACGCCTTAGTATGGGCAAGAATTTGAGTAGCTCTTCCCGTGATAGAAGCTTTCTCAGCAATGGACCAATCAATGGCTAGGAATACATATTGATCTTCATTCAACCCATCATATGAGGCATCAAGGACACTCTCATTGTCTTTAGTGCCTTTTGGGATGTTAGATAAATCCAACATCTAGATTTCTTCAATTGTCAACCTGCTATTGTCCTTTCTTCGGATGGAAACTTCATCCCAAAGATCAACCCAAATATCTTCTATGTTGGGAACATGTAGATATAAAGTCCTATATGACTTAAGGACTCCTGGAAATCAAATCCATCTCTTGTGCTTCATGTGCTTCTTTAACTTGTCTTGAAGCTCATGCACCACATTCTTAGCTTTGACCACCGTTGAGCACGTGTACCTTCCAATGGAAATGGGGAAGGATATGGCAGCCTTGTGTTTGCTTTGTTGGAATTTGTGGAAATCCAACAACTATCTTACCAACTCCATTAGGATCAACTTATCACCTAGGAATCTAGGAAATCTAAAAGGATCACCTAGATACATGACCACCCAAAGGTATGTGAACTTCTTGAACTACAAGAAGATGCATCCCCATTTTGATACTTCAGCCCATGCTTCATCAGAGACTCTTCTTTTCCTTAGATCAGGGTTCATTCCACAGATATTTTCATAAAGAAAGCATCGTTCACTTTGTTGAACTGATCTTCAGAAACTTTCATTGTCAGCTGAGGGAGGTACCGATATATGTGCTCTATTACCCTATCTCCTTTTGCATCCAATCCTAGATAATTTCTCATGCCAGTTGCTGCATAGGTGACATACGATGACATATAGAATTTTCCCATAGTCAAGACTATCTTCATCTAGGAATCAATCTCATCACTTATGAGACTACTCCAATCAATCCCTTATTCGTTCTTCTTCATAATAACCATGAATTGATACATCCATCCTTGGAATTCCCTTGACTCAGGGAGTCCAAATACTTAACTTAGCAAGGTGATGATGTCATTGATTTCAAGGATGAAATCACTCCTGGGGACAAACTTGGGAAACCTTGAGACGACCGGCTTGGCCTTGATCAAGAATTTTCTATTCACATGCCTGATGCAGTCTTCTTGATCCTTGTCCCAAAATTTGTGTTGACTTAAGATCTACGTCAACATATTCCTAAAAGTTGGGTAATCTTAAGAGGTCATCAAAATAACCCCCATCCAACTTCACTATGACTTCTCCTGCTTGATTTTTCACTGAGCGAGAGTTTGAGTCATAATGGGAAGCACATGCCAAAATGAACTTAGGGCATTGAGCAGACATTGGGAATCCTACTGTAAGAGGGAGGCCACTGTTGGTTATTGACTTCATCCAAGGACTCTGAGAAGAATCCTTGGTTCTGTTCCAAATATTCCATGTCAATGTTACTGAGTTCAGTATCTCAGATGTCATAATTACAATCTATGTAGGAGGGGATTCCATCTTCCGATACTTGTATTTCATCTTCCCTAACCTATCTGACTTGTCTTTAGATGATCCAAGATCCGACATGAGAAATCCTGAAGAAAGAATGCCTAGACAACTCCTATCTAAGAAATCAGACTTGGAAGCTTGCTGAGAAACCCCATAGACCCACCACACTATCTAGATTTTAAGACTTGTAAAGCACCTGATGAAACCTGACACACTGGAGAGAGTGTTGGAACTTAGGTCTTGTTGGACACTTCACAAAACCGACACACTGGAGAGAGTGTCAGAACTTAGTAGGTGTTGGACACTCTGCAAGACCCGACACACTACGGGAATCGAGAAGATGTTGAGCACCTCGCAAGACCCGACACACTGGAAATCAGATGTCAGATGATGTTGGATGTCCAACACTTAGAAAATCCTCGAAACACTGTGGAACTTGGAGATTGTAAAACACCCTGCAAAACCTGAAATAAGGGATCAGTTTTTGAGATGTCAAGACATGTAATTTTTCCGCCATTTCAATAGTTAGGACTTTGTATTCTTCTCCTTTTCTTTAAAACACAAAAAGGTATATTCCAAGGTATAGAATAGGAAAACACCCTAAGGGTGAACTCTTAATCAATAATTTCTATTGGAATACAACCCAAAAAGAAGAAGAAAACCTAAAACCCTAAACCTAGAAGAAAAATAGGAAAGGAAGGAGAACATCACAAAGAACATCACAAAAACATATTCAACAAAACTCACAAGTAGAGGGCAGAGAAAATACCTTCAGCAAATTTGAAAAATAATCGAAAAATGAATCACGCAATCAAGCACAAAATCAAATCGGGTTCGAAGGTTGAGAGAGCATGCACGAGAAAATCCATGCAACCAAAAGTACAATAGATACAAATGACATGTAAATCCAACTATTTATAAAAACCCCTACATTTATTACACTTCACATGACATGTGTGCCAACTACCGACAACTCAGAGTTAATGCCATGTCATCATGCTTGGAGTGCCCAAAACCCGATACAAAGGATTAGCTATCAATTCGGGTTTCAGGTTTCAGGAAACAGATGACATGAAACATGAGATGTTTGGGTGTTCCAAGGTTCTGAAAACCCAACACAAAGGGACATATCAGGTTTCAGGTTTTGGAAGTCAATCGACATGTAACATGCTTTTTGCAAGTCATGTTCCGATGCTCATGAATTCTGAAAACTGAAATACTGGCTAGTTTCGGGTTTTGGGTTTCAGGAAACAATTTTCATATAGCATGTAAAAAAACATGTTTTCATGTTGTTGAAACCGAAAACCCAAAAATCTCTTCAAAAGGGCATTTTAGGAGATTTTTCCAAAAAAATTCTACGGTTATCTTAATTTTAGCTAGAATCACTAAAATGAGATAACAAGGAACACCTATTTGATTTTTCTCAAGTAAATGAGTAAGGTGATCAATTTGTTTTCTCATACACATATGCTCTTTATGACTAGGCTTCTTGCAATAGGAACACAAATACTTGTCTTTTTGTGCTCTAGGCTCAAAAGTTGAAGCATTTGTGTTAAATTTAGTTTTGGTCTTGGTTTCCTTCTTAGGTTGGTCCTTTCTTTCTTTCTTCTTTTCAGTCTTATTTTCCTTACTAGTACTCACTACAAGGGCATGTGACTTGGACTTGAGAGACCCCATTTGAATGATTTTGTCCTATTCTTGAATGAGTTGGGACGAAAAACAGTCAAAGGAGGGCATATTCCAATCCTTTCCCAAGGAAGCTTTTGTAGCGTAAAAATTTGACACAAAGACAAAATATTCAGGACCTAACTTAGAAAGAATCGACAAGATCAATTGAGAATATTTCTTCTCTACTTGACATTCCTTTAACAACAATCTAGTGTGGAAAAACTTAGAGAAGAATACTTGTAGGTTTTCAAAATCACTAGGATTTAACCCTAGTAGTTTGTTTTCCAACTCATGCGCTCTCATGTCATCTTTATTTCCAAACATTCCATCTAACGTTTTCCACGTAGAATTATGTGTTTTAGATGACTTAATGTGGAAGAGTAAGTCAGAAGAAATAGACATGTAAAGAAGACCTAAAGCTTCGCCACTACGGTTTAACCACTTAGATTTTTCAGGGTCATTGTCTGGTTTAGTCTCAGTTCCCATGGTGATGCGGAATAACCCTTTACCCCTTAGTTTCATAATAATTTTTGATCTCCATTCAAAGAATTTGAATGGCGTAAGAAAAGGAATTGAAAGTGCATCCATAGTGAAGAGAGAGAAAGAATGTAGAAAAGAAACACAAGAATCACAACCACCTAGGAAAATATAACAACCCCCTGCTTTTGACACTTTATATTTTAGTGCATTGAATACAATCAAGTCCGAGCATGCATCTTGAAACAGTTGGTAACTCACCTTGCAATCAACATAATAACACATAAGAGAGGATGCCATAATTGTGTTTCATGGAGCGCATCAAAGTGACACTTTATACAAGCACAATCTGGAAAAAAACTAGGAAGGAGGTGAAATCAAATCCTCGGTTGTGAGAAAAATCATCTCACGTCATAATGGATCCCCCTTCCTACATACTTTTGAGATGCACTCACTAGTCGCAAGCAATAATAAGGGTAAATACAAGGTTTTAAACGAACTCAAGATGAGTCCCGATGATCTTCAGAATGCCGGAAAGGCACGCGGAAGACAAATAGGTGCTCAGTGTCACTACACACTTGAGCACACGATTAGTAAAAAAAATTGACAATAACACCTAAAATTTATCATTTAGAAACGTCTAGTTTAGCTAATTTTAGAGCTATTTGGAGTTTTTAAAAAAATGATAAAATAACGTTAATTTTTAAAAATGATTTTTAAATGACTAATCGTAAAGGATAATTAGATTTGAAATTAATAAAACTAGATTTAATATAATTAAATCTAATTAATTTCAAATAATTAAAAAAACTAATTAAGATCTAATTAATAATTAAATCCTAATTAAATATTTAAATACTTTCCTTTTTTTTAAGTTCACACCTTATAAAAGGACACCTCAAATTTGAAATTTTAGAAACTTTTTATAAAAAAATGAAATAAATTTTGAAAAAACTTACCAAAAATAAAGGTTAACAACTTACGGTTGTTTTGAAAAACCGAATTTGAGGTAGTTGGGCATGAGAAGGGCGGAGAGCTCGGAGTATCCCATGTTAGGAGGAGAAAAATCTGAGTTGGAGGTTCGGGAAAGCCACAAAACATGAGAGAAGCTATTGGAGGCATGTGGAATGTCGACGAGTTGGGACGGCCATCCAAACCAAAAGCGAGTAGGTTAAAACAATGTAAACACACAATCCGAGAAGACACAAAGATAGGATCCCAAAACACCGCATGTAAAACATCCATGTTCGAGATGAGCCAATGTTCCAAACAATGCACGAGCCCACGAGATCAAGAAAAGGCAAAAAACATGTACAAGCACCCAATCAGAAAGCCAAAGCAGGCACAAAGTAGCTTACAGACCAATGCAGAGGCTGGACCAACACGAAGCATGAGAAAGCTATAGCCGAAAGGCAGGGGAGGTAGATGGGGATTCATGAGCCAAGATCAAAAGACATGAGCTCCAGGGAACGTCAGCCAAACAAAATCATGTATCCAAGATCAAAGCTCAAACAAAAGCCCCATGCATGGGACAATGAGAAACTCATATTTGAAACATGAGTAGGGAACCCAATTATAATCGAATCATGCAGACATCAAGAAACTTGAACTAGGGAAGCACAATACCATAGAAAATTCAAAGGAAGGCTTGAATGAGCTCAGCTATACAAGATCTTGGCTATTGATTTAGCTCAGATTAGCTAAATGTATTTGTAAAACCCCGAAACTCGAGGAGATCTGCACATGCATGAAGAACACAACAAAATTGAAACTTTCCAAGAACAATTTGTTAAGAATGTTAGAAAATGAAATTCTAGAATCTAATGATAAAACAACCTAACACACGGAGTAAAAAATAACAAAACCAAGAGTGATCACAACTCAGATGAAAATGCACGTTTACCCGATCTCAGCTCTGATACCATGAAAGAGTTTACAAGAATCGTATCGAAAACTATGCACCATGATGAAGTTGCACTCTAAAGGAAACGTAATAGCTCCAGCGTAATCACAAGGAGGAATTGATTAATCAATGGAAGAACTTACATAACATAACAAAGCTTGCACATAGAGAAAGACAACAGAGTGTCTTGACATACTCATAAATGTCAAATGAAGGGCTACATATAGGGTGGATAGTAACCCTAGTGCATGAAACATAAACAAACCCTAAACCTAACCCATGTGAGATGACCATCCATATGTGAGTGGAGGACACATAGGATCCCACACACCAACAGATTACAACTCAACTCAAGTCTCCTAACTATGGTAAAGGATAATTTTACATGATAATCCCTAATGAGATGGGTGTTGAAAATTTATTGCACAATCATAGTCTATAAAAATATAGAGTTATCACTTATAATCATGATAATATGAGTTATTCACCACTAGTTTAAACAAAAAGAACCAATCTTGATTTACTAAGCATGCCATCATTCTCATAATATCCCTAGCTTAGCAATGCAAAAATACATACACCAAGAGGAACATAATACAACTATTTTCTATCACATTTCATTCATATTTACAAAACTCCACTTCCATTTATTGAAAGATATGTCATACAACGTTCTCATGATCTCCTATAGATCAATCTATGCCCTAATGGATTTTTTCACACCTCTCTAGAAACTATCGTTCCTTTTCAAGACCTCTCTCCCCTTTTTCTCATTTGAATCCTCTATCAAGATTTGGTAGAAAAGGTAGTTACTACTTAGCTTAAGCCTCCTAATTATGGTAAAGACTAAGTTTACATGATAAACCCTATTGAGATAGGTGTTAACAATTTATTTCCACCTCATAGGGTCTTTTACAACCTCTAACACCATTTATTCTTACTATCATATCATCAAGAACACTAAACAACTCATAGGAAATTCAAATATTCAAAATGGTGGTTTTAGAGGGTAACTCAAAAATCAAATTATTACAAGCCTAAAGGGATCCATATAGAATAGGATCTAACCCAAAACACCTATTAAACCTCCCTAAACTAAACACACTAATGAAAACCAAATATTTGATATTTAAAATGAAATGATTCTCTGCATCACTTTCCTTTGATCCGGTTTCTAATGTCTACTCAAGGAAAAAATAGTTTATTCCAGAAACATGCTCTTTACTTATCAATAATTCAGTTTACAATGCTTTTATTTTCTTTCTTCAATGTATAACCATTTATTGTATAATGATCATATCTTATATAGATTAGGTGGATCCCTTTTCCTATTAGGAAACAAAGTTTCCCCTTTTTAATATAATTTATTATTCCGAATACAAGAAATAATTAACTAAGCATGCACATAAGAGAGTAATCATGAAACTAGTAGTTGTCATGTCAATGTACATGTGTGCTTATAGATTCCCATTCGAACTTGTCTTTTTGATGTTGGAGTTATGAAAATGGTACTTGAATAGATCCGGCTATCTTCATGATTCAGATTAAATTTAAAGTAATCACATTCCTTGAGAAGTGGAAGATTCCATGAAATTAGGATTGGTTTCTTCTAACTAAATATTGAATGCATTATAATGATCCTTCTTAGATATTGGCAATCTCAATCTCGATTATTTTGGACATAGGGGTACCTATACAGCAGATGTTGGGTGGTTGACTTCCTGGAAGTAAATGAATGGCATGATCATGTGATCATTTTGGAGGAAGACCTTTTGAAATCTCACCAAAAACCTTCGAGTGGTTATCTAGAATTAGTTGTAAATCTAGAGGGGTATTGGTCTTCATTTGTCTGCTTTCATGGAGAACAACTGTGTGACAAACCCATCAACACCCTTCCGTAATAGATTTTTCATCTAATGGGATCTCGAATAGATGAAGGGAATTTTCCCATAGTACTTGAAATTCAAAATTCTTACCCTCAGATTGGAAGCACATGAATAGTTCCTAAAAGTTCATCTCAATTTTCCCCAAGGTTGTGAGCCATTGTACTCCCAAAAACAATATTGACACCACCCATAGGAATGGAAAACATAGGAGAGTCCAATTTTTACTCACCCATGGATAGCTTGATACTATGACATTTTCCCGAATAACTAATTGTTCCCCCATCAAAAATCATGACTTGAAATTTAGGGGCTAGATAAATAAAGAAGTTCAATCTTGCTGCCAATTTATGGTTGATGAAGTTATGTGTACTACCTGAATCAATCAAGATGGTGAATCTTTGTTTTGAGGAAACCCACCACCTTAAGGGTTTGAGGAGTGCTAATTCCAAATAAAGCATGACATTAAATGGTTAGTGGAGAGTATTTACGAGCCACTATTAGGATCTTCATCCACATCTTATGTGTTGTTTACCTTCTCTTCATCCTCCTCTACTCCTTCAATGTAGAAAAATTATTTTCAACACATTTGTGACCTCGAATATATTTTCTATCACATTTGAAGCATAAAAATTTAGGATTTTTTTATTTGATCTATCGAGGTGTCAGTAAAATGGGTTGGGAGAATGTTGTTCTTGGTGGTCTTGGCATATGTCCTTCCGGACTCGAGGTGCATACCCGATGTTTAGACATATCCATTTATTCCATTCTTTGACCAAGGACCATAGATTCAAAGATCAAATCGAGGTTTAGAATATGAAAATAATGTTGGATGTTGTCCTTGAGACCTCCAAAAAATAGTTCATTGAGGTTCTCATCAGTGATATCCTCCACTCTTATTATCCATTTTCACCTCTCGGGTGAAAATGGAAAAATGGGAAAGCTTGCATTGGGACAATTGTCAATAGGCCCTCATGGTTATTTGGGAGCATGTAGAAAATTCTCTATGTGTTGAAGGTATCAATAGGGTATCCAAAAAGGTTGGAAGTCATTAGAGGAATGTTTTCCTCTTCTAGGTTTTTTATGAAGTTCGAGTTTTATTCATGATGAAGAAACAGCAGCTGCGGACCACTTGTATCAAAAATGGAAAAAACTAGTAATCTACCCTAGGCACCTCCAAACACATTCACGTGGTCCTTGAGCACTAAAAATCCAAGAATTAAATAATAATTTTAGGAGAAATGTTATAAAATTTGGAAAAATCAGTTTTAGGCCCTAGCCCATTTCAATGAGCTTATGGGAAAGTTGGTTCCTAGCTTGGCAAGATAAGTTGCGCAATAACGAGCTCCCTGGTTGTATTTTCATGGTGGATGAGTGGTTAATGATGGTGAATTGAGCTGTTGAGAGTATGAGAAATCTGATTTTATAGAAAGGCTTTTTTTAGTGTCAAATATTAGTAATATGATGAATATTACATTTTTGAAAAATCTGAAAAGGTGAATTTTCTAGCATTGGTCGCTGACCTATTCTCCTAAAAAATTACATTTAAATTGTTTTAGGGTTCGGCTTCACCTACCCTTGAAAATATCCCTTATATAATCCTAGATTATTTGTCGGGTAGAACACTACGACTTACTTATACCACTGGGGCATATGTATTATCAAGTATAGTAAATGCACGATATGAGGGTAGAGGCTATAGACGCGTGATAAAGAGTTCATTGATGCATGATAGGAGGGAAGAGGCTGTAGATGTGTGACAGAGAGTTTTTTTAACGTGCAACATGGAGAGTTTGTTGAAACTTGACAAAAAGATTTTGTTGATGCATGACATGAGGGTGGAGGTGAAGACGTGTGAAAAATATTTGTTTTCATATGACAAAAATCTCTTATCACGTGTATGTAAACTTTATGACACACCACTTGAAAATCGGGGAAACTTTTTCATACAAACACCAAAAAATTCACCTTTCCCACGAAACCAATTCCGGGGATATTCACCAAGTATTTTCCACCTCGATTTCCAAGAGGTCTCTTAAAATGAACCTTGTTTTATAGCCAAGCTCATGCATGTTGGGTGAGCCATTTAATCATAGGTCAAGCTCATTTGTTATAAGGAGGAGAGCTCTCAACTCGATCTCATGGCATGGAGAAAGAGATCGGGGCAAGCTCACAATTTTCAGTAAGCAGTGGAACCTTGATGCTAAACATTGGAGGCTCATTAAAAAGGGGGTTGAGCTTGGTATAAATTAGTAAAGTGTCAGGGTTTCATCATGGTGGCTCAGGGAATCATAGCTTAGAACACCCACCTTTTCAGAGACATAAGCAAAGCATAGGGCTTGGCAAGTGAGCTCACCGAGGAATGACCGAGACTTAGAAAAATTAGGGTGAGTTGTGTTTAATGTCGTTAAGCCATTGAAATAGTTGTGAGATCAAGGAACTTGGTCAAACACTTAGGAGAGAATGGGGAAAGAAATGGAGTTGGCTCACTGAGCTAAGTTGGTGAGCTGAGAGATCGAGCTCCAAGAGGGGCCATTTCAAGCTAATACAAAGATACGGGTCATTGAGGGCTGCGAAAACTTAGGTCATGAGTTCCTCTCAGGCCCAAAATATTCAAAGTCTATGGAGTGTGGGTGATGGGATGGTGAATGAACCGATGTGGAGGTCAATGCATTCTCAGAACGAGTACGGGTATGATGTAGCCTCGAGACATAATGTGGACTTGGTAGGTTACGAAGGCATACGGTGTGCACGATGAGGAGGTAAGGAATGGTCTGCAGGTTGAATGGTATTCCCCCATGTATGATGATTCTAAATTACATTAGGAAAGGTAACCAAGGGTGGTAAGTCGGTGAGTCAATGTTGACGTGGGTGTTGAGCTAGTATGGACTCGGTGGGAAAATCGACGTGGCATCGAGTTGGATTTATGGGCCCCACCAAGTTGAGTAAAATTATGAGGTGGTTTTAAGGCGAGTTGTCAACATGTATGTAAGGATAGTGGTTTTCAAAAAAGGGGCTTGGTAATGCAAGGAATGCAGCCACTCACCGAGTTATCCCTTTATTTGAATGATTAAACACTCCAACAACCCCCATACAAAATTGATTAAATTGGTGCCCTCCTAAAAGTTTTAAATGCCCCTAAACATTAAAAGAATGAAAAAACATTAGAAGAGAGGGAAAATAAAAATGATTGATCCCGGATACTCATTTGATTGCATAGTCCCGTGAAAGAGAGGATAAGCACGGAAAAAGATACATAGCTACCCACACTCATGAGGCAATAACTTTTGCATTTCTCAACAAAATCACGTAAAATTAGACTCCCTGGAATCATGGCTCCAGTATATACCCTCAAAAATTAAGATATTGAGGATTTAATGAATATTTGATTGTGAAAATCATAGAAAATGATCCCGAGTTTAAAATGGTGACTTCTCGGTGTTTGAGGAGCATTTAATGAGCATGGACAACCATTTTCCTTTTGTTGCAAGTTACAAGATAGCATGGGAGGGATTTTATAGGTTACCCATCATCATTTGCACCCACTTTTGGTACTTTGCAAGTAGGTGGAAGGGGAAATATGAATTTGACAACTTCTCTCTCCCTCCTCTTTTCTATAAATTAAAGTGCCCTCTCATTTGAGAGGGCGATTTTCATTGTAAAAAAAAATTGTTGAAATAGTTTTGGAACATCAATGTGTTGTTGGTCTTCATTTCAGACTTCTTGCATGAGGATCCAACCATTTATCTTGTAATTAAATGAACTATGCATATTAATGAAGTAATAAACTCAAATTTGTGGATGTTTCCTTCCCTTGTTTGCGTGTGTTGCATTCTCTTTCCTCTCTGTTTCAGCTGCAAGTGTTTTGTGTCTATTTTTATGCTTCTTATAGGTTCTATTAATGTTTTGATTTTATGGAAATGGTGGTGTGAGTACTTTTGTTGTTAAATTTTGGTGATCGTTTCCATAATCCATGTTATGCATTTCCCTTCTTTTCACACATTAGAGAGATTTCACACATGCTTCTCTTTATGCATCACCTCTTTTAGTGTAGATTTATTCATTTTCATGTTATTTCTCTCTCCTGGTCCCTTGGAAATTGTAGGTTAGAGGTAGTTGATATATTTCCCTTCATTAGAGTTAGTTGTTGCATTAGTTTAGGAAGAGGAACCAACCTTCTCTGGAGAGTTGCTTCAACTATAAGGTCCCACACCTTGAAGCAATTCCATGTTACACAATCACACTAATTTCCTTAAGACACTGCATGCTAAGAAATCAAAGGGTACCGTGATTCGATGATAAAAGTTATGGAACGCACTGGTGGGACCAAATGCAGTCTTAATTTTCATTACAAGCAAGATTGGTGTGCTCTTGTTGTAAATTTCATCCTTAAAAGGCTTTGTAGCAGCACATCTAACGACTCCAAAGGATAGAAGTCAGTGGTTTTAGCATCCAAAAGTGGTTTAGGTTCATGATAAGGATTCAAACATGGTGAATAAATAGGTAACAAGGTGTTTTTGAGTATTTATAGTTATTTCCGGGAAGAGGAAGAAGGGGAGGCAAGTTTAAATATCTCCATCTCCACCGAGATATAACTCTTTCAACACCTTCACCTAGTAGGCCTTTCATCCAATCAAGTAGAGTTATCAAACCAATCGAGAATGGATCATCAACTAACACCAAATCCTTTCATCAATTTCAAAGGCAACAACCGACTTGCTCTTAATGCACAAAACCGAATTCCCATGGAAGTATTGAAGAAAATCCCATATTTCATTGGAGAAAATAACACATCCCCCATTGACCACATTCAAGACATTGCAAATGTTTGTGCTATACATGAGGTTGTTGAGATGGACATGGCAGTGAAACTATTAGCTTCTTCTTTCAAAGGAATATCTTTATAATGGTTCGACACTTAGGGACAAGATCAATTAATAATTGGGATCAATTGTGCATAACTCTTTGTGGCCAGTTTTGAGAAAAAGTGGGCAACTTATCTCTATTAGAGAAATTAACTACAATTAAGAGAGATCTAAACAAACAAATGGTTGATTTTAACTTCAAATTCCAAAGGACATGGGATAGGATTCCAATTTCCATCGGACCAACAACTAAAGGTGCTTTTCTCTATATCCTAAAAGCTCTAAAATCTGATATAGCTATGATGATATGGTCTATGAGAGGTAAAATTTACCGCATCTTATACTAGAGTTATTAGAGAAGAGAATTTTTAAATTCAAGTGGAAAGCTTGCACCTAGGCCACCTATGCCTATTTATATGGAAATGGTAAATCCAAGCTTTAGTCAAGCACCCACGTTAGCTCCCATTCCCTCCCCAAAAAAATAAAATTCTATTGAATCTTCGCCTCTTCTCCTAACACCTCAAATGAGCTCTAGGAGGTCATGAAACAATTGAAAAATTAGGAAATGAATTGGTAACAATTAAGAGGAAACAAGCTCAAAATTTAAGACCATACCAACCTCAAGTTCAACCTAATAGACCTCCATATCAGCCAAATAGGCCACCTACTCAAGCTCGCTAATCGAAACCACGAGACAACATCAAGTAATTAGATCATTTCAGACCTATAATCCTAATACTAACTCTACATACATGGCCTTGGTTCTAACTCAAAACAAATACGGCACAAGAGTATGAATGGTGCTTCCCATGTAATCAACCTCATAATTAGGAAACATGTTTCAATGGTGCTTTGAATCAAGCATTAATGGTGACAACGGTTGGTGTACCTCAAGAAACAAATCAAGAAGAAAATTAGAAGCAAGCAACTACTCAGAAACAACTATAAGTGAGACTATGCTTGTGAACATGTAAGTTGAGGATTTATGTGGCATAAATCAGTCTCCTTCTCAAGGTGTGGCAGCCAACACAAGGTCTAAGAAGAGGAATTTAGAGGAAGGAAAATCATCCAATCCAAGTGTTTCTCAACCTAATATCACTCTATAATTGTAATCCAATCAATTGCAGCTCCAAATGTGTAGAATCAACCCAAACCACCTTCTAGACCAACTCATGTGCAAGAGAAAGTTGTGTTAGGAAAGGACAAAAAAAAATATAACTCTTCTCCATTTAACATCATAGATCAAATGAAGAAAATGAATGTAAACATCTCAATGTGGATTCATTAATGATCTCGATCCAAAGATATATATTGCAAAGACAGCCATGGAAAATTGGTTCGCATCGAATGAGCTATCCAAAGATCAAGATAAGGTGCTCACAATTTTTCTCAACAAGAAGGAGGTCAAGGAGGTCAAAAAGGTAAGAATATGAATCCTCCTCTATTCTATATATCTCTAATTACTAGGAGAAATTTTGTACACAATTACGATTGATTCGGGAGCAAAGGTTCTCGATGCCCAAACAAATAGCTAATCAACTGAGTATTAAGTATGAACCTATATCAAAAGGAGTAGTGCAACTTGATAGGAAAACAATGGGAATAGTTGGAGTAATCAAAGGATTGAGCCTTACTTACATGCATGCATGCCAAAATTTCATGGTCTTGCAACATGTATCATTAATTTACTTGATGAAACTCTTTACTCTGTGCTGTCAAGGACTTCACCACTAAGATTGGAGGCTACTTGTCACGCGTTGATTGGTCATTTTCTCTTTAGAACAAGATATGGAGCTAAGGATATAATCAGATCTGAAACTATTGCAAACTTTCATATTGAACCATATGTACTAAGTCTAATCGGCAAATTTTTAGATTTCGATCAAGAAGACTTCACAATAACTCTAGAGACAAATACCAAGGTTGGAGGTATTCAAAATTTTACTCTCGATGAATGAGAAAACAAAATGCATGCTTTTGATACATTAAAAAAGATGGAAGAAGTTGAGTTGGGAATTTATTGTTTTTGTGAAGAAAATCCACCTCTCCTAGCATCACCAAACCATATGACGAAGATGATAAGGAAGTATGAAATTTATAATTTGATGGCTCAAGGAGTAGACAGGGTGTTGGAGGAGGAGCCATGCTTGTGTCACCTAGAGGTATATAATACTACTCATATTTCTGATTTTAATTAAGTTTTTCAAACAACACGGATGAGTATGAAGCATTGAACCATGGATTGCATTGGGAAAGGAAGAAAGGTATTAAGAACTTAAAATTATTTGGAGATATTGAGCTGGTTGTAAACCAAGTCAGAGGGCTCAACTCTACCAAGAATGATATTTTAAAGAGCTACAAGAACTGGGTATGGGATCTCATTGAAGACTTTGAAGCTTTTAACATCGTTTCCATCCCAAGGAAGAAGAATGAGGATGCAAATAGACTAGAATCCATTAGGGAAGTGTTTGATGTTGTTAACATTATCAAGAAGGATAAAAATCAGCCTCATATCAAATTGGTTGTAAGTTCGGTTGTTATGAAAAATAACACAAGTTGGTAAGTGTTTGAAAACAATGAATAAATTATTAATTTATTGCAAGAGGAAGATGAATTATCCATTATAAATCAAGAAAAAAATAGAGCAACAAAGTATGGTGATCAAGTGGTTCAACTAATAACAAACAAAATCCCAAAAGGTTTCATGAATTTGGAGTCAATCTTCAATCCCAAAGACCATTTCAAAAAGAGAAATCAAACATTCAAGTCAAAGGTGAAGATTCAGAACCTATTTCAGTAGGTGAAGGTAAGGTGCTACAAATTGATAAGGTGATTACTCAACAAGAGAATTCTAACTTTAATTTTTCAAGAATTTTTGGATGTATTTTCCTTTAATTATAAATAGTTGAGAGGTTTTAATAAAAAATTGGCACAACACACTATTAAATTGGATCCCGAATTCAAGCCCATTACGTAGAAGAAAAGGCTAGTGAATCCTCAAATTGAACATCTTATGAGAAAATAATTGAACAAAATCATAAATGAAAACATCATTTTACCAATCAAGAACTCAAGTTGGGTATCAAACTTGGTGTCAGTGAGAAAGAGAAGCGAAGAAATCAAATTGTGTGTGGATTTGAGAGATCTAAATAGAGCTTCTATCAAAGACTATGATCCACTTCCTTTAATGGAGAAAATATTGCAAGTTTAAGCTAGTTCGAGAGAGATTCTCATTCTTGGATGGTTACTCGTGCTCAATAAGATCATGGTGAAAGAGGAAGATCAGTTTAAGACAACCTTCACCACAAAATGGGGTACCTATTCTTATAGGAAAATGTTGTTCGGCTATCAAATTCTAGAGTAACTTTCCAGAGAGAAATGGATATGGACTTCAAAGGGATGATTAATAAGATGGTGTTTCTCTATCTTGATGATATCAATGTGTTCTATAAAAATGTTCAAACCACCTCTTTCACCTTAGGAAAGTTTTTCGAAGATGTAGGAAGTTTGGAGTATCCTTGAATCCAAAAAAGTGTATATTCTTGGCTCATGAGGAAAGTTATTAAGCCACATTGTTTTGAAGGAAGGATTGATAGTTGATCCTAAGAGAATTTATGCTATCCATGCACTTCCTTTTCCTAGTCACAAGAAGGATTTTCAGATATTCTTAGGAGGAATCAACTTCATCCACATATTTGTACCCAAATTTTCCACTCTTTTTAAACCATTAACTATAATGTTGAAGAAAAGAATGGAATTTAAATGGACATTAGAGGGAAAGGAGAGTTTTGAGGCCATCAAACATGCAATATCTCAAGCTCCAACCCTCCTTAATCTGTATTTCTCCAAGGTTTTCATTATATATGAATTTGGTGGTTTAGATACAATCTCAACTATCTTAGTACAATTGAATAAGAGGGATTGGAGGAGCCCATTTCTTTCTTCAATCAAAGATTGGAAGAATATAAAGCAAGGTACTCTTTCATTGAAAATCATGTTCTCGTTGTTATAAGAAGTTTGAAGAATTTTAGACACTTGGTTTCAAACAATAAGATTCAACTATTAGTGTCTCATGTTGGGGTAAAATATTTGAATGAGAAAAGGGCAGGTTGGATCACTCGTGTTATGGAATATGACATAGAGATAAATGTGAATAAGCTAGTTCTTAGGAAAGGTTTGTGTGAGCATCTAGCTTCTAGCCGAATAATGAGACAAACAATAAGGAGGAAGTTGTCCTAGTGCTACAAGATAATCGGGAACAAACAGATGATGATATGCCTACCCCTTGTTAGACTCAAGGTATGATACATTATCTTCAAATAGGCCTATGCTCTCTGGAGTTTAGCAAAGAGAAGGTATTTTATACTCCAATCTATTCTGTATGCTCTCATTGATGGTATCTTATTCAAGAAGGACGTGAATGTATTTCTCCTAAGGCGTGTCACAACAAATCAGACTAAGAAAGTACTACATGAGTTCCATGATGGAGAAGTTGGAGGTCACTTTTCTCCATGAGTAATGCTCTTAAGATCATGAAATTTGATTACTATTGGCCCACAATGTTTAGTGATTGTTATGCATGGATACAAAAGTTTCAAAAATGTGCATTCCTCATAGGTAACGAGAAATTAGCAAAGCACTACCACTCCACCCAATTTCAGTTGACCAACCATTCATATAGTGGGGTTTGGACTTCATTGGGGTAATCATTATAAATTTAATCCAGGGCCACAAGTGGATTCTAATAGAAAAAAACTATTTCACTAAGTGGACTGAAGCAGTAACACTCAAAGAGGTAAATGAGTCTAGCATCTTGGACTTCTATGAGGGGATAGTAACAAGATTTAGTGTCCGGATACTATTATATCAGACAATGATTTGGCATTTCTTGACACAAATATCACTAAGTGGGATATTATAAATGGGAAATATCTCAACATCTCTTATAATTACTACCTCCGAGTAATGGGCAAGTAGATTCCACAAACAAGAACTTATTGAGAATCATAAGGACTCTAGATGAAAATCATAGGATATTGCATACCAAGCTCAAATCAATCTTGTGGGTTGATAAGATAACACCAAAGAGGTCTACAGGTTTCTCTCCATACAAGATAGTCCACAAAAATGAGGCAAGGATGCCTATATCACTTGAATTTACGGCACTAGAACTCTTCAAGAAACTAGAGTTAGCTGAGTTTGAGCCCATGGAAATCAGGTATGCAGAACTCATGGAGTTGGAAGGGCTAAGAGAGAATGTAATGCAAACCATGGAAAAAGACCAAGTATTGATAAAGAGAAGCTTTGAAAAGAATGCCAAAGTAAGGATATTCCGAGAAGGAGACTTGGTGCTAAAATTGGATGCATATCGGGAAAAATTGAGAAAACATTCCCAATTTGACATAATATGGAGTGGTCCCTACATGATCATGAAGTGCAAACGACAACATAACGTCAATTAAACCTATCTAACTCCCCTCTTACAACACTCTTTTGGTCGTATTCCTCTTGTAAACTAATTAAGCATGCTATTTTAGCCTCGTTTTAACTAAACCATCTTCTCATCCTCTTCTATACCACTTTTATTAACTTCCTAGACTATTGATCCATTTAATTGGATTGATTAGAGCTCTCAAAACCCTAATTACTCTCTAAATAGGATTAACTAGTCTAACCTAGTTTAATTAACCCTAAACCATGATTAACCTCTTCTAAACCTAGTCAAATCTTACTTTGACTCACTAATCAACTTGTTGACTCCCTTTTAGTCCCACATGCACCAAAATTCCCCACTTTCCCAAATGGAAAACTATAAATAGCCCACTACCCCCTCTCATTTCTAAGAACTCTCCTTCTTCCTAACATAAACTATAGCATTTTTCTTAGGGTTTGGAGCTTATTTCATTTGTTTATTAAGCTATTGCTTTGCCATTGCACCACACACACAAGCATTGAGTAAATCAGAAGAACCGTTGGCCTTAAATCCATTAATGGTGAGCTCTCATTCTCATAATCACAAAATGATTCCTTAGAATCCTTACTAGGTTCATTTTTTAAAGCTTTCAAGAATAGAGGATTACTAAATATGTTAGGTTGCTTGTTTCTTTCAAGTTTAATGCATGCAAAGTGATGAATCCTTGTTTATTTCTTATCTGATGGTCCACTGACTAGTTTGTTAAGAGCCTTTGGGGTTTCTTTAGAGATTCTTACCCCATGTCCATGGCTTTTGAAAATTTTCATTGAACACATTTGGCATGCCTAAAGTGGGACATGAATTCCATCCTCCATTAATGGGGTCATTTTGAAGCTTTTATTTCAGTTTCTAACTTTTTACATGTTTTTATAGGGTTAAATATTTTGCCTTGAGATTTTTAGCTAGGTTTTATGTAGTTAAACTTCATTTTCATGCTTCTTTGTTAATTTTATGCTAGAAAATACATTTAATGGCTAAATTATAACTGTTGACACTTTTAAATTTTTATTTTCTATGTTTTTGGTAGCTTTTTAGGCAGGAGCGCATACACCTTTCTACTAGCAAAGGCACCTTCAAATTGTAATTTTTAGCAAAGGTGTGCATGTAACCAAACCCATGCGTAAGTACAAAAAGCAGCACACACACCCAAATCATGGCACACACACCCTTCTCATCGGTGTAGACACCTCAGCAACTGTCATTTTTACTAGGTGTGTAGGCACCCAAACCTAAGCACAAGCACCCGTGTATTATTGGCCCTCTATCAAAATTTTACAGTGCACACACACCTAAACCATGGCACATACACCATTTTATGGCACAAGCAAACCTTTGCTATTGCACACGTATTTTTATAGTTTTTACCATTTCTTGATGTGCTAGTGCATGCACCTATTCTCTAGTGCAAGCATCTCTCGGTGTAAGCACAAGCACCCTACGAACTACTAGGTTTACACAGAGGTTCGTAGGCACCATAACCCACATGCACATACAAAAATGATACACATACACCTTGAAGGGTGCACAGGTATCTTTGTTTGATCTGAATTTGTTCATATAATTTTTAGTGCTCCTAGTTTGGGTCATATCTTTTGACCCGTTGACCCATTTTCGAGTTTGAATAGGTGTCAGAAAGAGAACGAAGTGAAATTTGTGAGGGAATTTACCAAATTCATATACCCTAAGTATTATTACCTATATCCTAAAACTCCCAAAGTTCCCTAGATACCTTTGAAAAACTAAAAGCATGAAAAGCTGTTAAAAATAGATTTATGGAATTTCCTAATTTTTCTTGGTTTTCTAACTTGTTTGTAGGTTCTAACAAGTAATTGCAGGTTTATTTTTGGTTTTATTTGACTAAAGTAGTTTAAGTGTTTCATTTTCTTAGTTAAAAGGGGATTTTTGAAGTGTGTATGCTCTTCCCTCACACCTTCTAGGTGATCTTGGGAATCAAAAACACTTCTAAAACCACCTTACACTAAGAAAACAATTAATTTATGTTTAAATAATTGGATTAATATTTCAAATTTGGATAAAATGAACTCTACCACTTAAAGTATTATTTTCCATAAACTTATTTTAGTTGAGTTTTCCACGTTGTGTATGCTCTTCCTTCGTGCACTTTTTGGTGATCTTAGGAATCAAAAACAACATGCAAAATCTCTTTCTTATTTGATGGAAAATTACTAACTCTTTGTATATAGGACAAAAATACTTGTCAAAGAAAGGAGAAGTCAAGACAAAACAAAAACCTTCTAATACACATGTTTTCATATAGGTTTCCAAACGGTGTGCTACTTAAAACCACATTAAGTTAAGCAAGATAAAAAACACACCATTTCACTTCACACTGTATTGCAGGTTTTGGAAAAGGGTATGTGTAGACACCAAATTTGTGTCTTACGACACCTGTGCCCCGCATCTCATTTCGCAACCTAATCTCATCACCTAAACCTTACACGATTATTTATTAATTACCTTATAATTAATAAATCCACATCGCCATACCTGCCACCTCATTTCGCCACCTCATCATGACCTAGTCTTAACCTAAACTAACCTAATTAAGACCTATAACTTGGTCCACATCCACACCCATGACTAATTACTCCCGACCATGCAACTAAAACCAACCTCATAATGACTTGACCAAGCCCGCAACTAATCCCTCGGGAGAAAAGGAGGGAAAGTGGCTATTTTACCAAAAATAGCCCGCTTTGATTTGGCCAATCTTGGTTCATACTCGACCAGCCGTCGGTTGCGTAACCGCCATCGGTTCCCTGTAAATGACCACTTCCAACCAAAAACAAGGGATCGGATTTTCATTTGATTGCGAAGAGGAGAAATCATTGGAAGGATCCGGATTTGCTTGGCCGAGCAGAGACAAGTGAAGAAAACAAGAAGAGTTTGCGAAAGAAGGACATCAAGCCCAAGACTGCAACTGAATAACCAGAGCCCAGTGACACTCATCCGAGCATCAGAAGAGGAGATAGCTCATCTTGGATTGTCAGATCATCCTATTTGAGCCCTGTCTTCGTCATCACAGTCCTGGAACCTGCATCTTCATCAGGAACGAGTAAGTAGTGTCTTGTATGTTTCTAAGCACCATTTCTTGAGCCTGTGGATTGATAGTAATTACAAGCTCATTCTTAGATCTACCACCTACCAGCACCCTGCACTTAACCTTCATCCATACATCCTTGTACTGCCCAGAAGACCATTTTATCACACTCTGAGTCTTCCATGCCCTCTCATTATTCCCTCGGCCATCCACCGGTCTTAATAACCCCACAATCACCTATGACCAACCTCTATCCGAAGCACCTAGATTACCGACCCTACCGGTGTCGGATTTATCCCCTACCGTGATGGTTCTCTAGCGCGGTCGATTATCCGATGACTAAAGCATCGGTCACTATGACTTATACCCCAAAACCTTCCTCTCACCTATTTGTCACCTAACAACCTCGAGATCCGATCTGGTTTATCCTGTAACTCAACTTTCGAATGTATCAATGACCGATGTGAACAAACAACGTGACTCTTTATTATTGATAGTTTAGCCTCTATTGCTTTGTAACGAGGTACCTAAATCATGATTTTGCAATAGCTTTCTTTGTTATCATTTGTGTTAATTCGTATTAAAGAGGCGACCACCTTCGAAAGGAAGTTCTATATTTCTGGGCCTAAGGCAACTCCCTCATTTATTGTCTAATTAAAATCTGGTGGTCTTGTATTCTTACTTGCAGGTAGTCCTTCCAAGACAAAAAGGAGTTCTTCGCAGTCGATTTGATCTTTCTCTACGATGCGCGCACACCATCTCAACATTCAATAGGTATTCCTCCTAGAACCCTTATCTCTTTCTCAAAGGAATGAAAGGATAGAAGCAAGTCTATTTTACAGAGTATTTGAAACATTCCATGCGAAACATTTTGGCACGCCCGGTGGGACCCATTTCG
Organism: Taxus wallichiana var. yunnanensis; assembly: GCA_018340775.1. Taxonomy (NCBI): domain Eukaryota; kingdom Viridiplantae; phylum Streptophyta; class Pinopsida; order Cupressales; family Taxaceae; genus Taxus; species Taxus wallichiana. The sequence continues at coordinate 1,014,766,951 of CM031237.1, forward strand.
GGTTTCTGTTTCTCTTGCTTGCTTTCATTTAGGGAGCATACTTGCTGTTTGCTATTTTTGTTATATTTAGTAAAAGAATTTGTCTTGCTTTCCCAGTTTTGCTTTAGTAAAATTCATCTTATTTGCTTCATCGAATATCATTTTCGATTTGGGTTTAAAACACGTGCATTACATTCTTGCTTGTTGTTTTCAATTCTAGTGAACATAGACTAAGTAACAGGTCGTACACGTGGGGGTGATTTCCACGGTATTGATAGGAAATTAATCTTACTTTCACTACACAACACATACCGAATCACTTCATAATTAACACAATAGCTCAAAACATCCCCCCTTTTCCGCGGTATTCCTCTACCCGATTGAGGTAACCTTATAAGCCAAAACAAACTTGACATTTCCCCTAAGTCTTTTGTTTAGGATTGACATCATTCTGCGTCTAAAGGCATAAGCCCAAATTTATTAAAATTAACCCTAGGGTTAGTCTGTTAATTTGTTTGTGCATTCTTGCTTGTTTTCAGTTTTGTTTCTCTATCATACACTATTTTCTGTGATCACTACAGAACAGTTTGGTAGGCATACTAATCACTATTAACACCAAATCAACAACTTCTTACTGCTTCTTACACCAGTTCTATTATACCGACATCGGTTAGCTTACGACGCCAGCTCTGACTTTGGCCGACATCGGTTATCTAACCGATATTGGTTACTATCTTTTCTGATTCCTAACAAACCAAAGAACCTACCAATTTAAAACATCTTGTTATATGCATTTTTGTTCACGATAGATTGGAACCCTATTGTGTACTCCTGTCCATGGTTGTTATCACTCGAAAGCAAGCTGCCGCCATGGTTTCACATGCTTGCTCTGTGCCTTTGCCTGAATCACCCCCTTCACATTCTGTGGGGAATCCTACGGACACCGGCGAGGTTCTAAAATTCCTGTAGGAGATAAAGAATTTGCCAAATTTCTGGATGCTAATCCTAGCGCTGTACAATACTATTTGTCTCATGCCCCTGACCGTACACCCGATGGTCAACTCCTTGTTGGCATGCCTATTAGTATAGCTACTCATTTAGCTCCTTCTCCACCTGATAACTCTGCTTTGCCTTCTGCATCCTTAGTCCCGTCTCCTAACTCAGCAGCTTCAGGGGTTCATACGGCACAGATTGGCTTTCCTTTAGTTAATCTTGGGCCCAACATGTCATTACCGCCGGCTGCTCCTACCTCGTCTCTCTTGCAGACTGTTCCGTTCATGACTTGCTCTCTGCCACCTATCCACACGAGCTTTCCTTCTCAAGCTCCGCCCACCTTTTCATTTCCACACACATATCCGGTAACCTCAACGTCTTATATAGGACATTCCTATTCGGTTGCCTCAACACATTCATCCTCCATACCTTATCAACATTTAACCCCACCATTGTCTAGCAGTGGCCCTTGGCCCAATTTTCCTCTGTTTACCACAACCACACCATCATCTCATCCAACTCTGATTTAATTAAACAAATGATGGACAAAATGCAAAAACGGAGGCTTCTGTTTGAGAGTAAAGTCGTAGCGCCTTGACATACGAGAAAGTTTGTAGGGAGCCTATCCACCCTTCAGTCCCCCTTCATTCATATCCTCCTCAATGGGAATTACCAAAATTTACCCGTTTTAATAGTAAGGAGGACCCTTAACAACACTTGTGATCATTTAGACATGCCTGCTATCTGATTGCTCACGACGATGCTTTACTACTCCGCACCTTTCCCATGTCCTTATCAGGACCCACCTTGGAGTGGTACAGTGCTTTAACCCAGCACTCAATCTTCTCTTTTAACCAGCTAGCCCAATCTTTCTTGGATCATTTCTCCATTAACATTGCCAAGAAAGTATCTATCACCGACCTCTATGCCATCCGACAATTTGAAGATGAATCTATCGCAGATTTCGTTGGACAATGGCGGGGCCTTATCAACCAACTTACGTATGCCTTGCCTCAGACCGAACTTATCGAACTGTTTACGTGGGCCTGTGCTAAGCACATCTCTCCTACCCTCCAAATTCAAACTTTCTACACATTTGACGAGGCCTTTACTATGGCTCGAAAACTAGAGATTCGAGCCTTAGAGGAAGAGAAATTGCGGTTGCGCAACAAAAACCCCACTTTCCGAACCCAAGATTCCACCAACAAACCTAACACCACCAATCCTCACCCATCGAATGCTTCAAAATCAAAAGGGGCCGTGCACGCGGTGATGGTCAAATCCCAACCACCGTCTAATACCCCGCCAAAAACCACCTATAAGTATAAAGCAGAGCCCATCAACTACACTCCCTTGGGAGAAACATATGGTGTGATATTGGAAAAATTGCTTAAAGCAGGAGCCATTACCTTACCTCCTGTTAAACCTCACTCCGGGTTTGATTCCACTCACGCCATACCTTCTTGGTACAAAGAAAATGACTTCTGTAACTTCCACCGCGTGAAGGGACACAGTCATGAAAACTGCAAGATGTTGAAAAACATAGTGCAGGAAATGGTTGATGTGGGGGATATAGCCCTCGATAATCCTAACGCCCTGCTAACCGAAATTTGAAAATATTCAACAAACCGTTCCCAAATCATTCTTCTAATGAATAACATAAATCAAGATATCTTAGCCGAGGAGAGTGTTCATGAAATCCATGCGGTCTTCGACTCTCACCAAAAACCTCCATCGAACAAATTCGACTCAAGCCTCTTCACTAACGCAGAACCCAACCCCCTTCCTCACCATCAAGACAAACTGAAATCCTCGCCATTCCTTTACCCATCAAGGAATTAACGCCTGAGTTCCCTTCTCACAAATGAGTCTTCTTACACCACATCCTTGCAAGGCTGTGAGCGGATGTTATCTAATTTATCTATTTCCCAAACGTCTCCTTCTACTATTCTTCTTTGTCAAGAGGAAGGCTCGCCACTTCTTTTGTCATCCTTAGACGAGAAACCTCTTGAACCGACATCACCACATTCTTTAAACATGACGGATCCTCTCAAACACGCCCTCCTACCTATTAGTTCTTCATCACCTGTTGACCTCTTAACGCCCATTGATACAGTGCCTCATCTACCCCCTGTATCACACCCACAGTGGACCGGAATCACAACCCACCTTTCTTCCATACAAAAGTTCCTATTCACACGTGAGGACTGTCATTCCCCAGAAGATAGACGAGGTCCTATGGGAATGTTTGAGTACGCCATATTCTACTCAAATGCAGATGACCGATCCAGATGCCTCTACCATATACCCGAAGTGTTTACAGAAGCTTAAAATGCCTATGTCCTCATCTTCACCCCCCTCATCTCTACCAAATACCTCATCCACTTCTATTAACCTAACCAAATCTTCCCCTATGCTTGGGACCTCACCAATACCCAGTCTAACACACCCACCTAAGCGGCTTGATTTATCTAAAAATAAAGTCGTCCATCCCATTAGGAGACAGACTCAATCTCCTCAATCTATGCCGCTATCACAACTAAAACCCTCGTCGTCACACCTACCTTCCATATTGGGACCCCATCCCTCTACCTTGCATCAATATATCATACCTCCTGTGTTTTCTTTAAAGCGACCTACGCCTTCTGCACCCATACAGAAATCCAAGGGTATAGCAACACCGTCACCCCGCGTATCCTATCCACCTATCAACCCTAAACAAATTCCATCATCAAAAGATTTGTTTTCTGTCACTCCTATTTCTCCGTGGTTGTTTTCTGATGCCACATCATCTGTGGCCTCATCATCCAACCAGCTAAACATAGTTTCTACGTCAAAGAAGCCACGTTTAGTTAAAACCCATTATCAAAACTCCTTGGCTAAACCACCACCCATACAAACCAACCATACCACGTCATCACCAAAATCGACCCAGTCAATAGCCTCCTCTTCCTCTGACTTTGACCCACTCAAAGGGTCTTACGCCAAAATCCTTGCTATGTTGGTAGAGAATGCGACCATTTCCCTACCCCCACTTAGACCTTATGATCCATCTAAACCTCGACCTATAGGTTACGATGAGTCTAAAATCTATGCTTACCACCGCACACCAGGACATGATGTAGAGGGATGCAAAGCATTGAAAGCTATACTTTGTCAGTCACCTCTCTCAGATAGAAAAGTTAAGAAAGATAACTACGAAGAGAGAGACCTTTAGCTTCAATTCCTCTCCCTATACCCACTGTCCCCACCTCACCAAGATCTATTATTATTACAGCCCCACCTCTCAAAGACCATGACCTATCCCTACTGTCTTCCTCCTCTCGTATTCACGAGATCAATATGATTAGTGTTCTTTACTCGAGGATAGAAAAACAATGGGAAAACAAAAGAAAACACACCTGCGGCATCTCTTTCTCCGTCCACCATCCCGATGACACCACCACCTAAAGTGGTTATTCGAGACCCACCTATCCCGAGTCTCTAATGGAATTGCCCACCGAACCATGATCAATAGCTTCACCAATAACTGTAAAAATGACCTTGTATGATCTCATTCGGACTTTGAATCTCATCGACAAGCTCTCGTTGAAATCCTTTGAGGATAGAGGTCTTACCTAATGAAACCTTGCCTATTACCTCTATTCTAACACCTAATCACGTTGCTTCGCTCACCAAACAATCTATCTCCCCAACCACTTCTATCTCTCGTACGTGAGAAAGTCGCTCATCAGGTTTCTCCGAAGGCGAAATTATCGAATTTGGTGCTGAAGATCCTGACCCTGCTCTTTTCATCTCAGCTTATGTTTAGGACATTGGGTACGTCGTGTTATGATTGACGGGGGTGCTAGCCTAAACATCATCTCTTCAAAATCCTTCCAACAAATGAATATCCCTTCTAGTTACATGTGTGCCAACCCCATCATGTTGCGGTCATTCAATGATGCTATTACTTCTACCTTAGGCACCGTGATCCTTAACATTCGTGTAGGGCCACGCACTTTACCTGAACTCTTCTATGTCCTTGAGGGAGAGTTCCAATACAATATGTTGTTAGGCCGCCCTTGGATCGGGCTATGGGATGTGTTCCTTCCACCTTACATAGATGCATAAAATTTGAGTACGAGGAAGTCCTACACCGTAAAAGTCGATCCTCCCCCTTCAAAACCTGCGATATGTTGTATCGCGCCTAATGATGTGCTTGTACCAGTCAAGACACCCATTCATCCAACCCAACCATCCACTTCAACCGTACCTACACCTTCAACCAACGAAACCACCATCACAAATACTACTTCCTTTCCCATGAGATAACATCCCAACCTCGACCCCTTAGTAGATGTTTTTCAACGCCTTTTGGGAGTACGCCTATATAACGTTAGCTATTTCCATACCCCAGAGTACGGCGATTACATGTGCATCCTACCTACGACCATCGCGTGGAGGAGGTAATCTCTTACGAACCACCCCATTACCGCACCAACCTAACGTATGGGGGTGTTGACGCATCCTCCATTACCCCTGAACCTCCTCTTGGTGTGGTTCCCTTCCAATCCGATTTTCAATACTTGACAAATCGTCATTTCTCCCTCACCTTCTTGACTCACCGTGCTTGGAAAGACTTTGGTTTTGGTCTTTATGAACAAGGCCGACATACACTCATTCCCATGACTACACGCAAGCAAACAGTAATGATCGTAGTGGTCTCGATTTTCTTGAAACACTTACACCGGAGAAACCTCGTGTCAGTTGTATCCCGGAAGATGACGATGTCACCCTACCAAACCATCATCACCCATTTTTCCATCATCACCCACGAGTTGATAGACCACCGAATCTATCCCTCCAAACTTTTTTTTTTTCATAAATGCTATCTTCTTAGGTCCTCTCACTTATCAACGCGATAATGAGGACCCATCTTCTCTTCCCCTTCTGTATCCAGACATGATCGAAGAGGATTCACCTTCGATTAATGTTGTTGAGTGCCAGGATGACGACTCCATCCTCACTTACCTTGGTGCGGACGACTCCTATATTCAACGTGCCTTACTGTCTGAAACTCAAACCATGTTGAATGAGTCGACTATAGAAATCAACATCCACATAGAGGAGGATCCTCACATTGTGAAGATCGGACAATCCCTTAACACATCAGAACAAGTCACCTTTACTACCTTTCTCCGTACCCACAACCAAGCTTTCGCTTGGTCCTACGCTGACATGCCAGAATTGATCCCGACATATCTTTGTCCATAACATTACCCTAAAACCCGATTCCAAACCAGTCAAACAGAAACTGAGAAAAATGCATCCACGCATTGCCCTCTTGGTCAAAGAAGAGCTTCAACGACTCCTTTCTATTTCCTTCATCTTTCCTATTGACTATCCTCAATGGATTTCTAACATCGTACTTGTCACTAAAGCAACGGGGGGACTTCGGATATGCACGGATTTCTGAGACCTTAACCTCGCTTGCCCCAAGGATGACTTCCCCCTCCCAAGTATTGATCAACTTGTTGATCTCATTGTCAGGCCATGAAATGCTTTCTCTCATGGATGGCTTTTAGGGATACAATCAAATTTTGGTAGCCCAGGTGATCAACATAAAAATGCCTTCATAACTCCTTGGGAACCTTACATTATCGTGTCATGCCATTTGGCCTTAAGAATCTTTGGTGCCACCTATCGTGGGCTATGACTTAAATTTTTCATGACATTATGCAAACTATCCTTGAAGATTATGTCGATGATCTTCTTGGCAAATCTAAACATCGCAGTGAACATCTCGATGTTTTAACCATTATTTTCGATCACCTATTACAATATTCGGTCTGGCTTCAACCAAAGAAATGTGTCTTTGGTGTTCTTTGAAGGAAAAATTCTTGGCTTTATCATCTCTTTGTGTGGCATTGAGGTTGATCCATCTAAAGTCAAAGCTATCCTAGAAATGCCCCCACCCAAAACCTCAAACAATTGCATAGTTTGCGGGGTAAACTTCAATCCATCCGGTGTTTCATCTCCCAACTCTTGGATCGATGTCAACCTTTCCATCACCTTCTTAAAAAGGACATTGCCTTTCAATGGAGCAAAGAGTGTCACCAAGCCTTTGAAGCTCTCAAAGCCTATCTCTTTGCAACCACCCGTGCTTATCCCACATCGGGATGATCGCCCTTTCTACATTTACATTTCTCGCCACTCGACCATGCTATAGGAGCCATGCTCACACATCGGGACTCGGCACGTTGAGAACAAGCCGTTTATTATATAATTGGTACTCTCGTGGATTACGAGACTAGGTATACACATGTAGAAAAATTGTACCTAGCCCTATCATTCGTAGCCACCAAACTTCGACATTACCTCCGAATCACAAAACTTTTGTCATCACCAACACCGACCCCATTCATTATATGTATGCCAAACCACATCTAAACCAACACATCACCCGATGGCTTATGCTCCTCGCTAACCTCGACCTTGAATTTATACACCATAAGTCAATCAAATGACAAACTATTGCGGATCAACTTGTGGAGGCCCCTTTACCTCGGGGAACAATTTACCAATTTTAATTTCCCACTGACGAACTCATCGCCACTCTTTCACTCGGGGAAGAGTTGTATCAATGACCCTCTTCTTCAATGGATCCAAATGCCGCCAGCGGTAGAGGGGCCAGCGTTGTTCTCATTCCTCTTGGCCCTGAGCATATGCCTCTTTCATTCCAGCTCGATTTCCCGCACTAATAATACAATGGAATACAAGGCCCTTGTTTTGGTCTCTACAGGTTGCGTTACACTTAGGTTTCAAATCTATTAATATTTTTGGTGACTCTCGATTGGTAGTCAATCAAGTTATGGGCATCTACCAATGTAAAAATGAGGAACTTCAAAAGTACAAACATTACGTGGATTCACTTTTAACCTCATTTACTCGTTATTCTATCCAAACCATTCCCGCTCCACTAATAAATTTGTGGATACTATGGCTTGCTTAGCCTCGCAAATTCTGCCTCACCACCCGACTCTAACATATTCGTCTTGGTCCAACAACTCTTTGCCCCATCCTACAAATTTGATTGTTTGTATGATAAATAATGTGTCTCGCTAATTCGCAGGATACCTAGTACCAACAATTTCACGACTACATTACAACTTTTGTTCTCCCACCGACCTAACTAGTACCGTGCAAACGTGCTTTTCTTAAAAGTGTTTCTCGTTATGTCATCATGGGGGACTCCTTTATAAATGTGGCTTTGATGGCATCCTCCTTCGATGTCTAAGCGCGGAGGTCACCTATACCATCCAACAAATCCACGATGGTATTTGTGGCGGACAGGTTTAGTGGCCTTGCCGTGGCTAACGAATCCTTCGCCTAGGTTATTATTGGCCCACTCTTAATAATTCTGCTACGAATATGTTAAGCGTTGTGTTATGTGTCAACAACATGCCAACCTTCAACATGCTCCTAGCCATCCGCTCACAGTCGCACGAGATCTTTGGCCTTTGGGGTTTAGACCTTATTGGTGAGATTCACCGCCCTCTTTGCAACGTCACCGTTGGATAATCACAGCAACTGAATATTACACAAAATGGGTGGAGGCCATTCCACTCATTTCAATCAAAAAAGAAAAAATTGTCGAATTCGTTAACCATCACATTATCTGTCGTTTTGGTATTCCTCATCACCTAATAACAGATAATGGTAAATCTTTCAAAAATAAGTTATTACAAGACATTTGTGACAACTTTGGTACCAAACTTAGTTTCTCATCACCTTACTATCCACAGGCCAATGATCAAGCTGAATCTTCTAATAAAACCCTAACCAAAATCCTCATGAAAGTTGTTAATGATTCTGGAAGAAATTGGCATGATCACATTCCCTTTGCCCTTTGGGCTTATCGTACTAGCATTCGTACCTCCACTAATGCCACACCATTTTCTTTGGTATATGGTACCGAGGTTGTCTTGCCTCTCGAAATACAAATACCCTCCCTCAGAATATCTCTTTAGGATATTTTCACCAACGATGATTTCCGCTAAGAGCGGTTAGCCCAATTAGAGATTCTTGACGAGCGTCATCTTACGGCTCTTGACCACCATCAAATCTACCAAAACGCATCAAGCGTGCTTATGATAAGTGATTTGCATGAGCGTACCTTTCAGGTTGGTGATCTTGTCCTCAAAGAGAATCAACATGTAACCAAACTAGAAAAGAGCAAACGTGGAAAATTTTCTCCTAATTGGATTGGGCATTACATTATCACTCACACTTATGGATCGAGACACTTATCGTTTAGCTTTGCTTAATGGTAAACCCGATCCTGAGCCCCTTAATGCCTTGCATCTCGACCATTCTCTTTGTTGAAATTAGTGTTATATCATTTCTTATCTACCTTACGCTCATCCTTGAGCTCATTTACCACCGCATAAACTTTGTTTCTTACATCTCAAAATTTAATCAAGCTCACATGGTTTGATTATCACCTCCCCTTAAAAGATGCCTTCCCCTTTTTGTCTAGTCCATGACTTCAAAGTATCAAAATGACACATTCTTAATTAAAACACTTATGGGATTTTCTTGAGTCAAACTTCCTACAAAACTAGATGCTTTATGCCCAACGGACATCTAGACCTCTAAATTATACAATAGACTGCTCCCTTAAAGGAAAGCTATATGCCAAACTATTGTTGCTATTATATATAGACTGCTCCCCCGAAGGACAGCTATACATAAACACCGCATCTGCTACTATAAATAGACTGCTCCCTTGAAGGACAGCTATACACAGTCAGCCTTTATCAGAAGCTTCTTGCATTGATCAGCTTCATGAAGACCTCAAGAACAACAAAATACATATCCCATGTAGACTTCCCGCATCGATCAGTCTATATCCAGAAAAATAAAATAAAAATAAAAGCAGTATTTCAAAACACTTTTGAGTCATGGACTTGTCTATTTAGGTTTGGTTCTCTTTTGTCAGAATAATCATCTTATAATAAGTTCTCTACACCCTTGCCCACATCAACCACCTCACCTCACCATTTGTCAAAGAAACAAAACTCAAGGGACGTGACGTATATCCGATATATTGTGATTATACCACTCTTTTCACCTATCGACTTCTCGCCTATGCAAGGTACCTAGGGATTCAAGCTCATCCTACATTAATATGGGGTTTGTTTAGCTCTTCTCAACTACGGGACACTCTTGGCCTCTTTTGCTCAACTCTAGGATTGTGTGTTGACCTTAATCGGGACACAATTCCTACTACTTGGGTATGCTAACTTTCGATTCACCTATACCTACACCCACAACATTACCCTACCAACACCAACAACATTACCCTACCAACATCAAATTTTTTTTACCAACCAACACATTGCCTAACCACAACCAAATTTCCTGAATTCACCTCTCCCTGGTCCTAAGGAGAACTACATCGATCGAGGCCCTTCCTTGCTTTGTCTGATGGGCTATGTAGGTAGCACTTAGGAGACATGGGGTCTCCCAAGGTTAGCTCGACCATCCCCTACCATACCCTATCATGTGTTGTAAATATAATTTTTTTGTGTATTTCTATTTGCCAACATTCATCTCTATCCTTTTTCAAACAAAACAAAAACAACATTCAAAAACAACCATTCTTATTATTATCATCACTCAAAACCACATACATCTTTTGTTTTATTTTAGATGTTAAACAAATACATCTTCTCTATCATCGACTCGCGAGTCGGCATCCTTATTTATTCTTATATTCCTATAAAATTGATTAGACCCTTGCACCTCCTACCAAATCGGTGGTGATCGTGATCGTCGATGCCCCTCGATTGGCCTCTCCATCCTCAAAGGTGCCACTTTGCCATTGGTTCCTCCCATTGATCCGCCAACATCTCCTGTAACATACGAATACGTCCTCTTGTGTGGAGGAATCTTGCCTCAGAGTATCTCCACTCGTGAATCGTGAAACCTCTAACAATCCCATTGTCTCATTCACCTATGTTTGAAGTTGGTGAGCCAAATCCCGCAGACATCTCTCTCTGTGTAATCACAGCTATGTCGGTGCTCATGTGCACCTCGCAGACTCTCTTACCCACCATACTCTATAGGCCTCTGTCGTTCCCACATCCATTACCCTACGATCGGCTACTATCTCTTTTGGCCCTTCGGAGGTGTAGGCCGGGGAGGAGAGAATCTTTGCCTCGGCGTCGATCCTCATGTATGGTCTATATATCATAGGTATATCCACGAACGAACCCAAATTGTCGCGCACGCGATCTAGAGGAATCCTCTCGTACTCACCCGGCCTGTGCCCTACGATCCACCTCAATCGCTCTACACCCCTCAACTCCTCAGCTATGTGCTCTGTCACCATATAGTTCCCGTAAGGCCTCCAACAAATATCCGCAATCGTCACCATCTCCCATACCTGTCTATAATACTTGATGTCATCTATCACGGCCTGGGATCTCGCTTCTTGTTCTATCTGGACCCATCGTCTGAATCCCAACCTTTACACTCCTGCCTCTCCCGACTCGATGGGTCAGCCTATTGGATGCACACAAACAATATGCTCATAGGCCCAACAATGTAATAAGTACGAACAATCCAGTGTCGTCCTGTGTTTTCGCTTGCAGGCCCATAGACCCCTATATAACTCTGCCAGATATGCGGGTGCCCATGCGAAAGTCACGCTCATTTCTATCAATTCCCAAATAACACTCATTAATGCTTTGGGAAATCTTCCACCCTCCACCCTCGGTAATGCATAATACCCCACCGCTATCATTAATAGCACGACCAACCTTGTTTCCTCAGGGTGTGTTGCATACATTGTACCATACGTAAATGATAAACCTCGTTGTGTCAAATCTCGTGCGGTGACCCAAATCTGCTATTGTTATTGTTGCCCGTCTGCGCTTTAGGCAACGCCGATACACTATTTTTCCTTTCATTGGGAGTCTCAAAATATGGAACACATCTTCCAAAGTCACATCATCTCCTGTTGGCGGATAGAAGGTATTCTTTTCTGGATTCCATCTCTCAATCAACACCTGCAACATAGCATGGTTACGCACGATTCTTGAATAATAGCGGATTCCACCTAACCCCAAATGATTTATCAATGCCCATTCAGCTGGTGTTACATCTGCTCGGATTTGTGACAACAACCGGCGCGATATCATTCATCCTTAACCTCGCTTACGCTGCATACATCAAAAGCGACACATAATTATTCAAAAGAACAAATCTCTACGGGTTTTTCTCAAGTTCGAAACTCTTATGAATCGATATCGGTTATGAATAACCGATACGGTTGCTAACCGATATCGGTTATTTCTAAATGATACCGGTCACTTTATCAAAAAATATACCTACCCCGCTTAAAACATACACCTATTTATAATTATTTTCCCGTTTACTCCTATTTATACCTAAAAACATACGTGACCACCCTGTTTACCTACCCCATAGCATTCACCCCATCCCCAACCCTTGCCTATCACCTTTTCTTTCTCATCTTTACCCACTCACACTTCTTTCATCCTATTCACAAAACATGCGAGAATCAAATTACAACCAAACAGGTTTACCTCTCGGGATGTAGCAGCTTGGGGCGGAACATGTCTTCCTCTCGTCCCTGCCTTCTGCATGCTTCTCCTCGTTCAGCCATGTTCACCACCCTCTTCAAATATAACTTGTCTTTCTGCCTTCTGAATCTCAGCCCACGCTCACTTCACCTATCTCTTTCCTCCTTATCACTCAAATTATTTCATGCAATTACCTGTAGCAATTGTCAAACAGCGTCGCATTCGCATATTTAACTTGTTGCATGACTCTAAAAATAAGAATGCTAAAAATAAGAACTTAAGTTGCCAACCCAGCAGTTCTATTTTTAGGAAAATAATTCTTTGCATAACCGATATCGGTTACATAACCGATATCGGTCATATAGCTACCGACATCGGTTACATAACCGATATCGGTCATGTCCCCCTGTTGCTTAAACCTAAGCCGTTTCTTCATTTTTGCAAATTTTCGTGGTGCCCATCCCTTTTTCCCGTAAACAACACCATTCTCTATAATTTTTCATTAAATCCATATCTCATCACAATTTCATCAACATCATCTATCTATCTTATGAAAACAAACAAGCCATCAACAAACGATATCCAAAACCATCAATCTATACACCATTTGGATCCAACTCAAGAAATTTACATACGTTCAATTTCACAAACCAGCGAAAAAACACATACAACATTTCATAAACACAACATGTCAATTAAAATCATCATCTATATATACATACATTCCATTTCAAAAAGCCATCAACAAAAGACATCAACACCATCAATATATAAACCATGTGGATCAAACTCATCATACATTAAATATCACAAACCATCGACAAAACACTTAACACATTTTAAACACTGACATGTGGGTCAAAATCATCATATCTATACATCAAAAGTTTCAAATATACAATGTGCCCGTAAAGGGGCCTCTGTGAGCTCATAATAATACAAAGCTAGCACGTGAGCCACAACATTGTCAAAATATCGACTCGGCTCAGCAGCCGGTATATACAATCAATGAATACATAAATGAAAGAATCATATGTGGGCACACGAGCCCTCTCATACATAATCGGTTCACGAGACCGGTGCCTCTATCTAATATCCAATCTACAAGCAGAACATCTCTCTCGACCCGAGGCATGTCTCGGCTCTCCCCACCACCTCGGCACCTCTCCTGTGGGTCCCGGCCTGGCTCCCACCTCCTCCCGTCACCGACCCACCGGATGTAGCGAAGCACCACCCAGGATCTCGACTCGTGAGGTCTTGGCTCTGTGCGCCACATATGGCTGATAGTCAGCCCCGGTACCATCAAGGACGTCCTGATAGTACCAGGCCTCCACTCTCGCCTCCATATAATGGGCCCGTGCCACCAAAGCTGTTGGGGCTGGTCCCCCGACTCCTAATACCAATGGCCCCTGTCCTACCAGTACACCCTGTGCCTGTGCCGGTGGCGGTGGCGGTGCCTGTGGCTGCACCGGTGGTGGTGCCTATACACGTGCCCTATCTTTGGTGCCATTGGTGGTGCCTGTGGCGGTACCTGTACCTGTGGTGGTGCCTGTGGCTGGGCCTGTACCTGTGCCTGGGCTAACTGCCCCTGTAGGACACCTATCTCGTGCTTATGCAGTGATAAAGCCGCCCCTAAATAACTGTGCCACTCGCCCCCGAGCTGGTCCCTCTCTGCTTCTAATAAATGCTAAGTCTTGTGTGGGGTGTGCTCTCCTCGCGGCTCTCTCCCGCCCACCATACTAAAAAATGATCTCGTACACTAAGGCGTCATCCACTATATCGTGCCGCTGCCGCCACTACCCAATCTGGGTCCATAGGCTGTGGTGCAGGCAGTGGAGCCTCTACATCATCCCTCCGGTACTGAGGGAAGGGAGGTGGCTCATCCTGTCGTAGCCCTAACTGTCGTCGTACCCTCTCCAGGGGTATCCACTCATACTCTCCCGGCCTCCGTCCCGCTATCCAGAATGTATACTGGATCCACCACAACTATGATCGGGCTCCTCCGTGGGGCTGATGACCTCTGTAAGGCCTCCATACAATATCCAGGGCAGTCACGCCCTCTAATACGTGCCGGTAATATGCTACATCCGTCTAGCGAGAATCGCCGTGGCATTGGCCCACGACCCCACCACCTCTCGAAAGCCATATCTCGTAAATCACTGTGGCCCGGTGCTGGCTGGGCAGCCCCTTCTGGTCGAATGCATATGATATGCTCATATGCCCATCGTGTAACAAAAACATAGAGCAAATCTGAATCACCTCATTAGGCAAGTAGCCCCACGGCTCTCGGTATAAGCGCACTGTATCTTTGGTGCCCACGCATAACATGTATGCTCCTCAACCATCTCGTGTAAAACCCCCATCAGCGCCCTTGGAAAGTGGCCTCCCTCTGAGTCCGGGAGGGCGAAGCATGTAATGCCGATCATCATCAACACGGCAAGCCATGTCTCATGTCGGTGGGCATGATACATATCCCCATAGGTGATGCTCGCACTGTGATAAGTCAATAGCACGGCTGCATCCCCGAATACCTGTAAGATACTGTCTATGGCTATCTCTGCATCCACCTGGAAGACTGCCTCTCCATCGATCAGTAATCTAAGGATGTGATACACATCCTCCAATGTAATGGTCATCTCTCCAGTCGGGAGATGGAACACATTGGTCACCGGATCCCATCTCTCGATGAGGGCGACCATAAGACTGTGATCCCTCTCTATCGCCCTATAACGCTGGACTCCGCCGAGTCCCACCTCGCGCATGATGGCCCAGTCCGCTGCGGACACATGTGGCCGCATCCGTCTCAACAGTGGAGGCATCCTATCCTGCATAGTCAGCTGCTGACGTGCCTGCACAAATCACCCACTTCATTAGACCTACCCTTTCAAACAACAACTACTTTAACCTTCTATACCCACGACCACAACCCGACTCTATAACACACACCTACACTCACCTATTTTACCCTAAAACTTTACGATATCCCCTTGCCTTATCTCGCACCCTACCAATCACTCAACTCTACTCTCGCCATTTACCTATGCCCCTACCAATTTAACACCTCCCCATTCATGCCCAACACCTAATCTATCCGAACCGCACCAACCACACAATCACCCCATTTCCCCCACTCACTAATCAACCTTCCTATTAACCTCTACCTCTTCCCTCTTCACCCCCACAAACACAAAATCCAAACCACTAATACTCAAACACCCAAACAACAGCCCCAACAACCACCAAACACCCCAAACCACAGTGAAACCAACCAACAAAATAAATATTCCTAACTAGGGACCGGTCACGGTCACCCATGACCGCCTTGGCGGTCACCCACAAACCCACCCCCGCTTGAAATTTCTTGGATGTCGGTCGCTTAGTGACCGGCATCGGTCACTAAAAATCATGGAGCCGAATCCGACGTGGCCCCCCCAAATCCTTTTTTGCCTATTTATACCTATTTACCCACCCAAACACCCTATAAATCTACCCACCCTGCTGCCTTGCCCTCTTTCACTCATCTATCCTCTTCATTTTTCAAATAACTTCAATTTATTCATTATTTTACCAAAACATGGATTCCTACCCAAACCCCCAAAAATAGCTTAACAACATCAAATTCACACAATGAGAGGTTTCAAACCTACCGGTATGACGACACGTCGTTGTGGTGGGATGGGTGGTGGTGGTCCAGCTGGTCCAGCACCTCCAGCTCCTCCTGGTTGTGCCATGGCTCTAACTCTCCTCTGCTGGGTCCTCCACCAATCAAATGCTGCCTCCTCCTCGCTAGGGCCTACCAATCACTCACTTCTCCACTCAAATAGTGCCACCTCAGCTGACAAACTCAACAATCTTACCACAAGACCTCAGACAACTAAAATTGGTTTTCAAATTGACAATATGACAATGACAGGCCGTATTTTTCTTTTTATAGGTTTTCGACCTATAACCGATATCGGTTATATTGTGCCCTAAGGAACCGGTATCGGTCACCTAACCGATATCGGTCATAGACAATCGATATCGGTTTTATCCCACCTCTTCCCCAATTTCTGCCCTTATTTACTAATCACCCTTTCTCACAACATCGCCTATATCCACCTTGGCTGAAAACCCTTTGTTAACTTCCTTGGCCCGACCCAAGGCCGTAACCAACCAATTTGGCCCGACCCAAGGCCGTAACCAACCATCTGGCCCGACCCAAGGCTGCAACCAACCAATTTGGCCCGACCCAAGGCCGTAACCAACCATTTGGCCCGACCCAAGGCCGTAACCAACCAATTTGGCCCAACCCAAGGCCATAACAACCATTGGCCCGACCAAGCCGTAACCAACCATTTGGCCCAACCCTAAGGCCGTAACCAACCATCCGGCCCGACCCAAGGCCGCAACCAACCATCCGGCCCGACCCTAAGGCCGCATGTTTCGCTCGGAATGTTTCAGCTTTTTGGGAATAGAGTTGCTTCTATCCTTTCATTCCTTTTAGAAACAGATAAGGGTTAGGGCTATGAGGAATACTGTTGAATGTCGAGATGGTGTGCGCGTGTACGGTAGAGAGAGATCGGGTTGATTGCGAAGAATTCCTTTTGTCTTGGAAGGACTACCTGCAAATAAGAATACAAGACCACAAGATTTTGATTAGACAATAAATGAGAGGCGCCTGGGCCTGGAAATATAACACTTCCTTTCGAAGGTGGTCATTTCCCTGCTAATATATGAATTAACACGAAATATTGTAAAATAACAATTTAATTGCTTCATTGAAACAGGTGGGGAAAGGCTAGTTTGGTTTTGAGTTACAATAGCGAACGTACGGTTATTGCTAATATCGATATCGGTGGGGCTATGTTTTAGGGGCTCTTGGTGAGGGTCGGTTGTAGGGTGGTTGTGATGTTTGTAAGGCTAGTAAATGAGTGGGATTAGGTAATGGGGTGATGAGAGGGTAGATGAATGATAGTTAGATGTGATGTGTTGCTGGGTAGTAGATCCAGGAATGGATTAATGACGTCTGTGATTCAAAAGTCTAAGAAATGTTATAAAAGAGGACATGCAAGATACAACTACTTTGGTTATTGCGAGGATGTAGAGTCAGAAGCTGTGATGACAAAGGTAGAACTCAAATAGGATGTCCCACGACGACCGAAGATGAGATGTCTTCCCTCACGATGATCAGCTGAGTGTCACAGGGCTCTGGTTGTCGATTGCGATCTTGGGCTTGATGTCCTTCTCTGCAAACTCTTCTTGTCTCTTTACTTGTCTCCATTCGGCCAATTAAAATCCACATTCTTTTATAACCCGATGATCCCGATTGATCCAAAATCCTTCGACCTTTGTTTCTGGTTAGGGAGCCCAATTTACAGGGAACCGATGGCGGTTACGTAACCGATGGTGGTCGAGTAGGAACCGGTATCGGTTCGGTCAAAGTGGGCTATTTTTAGTAAAATAGCCAACTTTCCTCCTTTTCTCCCAGGGATTAGTTGCGGGCTTGGTCAAGTAACTACAAGGTCAGTTTTGGGTGCGAGAAAGGGGTCATTAGTCATGGGTGTGGATGTAGACCAAGTTATAGGTCTTAATTAGATTAGTTTAGGGTTAGGCCTAGGTCATGATGAGGTGGCAAAATGAGGTGGCAGGTAAGGTGATGTGGATTTATTAATTATAAGATAATTAATAAATAATTGTGTAAGGTTTAGGTGATGAGGTTAGGTTGCGAAATGAGATGCGGGTCACAAGAGTCATAAGACACAAATTTGGTGTCTACATTAGCCCCTTATTGTCGTGTAGTTTGTTTTGTAAAGCTGCACGGACAATAATATGAAGTGGTTTCCCCTATTAAGGGTATAGGTAATCCCCCTCAAATCTAGCACAGATTGAGACAACGTGAAATCAGGGATAGGGTTGATAAAGGGTAAATGGTGTGGAGATGATGGTGAGGTGGTAAGGTAGGTCCAAAGAAGCAGACGCACGTGGAAACGCATTAGTGTGACTAGGGTACATGATTTGACGAGCAAACCAGCAATGCATAGGCAAAGGTCGATAGTTTATCCAAACAAGGGTGATATAATCCGGTATCAAGGCATAGGAAGTAGCTCCGGGGTATATAACGGGTAAGGTACAGGAACGTTTGGGCATGTTCGGTAGCACAAATGGTTGGTTTGGTTGAGATAACGTCACGTCACGGTCTAAGTCAGGCAAAGTTGGTCGGACAGATCAAGTCAAGGACCCTAATCATGCTAAAACATGAACATGTGAGCTCGAGTGAACAAAAGTTACATGATGGGTGGATAAAAGTGTATGTTGTTGATGTTGGGCAAGGTATTTAAGTGGTACGGCCTTGGGTCGGGCCAAGTTGTTGGGTTGTGGTTTTGGGTCGGGCCAAATGGTTGGGGTGAGGCCTTGGGTCGGGCCAAATTGTTGGGTTGCGGCCGTGGGTCGGGCCAAAATGGTTGGGGTGAGGCCTTGGGTCGGGCCAAATTGTTGGGTTGCGGCCTTGGGTTGGGCCAAAATGGTTGGGGTGAGGCCTTGGGTCGGGCCAAATGGTTGGTTACGGCCTTGGGTCAGGCCAAATGGGTTAACAAAGGGGTTGCAGCAAAGGTTGATATAGGCGATGTTTGTGAGAAAGGGCGATTAGTAAATAGGGGCAGAAATTGGGGGAAAAGTTGGAATAAAACCGATGTCGATTATCTATGACCGATATCGGTTAGGGGACCGATACCGGTTCCTTAGGGCATAATAAAACCGATATCGGTTATAGGTCAAAAACCTATAAAAAGAAAAATACGGCCTGTCATTGTCACATTTGCAATTTGAAAACCGATTTGAGTTGTCTGAGGTGGATTATTGAGATTGGAGCATTTGTTGGTTGAGGTGGCGCTATTTGAGTGGAGGAGTGAGTGATTAGTGGGCCCGAGTGAGTAGGAGGCAGCGATTGATTAATGGAGGACCCACCCGAGAGAGAGGTGGAGCTATAAAGGGGTTTATGGGCTTGTAGACGAAATCACGGGATGACACTTTGGATTGTTCATTTTTATTACATTGTTGGGCCTATGACCACATTGTATGTGTGCGAAATAGGCCGACCCATCTAGTTAGGAGAGACCGGAGTGCAGAGGTTGGGATTGGAGCGATGGGTTGTTGGTTGAACAGAGAGGCAAGATCTAGGCCGTGATGGGTGACATCGAGTATTATAGGCGGAGTTTGGGAGATGGTGACAATTGCGGATATCTGGTTGGAGGCCTTACGGGAACTATATGGTAGTGGAGAGAACATAGGCGAGGAGTTGAGGGTGTAGAGTGATTGAGGTGGATCGTGGGGCACAGGCCGGGTGAGTATGAGAGGATTCCTCTAGATCACGTGCGGCGACAATTTGGATTTGTGCAGGATATACCCCTGGCTTATAGACCATATATGAGGATCGACGCCGAGGCAGCATTCTCACCTCCCCGGCCAACACCTCCAGAAGGACCAGAGGAGATAGCAGCCGATCGCAGGGTAATGGATGCAGGAACGACAGAGGCCTATAGATTATGGTGGGTAACAGAGCTACGAGGGGTACGTGATCGTCCTGACATAGCTATGATTACAGCGGAGAGAGATCGTCTGCAGAGTTTAGTTCATCAGCTCCAAACGCAGGTGAATGAGGCGAGAGGATTGTTAGCGGTTGCGGAGTCACGGGCAGAGGGACTAGAGGCGAGATACCTCCATGCGAGGGAGCGTATTCATATGTTACAGGAGAGATTGGTAGATCAGTGGGCGGTACCAATAGCCGTGGTACCTTTGAGGACAGAGAGGCCCGGCGAGAGGCGTCGACGATCATGATCATCACCTGGTTCGGGATGAGGCGTGAGGGTCGAAATAAATGTTATCGAGGTATAAGAATAAATAAGGATGCCGACCTGCGTGTCGATGATAGAGAAGATGTATTTGTTTAACATCTAAATAAAACTGAATATGTATGTTGATTTGAGTTACGATAATAATAAGAATGTTTGTGTTTTGACTTTCGGTGTTTTGAAAAAGGATAAAGAGGAATGTGATTAAAATAGAAATACACAAAAATATTTATATTTACCACACATGATAGGTTATGGTAGGAGATGGTCGAGCTAACCTTGGGAGACCCCATGTCTCCAAAGTGCTGCCTACATAGCCCATTGCACAAAGCAAGGAGGGGCCTCAGACCGATGTAGTTCTCCCTTAAGACCAGGGAGAGGTGAATTCAGGCAATTTAGGTATGGTTAGGCAATTTGTTGGTTGGTAAAAATATTGATATTGATATTGGTAGGGTAATGTTGTTGGTGTTGGTAATGAATTGGTGATTTTGGAATAGGTAGAAGTGAAGCGAAAGTTAGCCTACCCAAGTGGTAGGGAACCATATCCTGATTAAGATCAACACATAATCCTAGATTCGAGTCAAAGAGGAAAAAGTTACTCCGTAGTTGAAAAGAGCTAAACAAACCACATATTAATGCAGGATGAGCTTGAACCCCTAGGTACCGTGCATAGACAAGAAGTCAATAGGTGAAAAGAGTTGTATGATCACAATATATCGGGTGTACGTTACATCCCTTGAGTTTAAACAAATGGTGAGGTGAGGTGGATGGTATAGCTGAGGTACGGAGAACTTGTTACAAAGTGAGTGTTCTGACGAAAGAGAACCTACCCTAAATAGACAAGTCCATGACTCAAAAGTTCTTTTGAATGTGGCTTTATTTTACTGAATATAGACTGATCGATGCGGGAAGTCTACAAGGGATATTGATTGTATTATTCTTGAGGTCTTCATGAAGCTGATCAATGCGAGAAGCTTCTGATAAAGGCTATTTGTGTATAGCTATCCTTGAGGAGCGATCTATTTATAGTAGCGAGATGTGATTTTAGTGCATGCATTTGTCCTTCGAGGGAGCAGATCTATATATAATAGCAGTAATAGTTTGGCATATAGCTGTCCTTCGAGGAAGCGAGTCTATATATAATTTAGAGAGCCAGATGTCCTTTTGGCATAAAGCATCTAGTTTGGTAGAAATTTTGACTCAAGAAAATCCCATAAGCATATAATTAAGAATGTGTCATTTTAATACTTTGAAGTCATGGACTAGACTAAAAGGAAGGCATTGTTAAGTGGAGGTGGGAATCAATCTATGTGAGCTTGATTTGATTGTAAGATGTAGGAAACAAAGTGTATGTAATGGTAAATGAGCTCAAGGGATGAGCGGTAGGTAGATAAGAAGTGATATAACACTAAATTCAACAGTAGAAAGGTCGAAGATGCAAGGCATTAAGGGGTTTAGGCTCAGGTTTACCATTAAGTGAAGCTAAACGATAAGTGCCTGATCCATAAGTGTGAGTGATTATGTAAGGCCCAATCCAATTGGGAGCAAATTTTCCACGTTTGCTCTTTTCTAGTTTGGTTACATGTTGATTCTCTTTGAGGACAAGATCACCAACCTTAAAGGTACGCTCATGAAGTCACTTATCATAAGCACGCTTGATGCGTTTTTGATAGATTTGAAGGTGATCAAGAGCTGTAAGACGACGCTCGTCAAGAAGCTCCAATTGGGCTAACCGCTCTTGGCGAAAATCATCATTGGTGAGAATATCACGAAGAGATATTACGAGGGAGTGTATTTTTATTTCGAGAGGCAAGACAGCCTCGGTACCATATACCAAAGAAAAAGGTGTGGCATTAGTGGAGGTACGAATGCTAGTACGATAAGCCCAGAGGGCAAAGGGGATGTGATCGTGCCAATTTCTTCCGGACTCATTGACAACTTTCATAAGGATTTTGGTTAGTGTTTTATTAGAAGATTCGGCTTGTCCATTCGCTTGTGGATAGTAGGGTGATGAGAAGCTAAGTTTGATACCAAAGTTGTCACAAAGGTCTTGCAACAACTTATTTTTGAAAGATTTTCCATTATCTGTTATCAGGCGATGAGGAACACCAAAACGACAGATAATGTGGTGGTTAATGAACTCTACAATTTTTTCTTTTTTAGTTGAAATAAGCGGAATAGCCTCCACCCATTTTGTGTAATATTCGGTTGCTGTGATTATCCATCGGTGACGTTGCGAAGAGGACGGATGAATCTCACCAATAAGGTCTAAACCCCATTGTGAGAAGGGCCAAAGATCTCGTGCGACCTGTAGCGGATGGCTAGGAGTATGTTGAAGGTTGGCATGTTGTTGACACATAACACAACGCTTAACATATTCGTAGCAGTCATTATTGAGAGTAGGCCAATAATAACCTAGGCGAAGGATTCGTTTGGCCACGGCAAGGCCGCTAAAATGTCCACCACAAATACCATCATGGACCTGTTGGATGGTATAGGTGACCTCCACGACCGGTGAGACATCGAAGGAGGATGCCATCAAAGCCACGTTTATAAAGGAGTCCCCCATAATGCGACATAACGAGAAACACGTTTAAGAAAAGCACGTTTGCGGTACTAGTAAGTTCGGATGGGAGAACGAGAGGTTGTAAGGTAGTTGTGAAATTGGTGATACGGGTATCCTGCAAATTAGCGAGACACATTATTTATCATACAAACAACCGGGAATTTGAGTAAGATGGGGCAAAGAGTTGTTGGACCAAGACGAAAATGTCAGAGTCAGTTGATGAAGCTGGAATTTGCGAGGCTAAGCAAGCCATAGTATCCGCAAATTTGTTAGTGGAGCGAGGAATGGTTTGGATAGAATAGTGAGTAAATAAGGCTAGAAGTGAATCCACGTAGTGTTTGTACTTTTGAAGTTCCTCATTTTTACATTGGTAGATGCCCATAACTTGATTGACTACCAATTGAGAGTCGCCAAAAATATTGATAGATTTGACACCTAAGTGTAACGCAACCTGGAGACCCAGAACAAGGGCCTCGTATTCCGCAGTATTATTAGTGCAGGGGAAATCGAGTCGGAATGAGAGAGGCATAGGCTCAGCGTCGAGAGGAATGAGAACAACGCCGGCTCCTCCGCCGCGTTGGCATTTGGATCCATCGAAGAAGAGGGTCATTGGATACGACTCCTCCCTGAGTGAAAGAGTGGCGATGAGTTCGTCGGGGAAATTAAAATTGGTAAATTGCGCCCGGGTAGAGGGGCTTCCGCGAGTTGATCTGCGATGGTTTGTCCTTTGATTGATTTCTGGTGGACAAACTCAAGGTCGAGGTCGGCGAGGAGCATGAGCCATCGGGCGATGCGTTGGTTTAGATGGGGTTTGGCATACATATAATGGATGGGGTCCGTGTTGGTGATGACGAAAGTTTTGTGATTCAGGAGGTAGTGTCGGAGTTTGGTGGCCACGAATGATAGGGCTAGGCACAACTTTTCTACATGTGTATACCTAGTCTCATAGTCCACCAAAGTACAACTTATATAATAAACGGCTTGTTCTCGATTCTCGGAGTCACGATGTGCAAGCATGGCCCCTACAGCGTGGTCGGTGGCGGAAAGGTAAAGGTAGAAAGGGCGGTCATCCTGAGGTGGGATAAGCACGGGTGGCTACAAGAGATAAGCTTTGAGAGCCTCAAAGGCTTGGTGGCACTCTTCACTCCATTGAAAGTCAATGTCTTTTTTAAGGAGGTGATGGAAAGGTTGACATCGATCCGAGAGTTGAGAGATGAAACGCCGGATAGATTGGAGCTTACCTTGTAAACTACGCAATTGTTTGAGGTTAGTAGGTGGGGGCATTTCTAGGATAGCTTTGACTTTAGATGGGTCGACCTCAATGCCATGCAAAGAGACGATAAAGCCAAGAAGTTTTCCTGAAAGGACACCAAAGACACATTTCTTTGGTTGAAGATGGACAGAATATTGTAACAGGCGATCAAAAATAATGGTTAAAACATCGAGATGTTCACTACGATGTTTAGATTTGCCAAGAAGATCATCGACGTAATCTTCGAGGATAGTGTGCATAATGTCATGAAAAATGTAGGTCATAGCCCGCCGATAGGTTGTACCAGCATTCTTAAGGCCAAATGACATTACACGATAATAGAAGGTTCCCGAGGAGTTATGAAGGCGGTTTTATGTTGATCGGCGGGGGCAACCAAAATTTGGTTGTATCACGAAAAGCCATCCATGAGAGAGAGCATCTCATGGCCCGCGAGTGAGATCAACAAGTTGGTCAATACTAGGTAGGGGAAGTCATCCTTAGGGCAAGTGAGGTTAAGATCTCTGGGAAATCCATGCATATCAGAAGTCCCCCGTTCGCTTAGTGGCAGAGTGCACGATGTTAGAAATCCATTGAGGATAGTTAATAGGTAGGATGAAGGGAAGCGAGAAAGGAGTCGTTGAAGCTCCTCTTTGACTAAGAGGGCAATGCGTGGATGCATTTTTCTCAATTTCTATTTAATTGGTTTGGAATCGGGTTTCAGGGTAATGTTATGGACAGCAATGTCAGGATCAATTCCTGGCATGTCAGCGTAGGACCAAGCGAAAGCTTGGTTGCGAGTACGGAGAAAGGTAGTAAAGGTGACTTGTTCTGATGCGCTAAGGGATTGTCCGATCTTCACAATGTGAGGATCCTCCTCCATGTGGATGTTGATTTCTATAGTAGACTCGTTCAACATGGTTTGAGTTTCAGATGGTAAGGCGCGTTGAATATAAGAGTCGTCCGCACCAAGGTAAGTGAGGATGGAGTCATCATCCTGGCACTCAACAACATTAATTGAAGGTGAGTCCTCTTCAATCATGTCTGGATATAGAAGGGGGATAGAAGAGGGGTCCTCATTATCGTGTTGATAAGTGAGAGGACCTAGGAAGATAGCATTTATGAAAAAAAAAAGTTAGGAGGGATAGATTCGGGATCTATCGACTCGTATGGGTGACGAAGGAAAATGGGTGATGATGGTTGGTAGGGGTGGCGTCGTTATCTTCCGAGAAGACAAGCGACACAAGGTTCCTTGGTGTAAGTGTTCCGAAAATCCGAGACCACTATGATCATTGTGCTTTGCGAGTAGTGATGGGGATGATTGTATGTCGGCCTTGTTCATAAAGACCAAAACCAAAGCCTTTCCAAGCACAACGAGTCAAGAAGGTGAGGGTGAAATGACGATTTGTCGTGTATTGGAAATCGGATTGGAAGGAACCACACCAAGAGGAGGCTCGGGGGCAATGGAAGATGCGTCGACACCCCCATATGTTAGGTTAGTGCGGCGGTGAGGTGGTCAAGTAGGGGATTACTTCCCCCACACGGTCATCATAGGTAGGATGTGCATGTACTTGTCCGTACTCCTATGTGGGGTATGGAAAGAACTAACGTTATATAGGTGATACTCCCCCAGCGTAAGGCGTTGAAAAACATCTACTAAGGGGTCTACGGTTGGGATGTTAGCTGCGGGAAGGGAAGTGGTTTTTGCGATGGTGATTTCTTGGGTTGAAGGTGTAGGTGCTGTTGAAGTGAATGGTAGAGGTGTGGTTGAAGTGGATGGTTGGGTTGGATGAATGGGTGTCTTGATTGGTACAAGCACATCATTAGGGTGATATAACATATTGCAGGTTTTGAAGGGGGGAGGATTAGCTTTTATGGTGTAAGACTTCCCCTCGTACTCAAATTTTATGCATCTATGTAAGGTTGAGGGAACGCATCCCATAGCCCGGATCCAAGGGCGACCTAGCAATATATTGTATTGGAACTCTCCCTCAAGGACATAGAAGATTTCGGGTAAAGTACATGGTCCTACACGAATTTTAAGGATCACGGTGCCTAAGGTAGAGGTAATAGCATCGTTGAATGACCGCAACATGATGGGGTTGGCACACATGTAGCTAGAAGGGATATTCATTTGTTGGAAGGCTTTTGAAGAGATGATGTTTAGGCTAGCGCCCCCGTCGATCATAACACGACGTACCCGAATGTCCCGGACGTAAGCTGAGATGAAAAGAGTAGGGTCAGGATCTTCTGTACCAAAGTCAACAATTTCGTCTTCAGAGAAACTAACAGCAATGACTTGTTGTATAGAGACAAAAGTGGTTGGGGCGGTAGGTTGTTTGGTGAGGGAAGCAACATGATTGGGTGTTAGAATGGAGGTAACAGGCAGGGTTTCATTAGGTAAGACCTCGATCCCTTGAAGGATTTCAATGAGAGCTTGTCGATGAGATTCAGAAGTCTGAATGAGATCATACAGTGTCATTTTTACAGGTGATTGGTGAAGTTGTTTGATCATGGCTCGGTGGGCAATTCCATTAGAGATGGGGTAGGCGGGTCCATGAATAACCACTTTGGGTGGTGGTGCGATCGGGATGGTGGACGGAGAAAGGGAGGACGCAGTGTGCTTTCTTTCGCTTTCTCATTGTTTTCTACCCTCGAGTAGCAACACTAATCATATTAATCTCGTGGACCTGAGATGAAGATGGTCGGGATAAATCATGGTCTTCGAGAGGTGGGGTTGTAATAATGATAGATATTGGTGAGGTGGGGACGAGTGGTATAGGAGAGGGAATTGAAGCTAAAGGTCTCTCCCTTCGTAAGTTGTCTTTCTTAACCTTTCTATCTGAGAGAGGTGACTGACGAAGGATGGCTTTTAAAGCTTTGCATCCCTCCACATCATGTCCTGGTGTGTGGTGATAAGCGCAGATTTTAGACTCATCATAACCTATAGGTCGAGGTTTAGACGGGTCATAAGGTCTAAGTGGGGGTAGAGAAATGGTCGCATTCTCCACCAACATAGCAAGGATTTTGGCGTAAGATCCTTTGAGTGGGTCAAAATCGGAGGAGGATGAGGGTATTGATTGAGCGGAGTTTTGTAATGTTCGGGAATGGTTGGTTCATACGGGTGGTGGTTTAGCGAAGGGTGTTGACACGTGGTTTTAACTAAACATGGTTTCTTTGGCACGGGAGCTACGTTTATTTGGTTAGATGATGAGGCTCCGAGATAAGTGGTATCCAGAGACAATGGCGGAAAAGAGGAGTGACGGAAAACAAGTCCTTTGATGATGAAATTTGTTTAGGGTTGATGGTGGACGGGATACGTGAGGTGACAATGTTGATATACCCTTAGATCTCTGTATGGGTGCGAAGGGCGTAGGTCATTTTAAAGAAAATGCAAGGGGTATGATATATTGATGCAAGGTGGAGGGATGAGGTCCCGATATGGAAGGTAGGTGTGACGATGATGGTTTTAATTGTGATAGAGGCACGGATTGAATTTTTCTTCTAAGTGGAGGGGCGGCTTTATTTTTGGATAAATCTAGTCGCTTAGGCGGGTGTGTTAGGCCCAGGTATTGGTGAGGTCCCAAGTGTAGGGGAAGATTTGGTTAGGTTGTGAGAGGTGGATGAGATACTAGGTAGAGATGCGGGGGTGAAGATGAGGACATAGGCATTTTGAGTTTACGTAAACACTTCGGGTATATGGTAGAGGTGTCTGGATCGGTCATCTACATTTGAGTAGAATAGGGGTACTCAAACATTCCCATAGGACTCGTCTATCTTCCGGAGAATGACAGTCTTCAGGTGTGAATTGGAATTTTTGTATGGAAGAAAGGTGGGTTGTGATTCGGGTCCCTTTGTGAGTGTAATACGGGGGTAGATGAGGCATTGTATCAATAGGTGTTAAGAGGTCAACCGGTCGCTGAAAAGATTTAGGCGATGAAGAACTAATAGGTAGGAGGGCATGTTTGAGAGGATCCGGCATGGTTACAGAATTTGGTGATGTCGGTGCAAGAGGTTTCTCGTCTAAGGATGACAAAAGGAGTAGCGAGCCTTCCTCTTGTGCAGCAAGAGTGGTAGAAGGAGACGTTTGGGAAATAGATAAGTTAGATAACATCCATTCGCAGTCTTGTAGGGATGTGGTGTAAGAAGACTCATCTATGAGAAGAGAACTCTGGGCAGTTAACTCCTTCATGGGTAAAGGAATGATTTCGCCTTGGCTTGATGATGGTGAAGGAGGTTCGGGCCCCTGCGTCAGTGAAGAGGCTTGATTCAAAATGTTCTCGATAGAGGCTTTTGGCTGGGAGTCGAAGACTGCATGGATCTCATGAACACTCTCCTCGGCTAAGATATCCTGGTTTATGTTACTATTGGAAGAGTGATTCGGGAATGGTTTGTTGAAGATTTTCAAATTTCGGTTGGCAGGGGCATTAGGATTATCGAGGGTTATATCCCCTGCATCAACCATTTCCTGCACTATGTTTTTCAACATCTTGCAGTTCTCATGACTGTGTCCCTTTACACGGTGGAAGTTACAGAAGTCATTTTCTTTGTACCAAGAAGGTATGGCGCGAGTGGAATCAAACCCGGAGTGAGGTTTAACAGGAGGCAAGGTGATAGCTCCGGCTTTGAGCAATTTTTCCAAGATGACGCCATAAGTTTCTCCCAAGGGAGTGTAATTGATGGGCTCTGCTTTATACTTATAGGTGGTTTTTGGCGGGGTATTAGACGGTGGTTGGGATTTGACCATCACCGCGTGCACGGATCCTTTTGATTTCGAAGCAGTCGATGGGTGAGGATTGGTGGTGTTAGGTTTGTTGGTGGAATCGGAGTCCGGAAATTGGGGTTTTGTTGTGACCACAATTTCTCTTCTTCTAAGGCTCGAATTTCTAGTTTCCGAGCCATGGTAAAGGCCTCGTCAAATGTGCGGAAAGTTTGAATTTGAAGGGTAGGAGAAATGTGCTTAGCGCATGCCCGCGTAAAAATTTCAATAAGTTCAGCCTGAGGCAAGGCATATGTAAGTTGGTTGATAAGGCCCCGCCACCGTCCAACGAAATCTACGATAGATTCGTCTTCAAATTGTCGGATGGCATAGAGGTCGGTGATAGATACTTTCTTGGCAATGTTAATGGAGAAATGATCCAAGAAAGATTGGGCTAGTTGGTTAAAAGAGAAGATTGAGTGCTGGGTTAAAGCTTTGTACCACTCCAGGCGGGACACGATAAGGACATGGGAAAGGTGCGGAGTAACAAGGCATCATCATGAGCAATCAAATAACAAGCATGTCTAAATGATCGCAAGTGTTGTTGAGGATCCTCTTTACTATTAAAACGAGTAAATTTCAGCAATTCCCATTGAGGAGGATATGAATGAAGAGGGACGGAAGGGTGAATAGGCTCGACAAACTTGCTCATATGTCAAGGCGCTATGACTTCCCGAAATAGAAGCCTCCAGATTTTGCATTTTGTCCATCATTTGTTTGATGAAATCCGTGGTTGGATGAGATGATGGTGCGGTTGTGGTAAACGGAGGCAAATTGGGCCAAGGGCCTCCGCTAGACAATGGTGAGGTTAAGTGCTGATAAGGTATGGAGGATGAATATGTTGAGGCGACCAAATAGGGATGTCCCATATAAGATGTTGAGGTCACAGGATACGTGTATGGGAATGAAAAGGTAGGCGGAGCTTGAGAAGGAAAGCTCGTGTGGATAGGTGGCAGAGAGCAAGTCATGAACGGAGCAGTCTGCAAGAGAGATGAGGTAGGAGCAGTCGGCGGTAATGATATGTGGGGTCCAAGATTAACCAAAGGAAAGCCAATCTATGTTGTATGAACCTCTGAAGCCGTCGGATTGGGAGATGGGGCTAAAGATGTAGGAAGCAAGGTGGTGTTATCAGGCGGAGTGGGAGCTAAATGAGCAGCTATACTAATAGGCATGCCAACAAGGAGTTGACCATCGGGCGTACGGTCAGGGGCATGAGACAAATAGTATTGTACGGCACTAGGATTAGCATCCAGAAATTTGGCAAATTCCTTATCTCCTACAGGAATTTTGGGGATATCACTGGTGTCCGTAGGGTTCCCTATAGAATGTGAAGGGGGTGATTCAGGAAAAGGCACAGAGCAGGCATGTGAAACCATGGCGGCGGCTTGCTTCCGAGTGATAACAACCATGGACAAGAGTATACAGTAGGGCTTCAATCTATCGGGAACAGAAACAGCCTCAGAATGGTGAAATTGGTAGGTTGCTGGTTTGTCGAAGCTGTAAAAGCAGATAACCAATATCGGTCCGATAACCGATGTCGGTTAGACTATAGCCGACGTCGGTCACTAACCGATTCGGTGTAATAAGACTAGTATAAGAAAAATATAAGAAAAGCTGCTGATTTGATTGTTAACAAAGCTTAGTACATTTATCATTTGTTACGAGGTGATGACAGAAGGCGAGTATATAACGAGAGAAAAGCAGGCTGAAACAAACAAGATGAACATGCAAATCAGAGACTAACCCTAGGGTTAATTTAAATTATCGTGGGGTTATGCCTTTAGATGTAAAATGATGTCGAGAATCTAAAAAGAAGACTTAGAGGAAATGTCAAGTTTGTTTTGGCTTATAAGGTTACCTCAATCGGGCGAGAGGAATACGCGGAAAAGGGGGATGTTTTGAGCTGTTGTGTTAATTGTGAAGTGATTCGGTATGTGTTGTGCAGTGAAAGTAAGATTAATTTCCTGTCAATACCGTGGAAATCACCCCACGTGTATGACCTGTTACTTAGTCTATGTTCACTAGAATTGAAAACAACAAGCAAGAATGTAATGCACGTGTTTTAAACCCAAATCGAAAATGATATTCGATGAAGCAAATAAGATGACTTTCACTAATGCAAAACTAGGAAAGCAAGACAAATTCCTTTACTAAATATAACAAAAACAAAGCAACAGCAAGTATGCTCCCTAAATGAAAGCAAACAAGAGAAACAGAAACCCGAAATGGGTCCCACCGGGCGTGCCAAAATGTTTCGCTCAGAATGTTTCAGCTTTTTGGGAATAGAGTTACTTCTATCCTTTCATTCCTTTTAGAAACAGATAAGGGTTAGGGCTAGGAGGAATACCTGTTGAATGTCGAGATGGTGTGCGCGTACCGTAGAGAGAGATCAGGTTGATTGCGAAGAACTCCTTTTTGTCTTGGAAGGACTACCTGCAAATAAGAATACAAGACCACAAGATTTTGATTAGACAATAAATGAGGAAGCTGCCTTGGGCCGGGAAATATAACACTTCCTTTCGAAGGTGGTCAGTTCCCCTGCTAATATGAATTAACACGAAATATTGTAAAATAACAATTTAATTGCTTCATTGAAACAGGTAGGGGAAAGGCTGGTTTCTGGTTTTGAGTCACAATAACCGATACCGGTTATTGCTAACCGATATCGGTGGGGCTATGTTTTAGGGGCTCTTGGTGAGGGTCGGTTGTAGGGTGGTTGTGATGTTTGTAAGGCTAGTAAATGAGTGGGATTAGGTAACGGGGTGATGAGAGGGTAGATGAATGATAGTTAGATGTGATGTGTTGTTGGGTAGTAGATCCAGGAATGGATTAATGACGGCTGTGATTCAAAAGTCTAAGAAATGTTATAAAAGAGGACATGCAAGATACAACTTACTGGTTATTGACGAGGATGCAGGTCCAAGAACTATGATGACAAAGGCAGAACTCAGATAGGACGTCCTGACGACCCGAAGATGAGATGTCTTCCCTCACGATGATCAGCTGAGTGTCACAGGGCTCTGGTTGTGCAGTTGCAGTCTTGGGCTTGATGTCCTTCTCTGTAAACTCTTCTTGTCTCTTTACTTGTCTCCGTTCGGCCAAGTAAAATCCAGATTATTTTATCGCTTCTGATGATCCTGATTGATCCAAAAATCCTTCGACCTTTGTTTCTGGTTAGGGGAGCCCATTTACAGGGAACCGATGGCGGTTACGTAACCGACGGCGGTCGAGTAGGAACCGGTATCGGTTCGGTCAAAGTGGGCTATTTTTAGTAAAATAGCCAACTTTCCCTCCTTTTCTCCTGAGGGATTAGTTGCGGGCTTGGTCAAGTAACTACAAGGTCAGTTTTGGTGTGAGAAAGGGGTCATTAGTCATGGGTGTGGATGTAGACCAAGTTATAGGTCTTAATTAGATTAGTTTAGGGTTAGGCCTAGGTCATGATGAGGTGGCAAAATGAGGTGGCAGGTAAGGTGATGTGGATTTATTAATTATAAGATAATTAATAAATAATTGTGTAAGGTTTAGGTGATGAGGTTAGGTTGCGAAATGAGATGCGGGTCACAAGAGTCGTAAGACACAAATTTGGTGTCTACACCGCAACCAACCCATTTGACCCGACCCAGTCGCACCCAACCATTTGGCCCGACCTAAGGCCGCACCAATTAAATACCTCACCCAACATCAACACAATACAATTTTATCCACCCATCATGTAACTTTTTGTTCAATCGAGCTCACCTGTTTGTGTTTTAGCATGATTAGGGTCCTTGACTTGATCAGTCGACCAAATTTGCCTAGACCAAGACCGTGACGTTTATCTCAACCAAACCAACCATTTGGTACTGCCGAACATGCCTAAACGTTCCTGTACCTTACCCGTTATATCCCCTAGAGCTACTTCCTATGCCTTGGATACCAGGATTATATCACCCTTGTTTGGATAAACTATCGACCTTTGCCTATGAATTGCTTGTTTGCTCTTCAAATCATGTACCCTGGTCACACTACTGCATGTCAACGTGCGTCTGCTTCCTTGGACCTACCCCACCATCTTACCATTATCTAAACACCATTTACCCTTTATCAACCCTATCCCTGATTTCACGCTACCTCAATCTGTGATAGATTTGAGGGGGATTACCTATACCCTTAACAAGGGTAACCACTTCTTATTATTGTCCATGTAGCTTTAACAAAGACAAGCTACATGACAACAAGGGGCTAAATGTAGACACCAAATTTGTGTCTTACGACACCCTGTGCCCCGCATCTCATTTCGCAACCTAACCTCATCACCTAAACCTTACACGATTATTTATTAATTACCTTATAATTAATAAATCCACATCGCCATACCTGCCACCTCATTTCGCCACCTCATCATGACCTAGTCTTAACCCTAAACTAACCTAATTAAGACCTATAACTTGGTCCACATCCACACCCTTGACTAATTACTCCGACCCGCAACTAAAACCAACCTCATAATGACTTGACCAAGCCATGCAACTAATCCCTCGGGAGAAAAAAGGAGGAAAGTGGCTATTTTACCAAAAATAGCCCGCTTTGACCTGACCGATACCGGTTCCTACTCGACCGCCGTCGGTTGCGTAACCGCCATCGGTTCCCTGTAAATGACCACTTCCAACCAAAAATAAGGGATTAGATTTTCATTTGATCGAGAAGAGGAGAAATCATTAGAAGGATCCGATTTGCTTGGCCGAAAGCGAGAGACAAGTGAAGAAAACAAGAAGAGTTTGCAGAGAAGGACATCAAGCCCAAGACTGCAACTGAATAACCAGAGCCCAGTGACACTCATCCGAGCATCAGAAGAGGAGATAGCTCATCTTGGATTGTCAGATCATCCTATTTGAGCCCTGTCTTCGTCATCACAGTCCTGGAACCTGCATCTTCATCAGGAACGAGTAAGTAGTGTCTTGTATGTTTCTAAGCACCATTTCTTGAGCCTGTGGATTGATAGTAATTACAAGCTCATTCTTAGATCTACCACCTACCAGCACCCTGCACTTAACCTTCATCCATACATCCTTGTACTACCTGAAGACCATTTTATCACACTCTGAGTCTTCCCTGCCCTCTCATTATTCCCCTCAGCCATCCACCAGTCTTAATAACCCCACAATCACCCTGCAACCAACCTCTATCTAGAAGCACCTAGATTGCCCTACCGGTGTCGGTTATCCCCACCGGCGGTTCTCTAACGCAGTTGATCGGTTATCCGATGGACCGGCATCGGTCACTGTGACTTATACCCCAAAACCTTCCTCTCACCTATTTGTCACCTAACAACCTCAGATCCAGTCTGGTTTATCCCTGTAACTCAACCTGAATGTATCAACGACCAGTAACCGAACAAACAACGTGACTCTTTATTATTGATAGTTTAGCCTCTATTGCTTTGTAACGAGGTACCTAAATCGTGATTTTGCAATAGCTTTCTTTGTTATCATTTGTGTTAATTCGTATTAAAAGGGGAACTGACCACCTTCGAAAGGAAGTTTTATATTTCCTGGGCCTAAGGCACCTCCTCATTTATTGTCTAATTAAAATCGGTGGTCTTGTATTCTTACTTGCGGAGTAGTCCTTCCAAGACAAAAAGGAGTTCTTTCGTAATCGATCTGATCTTTCTACTGATACGCGCACACCATCTCAACATTCAACAGTATTCCTCCTAGCCCTAACCCTTATCATTTCTCAAAGGAATGAAAGGATAGAAGCAAGTCTATTCCACAGAGTTTGAAACATTCCATGTGAAACATTATGTTCCTATCGATCAATGGAACATAACCCTTTGGCATAACACTTTAAGATACAACAATGGGGGTGGTTCCATGAAATATAAAGTAATCTGCCACCGAGTAACCTTGTGGATGAAATAGGAAGTGTTCCACTTACCCACTTGACTATATTTTACACTACAAGTTAGAGTTAAAGTTTTACGTATCTTGACACGAGTGAGAATACACATGAATGCACTATTTTTCATTTTAGTTAAAGGGGTAAAGTAAATCCAAGATACTCCCAAATTAGTCATTGTGAATCTTTGGGTAAATCGAGCTCAGCTTCTAGAAAATTTGTGACACCTAGTTGAGAGATCTTATTAGGGAAGCCATTCTATCTTGGAGCCCACTTTACTAGTCCGTTGTCGCATCAAGCCATCATGAAGTGATGACTCACTTGGAGTCTAAACCTTATTTCTCAAACAAGGAAAAGAGCCCACGTAAGTTTGAGCTAAGTGTCTTTCATCATAAAATTAAATGACGTCTCACTTAGCTCAGTTTTGTCTCACCTTCGAATGAAGTGAAACTATGCCCAAGTGGTGCTTAGTTTATTTTTCATCTTTTGATCTATACCCTTACATTCTAACAACTCATTTTTGGGGTGAGAAGGAGTATACCTCGCGCATCTTATCAAAGATAGTATTCACCACTTATTTATCCATTTACACCTATCCATGTTTGTGGCTAGGTTGTTAAATGTCTAAAGTGTGTAAGTACGTTTTCGTGTCTTTGATAGTTCTTTGATCTTGATTTCAAGGATCATCTTCACTACTCTATGATTTTGGTTCATCATTTATCTCTCCTTAGGTTGATAGTTTTTCTCGCATTCTAGTCACATAATCTTGGTACTTACATCGCATTTTCAATTTCTTGAGAACTTGATATAATTCCCTTTATTGTGTGGTTACACTACTCACACAACTAAAAACTTCTTGCTATACTCATACTTCATTTCAGTTTCAACGTCATCTACGTTTTTTAAAGTGTCGATATTGCCTTATATATACTAAAATAACATCATCTTGATACTAACACCTTGCTTTCTCGGTTAATGTATTAGGATAGTGTTGTTACACTATACATACTTGTAACTTCCATTTTTAGAAAAATTATCTTTCATTAACATTTGAAACTAGTTTTAGTATACCTTGTCGAGAGATTGTGTCAGTACCACTTTAATATTTAGGCCTTGTTAGAATTCTAACTTGACCTACGTATTGATATGATATTGTCACTATCCACTTTGACCCTTCATTGAGAATCTTAGTTAGGGTATAAACTTGGAAAATCACATTTGAGCGATCATTGCATTTGAGTGTTCATATGAGTGTTCTTTGAATCATAAAAACAATTCATAGCATTACTTCTAGAACACACTAGGTTATTTCAACATCACATCAAGTGACTTACACAAACATACGCCTAGGTTTCATGCAAAATTTGAAGACATTTAGATGAAACCTCATATAACTTTGACTAGTGATTCCTAGAATCATGAAGATGGCATCCAAACCAAATGATCACGACTTAGGAGAAAATCCTTTTAAATCATTCCCATTTAAGGAAATAACTTATCACCTCTCATTTTCACAGGTCAAGGACATAGAGCCATTGATTGATCATAGCGAGAGAAGAATCTGATTCTTCTGAAGAACAACATCAATTAGACCTAGGTCAGTTTGATGAGCTCTTTTATTATAATAGAGATCAAGTACTAGCAAGAGTCTTGGAATTAGGGGATAATATTTTGCAGAGAACACAAAGTAGAAACAAATTTTATTAATCATAAAAAAGAAATAAGGTCCCTCTTAGACATGGATAAACCATTTGATACATGTTACACTTCTACTGGACAACATCATAACATCGCTTAAGGAGACCCATCCAAGCCACTTGGTGATCCACGAAGACCTTATTACAAAGCTTCACGTAAAGTGAAGATTGAGTGAAAAGCCTCACCACCTCCCAAGTTTGATGAGGAAGAGGATCCTTTAATTAAAGAAGAGATCCTTCAAAAATAGATCCTGAAACTGAGCCAAAAATTAGCAAACTTAGGCTCTTCAAGTAGGAACATATACAAAGACAAACTCAAAATGAAATCTAATGAGTTCCATTTTGATCCATATAGTGAAATGACTTTTAAAGTGGCTAAGGCACAAAGACAAATATCACCTACGAAAGAACAAATCATTGAAATGGGAATTAAAATCAATGAAAGACATGCTTACTACACTATAAGAGGAAACATTGGACATAATAGGAAATATTTGTATGAAGAACTATGCCCTTACCCCTTCGATAAGGACATGTTACGAAAACCCTTCCCAAAGAATTTTACCATTCCTAAATTTGATAAATATAAAATCAAAGGTGATCCTCATGATCACATCAAAGACTTTTATATGGCTTTCCAAGAGGTTGTGAACAATGATAACTTCTTAATACGAATCTTCCTTGTAGCCTAGGGGCACTAGGATTGGAATGGTTCTTTAACATACCCAAGGATCCATTATAATGTCATGTATCATCAAAATAATTTGTACGAAATTATTCCTACAACATGGAAAATGATATCACAATGAATGACCTCTGTAATGCAAAGTAGAATCCCAACAAAACCTTTGCAAGATTTTTACAATGATGGCAAGGGTTTGTAATTCATTTCCTTGTGTCTTTGCTAGAAAAAATATAGTAAGCATATTTGTGCCTAACTTGAACCTAGAGATAGCCTTCCATTTACAAATGCATTGTGGCTCTAACTTCAAAGAAGTTATAGAGAAGGGAAGTCAAATCAAAAAGGCCCTCATCACAAAGGGAACACTTAAACTGGTTGTCAAAGAAAACATGAAGCAAAATCCTTAGATAAACAAAGTTCTTTAACAAAAACAAACATGTCATTGGAGATGGCATTATAGACTCCAAAAGAGTCCAAACCATGCATAGTGGTCTGATCCACTTTTAAATCTCTCACAAGGACCTTGTCCAAGGCACCCACTAAATGTGCATTCACGCTGTTAACAAAATCCCTATCTACCATACTAAAATAGTTAGATAACGTAAACATGGTGGAATATCCAACCGTGATGGTACCATACCCAGAAAATGCTCCAAAACCCATTTGGTTCAAAGAACATGAGTATTATGACTTCCACCATGTTAAAGGGAACAAGATAGATAGGTTCTTAAGACTATGTCATTACATACAAGACCTCATTAAAGAGGGAAAAATCACCATAGATTCTCCCCTAACTTAGGAAAAGGTCCAAATGAGAAAATGGGTATCTTTAAAGATCCCTTTCCTAACCATGTAGATAAAAAGAAAAGGAAGCCAGATCATGAACAAAATTCCAATGACTATAGGATTTTTACCTATGTTTACCCCACTAATGATAGTCCCTTTGATTCCCTTATAGGATGTATCCGTTCATCTGATGAACATGTCAATACTATTAGGATCTTAGAAAAGAGTTATGTAGTAGGGACGTGATGTGCTCATTTGATCATACTATATCCCCTACCTATCCCTTAGGAAGGTCAGTACAATTTAATAGAACAGTTAGAGAAGACACCCGCTAGGATATCAATCTTAGATCTCCTCAAAATATCTACTACCCATAAAAACATATTGTATAAAACACTATAGAGTTTGGGGAGTCTCCACCGATGTAGATCCCATGCACCTCTAAGCCATGATTGCACACCTTGAATCCAATGATCATATCACTTTTGATCACATCCTATAATCCCACGTAATGACCTAGAACACAACTTACCCTTATATCTAGAATTAGTTGTTACCCATCGTAAGATCAAGAGAGTACTTGTGGATGGTGGATCCAGTTTAAACATTTTTACTTTAAAGATAGTTAAGCAACTAGGCCACTCAGAAATGGATCTAGGTGCCAAAACTATTACAATCATGACCTATGATAATGAGGAGTGAGAGTCAAGTAGGAACTATAGTAGTTCCAATGGAAGTAGGGCCGACTTTTCATGATACAACATTCCATGTCCTTGACTTGGATCTACCATACAACATGCTCTTAGGATGCCCATGGATCCATGCCATGTAGAGCCATTCCTTCAAATTTCCATCAATGTATCAAGATGTGCCATAAAGGATAGATAATCACCATTCAGGGTGATCCAAAACCATTTACACATTACAGAGCCTTGCACAATTTTTCTCATGCAACTTATGAATGCCCTTCTATAGACATTGTTGTTCCTTTACAAATAGAGGCTATCAAGGAATGTGTGGATCTAGATTCACTCACTCCTTATAATCAAGACTCCTTCTTTTTCAACCCTTTCACATCATGGGAGGAAACATTGGAAAAATATGGCCCAGGTGAGCCATTCACTCTTGAACAAGATTTATTAATATCATATTTATCAGTGTCACCTCGTAGACACATGGAAAACCCTATTTTCAGTTCAAAATCACTTGGGATCAATTCCTAAACCATTGGAGAAGTTCATTCCTAGTGGTTTCTTATTACGAGGAAAAGATGTTAGAAGATTCCACTAGTAGAGTACCTAAAGGTACCATGGCTTCATGCCATCAGGCCCTGCTATATGTCAAAGGCCACCGTATGATGTACATCATGGGTTATAATGGGTTTGGATGTGGAATCAATGTGAAAGGGAGATTAGAACCCATTCATATCCCTCACTTCAAATCAAACAAGCATGGTCTTGGAATAAGACCTCATGATGATGCACCCTTTGAGATTGATGCCACCTCTTCCAAAATGAGGATGACTCATCTCATTCAGATAGTGATACAGATTCCCAATGTAGCCTCTATGAGGATCTTGCCTCCACTAACCTATTCCCTGATTCAATTGTCCTTACCTTATCTAGATCTAATCCTCAAACCAATTACCAAGTAACCCTTATATATCCCAAACTTGTAGATTGGGATCAACAATTTCACGTGTCAATTGATTTCTTTGAGAATGATGAGGCATTTGTAGAATTCATGGGTCTCAGGATTTTATTCCAACTAGGGATCACAAGAAAGGATTTGCAATTCAACTAGACACCTATGCATACTTTGGAGAAGAAGAAGAGATGTGTGGATGCTTGAATAAGAAGGTCAAACAAGAGTAAGAATACTTCAGAGAAACCTTGTGTAAGGAATAAACACAAGTCTCATAGTGACAAACTTTTTGAAGCACTCATAGAAAAATAGAATGAAGAACCTATGGACAAAATGATCTATCCATTCAAGGATGATGATGAGCTACCTAAGGAGGTTGACCTTACTCTTCCCCCTGATCCTACGTAGATGGAAGATACCTCTAAGATGCTTGTGGAAGAAACCATCAAGTGTCAACATTGGCTCGGAAGAGGAACCTAGAATGATAAAGTTGGGAGCTTCACTCTATCTCAAGAAGAAGGTTTTTATAGAGTTATTAAGAGAATATGGAGATATATTTACATGGTCATACACCGAT
Source organism: Taxus wallichiana var. yunnanensis (assembly GCA_018340775.1). NCBI lineage: Eukaryota > Viridiplantae > Streptophyta > Pinopsida > Cupressales > Taxaceae > Taxus > Taxus wallichiana. The sequence goes on from CM031237.1 coordinate 1,014,807,183, forward strand.
ATGCCTAGTTTGGACCAGACTTGGTCGTGCACAACCTCGTTGTGCACCCTAGATGCCAAACCCATCAAGCAAAAGTTGAGAAAGATGCACCCTAAAATTGCACTCCTTGTCAAAGAAGAACTTGAAAATTATTAGCTGTTGATTTTATTAAGCCCATTGAATATTTAGATTGGATATCTAACATAGTCCCTGTTTAGAAGAAACTTTTGGCATAAGGATCTGCACCGAATTCTTTTGTGACATCAATAAAGCATGTCCCAAGGATGAATTCCCCTTGCCTAATATTGATATGATTGTTGATTCCACTACTGGTTATGAAATGTTGTCCTTAATGGATGATTTTTTCAGTTATAAACAAATTAGGATTGTAGAGGAGGATCAACATAAAACAAATTTCATCACCCCTTGGGGAACATTTTGTTACAAGTCATGCCTTTTGGACTCAAGAATGTCGGGGCCACCTATCAATGCAATAATAATCATCTTCCATGACATGATGAATGACATCATGGAGGATTACGTTGATGATATCCTCGCTAAATCCAAAAGCAGAGGAGAGCATCCTGAGGTTCTAAGACATATTTTCCAACGTCTCTAGGATTACAAGGTACGCTTGAACCCCAAGAAGTGTGTCTTTGGAATTTTTCACTAAAAATCCAAGGTTTCATTGTTTCACAAAGGGGATAGAGGTGGATCCTGCCAAGGTTACAACTATTAGAAATTCCTCCACCTAAAAATATTAAACAACTAAGAAGTTTTACAAGGAAATATTTAGGAAATCCATCATTTTATTTCACAACTTATGGATAATTTCCACCCATTTACACATCTACTAAAGAAGGATGTTGCATTCAACTAGGGACCAAACTATCAAAAGGCATTTGCACTACTTAAATAGTACCTTGTCAACCCACCCAATACTCATACCACATACCCTGAAAAGTGAACCTCTCTTCTTGTACATCTCGCTACCCTAGTTTTCTATTGGTGCATTTCTTGCCCAATATGACCTAGACCATAGAGAAAGGGTAGTTTATTATCTTAGTCACACTTTGATTTCCTATGAGTTAAATTACCCGTAGATTGAAAAGGCCTTCTTAGCGAGTGTCTTCACCTTTTAAAAATTTTCACCATTATATCTTAATAATAAAACCAAGATAATATCCAAAGTTGACCCTCTCAAGTATTTTTTTATCTAAACCCCACCCTTATGGGGTGAATGGTTAATTGGATCATTCTCCTAAATTAATTTTACATTGAGTTTGTAAACCAAAAGTCCTTGAAAGGACAAGTATTGGCTGATAAGTTGGCAAAGATCCTCTATTAGGAATGGAACCTTTGTGTCTAGACCTTCTAGATGCATCCATGATGTATGTTGAAGAATATGTAGAATGACAAGTCCATTTTGATGGATCATTCACCTTCCATGGATCGGGGGAAAGGGTAGTGCTCATCACTCCCACAAGTGAGGTTATTCAAGAGCATTCCATTTGGGATTCCCTTGCACTAATAACATAGATGGTATGAGGCACTCATTGTTGGCCTCAAGTTGGCTATCACTTGGAATATTAAAAACTATGAGTCATTAGAGACTCCCAACTTATCATTAAATAAGTTAATGATGAGTATAAAGTTAAATATGAGAAACTTATTCCATACAAGAAATTGGTTGAAACCTTGAAGAATATTTTACACAAATTATCTTTGAGAAAAAAACTAAGGTCACATAATAGATCAAAAATGCTATGGCTATAATTGGATCTCTCTTACGCATTCCACCTCAAGAGAGAAAAATGCCTTTCTTTGTAGAGCATTTACAAATACCACATACGACATGTCAAAATATTGTTTGGCATGTGAAATTGTTGGTCCATCCTCCCCTTAGTATGACCCTATATTTAGATACCTACAAGATGGCACATTTCCCTAGGACATTACCCATTCTGAGAAGAAAACCCTTATCCACCATATATCCCATTATACCCTCCTAGGAGGCACCCTTTATCATCATGGCTATGATGGGAATCTGCTTCATTGTTTGGATGTTACTGACTCAATCCATGCTATTAAGGAAGTACATGGTGGTATTTGTGGAGTGCATACTAGTGGTATGGTTTTGGCTAAGAATATCTTAAGGGTAGGTTATTATTGGCCCACCATGGAAGTAGATTGTTGTAATTTCATCAAGAAATGTGAGCTATGCCAAAAGTATGGAAATTGATACATGTGCCAAGCAAAAGACTTTGCAACCTATGCAACACCTTGGCCATTTTCCAAATGGGGCATGGATCTCATAGGGAAGCTCCATCCTTCTTCTTTAGATGGCCACACCCACATTATTACCACCACCAAGTATTTTACTAAATGGGTAGAGGTTGTGTGCCTCTTACTTATGTCACTGGTGCATAAATTTCCAAATTCATCATGAATCATCTCATCTTGTCGTTATGGTATCCCTTCTTGCCATTATCACTGATAATGGTAAATCCTTCAAGAACAAAATGGTTAAGACATTGTGTCAATTCTTCCATATTCAACTCAAGTGTTCTACCCCTATTACCCCAAGGTAATGGAAATTCAAGCTACCAATAAAACCCTTATACGAATCATGGAGAAAATGGTAAGTAAGACTGTTCGTAATTGGCACTTACAAATACATCCCACCCTCTGGGCCTATCAAACCTCCATCCGCACTCCTACTGGTGTGACCCCATATTCCTTAGTTTATGGAACTAAAGCCATCATACCCTTGGAAGTGGAGCTTCCTCCCTGAGAATATCTCTTCGGGATTATCTTGATAAGGATGAAGACTATAGAGTATCTCGGCTAGTAGAGTTAGAGTTGTTGGATGAAAAGTGTATAAGAGTGCTTAATCACCTCAAGGTTTACCAAAACATAGTATCAAGAGGATATAAAAATGGATCATTCATCATGAATTTGATGTAGGTGATCTAGTTGCTGAAAGAAAATCAAAAGAATACCATCAAAGACAGAGAAAAGAAAGGTAATTTTGAGGCCAACTGGCTAGGCCTTATGTGGTGGTTGTTAAATATGGGTCAGGAGCTTATAAACTAGCATATTCAGATGGTGAAGAACTCCATAACCTATGAACACCATGCATCTCAAGAAATTTTATGCTTAAGTATGGCATAAATATCAGATAAGAACTAAAAAGTAGAAAAACAAAGAAAAACAAGCAAAACATGAAAATTTGAGAAAATAGTAAAGAAAAAATAGGTCGTCCATGTGTGAAAACCACACAATTATGGTATAGTGGTAGGTATTTGGGTGAAAACCGGTTTGATCTCAAAGAGGATTCTTCAGTCACAATTTAATCTTGTATCAGGATGGGTAACCCTTATCACTTTCTAGAAATAAATTCCTTTGCTAGGTCTAAGAACCCTACCAAATCCATCTTCACAAAGTCGTGATCTGGCTTATTTGTTCTTATATCTACATGAAGGATGTGCCTTTGTATATTTCCATCTTACATTTCAGGACACCTTCACATTTCACCTTCTTGAAACATATGTGCATGGAATTCTACCCTTTTTATATTCCACATCACGTTGGGGCATCCACGTTTCTTTTTGTCTTTGTACATTTCCTTTCGGAACATGACCTTAGAAAATACAAAAACATTCATAAAAAGATACACAAAAATCTAAACATTCATAAAAATTCCCCTTTAGGGATAAAGCTACAAAACATTATAACATTGTCTTAGGAAAACCTCAAAAATAATGTGAACAGTAACCTTGAAAACTTATCTTTCAAGATAACCCAAAAACATTAGAAAATATATCAATGTTGTCCCGCAAAAACAAGGTAATGATTAAATTGCTTTTAGTTGTTGGTTTGTATAGTTTTGGTTGTATATTTGTTTAGTTTTGTTAACTTTTTCTTGTGTTTCTTATTTACTGCATCACATCCATTATTATCACATCTATCATTTACCATTCATCACATATATCATCATCTGTGTGCATAATATTTAAAAATGCTTAAGTTTTACATCATGCATGTATACTAAGTTAATCATCACATATCATATCATCAATGGGGGCAAGAGGGGTATGCGCATGATAAAAAAATGGTTGTGTGTTTTTTCACCCGCACCAATATCACATGATATCATCTCAACCATTGGATCACTATTTCCAACACTTATCTCTTCACATCGGGCATTTTTAAAAAATATTTTCAGGTCCTTCTTATCTTCTATTTTTATCTATCAGCACCATGATTATTTTTAAATAATTATCCGCTCATGGCCAATATCATTGGCATCTCACCAAGGCTAGAATTTATTGCCACATATGATGCTTATCTCTCGATTTCCTTGAGCATTTTCTAACATATACATTTAGGTGATCTTCCATTTACCTAAATTAAAAGCATGAATCATCAAAATTTCAAAAATTGTAAAATCATTCAAAATGTCCATATAAAATCATAAACACTTTGAAAATGGACTATAAAATTGATAAAATCTCATTTAAATGGTGTGAAATTATGTCTCTCACATGGCACTCATCATCATATAATGATGAATTTTCACATACATTTCAAACAATGACTCATAAGGATCACCTACCTCTACAATCATTTACAAAAAAAGCTACTTGCTCCGAGGCTTACTTATGTCTAGGGGATAAAAAGTGGCATTATGGGATGGTTCTTGGTACTATTTTTTTCATCATGCATAATTGCTTTTCAACATTGGACCCAAGTGTCCTCCATCCTTTCATGTCTAAATATCAAAATTTCTTGGGGCATCATTTTAAACCCTATTTGTTTATCAAACATTTGGGACTAGCTCTCGATAACAAATTATTTATGCAACCATCTTAAATGTTGTTGGTTTGAGTGTGTGTGATTGTACAATTTCTATTAGTTATGGGTGAGTTTGTTTAGCACCCTCCTATTGCATTACATGTTTGTGTGATGTATGGAGTTGAATGATAAAAGCAAGTGGATGGTTGTTTGTATCTTAGCTTTTCATGTCATTTTACACTTCTATCGTATGCTTGCATTTAAATGAGGACCGATGATGAGGATTTTAGGAAAAATGATGACTACAAATTGTTTATATAATCATTGGTTTGTGGATAGCTCAATATCCCTTTTCTTGTTGTTTTCATCATCTTCTCTTCACACTTTTCTTTCTCTCTCTTATCGATTTTAGCTCATCAATCAATTCCAATTCCTATCACCCCATCGACATGTTGGGGGCATCCCTTTAGCATATATTAACTAATTTCTTCTACCCCTTCAATCTGGTTTTTTCAATTTCTTATGTTTGTCTACTTTATGGTTTTGAAGTGAATAACATGTCACCCAAAAGAGGGGAAAATATAGAAACATGTAGTTTAAAAACATCATCATTATTAATATCTCCATCATCCTTACTACCCCTCCTCCTCATAAATTAATGACATACCGTAATGGGGTTAAACCTATATAAGTCTCCTCATATACAACACTCTAGGAATGGTCATATTCTCTTGTAAATCAATTACCAGGCTATTATATGATGTAAACCATCTTCTCATCCTCTTCTATATCACTTTACTAACTTCCTAGACTATCAATCCATTTAATTATCCAAAATGTGCCCCTACTCATTTTGTGGCTAACTCCTTTCATCCTTCCTTCTCTTGTGCCTCAGACATAATTTTTTGCTTTTTAGGCACTCAAAACCTTTCTAGAAATGGCACCATTGGATAGAGCTCTTTCTCAGCTTTCCAGAAAGGTAAATTTTTCCTCCTAACTCCATGTATTTTTGAAGTTATGGCTCGGCGGAGTTTTTGTGGGAAATTTTCCCTTTCAAGGCCCGCAGCCAATGAGATGCCGCCACGTGTCCAGGAGGTGGTGGGGGTCGGAGGAAAACTTGGTTTTTACCAAGTGTTTTGGCAAAATTTTCAAAAGGAATATTTTTCCCCATAGCCCCCGCCGACGAATGGGGTTATGCCACGTGTCCAGGGGGAAAATTTGAAAAATTTGGCTAAGTGTTGGCGCATGGAAAATTTTTGAAGGAAGGGCCCGCACCCAATAAGGACATGCCACGTGTCTTATGGCATGGGAGTTTTGGAGGTGAGGAGAAGTTGGTTTTTACCAAGTGTTTCACCAAAATTTCAAAAGGTAAGTTTGCCCGCAAGCCCGCCAACGAATCAGATCAAGTCGTGTGCCACGTGTCACCCGAGCCATGGCAGATGGTGGAGCGCGGGAGGAGATTGGAAAATTTTCACAAAGTGTTGGCGCAAAGGTGAAAATGCTTGTGGAGGGCCCGCAGCCAATTATATCTTGCCACGTGTCCTAGAGTGGTGGAGAAAGGGGAGAGTTTGGGAAATTTTCCCAAGGAAAAATAAAGGAAAATTTTGAGAGGAAGGCCGCCCTTATTGCGAGCCAATAGAATCTCGCCACGTGTCCAGAGGGCGCCAAAAATCAAGGAAATGCCCACAAGGAAATTTTGAAAGGTCAAACCCGCATCCAATGGGGTTTTGACATGTGTCTAGGTTGAAAATTATCAGAGAGACCCATGGAAAATTTAGGAAGGACAGGCCCGCATCCAATCAGCGCTCGCCACGTGTCCTCAGCTCACCGGCCCGGCGGGGAATTTTGGGAAAATTTTCCAAAGGCAAAAACAAAGGAAAATGAAGCAGATGGGCCCACACCCAATAGAAATGTGCCACGTGGCACCTAGAAGGGTGGAGCGTGGGGAAATTTTGGAAAATTTTCCAAATGACCAAAAAGGTAAAAATTCAAATTTTTGCCCGCCGCCCGATTTGGCCCTGTTTTGCCCTAAATTTTCAAATGGCCATAACTTTTGATCCAGAGCTCAGTTTTTCACGTTCTTTATATCAATGGAAAGATGGTGAAATTATCTACAAGATTCTAGGGTCATTTTTGCATTTTGATGGATTTTGGAGAGATAAAATTGAAAAATTCCTCTGGCACGTGGTCATGGACAGAAATGACGTTTCAACCACCATTTTTAATGAAGAATGGCTCGCATTCTCTCCCAGCATGGTTAAAAATGTTAGGAATGGGTCTGTAAGGATGCCCATGCTGTTTTGAATGCATTTTGGTCAATGGTTGAACCCTTCCATGTTTTCCCATGTTTCTCTCTCCTGGGCTCGTCCCTTGCACTGTAAAAGCCAATTTTGGCTCATTTTCAAAGGGTTGAACATTTTTTGTGTATGGCAGGTCCCCTTTCTCCTTGAAGGTGATTTTGGTGGAATAACAGACCTTTTCTAAGAACTGCAACTTTATTTTTCCTCTCAGGTGTTGTAATGCAAGTGATTTTGATGTTAAAATAACAATACAGGCCCTGTGATTAAGTTTCTATCCTCTGCTTGTGTTGTTTGACTAATTTCTGACTCTCCATTACAGTTATAGTTTGTGCATGAAGTTTTGTTGCATTTTGTGAACTGTGTCAATCTACAGAAGTGAAAAATGCTCACCACTCCTTTGGTGCATCACCCTATTAGCATTAGTTTTAGTTTTTTGCATTCTCTATCTCTTTCCCCTTTGAAATTTAGAGTAGGAACTAGGAATATAAACCTCTGCAACTTGTAAGTGATAAATCTGATCAGAGGAGTTGAGGAACCACCTCTAAATCTGAGATTCCTTTCCCATTTTACAAGTCCCACACTTGGGGAAAGGATTCAATGTTGTGCAATCACACTGGATGCTTAGGATGATCAAACTAGAAATCTGATCAACATCCAGGGGTGCTGCTGATTTGCAACAATAGTTTTGGCACGCCCGGTGGGACCTTAGAGGTCTTCATCTTCATTGCAACAAATTGATGTGCATTTGTTGCAAGATTCTTGCTTAAAAGAGCCCTAAATTGCACATCTGGTGACTCCAAGGAAGAAGAATCAGCTGGTTTTAGTAGTACAGACTGAAAACTCATGAGAAGAATCACTACAAGGTCAAGAGCTAGAGAAGAAGAGGTGTTGTTTGAATATCTCGTAGTTATCTCCAAGAAGAAGGCAAAGAGGGAGGAGAATTCAAAGGTCTCCATCTCCACCAAATAGAACTCTTTCCACTCCTCCACCTGGTAGGCCTTTCATTCAATCAACCAAGGGTTCTAAGGCCAATCAGAATGGCACAAAACAACCCCTATGTCAATTTCACTAGCAGCAGCCCACTTGCTCTCAATGCAAAACCCAATCCCAGTTGCAGCATTGAAGAACATCCCATACTTTACTGGAGAGAATCAGACCACTCCTGGTGATCATGTCAAGGATATTGCTAACATTTGTGCAATCCATGAGATCAATGAGATGCAAGTTGCTATCAAATTGTTGGCATCTTCATTCAAAGGGAAAGCTTTGCAATGGTTCAGGAGTCTTGCCTCAGGTTCTATTCAAAATTGGAACCAGTTATGTATAGCCCTCCATGAGTAGTTTGAGAGAAAGGAGACAACTTGTCCCTTTTGGAGAGCTGACAACCATCAAGAGAGCTCCCAATGAGCAGTTGACTGATTTTAATTTCAGATTTCAAAGGACTTGGGAGAGAATTCCAGTGGCAGTCAGGCCAACAGCAGAAGGTGCTTTTCTATACTATCTTAAAGCTTTAAATTCTGATATTTCTATGTTGATTCAATCCATGGGAGGCACAACTATCCCCATTGCTTATAGTATTGCCATTAGAGCTGAAAATTGTTTGATTCAAGCTGGAAAACTAGCTCCTAGGCCTCCAATGCCATTGTTTCCAAGTTTAGAGAGCCCAAGTACTAGCCAAGTGCCTAATTTAGCTCCTATTCCCACTCCTAGAAATAAGAATTCAAATGAAGCTTCTACTTCATCTTCTAGTGCCTCAAATGAACTTCAAGAAGTCATGAAGCAGTTGCAAAATTTAGGTAATGAGCTGGTTACACTCAAGAGGCAGCAAGCCCAAGGTTTTAGACCTTCTTTCCAGCCCCAAGCTTAGCCCTAACAGGTAGCCATATCAACCCCAAAGACCACCCAATCCAGCTGCAAATCTAAATCAAGCAAGGCCTCCTGCCAATAGACCATTTCAGCCCTATAATCCCAATGCTACATCTGCATCTAAAGCATTAGTGCTAGTACAAAACAATATAGCTCAAGAGTATGATTGGTGTTTCCCATGCAATGAACCTCATAACCAATCCATGTGCTTCAATGGTGCCTTGAATCAAGCATTAATGGTGACAACAACTGGTGTGGAGGGTGAAGGTAGTCAAAGAAATGACCAGCAACAAGAAACATTCCAGCAACAATCAGCTCCAAATGACACCACACTTGTAAACTGGCAAGCAGAAGATTTTTGTGGCATGAATCAAATGGTTTCCCAAAGTGTTGCAGCCAACACAAGGTCAAAGAGGAGAAATTTGGGTGAAGAACAACCATTAGCCCCAAGCAATCCTCAATCTTCTATCACTCCACAAACTATTGGCAAACAAAATCCAATCCCAAACATGCAAGGACTGCCTAAAACATTCCTAAGCCAACTCAAATGCTAGTTGTTGCTGCCCATGTGCAAGGAATGAATGTGTAGGCCAAGGGACAACAAAGGGATACTTCATCTCCATTCAATATCATTGATCAGATGAAGAAGACAAATGTAAACATATCAATGTGGGAATCACTATCTATCCCAGGCCAAAGAGATTTTCTACAAGCTGCCATGAAGGACTGGTCAACTTCAAATCAGCAAGTCCAAATGCAAGAGAAAGTGCTCACAAATGCTGCCCAGCCTGAGGGGAATCATGGAGGACAGCAAGGTAAAATGTTGAAGCCCCCTCCATTCTATGTTTCATTGATCATTGGAAATCAATTAGTACACAATTGCATGATTGATTCCGGGCAAGTAGTTCAGTAATGCCCAAGCAAATAGCTGATCAGTTGGGAATTCAATATGAAACCATATCCAAAGGGGTAGTGCAATTGGATGGGACAGCAGTAACAATAGTTGGAGTGATAAAAAACTTGAGTCTTACCTTGCATGCCTGCCCCAATGTTGTTGTTTTGCAAGATGTCTCAGTAATAGACCTTCCACCACTCTTTGCCCTATGTTTGTCAAGGGATTTCATAGCTAAGATTGGAGGTTACTTGTCTTGCTGATTGGTCACACATGTTGTTCAGAACAAGATATGGAACCAAGGCCACAATCAGATCTGAGCCTATTGCAAACTTTCACATTGAGCCTTACACTCCAAGTCAGATCAATGCCAATTGTTCAGCGTTTGATCAAGAAGATCACCCAAGCACTGATGAAGCTGACACCAAGGTAGGAAGCATCCCAGATCTAACTCTTGATGAATGGGAAAACAAGGTACATGCTTTTGATCCTTATCAAGAAATAGAAGAATCTGAGTTAGGAGTCTATTGCATGCATGAAGAAAATCAGCCTATTCCTAGCATCACCAAGCCAGACCACAAGGATGACAATGAGGTATGGCAGTTGTTTTTGATGGATCAAGGAGTAGACAAGGTGCAGGAGGGGAGCTATGCTTGTTTCACCACAAGGAGTTAAGTATTATTCAGCTTTTAGATTTCAGTTTGCATGCTCTAATAACACTGCTGAATATGAAGCTTTGATACAAGGATTGCATTGGTCAATCAAGAGAGGGATAAAGAACTTGCAAGTCTTTGGTGACAGTGAGTTGATTGTCAACCAAGTTAGGGGCAGCATGCTGTCAAGAATGATCTACTCAAATGCTACAAGAATAGGGTGTGGGACCTCATTGAGGATTTTGAGGGTTTTAGCATAAAATCCATTCCTAGAAAAGAGAACCAAGCTGCTGACAGGCTTGCAGCAGTTGGGGCAGCCTTTGACGTTGTTGAAAGCATTCAAAAGGACAAGGTACAAGCCAAACATCCATGTGATTGTGAGGCCTTCAGTGCCGGACAACAATGTAAGTTGGCAAGTGTTTGAAAATGATCAACAAATCATCCATTTTTGCAAGAAGAGGCTGAGTTCTCAGCTAAAAATCAAGAAAAGTTGGAGCAGCAGTATGGTGACCAAGTGGTGCAGCTGAGAACCAACAAGCTACCAAAGGGACTTATTACTTTGGAGTCCATTTTCAATCCTAATGATCAGTTTAGGAAGGAGAAAGCAAACATCCAAGTCAAGGGAGAAGATTCAGTGTCCATCTTGTTAGAAGAAGGCAAATCACTCCAAATTGGTAAGATGACAACTGAGCAAGAAAGGTATGAGTTCATATAGCTTTGTCAAGAATTCCTTGATGTGTTTGCTTGGAGCTATGAAGATTTGAAAGGGTTCAATCCCGAGTTAGCTCAACATACCATTGAATTGGATCCAAATACTAAACCCATCAGGCAAAAACAAAGGCCAGTCAACCCCCACATGGAGCCTCTCATGAGGAAAGAGTTGGATAAGTTGATAGAATCAAGAATCATATTCCCTATCAAGCATTCTAGTTGGGTTGCCAACTTGGTTCCAGTTAGAAAGAAGAGTGGGGAAATCAGATTGTGTGTTGACTTCAGAGATTTGAATAGAGCATCTCTCAAGGATCATTATCCACTTCCTTCCATGGAGCAAATTTTACAAGTTGTTGCTGGCTCCGAGAGGTTTTCATTACTTGATGGCTATTCAGGGTATAATCAGATTATGGTGAAGGAAGAAGATCAGTTCAAGACAGCCTTTACAACCAAATGGGGAACTTATGCATACAGGAAAATGCCATTTGGGCTGTCCAACGCTGGAGCTACTTTCCAAAGAGCAATGGACATGGCGTTCAAGGGTTTGATTAACAACATAGTGCTGATATATCTTGATGATATCACTATTTTTTCAAAAAATGCAGCAGACCACCTCTTTCATTTGAGACAAGTGTTCCACAAGGTGTAGAAGATTTGGAGTCTCCTTGAATCCTAAAAAGTGTGTTTTTCTAGCCCATGAAGGAAAACTCCTTGGCCACATTGTCTCCAAAGAAGGATTAGCAATTGATCCAGAGAGAGTTAAGGCCATAAGAGCACTACCATTGCCAAGCCACAAGAAGGCCCTTCAAAGTTTCTTGGGGAGAATAAATTTTGTTCGGAGGTTTGTCCCAAATTTTGCAGCCCTGTCAAGCCTATCACCAAGATGTTAAAGAAAAGCATGGCTTTCAAATGGATAGTAGAAGGCAAGGAAAGTTTTGAAGCAATCAAAGAAGCCATCTCTCAAGCCCCAACTCTCATCAACCCGGATTTCTCCAAGGATTTCATCCTCTATGCATTTGGGGGTGATGATACTATTTCTACAATTTTGGTACAGCAGAACAAAGACAATGATGAGCAGCCAATTGCTTTCTTCAGCCAAAGCCTAGAGGACTATGAGGTGAGATATTCTTTCATTGAGAAGCATGTTCTTGCAAGTAATCAGGAGCTTGAAGAAATTCAAGCATTTAGTCTCAAACAACAAGGTTCAATTGTTGGTTTCTCATGTGGGAGTTAAAGACTTCCTCCTCAACAAAGACTTGAATGAAAAGAGAGCAGGTTGGATTACTCGTGTCATGGAGTATGACATTGAGATCAAAGTCACCAAGTTGGTAAGAGGAAAAGGATTGTGTGAGCAGCTGATTTTGAGCAAACAAAAGGAAGCATGCAATGAGAAGGAGGTTGTTTTGGCGTTGCAAGACAGCCATGAGCAAGGAAGCACTCAAGAAGAAAATAATGGTGTCCCCATTCCTTGCTGGACCCAAGACATAATGCACTTCCTAAGCATAGGCCTATGCCCTCCAGAGATGAACAAGACCAAAAGAAGACACTTCAGATTGCAGGCTGTCCCATATGCCCTTGTTGATGGTGTTTTGTTCAAAAGAGATGTGAATGGAGTACTACTGAGATGCATTGGTACAAATCAGATTCATAGGGTGTTGGAAGAGTTCCATGGTGGACCAGCTGGTGGTCATTTTGCACCAAGAGTGACAGCTCTAAAGATCATGAGGGCTGGTTATTATTGGCCCAAGATTTTCAGTGATTGCTATGCATGGATCAAGAGGTGCAAGAATTGTGCATTCTTCATAGGTAAAGAGAGACTAGCTGCCCTTCCATTGCATCCAATTTCAGTTGACCAGCCATTCATGCAATGGGGTTTAGACTTCATTGGAGTCATTAATCCCAATTCAAGCCAAGGGCACAAGTGGATTTTAACAGCCACAGATTACTTCACTAAGTGGACTGAAGCAGTAGCACTCAAGGAAGCAAATGAATCTAGTATCCTAGACTTCTATGAGGGAATAGCAACCAGATTTGGCATACCAGCTACAATAATATCAGATAATGCATTGGCATTCATTGGATCCAAGGTGACTGAATGGGCTGTCAAGAATGGGATCTACCTAAGTACTTCATCAAACTATTACCCTCAGGGTAATGGCCAGGCCGAGTCTACAAACAAGAACTTGTTGAGAATCATTAGAAGGACTCTTGATGAAAATCAGAGGTCTTGGCATACTAAATTGAAATCAGCTTTATGGGCTGATAGGATAACTCCCAAGAGATCTACAGGTAACTCTCCATTCAAGCTTGTTTATGGGAGAGAGGCAATTTTTCCCATGACACTTGAGTTGCCAACATTGGAACTCATGAAACAGTTGGAGTTGTTGGAGTTTGAGCCCATGGAGGTTAGATATGCAGAATTGATGGAGCTCCAAGAAATCAGAAATCAAGCATCCCAAGCAATGGAGAAGGATCAGGCTTTGATAAAGAAGACCTTTGATAAGAAGACCAAGGATAGATCCTTCCAAGTTGGAGATCTAGTGTTAAAATGGGATGCAGACAGAGAAAAACCGGGAAGGCATTCAAAATTTGATGCCATTTGGAGTGGCCCATACATGGTCACAAAGTGTAAGGACAGCAATGCTTTCCAATTGTCTTCATTGGATGGCGAGGAACTGCAGATTCCAGTCAATGGAATCCATCTAAAGCATTGCTATTGAAAGGAACTCTCCACCTTGTACATATTAGCTTAGGTTTCCATTCCTCCAAGTGCTTGTGCACATTGTTTTGCTGTAGGTTAGTTTTTCTTTCCCTAAGTGCTTTGGCACAAGCTTGCTATTCCGGGAATGTGTTTGCAGGCCTTGCTCCATCAGGTGATATTCCATCTTCCTCCTTGCAATGTTCTAGTTAGTTGGGGTATCAAACAGAGGAAATGATGACTCCATGCCCAATGGATTGCTTCAGGCAACTGGTAACTTCATCCAGCAGGTAGATGACCCCTCTGAGTCACCAAAATTGTTATCCAAAATGTGCCCCCTGCTCATTTTGTGGCTAACTCCTTTCATCCTTCCTTCTCTTGTGCCTCAGACATAATTTTTTTGCTTTTTAGGCACTCAAAACCTTCTAGAAATGGCACCATTGGATAGAGCTCTTTCTCAGCTTTCCAGAAAGGTAAAGTTTTCCTCCTAACTCCATGTATTTTTGAAGTTATGGCTCGGTGGAGTTTTTGTGGGAAATTTTCCCTTCAAGGCCCGCAGCCAATGAGATGCCGCCACGTGTCCAGGAGGTGGCGGGGGTCGAGGAAAACTTGGTTTTTTACCAAGTGTTTTGGAAAATTTTCAAAAGGAATATTTTTCCCACAAGCCCGCCGACGAATGAAAGGGTTATGCCACGTGTCAGGGGGAAAATTTGAAAATTTGGCTAAGTGTTGATGCATGGAAAATTTTGAAGGAAGGGCCCGCGCCAATAAAAGGACATGCCACGTGTCCTATGGCATGGGAGTGGTGGAGGTGGAGAGGAAACTTGGTTTTTGGCAAAGTGTTTCACCCAAAAATTTCAAAAGGTAAGTTTCTAGCCCACAAGCCCCCACCACGAATCAAGTCGGGCCACGTGTCACGTGAGCCCGGAGCCTGACCGGCAGAGCGTGGGAGGAGATTGGAAAATTTTCACAAAGTGTTGGTGCAAAGGTGAAAATGCTTGTGGAGGGCCTGCGGCCAGTTATATGTCGCCACGTGTCCTAGAGAGGTGGAGCAAGGGGGAATTTGGGAAATTTTCCCAAGGAAAAATAAAGGAAAATTCAGAGGAAGGCCCGCCCCTTATTGCGAGCCAATAGAATCTCGCCACGTGTCCAGAGGGCCAAAATCAAGGAAATGCCCGCAAGGAAATTTTGAAAGGTCAAACCCACATCCAATGGGGTTTTGACACATGTGTAAAGTCAAAAATATCAAGAGACCCGTGGAAAATTTCAGGAAGGACAGGCCCGCATCCAATCGCTCGCCACGTGTCCTCAACTCACATCACCCGTGGGAATTTTGGGAAAATTTTCCAAAGGCGGAAATAAAGGAAAATGAAGCAGGATGGGCCCGCGCCCAATAGAAACATGCCACATGGCACCTAGAAGGGTGGAGCATGGGGAAATTTTGGAAAATTTTCCAAATGACCAAAAAGGTAAAAATTCAAATTTTTGCCCGCCGCCCGATTTGGCCCTGTTTTGCCCTAAATTTTCAAATGGCCATAACTTTCGATCCAGAGCTCGGTTTTTTCACGTTCTTTATATCAATGGAAATGGTGAAATTATCTACAAGATTCTAGGTCATTTTTGCATTTTGATGGATTTTGGAGAGAGAAAATTGAAAAACACCTCTGGCACGTGGTCATGGATAGAAATGACGTTTCAACCACCATTTTTAATGAAGAATGGCTCGCATTCTCTCCCAACATGGCTAAAAATGTTAGGGAATGGGTCTGTAAGGATGCCCATGCTATTTTGAATGCATTTTGGTCAATGGTTGAACCCCTTCCATGTTTTCCCATGTTTCTCTCTCCTGGGCTCGTCCCTTGCACTGTAAAAGCCAATTTTGGCTCATTTTCAAAGGGTTGAACATTTTTTGTGTATGGAAGGTCCCCTTTCTCTCCTTGAAGGTGATTTTGGTGGAATAATAGACCTTTTCTAGGAACTGCAACTTTATTTTGCCTCTCAGGTGTTGTAATGCAAGTGATTTTGATGTTAAAATAACAATACAGGCCCTGTGATTAAGTTTCTATCCTCTGCTTGTGTTGTTTGACTAATTTTTGACTCTCCATTACAGTTATCAGTTTGTGCATGAAGTTTTGTTGCATTTTGTGAACTATGTCAATCTACAAAAGTGAAAAATGCTCACCACTCCTTTGGTGCATCACCCTATTAGCATTAGTTTTAGTTCCTTTTTGCATTCTCTATCTCTTTCCCCTTTTGAAATTTAGAGTAGGAACTAGGAATATAAACCTCTGCAACTTGTAAGTGATAAATCTGATCAGAGGAGTTGAGGAACCAACCTCTAATCTAGAGATTCCTTTCCCATTTTACAAGTCCCCCCGTGGGTGCTGCTGATTCGCAACAATAGAACCATTGAACTTGAAGCCATTAATGGTGAGATCCCATTCTCATAATCACAAATTGATTGCTTAGAATCCTTACTAGGTTCATTTGTTAAAGCTTTCAAGAATAGAGGATTACTAAATATGTTAGGTTGTTTGTTTCTTTCAAGTTTAATGCATGCAAAGTGACGAATCCTTGTTTATTTCTTATCTGATGGTCCACTGACTAGTTTGTTAAGATCCTTTGGGGTTTCTTTAGAGATTCTTATGCAATGTCCATGGCTTTTGTAACTTTTCATTGAACACAATAGTGTTATGATTTTGTAAACAATTTAACCAGAGTGTGAACAGTTCCATCATTTTAACAATGTTCTAAACAACCTATTCGAAGGAAAAAATCATATTTTAATAGAGTTCCATGATGTCCAAAACTTAAAAAAAAATTTACTCAAAACTTGGCAAGGTGTGATGCATACCAATCAATCATTGGTTTCAATGTGCTTCATACTTGGTAAAATCAGGTTTCAGGATAGGTTCATAAGTCCACATTTTGGTCCTACAAATTAGGCTTGCAGAGAGAGGAGAAAGAAACCTTCAAGATAAAACAATTTTATACTCATCTTAATATCAATATTTTCTTAGGAAGAGTTGGGAAATGCAAGCAATGGCGGTCAAATTTAGTCTCAGGAAATGTTTCAATGGGTTAAGGACATAGGATTTAAAATTCATATAAGTTTTATGTAATTACAAGGACTATGTGCCCAATGGATATAAATTTAGGCAGCTCTTGATCCATATCTAGTAGGAAGATGGCCCCGTGAGTCTCCAAAATTGTTATCCATTTTCACTTCCTAGGTGAAAATGGACAACTTCGATCTCGAGTAAAATGTTTCAATGGCTCAGGGACACAAGTTTTTGAATTCAAATCAGTTTTAGGCCATTACAATGACTCCATGCCCAATGAATAAACATTCAGGAAGTTAGTCATTCACATCTAGCAGGCACATGGCCTTGTGAGTCTCCAAAATTGTTATCCATTTTCACCTCCGGGTAAAAATGGACAACTAGGTAAGCTTGCATTAAGACATTTGTAAATAGGTCCTCATGGTTATTTTAGAGCATGCAGATGTGTATTAGTGAGTTCAAGGCATCAAAAGGGTCTCCAAGAAGGTTGGAAGCTATCGAGGAATTTTTCCTCTTCTAGGTTTTCATGAAGTTCAATTTTTATTCAGGATGAAGAAACATGCATCAGTCCCACTTGTAAAAAAAGGAAAAAAATGGTAATCTACCTAGGGTACCTCTAATCACTATCATAGGGTCCTTTGAGCACTAAAAATCCAAGAAGTTGCTAATAATTTTAGGAGAAATGTTAGAAAATTGGGGAAAATCAGTTTTAGGCCCTAGCTAGCTCGTTGAGTTGGTTCCTAGCTTGGCTAGCTAAGCTACAATACCAAGGTCCATGGTTGCACTTTCATGGTGGGAAAGTGGTTAATGATGGTGAACTAAGATATTGAGAGTCCTGGGAAAACTGATTTTATAGCCAAGCTCATGCATGGTAGGAAATCCATTTCATCACGGTGACGAGCTCATTCATCAGTAGGGAGGAGAGCTCTCAAGTTGAGCTTGTGGCATAGAGAAAGAGCTCGAGGCAAGCTCACAGCTTCTATTAGGGTAGTGGAACCTCGGAATAAAACATTGGAGGCTCGTCACAAATAGGGTAAATCCTTATAGAACTTTGAAAATTCATAGGGTTTCGTCATGGTGACTTGGGAATCATAGCTTAGAATACCCAACTTAGTTCTGAGACATAAACAAATTAAAGAGCTCAACAGAGAGCTCACCAGGGGAATGACTGGGACTTAGATGAAATCAAGGTGAGTTTATTTTAATGCCATCTAGCCATTGTAATAGTCATATGAACTAGGAGCTCGGTCATACACTTAGGTAAGAATGTGGGAAAGAATGGAGTTGGCTCATTTGAGCCAACTTGACAAGTCAAGATCAAGATCCGGGAGGGGAAATTTCGTCCTGATGCAGAGATGCATGCCGCAGAGGCCTGAAAGGAACTTAGGTGTGAGTTCCTCGTTGGCCCAAAATAACCGAATTGTATCGAGTACGTGTGACAAGGTGGTCAATGGTCCGATGTGGAGGTCAAAACGTTCCCGGGAATGAGTGCGGGTTTGATATAGGCTCGAGACACAATGCAGACGCAATTGGTTCTAGAGGCACATGATGTGCATGGTGAGGAGATGAGGAATGGATCTGGGGTGAATGAGATTCCTTGCATGCATGAAAATTTTGAATTACACCAGGAGGGGTAACCAAGGTTTGTAATTTGATGCATCAATGTCAACATGGGTGTCGAGCTAGTATGGATTCGGTGGGAAGATCAATGTGGCATCGTGCTAGATTTGGGGCCCCTAGATGAGTTGAGTAAAAAGTTGAGGTGGGTTTTGATTCGAATGCCGCAGTGTGTATGTAAGGAGCCTAGCGTGTAAACAAAGAGGGTCTCATTAATGCAAGGAAAGTGGCTAGCTTAGTGATCTAGCTGGGCCGAATTTAGTCTTTTTATTTGAATAATTAAATGATCCAACTACCCCCATTCAAAATTGGTGAAAGTGTTGCCCCCAAATTTTAAAAAATCCCCAAACATTAAAAGGATGTAAAAACATTAGATGAGAGGGAAAATAAAAATGATTGATCCTCGCTACTCATTTTATTACAAAGTCTCGTGAAAGAGAGGATAAGCCTAGAAAAAGATAGAGAGATACCCATACTCAGAAGCCACAACTTTTTCATTTCTAAAAAAATTGTGCAAAATTGGACTTGTTGGATTTGTGGCTCGAGATATACCCTCAAAGAATCAAGATATTAAGGATTTAATATAGATTTTATTGTAAAATCACGTAAAATGAGCCCATTTTAAAATGGTTACTTCCAAGTGGTTGAGGGAGCATTTAATGAGCATAGAAACCCTTTTCCTTTTGCTATAATTTATAAGACAACATGGGAGGGATTTTATAGATTTTGCATCATCGGTTTCAACCACTTTGGTACTTTGCGTAAGTAGGTAGAAGGTGAAATACGAGTTTGAAAACTTCTCTCTCCCACCTTTTTTCTATAAATTGAAGTGCCCTCTCATTTGAGAGGGGGATTTTCATTGTAACAAAACTTTATCAAAATAGTTTTAGAACACCAATGTTCCGTTGGCCTTAATTTTGGACTTCTTGCATGATGATCTAGGCCTTTCTCTTGTAATGAAATGAACTGTGCATATTAATGAAGTAATAGACTTAGATTTGTGGATGTTTCCTTCCCTTGTTTATGTGTGTTGCATTCTCTTGCCTCTTTATTTCATATGTATATTTTTGTGTCTATTTTTATGCTTCTTGTAGGGTCTATTATTGTTATGCTTCCATGGAAATGGTGGTGTGAGTTCTACTGTTAGGACCGTGGTTATCCTTTCCATCCTCTCTGCTATGCATTTTCCTTCATTTTCACACATTGGAGAGATTTCCCACACCCTTATCTTTGTGCATCACCTCTTTTAGTGTAGATTTATTTCATTTTCATGTTATTTCTCTCTCTCTCACCCTTGGAAAATGTGGTTAGAGGTAGTTGATAGATTTCTTCAAGTAGATTTAGTTTTTGGATTAATTTAGGAAGAGGAACCAACCTTCTCTAGAGATTTTATTCAAATGCGGTGGTCCCACACCTTCAAGCAATTAATTGTTAGGTAATCACATTACTTTCCTTAACACATTCAAATGTTAAGAAATCAGAGGGTGTTGTGATTTGGTGATAAGTACTCTCAAGGATAAATTATGAAGTTACTCGATTATAATCCTTGTCCAAACCTGTTTTTTGTAATCTGGTGAGCTGACTGAAGTAGTTCTCAGTGAAACTATTTCTATATTGTATTTGAAGTTCATCCACAAATTTTGAAAAAGGAGAGATTTATTCCCTTTTTTGTTTCAATTATCTCAAGACACAGTGCCAAATGATTTAGTCTAGTTCCAGGTATAAGGATGCTACAATTACCTTCTATGAACCAGGGGTTTGGTGTAGATAAAAAAATCTTCATTTGATTGATCCAAGTGACTAGATCATTTGCATCAACTTTTCAAATCTCCACCTTTGGTACCATGTTATGTAATCCTCTATTATGACATGTTGGTGATGGGGTATATGTTGTTGCTAGATGATCCAATATTTCCTATACTTGGTAAATGATGTAGCGAGAGAGGAGATTTGGGTCTTTATTTTTGCCATGTTGTCACGAAACTTTGTTATAGCCTAGTGACAATAATATTTTTTCACCATATCTTGAACATCCACCTAGATTTCAGCTACTGTAGCAGATAAATCAGACTCAAACTCTACCTCTTCCTTACCTCGATGTCTTGCCCGACATGTTAGATCCTTTATCACTACCAAGAGTTTAGGGTTTGGGGTTTGGGGTTTAAGGTTTAGGGTTTAGGGTTTGGGGTCTAGGGTTTAGGGTTTGGGGTTTAGGGTTTGGGGTTTGGGGTTTAGGGTTTAGGGTTTAGGATTTGGGGTTTAGAGTTTAGGTTTAGGGTTCCGAGTTTAGGGTTTAGGGTTCGAGATGGGAAAAATAGGGTCTCGGATGGATTATAATATTATGAAGGTATTTTTAAAAAAGACTAGTGGTAACTACAACAAAAAGAGTGAAAATGGTAGAAAAAAAGGTTATGGGTGGATGGTACCATTGTGATCCTAACAAAAATATGAAACCAATGATCGTTATATCACGAAAGGCCCAAATTTTTTTAGATTATTTTTTTGAACAATTCATTTTTTAAATAATAAATTCCGAGAAATACTATGATGATGAAAAAATTCAAAAATTTCTGAAATAAAAATAATTTTTCCTGCCGCAAGTTGTTTGCCAGAGACTAGAAAAAAATCACTACAGAGAAGATTTCCGGATCGAAGCACCGATTCCACTTATAATGAACCTTCTTAGATATTGTCAATAACAAATCACAAATAATACCAAAATGATCAATGAACAACAAAATAGAACATAATAGAATAGCTTATATCACTCAGCCACTTCGAGGGGGAAACCTCCAAAACCTTACAATAAGATTATAATGCTCAAGATGATCCTCAAGTACTACCCCTACCTTCTATATATATATCCTACTTAGGAAATGGTTAGTCCATATGCCAACCCTACTATAATATGAAAGCATAGAAAGATGTGACAAGACCAAGGAGAGATTATGCTAGCCACATGTTGGCTAATCATATCCCATTATAGAGAAAGTAGATTAAGGGCGTAACATGCATTGTTTGAAACTTCTCAAAGCTAAATGATCTACATATCAAAAATAAGAGGTTACTACCAAATAATTTATCAAGTTTCATGATGGATTTATTTCTGGATAGGTAATTCCATGAATTGTGTGAGTCATGCGCTTGACCGAATTAGTCATGCACTTGATCGAGTGAGTCTTTTTGACTAATCGAGAGAGTCTTACACTCATATAATTCATCTATATCCTTCCATTTACATATGTTAGTACTAGAAATCAATTTATATCAACAAATAAAGAAGGCATATAAAAGATAGAAAATAACCAAGACACGTGCTCAAAACACATCTTTTAGTCAAGAAAAGTTTTATTTATAATAATATTATTATTTTCTATACAAGGTAAGATGGAAATAATAGCAAAAATGGGGCTTGGAATATGGATTTCTAAAGGCTCATCACTCCCCCATGCTTAAGGATTAGTAGGTCCTCATGCTACAAATTCATCCATTATTATTTAGGGATTCCAAAAAATTTCTACAATTGTATTCATTGGAACAAGTAGCCCATGTATTTATTTATGGGTTGTGGTGTAAGAAGTAAAAAATCTACAAAACAAAAGATAAACAATAAAAATTGCAAACCTCCATGTAAGTTTTTTTGCAAACCTCAATGAAGATTGTAGAAGCACTTGGACTTGTATAATATTTGGATTTGTTGGATTATGGGTGCTCTTGATTATTCTCCAAATGTAGGATGCAAATACTACGAGATCATGAAACACAAGGAATACAAGTGTAAAATTTGGTAGAATTTGGCTTAAAATTGCATAAGCTTCCAAGGATTCTCTAGGGAGATTATTGCAAAGAATATTGCCTATTTTTATAGCTGAGTGAGAGGCCATGAAAAGTGCATCATATTTTTAATGAGTTATAAGATAATTAATGCATTTCTTGACATAACAAGTGGAATTAGTTTGTGCGCTTACAAATTTCAAGGGGCAATGATTATTTGAATTGGCAAGAAGTTACATCCAAGAAGGTGGTTGTACATGTAATTTCATTTCCCCCACCTTTCTAGGATTCTAGAAGTGTAGTCCAAGTGGAGTTGACTGGGATGGTGAAGTGGAGTCCAAGTGGGGTCCAAATGGAGTCTAAGTGGCAGTTTGACTAGGAAAATAGGTGTATTTTCCAATTAAGTAACTAATTTAATTAGCTATAAAGTGTGAGACAATTAATTAACCATTTATTTAATAAATTTTAATTAACTTAGCTAAGGTGTGTTAGGAACTAATTTAATTAATTCTAAGAGCATGATAGAATTAAATTAATTAATTTTAAAGGGTAGGAGTATGTAATTAGAATTAATTTAATTAATTCTAAAGGGTTATGATTTAAATGATGGAATTAATTTAATTAATTCTAAAGGGATATATTCTAGTAGGATAGAATTAATTTAATTAATTCTAAGTGGATGGAAATAGGCTAGAAATATGTATGTATTTTTAGGGTGTCTACATTTGTCCCTCTTTAAAGTGTTATTATGAAGTAATATCATTTTAAATATATTATATGCATGCAGTAATTAGTGAGAAGAAGGAAGTGAAGAATTCAGATGCCCTAGCAATGGGAATGGTAAGGGAATGCCCCTCAAGTAGGTGTGTGATGAAACAAAGTTGTGGACAACCACTTGATAGGAAGAAGGCAAGGAATTTGAAGAAGGATGGAAGGAATAGTGCTCGTATCATGAGCATCATTTGGAGAGTGAAAGTTTAGAGTGACTTTATTTTTCTATTGTATAATAGAGTTGTCACCATGATTATGAAATAATCATGATGGCTAACCCAAATCTGCGTAAAAACACCCATACACATAAAAAAGATAAAAATGGAAACAAACCCAATACACACCATAAACTTATGCACCATGACTATGAAGAAGCCAAGATGATAAAAAAATATGTGTAATTGGTTCAAAAATAAAATATCAACAATGTAACACAACTTTGAAAAGAAGACAATTAACTATGCCCCTAATACATGCCACAATGATGATTAAGAATATGTAAATTCCCCAAGAACTAAACTTATGAAATGCATTGGGATAGGATTAGACTAAAGAGTGGAGTGATATTAGATACTCCTAATGAAACTCTTGTTGGATCCACATCAAGATTGATCCGGGAGTTGAAATGATCATTTTCCCTAAGAGATAAACATATGAATTGTAGGATAGGTAGAATGAGAGTCAAAATTTTCCTAAGTGAAGCTATATCACAAAAAAAAATTATTTGACTTTCCCTAAGAAAAGTCATTAATATGCAAAGAGAAGAAACTCGATAGTCGTAAGATTTGGAACAATCACTAGGGAGAAGTTAAAAGTTTGATTTTAACAAGATTACGTTGAGTTGTTGAAATATTTGTGTCACGTGTTTTCCAATTGTAGAATTTCTATGAATATTTTGAAAGTTTTATTTTGAATGGTTGTCATTAGGAGATATATGACACATGAAAAATTCTATCATAAAATATGTCATGTGCATCATTGTGCAACAATGTGTGTCATATGTCATACATGAGTTACATTCTATTTCTGAATTGTAACTCCTTTCTCCCTTGTGGAGGTATGATGAGTCCATGCATGGGAGTTACACAAAACTCCTATTTGTACTTTTTTGATCTATGAGAATGAGAAACCTTTATATTTGCATGCACAATTTCTTGGTGGTTAATTTCTTTCCTATTTTTTCAAGCTACTATTAGTGTAGGTTATTATTTATTCTTTTATTTATTTATTAGGATAATTCTTACACTTGTGTTATCCCTACACTTGTTGGGTTAGCTTGCTTAGGTGTACTAGTTATGTGGAATTAGCTTACTAGTTGTGTTGAGTTAGCTTCTCATTTATATGGAGTTAGCTTACTAGTCTTCGGAGTTAACTTAACTACTAAGATATCATTTAGTGGTAGTTATTCACCACTAATTTAGGTATTAGTTGCACTTCCCTCCTCCTATATGTACATCTTTCTTATTGAATAATTTAAGTCATTGTATTATAATGCATTGAGCATTATGGATTATGATGGATTTCCATATATGGTATTTTAGCTCTTCTGTTTTGTAAATCTAATGTGGTGTGCTATTATCATCTGATATCACAACTTGGAACAATATTCTTATTGTTCTTTTCATGGTATCAGAGCTATAAATGATGTAGACATCCATTTGTAAGTTTTTCTTTGCAAGCAAGGGTTTATTATTTTCATGTATTTAGAATTTGTTAGCAATTTTATGCAACATGCATTTTTATGTAAAACGGATTGTAGCATTGGATTTGGAAGGTGCCAAAACCATAGAGATGATCAGAACTCGACTCGTGTTTTGAGACGGTGTCAAATGGTGTAGACATGCACCCTCTAGGTGCATTCTTTTATCCATTGGATATAAGTGTGTACCTTCCAGATGCATTCTTTTACCCTCTAGATATTTCGGTTTTGGATGCAATATTTTATCCACTAGATGCAAATCTGTACCCTTTGGGTGCATTATTTTATCCATTGGATATAAGCATGTACCTTTTGGATGCATTCTTTTACCCTTTGGATATTTCAATTTTGGATGCAATCTTTTATCCACTGGACGTAGATCTGTACCCTCTGGGTGCATTATTTTATCCATTGGATATAAGTGTGTACCTTTTAGATGCATTATTTTACCCTCTAGATATTTTTGTTTTGGATGCATTCTTTTATCCATTGGACGCAGATTTGTACCCTCTAGGTGCATTTTTTTATCCATTGGATTTTGATGTGTACCTCCGGATGCAATGATTTACCCTCTAGACATTTTAGGTTTTGAGCACAATATTTTATCCTTTGGTCGAAATCTTGTATCATGTGGATGCAATCTTTTACACATTGGACAACCTGGGTGTCATGTGTATCTTTTAAAAAAGATCAACATTAAAATATTATTTTAATAACAAAACCTTCTAAAGCTCATAAATTTTGATTTATAGCTCAGATTAAGGTGATCTTTGTTTTGAAATTGTATATTTTTTCAAGATATACACATTGGTGACATTTTTAAACACATATTTCAAATTTAAAATGTACTTTTCCTCAATGTGATGTTTACATGCACTCAATTATAAAGTGCCAAATTTGGGAGGGTGTTGTAATCACTTGTGGACGTAATTTCTGTTGAACCCGACATCCTAAAATTTTCAGTATTGCATTCTTGTATATTTGGGTGTATACATTTATATCTCTCTTGTTTTTGAGATATTTTGGGTCTGTATTTTTGACACTTTTTTTGGCATGTTGACAGTCTCTCTTATGGGGGAGCTATTCTAGTGAAGCCAGTGTTAGTTTGTCAGTGTTTGAGTAGTTGATTTTGGTAACTCATACAGATCTGTGGTGTCACTCTACCCATTCAAGCAGTATGGGAGGGTGTGGTGTTGATACTGATTCTTTGGGTTTCGTGTCCTTTCCTTGTTACATGTTGATACTGCTTCTTCGGGTTTCATGTCCTTACCTTGTTACCTTGGCTTTTCTTGGATCGTGGCACTCCTATTTATTTGGATCTCATGTCCTTGCCTTGTTGCCTTGGTTTTTCTTAGATCGTGGCACACCTATTTGTAGCAATTGATCAAATTATGTTTGGTGTTTTTTTGCACTTTCGACATCACTCCATTGATAATCTCCTTATATGGAGCTATTCTGGTGAAGCCTAGTGTCAATTTTTTTTTAGTTCTATGATCGAGTAGTGGATTTAGACCACAATACGCACCACACTTCTTCAGCATTGTACGAGTTTTTGGAGCCAAGACTTTGAGGATATATTATAGTGGGATTTTTTCTCTCTCTCTCTACGTTGTTATTACTAGTTTTGGTTACATTGTGGTGTCCAATTTTCCCATTTATTGTATGTGGGTACCTCATCAGGCCTTGTTTTCGGGACCCACCTTCTTTTTTTCCCACCTAAACTAAGCTTATGGGAGGGTGTTAGTGTAGGTTATTATTTATCCTTTTATTTATTTAGCAGGATAATTCTTACACTTGTGTTAACCCTACACTTGTTGGGTTATCTTGCTTAGGTGTACTAGTTATGTTGATTTAGCTTACTAGTTGTGTTGAGTTAGCTTCTCGTTATCCTGGAGTTAGCTTACTAGTCTTCCAGAGTTAACTTAACTACCAAGATCGATTAGTGGTATTTATTCACCTCTTGATTTAGGTAGTAGTTGCACTTCCCTCCTATATGTACATTTTTCTTATTGAATAATTAAAGTCATTTTTATTGTAATGTATTGAGCATTGTGGATTATGGTGGATTTCCATATATGGTATTTTATCTCTTTTGTTTTGCAAATCTAATGTGGTGTGCTATTATCATCTCGAGATCGTGGCTTAGAACAATCTTCTTATTGTTCCTTTCAGCTACTTCACATTTATGTTTTAAGTATAACTTAGTTAATTTTCACGTATTCTGTCTTGATCCTCATGCTCACACTCTCTAATAGATATAAGAGTTACCTTGAGTTTTAAATTGGAAGTTCTTAACCTTTTATTTTGAATTTTTACCACCTCAAAATTTGATATTCCAAAATCATAAAATGATAATAAGAAATAATAAGAGCATTGTAAACATTTTATTAGTATATGCCAAAGACAGGTACCACAACAATTAAGTTTTCTTAACTAGTTATTATGACTTCATTATTTAAACTACTTAGAAGATAGTATAATTGTTTGTATATTTAATTTCTTGTCTCAAAGCTTGGAATTGGATATTTTGTATCTAGAAATAATTAAAAATGCATTTATCTTCTTCCTTATTGATTAATAAGTAGAATATTTCTTCAAATTGTTATTTTGTGTTGGTGTAAACACATTCACACTTGTCTTTGTGAACTAGTTATTTTACACCTAAATAAGCTCATTTGTGGAGCATAGGTTAATTTTTATTTTTCTATTTTATTTGTGGGATATTATTTGTATCCCATAACTTATTGGAGCTATTGATCTATTGACTCCACTCCTCGATCTATGGAGATGTTTTAATCTCCTTTTTTAGTGTTTCCTTCCTATTATTTGGGTAAGGATTAGTCTTGTAAAACACTATATATTGTGTGTTCTCGGATGAGAAGTACATAGACAATTTGAATAATATTTCATTTGGATTTTATTTTGCAACTTGCATTCATTTTGAAGTTGTGTGCTTGTATTTCTCAGTAAAAAGATCTAGTTTTGCCCTTCATGGTATGAGAACATTTGGTTGTCCGCATAAATCCTTGTCCCAGCTTCCGTGAAAAATTGTGTTGAGTTTTATTATTTCACATTTTTTTAAGTGCATAATTTATACTTTATTGTTGCGTGTTTCAGGACATCGAGAGTTTTTTTATTCCATTTGGCGCCACCGTGGATATTATTACTTTACATTTTCCAGCTGTTAATCTATTCACTTAGCCTACGTTTTTTTGTGTCAAAAGAGCCGAGAGAGAAAACAGAAAAAGCCATGAAAATCTTCACTCACGTGAGTTTATTTCATTAAATAATTTTCTACATGCACAACCAATTTAATTGGCCAATTAAATTATTCTTTGCAAAACTATAGTTTTTGAAAAAATAAAATTCTATAGTTTTGCTTAAATAATTTTTAGGCTAATAATCTTGTTTTGGGTTAAATTAATATTTATTTTTAGGGATATTTATAAACGGAGCCATACTTATAATCTACATCTTCTCTCGATTGCAACGAGTGGTAAAGACAAACACCTTTACCTCTATTTGGTCTAATTTTTTAATCAATGGGTCATTCAAAATTAAATTTGGCCCATTTTATGGGAATTTGAAAGCTTAATAATTTTTTCCTAGTAACTCAAAATCGAGTGCCATTTTTGAAGAAGTGCATGTTTTTGACCCCGTTTCATTGGTTTAATTTTTATTACCATAAAAGGAAGTACCATTTTCGGGGAGAATTGTTCATTTTCCACCATGTCAAGAAGTTTACCTTGTTCATCTCGTGCCAACAAACATCATGGATCTACGCCTATTGGATCCATTAAATTCATCCAACTATCATGTTTGGAATCCAAAAATGGAACTGCTACTAAAAGGACAAGTCCAAGATTACGTGTAAGTGTAGAAGGCAAGAGAGGCCCTCGGAACTCATTTCACTCAATGTTGTGGACAACCTTCGATTTTATATCTCAATTGCCAAATATCCTAAAGAGGTATGGGAGATTTTTGAAATATTGTTTGGTAAAATTAACGAGTTTAAGTTACTACAAATGGAAATGGAGTTTACGACTCTGTCACCTTCTCGATTTTCCTCTCATAGAATATTTCTTGACTAAATTCAAAGAACTCAGAAGTAAATTAAATAATGGTGGTAAAGAAAAAAGGATCCTGAATGCATTTTGTTGATTCTATCAAAATTAAAAGGTCCATTTTTTGTGTTCACTTCTACTTTCTTGTCAACTATGGATGCTCTAGGGATGCATTTAAAATGTCAACATTTGAGGTGTTTTGTGAAAGGTTATCTTGTGAACATACTAAGTTAATGGCACTTTATCCTTCCAACCTCAAACCGAGAACTTATAACAAATTCTCCTAAGGGTAAAGGGAAACCTAAGTCGAAGCTAGGACCTAAGATTTTAGAATCTCCTAAACCCTCTTCTACTACCACTGATAAATTTTTGAATTCCCTAAACCTTATAGTCCTGGAAAAGGGAAAAATACTATCAAAAGAAAGGTGTATGATCCTTGTCCTTTCTCGTAGGAAAAAAACCATCCGAGAATCACGGTGTTTTGTGAGAATTGAAGAAATTGAGAAGATGCTACAACAACATAAGATTTATGTTCTTGTACCTTCAACCTCTTCTTACGGTAAAGAGAAATCCCTTTTATCTCGGGACTTCACTCCATTGGATGATAGATGGGTTTTGATTCGGGTGCCACACATTACATCACACATTCGAGAATTTACTAAGTTCAATTTCTCCTTGCAACATTTCTCATATTATGGTGGGAAACTCTACTTCGTTAAAAGTAATGCATACGGGGATTGTTAACATGCCAAATTGTTCAATGCATGATGTTCTACATGTTCCCCTGCATTTCTAGCAATTTGTTATGCATTTATCAAATTCATAATTCAAGGGAAAGGAAAGACTATTAAATTCTCACCTGATAAAGTTGTAATAAGAGAATTGAATGATCCTAATGATATTATAGCTATAGGTGTTATGGATATAGATTCTAGATTGTATCTCTTTGACAAGTTTGAGACTTCTGCAGGATCTTCTATTATTTCTCACTCAGATTTTGTTATCAAGTTATGGCATGAGAGATTCAACCATCTAAACTATGAGATATCTATGTAGCTATCTTTTAGAAACATGATAACTGGACTTTTGAAAATTTATTCTATTGATGATGTTTGTCCAGTGTTATATGTTAGGTAAATAGGATCAAGATCCATTTCCCAAATGATTAGCTAAGAGATCTAAGACTCCTCTCGAGTTAGTACACAATGATTTTATGACTCTTCCTTCTTGTTCCTTTTCTCGGTTGCAAATATGTATTAAATTTTATTGATGATTTCACAAGGAGAACATGGGTGTATTTTCTTCAAGTATAAGAGTGATGTTTTCAATGGTTTTAAAGAATTTAAGGATTTTGTTTAAAAACAATCAACTCATTCCATAAAAATTATTCACATTGATAATGATGAGGAGTATATTAGTAATGCATTCATAGATATTTGTACTTGACCATGGAATTCTACATTAGTATACGCTTCCTTACACTCATCAACAAGATGGTGTTGCGAGAATGAAAAAATAGGGCACTCAAGGAGATGATAAATTGCATGATTCACTCAAAGAACCTTGCACCTGAGTTTTTTGTTGACACTATGAATTGCACCAACTATATTTAGAATCAAATTATCCATAAAATTGTTCAAGGGATTACACTTGAGGAAGCATGGTTTGGAGAGAAGCCGATGTTTATGATTTTCAAGTCTTTGGAAATCCAGCTTGAGCTCATGTTCTTGATGAAAAAATGAATTCCATGCAACCAAAGAGTAAGGAAATCATCTTTGATGGCCATTGTGAATATGTCAAGGCATACCGCCTTACGGATCCTTCTACTGGAATTTTATTTTCGATGGGATGTTCATGTTGATGAGACAGATTCTATTGAGACTCTGATAAAGATCAACATCTATCTCCAATACCTCTTTCACTTAGCATGGCTGACATGCTTATTAGTGATTCTTATGATGATACTTTTGAAGAAGATGATTCTCCTCCAGTTACTCCTTCCCCTCCTTCTCTAGCACAATGACATCCAAAATGACTTCAATCTACTTCTATAAAAGTGGTAACTTGGTAGGAGATCTGAGTGATCCTTGATGGAAAAGATCCGAGACTTTAGGCAATATTGCTTATCATCACACTCAAGATATGCCTTTAGGAATGGCTCTTGTAAGTGATGATATCTCCTCTGATCCTATTAATTTTTCTAAAGCTTGTGGAAACTTTAAATGGGATGAATCTATGAAAGAAGAATAATCCTCTTTTATGAAAAATAATTCATGGTTCCTCTTCCTAAGGGAAGGAAAGTGGTAAAATGCAAATGGGTATTTAAGACTAAGTATACAGTTGATGGATTTCTAGAAAAGTATAAGGCCCATCTTATTACTAAGGGATTTTATCAAGTCAAAGGGGTGGATTAATCTGAGACTTTTTCTCCTGTAGAAAAGATGGATTATGTTCACCTTATTCTTTCCCTTGCTGGTTCTCACATGTGGTTAGTGTATTAGATGGACGTGAAGAGTGACTTTTTACATGGTGATCTCCATGAGGAATTTATATAGAGAAACACCTTAGTTTTGTGCAAGTTTCTTCACTGGTTTGTAAACTTCGTCATTCTCTATATGGTATCAAACATGATCCTTGATCTTGGTATGAAAAAATGGATGAGTTTTTGTTGTCTACTAGTTTTCATCGATGTGAAACTGATCATACTGTATATGTTCTTAAATGTGATGATGAATTTTTGATATTGGTTTTGTATGTTGATGATCTCATCCTCACTAGTAGCTCAACTTCTATGATTCAAGACATTTAAAATAATTTGATTGTGAAATTTGACATGACAAATTTGGGATTGTTGCACTATTTCCTTAGTCTTTAGGTTGTTTAGTCTCCCAAGGCATATCTATTGGAAAAAGGAAGTATGCTTTTGATTTATTACAGAAATTACACATGGTTGAATGCAAGCCATCTCCCACTCCATTTCATTCAGTGTATTGAATTGACCGTTAATTGTAAGTCTAAACTTTTGATGGCTCTTTATATAGAAAATTAGTTTGGAGTATTCTGTATCTAACACATACCCATCCCAATATCACCTTTGTTGTTAACATTGTGTCTCATTTTTCACATGAGCCTCATGAGAGTCACTAGAAATATGCAAAGAGAATTTTTTTTCATACATTATTCACCACAGAAACTTGTGAAATTGAAGGCTATACAGAATCATATTTGGGGAAGTTATCTAGACACATGACAATCTACTTCTGGTTTATTTTTTCACCTTGGATTTGGTCAAGTATAATGGACATGTAAAAACAAAATGTAGTTGCTCTTTCATCCATCAAGATGAGTACAGAGGTGCAGTAAAAGTAGGTCAAGAAGTTCTCTGGCTTCGTTAAATACTTGATAAGTTTGGACTTCCACAAGAATCTCCTTTATCATATGGTGTGATAATCAAACTGCTATTCAAATTATACATAATCCTATTGAATATCAACATAAAACACATTGAAATTCATATGCACTTCATTCAGAAATTGATTCAAGATGATTTTGTTGACTTGAATTTTGTATCTACAAACTGATCGATAGAAAATATCTTCACTAAACCACTTGCTTCTCCTCGATATCTTCTTCTACTAGAAAATATTGGAGTCAAGGAATTTTTACTCAAGGGGAATTCAACATGAAGTTCCTTATTTCCTTATTCTTTTCTCTTGTTTGTATTGGGTAACTTATTTGGCATAGTAGACATGACCCTTTCTCCTCCTTGCATTCACTTATGGGAGGGTATTGGTGTAAAAATGTTCACACTTGTATTTGTGAACTAGTTATTTTACACATAAATAAGATCATTTGTGGAGCATAGGTTAATTTTTATTTTTCTATTTTATTTGTGGGATATTATTTATCTCCCATAACTTATTGGATCTGTTAAGATATTGACTCCACTCCTTGATTTATGGAGATGTTTTAATCTCCTTTGTTTAGTGTTTCCTTCCTATTATTTGGGTAAGGATTAGTCTTGTAAAACATTATATATTGTGTGTTCTCGGATGTGAAACACACAGAAAATTTGAATAATATCTCTTTTGGATTTTCTTCTACAACTTGCATTCATTTTGAAGTTGTGTACTTGGATTTCTTGCAAAGATCTAGTGTTGCTCCCTTCATTTTGAAATATTCCCTTTGATTAACTATAATAATTATTTACTAGTTTCAATGTTAGTTTCAAAATATTTTGATTCACCTACTAATACTACCAAAAGACACATCAACATATACTAACAAGATTCATAATGTAATTAGTCCTTGTCGTAGCATGAAATATTAATTTAATAACAAGAAAAATTATATATTTGAACACAAGAAAATTTAATTGTGTAAGAAAATATAATTTTGATATTTCTATGATGAAAACATACATAATGATAGGGCATTGAATTTCTTTATTCAGATGTCTAATAATCTATGCTACTAGAAGTGGTCTCATACAAAATATTTTAATTGATTTTGAAAAAATAGAAAAAGTGTTGAGAACATGACTAAGTATTAGTATTAGATTGTTTAGTAACATCCCAACTAGTAATATACACCTAGGTTTCATTTGGAATTATTTTTTAAAATATAAGTTAGCATGACATATTTTACTGAAGTTTTTACTAATCCAATGTTGCATGTTGCACCATAGTTATTAATATAGATTTTGGTATTTTTGTAGTGTGTTGGTATTAAATAATTTTAATAAATTATATGTTCTACATGAAATCAATATAGGTTGAGTCATTTGGTTGTTTTATTGTTTTTAAAAAATAGGTTGATAAGTTAAGTTCTACTAATTTGTTTTAGTAGTTTAATGTTGTATGTCACATCATAATTATATAATATAAGTTGAGTTGTCATTTGTTACTATTTTCTATGTAAAAAATAATAATATATATTAATCATAATTCTATTTTTTACAATATTAGTGTTAACACAAGGGTAATAACCAAAAAAACATCTTAGCTTCATACAAAATTAACTAAAAAATATAAGTTGTTATATCACGTTGTAGTTATTTGAAATTTTGTGTTATGTAACATCATAATTATTTGTATATGTAATGTCTTTTGGTAGTATTAATAGGTTAATAAAAAAAATTTAAAATAATATTTAAATTAATGAATGATTATTATATTAAATTAAAATGAATATTCTACACCTAGTTCTAAATGAATATTTCACTTTTTAACTAATAGGGATGAAGAAAAATACATTTAAAAGTTTGTTTGGATTAAAAATATGCATATACAAACTTTAAACATATGAAACTAAACACATAAAAAATGTACTAGCTTTTGACTAGTTGAAAGTATGATTTAATAATAACTAGTTAAGAAAAGTTGATCTATACAATACCCTTGATATGAAATATAACATTAAATTTATTACAACATGACATATAAACCCATATTAAAATAAATAAATATGACCAAATTAAATCTGAACATATTTTTATATAATTATGATATGACACACACTCTTAAACTATTAAACAATTTAGTACAACATGACATATCAACATATATTTTACAAATATATAAACAACTAAATCATATGTAAACCTATATAAAATAATTAAGATGTCATGTATAACATTTAATTACAAATTTATTTAATGCCATTACCTAACATAATTAATCTATTTATGTGTATGCCCCCATCCATTACATCTCTTCCATATATCATCCTTGTTTGTTAAATTAATAACTTAGATTGTTTTTAGTAAACACATCTTGTTTCGACTAAATTTTCTCCTTAGAATTTTTTTATCATGGTAAAAGTGTGTTTACCACAAAATATACTTTCGAATTTGTATCCCAATTTAAACTTACAATCTACCATTTATTACTATAGCCCTTTACCAATTATACTACACAATAAATGGAATGGATTGCCACACAATATATCCATTTTAAAAGCTTTTTTTTTTTTTTTACTTTTACACTAAGGTGACATATATTGTATGACATGTATATTATAGGGACATAAACATAAAAAAATTATTCAATTTCCATATTAACTAATTCCTTATTTATATTAATAATTATAATGTGACATGCGAGAGTGAATTACTAAAAAAATTAATACAAGTATGATATATCAACCTATATTATTCTAAAACACCAAATGAAACCTCAACCTATATTAT
Organism: Taxus wallichiana var. yunnanensis; assembly: GCA_018340775.1. Classification (NCBI taxonomy): domain Eukaryota; kingdom Viridiplantae; phylum Streptophyta; class Pinopsida; order Cupressales; family Taxaceae; genus Taxus; species Taxus wallichiana. Next base: position 1,014,842,256 of record CM031237.1, read on the forward strand.
TAGTTGTGATATTATTGTTATCCAAAACTATCCCTAAGGTTAATTTTGGCTTTAACAACATCAAAAATGGACTTAGCCATTTTTACAGTGCGTGATGTTCAAAACAACCATCAAATTCCATTACCCAAAACCGTTGGCCGTTGGTATTTGAAAACCCGTGTGAGACTAAGTCTTAAAGAATTAGCGGTGTTCTTATTAAAAAGTACCAAGACAAAGAAATTGGAAACTCATGGAACAAAGGATAAAAGGGTTAGTGTTGTGTGGAAAATATTAAAGTTGCGGTACAAAGGAAAGTAAGAGAACACGTGGCAAAAGATCAATAGTAAAATAAGGACACGCATCACCATTCTAAAATTCCTTATGCGATTAGATCATTTAGACTCCAAGTCCCTAGAGTTAATCACAATTCATATTTTGTTGGGTCCGAAAACTCAAAAGAGGTCAAAGGGGACAGTGGAAACATTGTTAAAAACAAAAAGTTTCTAAGTCCTTCAAGGTAACAAGTTGTGATGTGAAGACCTACGTGGATCTATTTCACTAGCTCGCATTTCACATTCTGACAAGTCTGACAATAGAGCCACATGGATCCATTTCATTGGCTCACATTTTGTAGGTGTTATAGGAGCATAAAGAAAAGACTGACAATGCAAAGTGTATGGAGATTTCTCATTGGCTCGCACATCTCAATTGTCAAAGGAGACTATCAAAAGTATGAAAACACATAAAGGCATGAAGCTTCCTCATTGGTTGATGGTTCAAGGATGTCAGAGGAAAGAAATAAAAAGGACTGGCATGCGAAGTGTGTGGAGCCTTTCTATTGGCTTGCACTTCACAATGGTCACCAAAGGGAAAATTATGAAGGAAGTGTAGTTGTTTCTTATTGACTCACATTTATGAGGGGTCTTGACAAGGTCTAAAATTTAGGAGGCATGAGACCATCTCATTGGTCCATGTGTCATAGGGAGTGACAAAGTATAAGGATATTTAGACATCTCAAGGAACATAACAAAGTTTTATCGCATGTATTTCCATAAAGGAAACCCAAAAAGGTAACAAACAGGGACAGATGACAAGAAAGGAAGTAGAGTTTTACTATGAACCAATGGGAGGATGATAATTGGAAAAATAAAAAAGAAATTACACATTGGCAGAGCTCAATTTGGAACCAATTAAAGGCTGCCATGTGTCAAAATTATGTGCGTCTCGACCGCAAAAAAATTAAATGCCCATATCTTTTGATCCCAAGCTCTAAATTGGACAAAATTTATATAATTGGAAATCTCTCATCAATCTCTTCAATTTGACATCATAAAAATATAGTTTTAGTGGCTTTGGTAGGTCAAAATGGAAAACATAACTTTTGGAGGAAGAAGAGGACAATTTGAGCATGCAAACGATAAAATCAAGTAGCTCAACCACTAGACTTGATGAATAATGGCTTCATTTTCTTCTGCAGGACAAAATAGACTGAATGATGGATTTGTAAGGTGCCCATGTTCTTTGAAAAATATTTTAATGTAGAATGTTTGTAGTTGAAGTCCAAAAATCCGTGCCTCTTCTCTCTTCTTTCTTTTGTTTCTTTCTCTCTGCTATATATTATAAAACCTTTCATTATCAAGGGATTGAAATTCAAAAATGTAATGGAAATCACAAATTTGTTCCAAAGTAGTTATGAGTCATCAAACCTCCATTTTTGGACTTGGCATGTGTTCTTGTGCCTTCTTTTGTAACTGTAATGGATGTGTATACTTCTATTGCAATAAAGCTTGTTTTATGACACATTTGTTTAACCTACCTCATTTTAGGCATAACCTTGCCTCTCTTTTACTTATTGCATTGTGTTGTGCATGTATTTATCTTTGCAAGTTCATTTTTGTGTGTTTCATGTGAGAACAGATGGTAAATGAAGCTTTGGTTCTGTGTCACTTATGTCTCGCATCTCCCCATTTCCCTCTCTTTCTCCCTCACTAGAGTGTCCATCCCCATTTTTGGTGCTATCACTACCTTTTAGCTTAGGATTTCCCTTTTATACATCTTTCTAACCCCACCTCTCTCTTTCCTTAGTCCCTTGGCATGGTTAGTTTATGATTAGTTAGTTGTATTTTCCTTTCTAGGAATAGTTAAGAATTAAAATAAGGTAGAGGAAGTTGGCCTTCTCTAGAGTTCTATCTCAAGATGCAAGTCCCACACTTGGGGATAATCCTATGTTAGCAAAAACTAGGATTTTTCATTAGATAATAATAGGGTACTACTTTTGACATATCATTTTTGGAATACCAAAGTGGGATGGAGTTTGAAGAGCTTCATATCTTCAATTCATCAAGTTGATGTGTTCTGGTGAGATTCAACCTTTGGAGGAAGCTCTAAGCACATCATGTGACTCCACTAATTTAACTAACACATTTTTTTCAAGTTTCATACCTTTTTCTTCCATCCCCTCATTCATTTCCATGCCCCCATTTTCTCATGGCTCTCCAAAGAGCTTCTTTCATTTCCACATTTTAGTTCTAGTCCTCTCCATTTTGCAAAGCAAAGACGATGTTATCCCCAAAATAGCCTTGAAAACATTGCCTCTTTTCCATGGGAATGTGGATCAATATCCTATTGATCACATTCAAGATATAGCAAACCATTATTCCATTCACAATATCACAAAATAGAATATTTTCCTCAAACTTTTGGTTTCATATTTCAAAGGAAAAGCAAGAGATTGGTACAATAATTTGGCTCCACAATCCATTTCCACATGGAATCAGCTGGGAGAAAACTACACAACCAGTTCAAGGAGGATGTAGATGTTATTTGCCTCATGGAACATCTCAAAAAAATACAATGGGCTCCAATGGAGTTTATCTCTGATTTCAACATCAGATTTACAAGGACTTGGCATAGAATTCCTCAAGAATTTAGACCCCCACAAGGTATGGAATTCTTGTATTATTTGAGGTCCTTTGATGTTGATCTAGCTATATTAATTCAATCCCTAGGAGGAAACATTCTTCCTCAAGATTTTGACATTGTATTATAAGCCGAGAAGATGCTTATTTAAGATAGAAAAAGAAAACCCATCCCCATTGTTGCAATTCTTCCCTCACCACCTCAAATTTTCCACCCCTTGCACAAATAATAGAAGATCCATTGTCCCATTCCAAAAGTAGGAATATTATTTTCTTCCTTGTCCTTCATTTGATGCTCCACAAGTTTATCATGCCCAAGGATAATGGTATAGCTTTGATACCAAATGATAGAATAGAATAAGATTGCAATGACCAAAGAGGGACGTAAGCCTCACAAATATTATTGATCATGAAATCAGATTACATAACAATGCAAGAGCTGTAATATTTATAGATATTAGACAACCTCATATGGATAGACATGACACCCTATCAGGCACCAACTACGAGATGATAAGACCCATCTCACATGCACATGTAATTACTACTAATACCAATATTGAATGTTATCCAACATAACAATATCAATGCAAGTCACTAGACTAGAGTGCACATTGCACATTATTAAATAAAAGACAATGCAATAAAATGCAATAAATATGCCTATGCTAAATTATGCTAACATTCCCCCCCTTAATTTTGCATAGTTTCCAATGAAGTGGAGAGGAACTCTCTGAATAAAGGTGAATTTGTCACGTGTGCAAGTGACTTAGTGAAAACATCTGCCTTCTGTTCAGCTGTAGGATAGAAATGGAGTTGTATGTTGTGCTTCAAGACATGCTCACGTATGAAATGAACTTGTACTTCAATATGCTTGGTTCTCTCATGAAATACTGGATTGCGAACAAGCTTTTAGAACTCCTTCATTATCAACATATACCGGAGTAGATTTTTTGTGGTAGACCAATTCCTTCCAAAGATTCGGCGTAGCCATATTGCTTCACAAACCTTCACCGCACTCGATCTTCAGTAGAAGAGCGAGAAACAAAGTTCTGTTTCTTGCTTCCCCATGATATCGGTCCAGATCCCATAAAGAAGATGAAGCCTGATGTTGACTTCCTATCATCCATGTTTCCTGCATGATCTGAATCTGAATATCCGGTCAAGAAGAAGTTGTCATTCTTCAGACTCTAGACCAAGGTCAACTGTACCCTTTAGATATCTTAGTATTCTCTTTGCTGCTTTCCAATGACATATTTTTGGTTCTTGCATGAAGCGTGATAAATAGCTGACTGCAAAGCTGATATCTGGTCTAGTATATGTCAGGTAAATGAGACTCCCGATCAACTGCCGATAGAGAGTTGCATTCACCGGTGGTGATGGATCTAACGAGATAATCAAGTCTCGCTTCCATAGGTGTAGCAATAGGAGTGCAGTCCATCATCCTGAATTTCTCGAGCGTTGTCTTGGTGTATTTCAACTGTGACACAAAGATATGATTCTCTTTTTGCCATACTTCCAACCCAAGACAATAGTGCATGAGCCCGAGATCTGTCATGTCGAACGATCGATTAAAATCCTTCTTTGTTGCATCGATCATCTTCACAGAACTACCTGTAATGACTAGATCATCGACATAAACAACCACAATGACAATCTCCCCCCCTTGCTTTTTGAGGTAGAGATTGGGGTCATAAGGATTCCTTTCAAATCCATGACTTATGAGATGCTCATCAATTTTGATGTACCATGCCTGGGGTGCCTGTTTTAGGCCATATAGAGATTTTATGAGTCTGCATACCATCATCTCTTTTCCTGGTATTACATAACCCTCTGGCCGAGTCATATAGACTTCTTCTTGCAAATCTCCATTAAGAAAGGCACTTTTCACATCCATTTGGTGGACTTTCCAACCAAATTGTGCAGCTAGAGCAAAGATCATCCTGATTGTCTTGATCTTGGCTATGGGAGAAAATGTCTCCTCATAATCAATGCCTTCTTGTTGTGCATACCCCTTTGCTACAAGCCTTGCTTTATACTTGTCAATAGTCCCATCTGATTTGTACTTAGTCTTGAATATCCATCTGCATCCAATGGGTTTCTTCCCTGGTGGAAGGTCGACAAGTTGCCATGTGTTGTTCTTCATCACTGACTGATACTCTGAATCCATGGCATCTTTCCAAGCTTTTGATTGTAGGGCTTCCTGAACTGTAGATGGCTCAACTGTTTCAACAACTCTGCTCATTAGGGCATAATTGACCTCTTCACGAGCTTGACTGTGAGTTCTAGGTCCAGGATTGGATGATGTGCTAGGTGCTTCATCCAAATTTGCATCTCTTATTAATTGAGTATACCATTTAGGTAACTTCTTAGCTGTTCCATTGGCTTGTGGTGGATCCAAGTTTTCACCATCATCCAATTCATCACCTGTCATCTTCAAAGTGGGAACATCAAATTTTGTCTTCACAAGAGGTGTATTTCGCATGTTTGTTGAGTCGCTGAGTGGAGCATCCGCTTGTTTCTTCTCAAAGAACTCAACATCCCTACTTGTGTATACTTTCTTTGCTTTCTGATCCCATAACTGCACCCAAGTGCTTCTTCACCGTATCCAATGAATATCAGTTTCTCAGCTTTCATATCCAACTTGTTCCTATTCTTCTTGGGTATGTGCATGCTAGCTTTACACCCAAATACTCTTAGGTGTGCAATTGATGGTTTCCGATTTGACCATGCTTCTTGAGGTGTCACTCCTTCAAGAGCTACTATGGGCACTATTCAACAAATAGACGCAGCTTCTTGCAGCCTTCTCGCCCAAAATGTCTTTGTTAAACCCGAGTCATCAATCATACATCGCACCATTTCCATGATAAGATGATTCCTTCTCTCAACTATACCATTCTTCGTTGTGGTGTGTGAGTAGGAGGCATTTGTCGACGAATCCCATGAGCTTCTGTAAGTCTTGAACTCATTGCTTGTGAATTCCCCCTCGATCTCGAAAGTGGAGAGTTTTGATCTTGCGACCAACTTCATTCTCAACAAGTGCTTTGAACTTCAAATGTCTCAAAGGCTTGACTCTTGTTTCTTAGACAATATATCCACATCTTTTTGAGTAGTCATCAACACAAAGCATGAAGTATTGACATCCGTAATGACTTGGTCGTGCATGGGCCCGCAAAGATCGGGTGTGCACCAAATCAAGCTTTCCTTAGCTCTATATGTGTTCTTCTCGAAGGGTACTGTGTTGCTTTCCAGCTAGGCAATTGTGACACTTGTCAGTTGTTGTGCTTGAGTGTAGGCAATCCTTTCACCATGTTGCCCTTTTGAAGTGTGAGATAGCCAAAACCGATGTGACCATATCTCGCGATGCCATAGTTCTCGCAGATTGTGTGTCTTTGGCCACTAGAGCTTGATCATCCTTGTGGACAAAATCAAGTTGGAACATGCATCCCACATCGAGGCTCTGCTACAATCTTGGAACCTCTTGACTTATCTCTTATCAAGCACACTTTTTTCTCCATTATTACCGTCAAAATCCAACTTCAAGTTGTGATCAAGGAGTTGACTAACCGATAGCAAATTCTTGGTCAACCTGTACATACAATACATTTGTGATTTTTATAGTCATGCTTTCCAAGAGGTAGTGAAATGTTTCCAATCCTCGACATCGTATGATGAGTCATCACCTAATGACACATGGTTCTTGTTAGGTGAGTCACGTAGTGTGTAGAACCAATCCCTACGTCCACCATGTGTCGAGTTGCACCCGAGTCAACATACCAGTATATCTTGTGTGGACTTGGTTTCTTCATCAAATGAGTAATACATGTGGTGTCCTTCATCCGAATCATCCTCATGTTCGCAATGTACCCTTGTTGTTTGGGTTTTTTTTGCCAATTACCATTTTTCCCTTGATTGTTGTTGTTGTTGACTTCCTTTATTTGAATTATTGTTACCCTGTTGGTTATTGGGTTTTGAATTGCTTGATGAACCCTTTTTGTAGGAATTGTACCAACAATCTTTGATGTCATGTCCCCCTCTATTGCAAATGGGACACTTCTTGGTGTTGTCTCGTTGACTTTGGTCCCTTTGTTGACTTTGATTTTGTTGGGACTTCTTGTGATTGGACTGAAATTTTCCTTTCCTTTATGATTGGAAGATAGTGCTTGCTCATCTTCATGATCTTTGTTGTTCATCCTCTTTTGTTGGAGTAGATTGACCAACTTCTCAAAGGTGACTGTGTGTTCACTCATATTGATAGTTGTCACAAAGATTTCAGTAGGAAGGAGGAAGTGCTCGCAACACAATTGGTACGAGGTCTTCATCACTTATCTCTTTTCCCAATGCCAATAGAGATGCCCTCAAAGTAGCAACTCGTCTCAAAAAAACTTCAACCTTCTCATTGTGCTTGAACTTGAGAGTATGCAACATTGTGATAGAGGTCGAGGATGGCATTCTTGTTCTTTGCCTCATAGACTGTGCTCAACTTATCCCATGCATCCTTGGCCGATGTGGCATCTCTAATGTGGGGTTGCACATCATCTGTTACGCTAAACAAGATGATCAACTTGGCCTTTGATGGCCCCCTATCAAATTGAACTTGTTGTCTTCCATCATCAAGTGATCTTGTTGTTTTTCCATCTACAACTGTCCATAGGTCTTCAAACTCAAGTAACATCTTGATCTTCGGTTTCCATGCAGCATAGTTGTCTCCTCTAAGCAGTTGTGAATCTGGCAAGAAGAACTTTGGTGCTTGTGCACCCATTTCTGCAATCTAAATTTCTGAAACTCTGAATTTCTGACAAAGGGTAAGGCTCTTATCACTCCAGGTTTATGGTCTCCCTCTCAATATACCGTCAGGCCGATATACCAAACCTTTCTATATACGCTCCCTTCCGATATACCCATCAGTACGTGGAAGAAGATCACCCTTTCAATATACCCACAATATGGAAAGAGGTGTTAACGCACGTGAAAGAATTTAGTACGTGGTACTTAGACAGTATGGAGAGGGGTTTGTGCAAGCACAAACGGATGGGAGGGCTCAAATGTGTGTGTATTGTGTCCTTATTACTCCCCGTCGATTTTATAGGGTCGATGCCCAGACGACATTTAGGCAGCTGTGTTAGGTGTTAAGTGTAGTAGTAGTCATGACGGCATCACCCGTAAGCGCTTCCCAGAGGCACCGTATATACCGAACGCTGCTATGAGATCAAAGATCTCGTGTGATAGAACCAAACATAAAATAAAAAATTTGCACTTTTTTTTTTTTTTCACTTTATGCACCAAGATTAGTACAAAATGCTCCAAAAGTACATCAAAATGAAGTTTTTGTGTCCCCCTCTTTAGAAAAAAAGGGTCTAGAATCACAAAATACACAATTTAGGCCAAAAATATTTTTTTACCCCCAATAGGTGTTTTTCCGCTAAATTTAGCGGTGGCTCTAAATGTGTTTGGTGAGCTTCTAAATTTGGAAATCTCCCAAAATTTAGTAATTTCTCCAAATTTTCAAAAAAATAATTTAATAAAAAATATGGAGAGAGTGGGAATTGAACCGCTGACCTGTTTGTTCCCAAGATCCAAACAAACAATCTGAATATTGTTTTCACCTTTTCTCACAAACCGTGATCTGGGTTTTTCTAAAATTTTGACAGAAGCATCATACAATATTTTTCTTGAAACCCACAAAATTTCAGAAGAATCAGAATCTTATTTTTTGAGATCTTACCAATTTACCAGCTAGATCTGATTTTTTTTTAAAAAAAATGATCCGACTTGTACAGACTTTTCGTCACATGTAGAGGCCGAATCTGAAGATGATGTAAACTGAAAAAGTTGTGTGCCTCCTTCTTATCTTTCCAAAAAAAAATGGCACATCAATCCGACATTGTATGAAAAAGTTACGTCCTTTTTTCTAAGAGCTATCTGCTGGAATTTTGTTGACGGGACTGCTTCAACCTTTGCTCCCGAATTCTTCACACCTCCACTTTCAGATCTGATTTTTTTTTTTTTTAGATCTGATTTTTTTTTTTTTTTTTTAGATCTGCAATTTTTTTCAAGATCTCTCTCTTTTTTTTTTTTTTTTTTAAGATTTTTTTTTCACAAATCTTTTTTTTTTTTTTTTAGATCTGCAATTTTTTTCAAGATCTTTTTTTTTTTTTTTTTTTAAAGATCTCCAAATCTGAAATATTCCACCAATATGTTAGATCAATTGGCTATGCCAATGACTAATAAAAAAAAAAATTTACCTTCCAAATAAGTGGATAGGTCAAATTTTAGTTGAGGGATGCTTGGAAGGAATGGAGGCATGGGATGCTTCAATGGCTCTCCTTTGATGCAGATCTTCTTCTCCAATGGATCCTCTCCAATAGTGCTCCTCTTCAACCTTGCTTGGATAGAACCTGCTCTGATACCAAATGATAATAATGGTATAGCTCTGATACCAAATGATAATAATGGTATAGCTTAGATACCAAATGATAGAATAGAATAAGATTGCAATGACCAAAGAGGGACGGAAGCCTCACAAATATTATTGATCATGAAATCAGATTACATAACAATGCAAGAGCTGTAATATTTATAGATATTAGACAACCTCATATGGATAGACATGACACCCTATCAGACACCAACTACGAGATGATAAGACCCATCTCACATGCACATGTAATTACTACTAATACCAATATTGAATGTTATCCAACATAACAATATTGAATGCAAGTCACTAGTATAGAATAGAACAAAATCATTTATGTTAAAGCCATAAGATGTTATTTCATAGACACAAAGTTCCAGAGATGACATCCACAAGAATACAAAGCTTCTTGATGCAAAAGAGATTAATGATTCAATAATTTTAACAGATAGGAAAGAATGAATAACCACAGATAGAAATAGAAAGAGAAGTCTTCTTGTATTGATAGCTTTTTAACTCTTTACACTTTCAAAAATAGTCAGAGTTCCAGCCCCTTAGAATGGCATGGAGAGCTCATTATATAGCTTACAAATTAGTTACACTTGGTAACCATTTCTTTTAACTAAAAGATTAATTAAGGAAATCTCAATACAATATCCTTAATTAATTTACAAGGAGCTCAACACTTAAAAATAGAAGGAGGAAAAGAGAAGCCAGAAGAAGAAACATCCGATTATGGCTGAGGTGGGCCCACTGATTTGAGGATCCGATATCTGAATTTCTTCAATGCTTCAGCTATCTCCATACCTCGTGGGATTTTTGTGTTGGCAGTGGCATGAGACCAAGTGCCTAGACATTTTTCCATATCTTTATCAAACTCGGTATGCTCCAGTGTATTCTTTATTTCCTCAACAATTGCAGATTGAAGGAAGAAAATGTCCTTTATCTTCTCTTTGGTAATTAATTCTTCTTTGAACAAGTCTTCTTTGATAAATGTTCTGAACTGAGCTTTGATCTCTTGAAGAGAGAAAGGAACACCTGAAGTTTCATCATGAAGATGGCAATGAATATCTTTAAAGGCAGAGGAAACACAAGTTTTGAAAGATTCTCCTTTCTGCCACATGTTATTTAATTCACCCAATGCTTCTTCCAGAACCTTCATTTTCCATTCGACACCAAAAACCCATGCCTTTGACAAGTTATTCTTGGCATCATCAAATACACTATTAACCAACAGGATCTTCTCATCAGCTTGGCCCATAAGGTGAAGATCTGTAATACAACTAGTCCAGAGCTTCAGCTCTTTATCCATAACCCTTATTGAGGAAGTGAGAGTTTTTGCTGTAGATTAATCACCTTCTCGTTGGCCTTGAAGGCTTCCTCAATGAAATTCAAGCCAGCTATAATCATATCATCAACCATGGCTTCCAAATCCTTTCCATAAGTAGAATACTTATGTATATCTTTGATGCTCTGAACTTCATCCTGGTATGAGAATCATGGGGGGCGGAAGAGCAGCCAGTGGGGCAGGATCCAAAACCTTATCTTTGGCCAATAATGACTTGATAAAGTTGGAAAGAACTTGATTCTGTTCTTCCAACTATTCTATAGTTTTCTTTCCCTTCTCTACTCATTCAATAACCTTTTGTCATTGTTTCTTGAAGGTTATGAACCTCACTCTCAGGAGTGGATTCCCCCATTGGGATTCTAGAAAGCTCTAAATCAGAGACCAAGAGATCTGCTCTGCCTTATCAACCTTGGGCTTTACAACCTCCAGAACTACTGGCCTTGAGCATCAGTTACTATCCTTGAAGTGGTCTTGGCTCTTAGCTAGAGGGGGAGGAGTAGTTCCTAGAAAGAGCTGCTACAACATCAAAATTAGGCCCTGTTATCCGAGAGGAAGATTTCCTCTTCCTGTTGTCAACCATGGGTTGCACCCAAGAAAAAGTAGAAGAAGAAGAGGAAGGAACAAGGGGCCCAAGAGCAAGTGAACTCATGGCACTTAGAGTATTGACCACTGTTGCCTCTAGTAAAGAAGTGGAGGGAGTATCAGGAGCTTCCTTTGTAGAGGAGTTTGTGGTACTAGGAGGCTCTGCACTAGACATTTCCTTTCCTTTTCAATAGTAACTTCAGGAGTTCCTGCAGGATTTGGCACTTCACCATCATCACTCTCACTAAGAACAATAATGTTCTCTGGTCCTAAAGGTAGCTCTGGATGCTCAAGAAGAGGTTCTTCATCAATTGGTTCCTGTTTAACCTCTTTGATCTTTTTTGTATACTTGAGTAGAAGGAGTAGATGACTCAAGATCTTTCATTGAGGAAGAATGAGGGGTTTTCTCAAGAACCTCGGTACTGGTTGTATGTGCTTCCTTCCCTAGTGTAGAGGTGTCTCTGGAAGAAGATCCACCCGATTCTTCTTGAACTCACGAACCTTCCTATCAAACCAAACTTTAGTTCTTACAAGAACAGGGGCCATAATCTCAACCAAATCATCTCTCTCTTTTTGTACCAATCTAGATCCTCCAAAGGAGTGTGTTTGATTGTTGTCTCATATTCAAAGGACTGTAAGTCCTCATCATCCTCCTTAAGTCCTTCAGGAACTTGGTAAAGATTGAGATCTCTAATGTGTTGTAGAGAGAGTCTGCCATAGTGCCTCATCTCGGCTTCAAAATCATCTGCACAATCAGCCCAGTAATCCTTAGTATCTGGCTTGTGATGATAGTTTATCCTGAGGTTCTGATCAATAAATTCTTCAGATCAAAGCAAGTTCTGGGTCTGAAGAAATGAACAGTGATAGAAGTAATAGCCCTTTCTACATTTTGGGCATCCAAAGTTGTTTTACATGTATAGTTTCCCAAAGAGATAGGGAAATGCAAGGCAGTGATCTTCTTGTCTCTATGTCCTATGTAGCTTATCAAGCTGCCTGCATACTTCAACCAGGGCCATTTTATCACTGCAGAACATAGGGAGCTTGAGAGGTGTGCTTTCATAGCCAACCAACCTGATGTATGAAAACCTCCTAAATTGGATAAAGAAAGACCCATACTTGGCTATAAGGTTCATAGCTTCATCAGAAAATCTCCTAGCAGTTGTTCCCTCCAAGAGTCTTACAATATACATGGTGAAAGCATCATTGACTCTTCTAAAATTGTGATTGCTAGTTTCAAGGGTAAACTGAGGGCAAGTATGTAAATAGGCTCATTCTTCTGGCCCTCTATGTAGGTGAAACCAAACCACTAGGATGCACTAGGGTATACATGAGATAAGAAGTCATATAGAACTTCTTAGTTCTGTTGAACACTAGACAACTGCTCAGTCAAATTCATGCAAACAATTTCAGCCCAATTAATGTTCTGCTTGCCCTCAGATGATGTTTATGAAGGGGCACATCCAAAAGTGAAACTCATTGGTGGAAGGAAACCCCATGATACGGGTGAGAAAAATAATAAATTCAGACAACTCCTCATTAAAATCAACCCTGAATAATGCCTTGGAGAGTCGGGATGCTCCCTTCTTAGGGTTCTTTAACCATGATTTTGCTATACGTGCCTTGTATTTGTCACTTTGTCTTGGTCGAATAGGGTTTGAGCTTGGGCACAAGTGAGAATTATGGAATCCTTTAGTCTCTGGAATGCGTAGGGCAACAATGGTGGATAACATCTAGTTTTACAATTAATTCCCCATGCACATTGGTGAGTTCCTTAGTATCCAAGTTAAAATGGGCTCCGTAGGAAAGCACCGTGTCCACACACTAGTACAGAGATAGGAAAACCAGCCGCATATGCAAGTCCACTATCACTGATCATTTGTGCCATGGGAGAAGGATTAGAGCATGTTAATCTACCCCAAAAATCCCCAAAATCTAAGTGTCGAACCTCACTATCTCCGATATCAAGTAGAGGTCTCAAGAGGTGACACATGTTCTGACCCTGAAACTTGATCTTCATTTTTGCAATGTGTAGGGAATAGCCTTTCAAGATCAAAATCATGATGAGAATGCAAGGGATACAGGGCACATGAGAAAATGACTTTAATGGCAAGGATTCAAGCAAGAGATGGCAAGTGAGCAATGTGACAAATGCGTAGGAGATAGTCCAATTAAATAGTCATTTAGGAGAGAGAAGGTCATTAAATGTGCATTAAATTCACCTCGCACCGACTCAAAAAGATGAAAAGTGGGAAAAGAGGAGAAAATTGGCCCGGACGGTCTTTGGTACATTTGGGACATGAGGGATGCGAAGACGTGATCCGGCCGATGGGCGATGTGGGAAAAGTGGGCCAAATGAGCACGGTGGTCCAGAACTAGATACATGAAGGATGCGAGGGATGCGAGGACGAGGGACACGAGATGTGATGATGATGCATGATGATGGGGAAAGTGGGAATAGAAAGCCCAGATGCATTTGGGATAGATGGGACAAAAGTACATGAAGTACCCAATGTAGCCGATACGGATGATTGGGTAAAAGGAAGTCCCGGGTGAACTTGGGACAAATGGGCCAAAAAAGTTCTAAAAAAGCCTGACATTAAGGATTTATGGGGAAAGTGGCCGATCGGTGAACAGAAGGCCCAGAGGTACTTGGGACATGAGGGACAAAAATGTCCGATGACCCACAAGTCACCAAAAAGACTCCAAAAATGCAATTTTCACCATCTCTTCAAGTTTTCTCTTCATTAGAACATTACTAAAGGTGCCAACTCAAAATTTTCAAAATTTGACTTTCAAAAGAGGGGAAATTTTGAGAGGACAATAGCTGGCTCTTTTGGGGATGACTTGACTAGATCAAAAGAACAAGGCAAGACAAGAACTCAAGAAAACTAGGGGGAGAAGACCAATGCTTATCCATTGGGAAAAAGAGTCAAGGGAAAACCAATACAGAAGACAACACACCAAAAACAAGGAAAGGAAAACAACAAAGGCAAGGGAAAGCAAACACACCCTATACATAATATACATAGGACTTCCTTTCACCTAGGACTTGAACAATTTTAGGTACTACCCACTATAAGGAAGTGGGAGAGAGGATCCATCCATGTAATCAAGATAGAAAGAATTTTCACCAGAAAAGTGCCTGATTCTAAAAGGACCAAGCCAAAGAGAATCAAACTTACCATGGCTTCCTCGAGGTTCATGTCTTTTATCCCACAACAAAACAATGTCTCCAACTTTGAAATCTCTAGATCTAGTTTTCTTGTCAAACAAATATTTCACCTTCTCTTGATGGGAAAGATATTCTATCAAAAACCTACAGCTTGTCTTCATTCAACTTTTGAAGATACATGATCCTTTTATCTAAAGAATCACTAAAACTAGTGTCTTCAATGGCCTTCATCAAATACAAAGTTGGTAGCTCCACTGTCACCTAGTAGTTGGGCTTCCACACCATACACTACTTGAAAAGGGGACATCCCAATTGCTCTTTTAGGTGTAATCTGTCCGCCCAGAGAGCATCATAGAGCTTCTTGTGCTAGTTCCTCTGAGACTCATTAACAAGCTTTCTCACTATGGTCACCAAATTTTTGTTTGTTGATTCTGCTTGACCATTCCCTTGAGGATAGTAATATGAGGAATGAGCAAGGGAAATACCATATCCATAACAGAAATCCATCATTTCAGCAGAAGAAAAATTTGAAGCATTATCAGTCACAATCTTGTTGGGTACTCCAAACCTTATCAAGATGTTCTCTTTGATGAAATTACATACTACCTCTGAAGTGGTACTTTTAACTGGGATAGCTTCCACCCACTTAGTGAAATAATATGTGGTAGTCAACACATGAGTATGCCCTGCACTTGAAGATGGGTTGAGTGTTCCAATAAAATCCAAACCCCACTGTTGAAAGGGTTCTTCAATCACAACTGGTTTAAGTGGCAAAGTGGCTAACTTTGGTCTTCCCACAAAAGTTTGACAAGCTTCACATTTATCAACCCATTTTGATGCATCCTTAAACAAAGTAGGCCAATAGTACCCTGCACGTAGAATTTTGTGGGCAGTAACAATAGATGAGAAATGACCCCCACAAGCTTGGTCATGGAAGGCTGAGAAAAGCTTCTTTTGTTGCTCTTTGTCAACACATTTCAAAAATCTTCCATCTACTCCATGTTTAAACAAAGCATTTTCCCACAACACATATTGTGTTGATCTTAGCTTGATAGCTCTCTTCTCCTTAGTAGTTAAGTGAGATGGACACTCACCATAGGTGAGGAAGTGGGAAATGTCAGCATACCATTCATCCGTTGAGCTGAGAAACAAAACAATAGGAACATCATCCTCATTTTAGGCAACCCATGACCAACTCCTTCAGCGATGAGTTCACATAGGCCTTTACCCTAGACTAGTTTAGTTGGTCTGATGTCAATATCATATTCCTGAACCTTTGCGACCTAGTTTCCTCTCTTAGTTCCAAATTCTTGTTGTGTAAGAATGGACTTGATGGTTGTATCGGGCACAAGTATCACTGAGTGAGAGTTAAGGATATAAAATCAAAACTGCTTAACAACTTTAACCACTGCAAAAGCATGTTTCTCCATCATAGTATACTTTAGCTCATGATTTTTAAGAATATAGCTCATGAATGCAATTGGGAGCTCATGGTCTTCAAGAGTCTTTCTAGGTTAACACAAATGGCTAGGTACTTTCTGTGGCATAGCAATAGATAATAAAGTCCTTGCTAAAATATGGACATGCTAAGATAGGAGTCCTAGCAATAGCCTTTTTAATGCCTTTTCGAATGCTTCTTTCCCTTTAGGGGACCAACCAAACATTTTTTTCCTTTCATCATTTGGGAGATATTCAAAGTTAGCTCTACAAAATCAAGAATGAATCTTCTCAGGAAGTTGATCTTACCAAAGAAAGAATGCACTCCCTTTTACTTGTAGGAAGAGGAATCATTGAATATCTTGAACTCATTAGATCAATCTTGATTCCTTCCTCGAGAACAACATGTCCCAACAATTTTCCTCCGTGATGACACAAAAGATAGACTTTTGGGATTCAAAGAGACCCCATGTTCTCTGCATTTCAAAAGAACCTTTTCCAGATGCTGAAAATGATCTGCTCTAGTTTTAGAAAATATAGTTAGGTCATCTAGATACACCATGATACATTTTCCTTTCAGGATTCCAAAGGCCAAGTCCATAGCCCTTTGAAAGGTGGCACCAAGCATTAATGAGTCCAAAGGGCATCCTCTTGTAAGAAAAAGTACCCCAAGGAGTGGTAAAGGTAGTCTTGTGCTGATCTTGCAGTGTTGACTTCTACTTGATTGTATCCTGAGAAACCATCAAGCATGGACAACATCTCAGCTCCTGTAATAGCTTGCAACACCTGGTCCATCATGGGTAGGGGTAGTTGTCCTTCAGAGAAGCCTGATTCAGATTCCTAAAATCAACACAGATCCGAATCTCACCATTTTTCTTCCTAATAGGCACAATGTTAGCAATCCAAGTTGAATGATGAATGGGAAAGATAATCTTGGCCTTCAACAACTTTTGTATCTCCTGAAAAATGGTGTCAAGCAATCTTTGGATTGTACTTACTACCTTTGCTTCTATTTGAAAGGTTTAATCCCAGGTTTGAGAGGAATGAAATGCTACATTTCTTTAGGCTGAAAAGCTTTTAGATCATCATAAGAATAAGCAAGTACATCAACGTATCTCTTCAAAATATTTACTACCTTCTTCTTTTCCTCTTGTGTGCAACATTTCCCAATGTTCACCATTTTGGGGTCAATAGAGCCCCCAATGTTAACCTTTTCATATTCAAGCAGATTGTTGGGCTCCTCTAGAAGCTTTAGCCTTAACATACCTATCATGTTTATCAAACAATTCCTCCAGACTTACCAGCCCTTTAGGGATCTTGTTACCTTTTAGTCTGATGCACCCATCTTGATCTATCTCCTCTTTGACACCCTCCTCATTGGAAGATACACTTTCTCGAGGAAAATTATCACTTCCTTCAAAATATAATTGTTCAAAGTTATCCCTGAGTTCCAAGAAAGAGAGAAAATGTTGATCATCATTGAAAACCTACCAGTTGCTTGCATTATCCGGCACACTTGGTCTATGGATCATTTCAATGGTGAATTTATCCTAAGAGAAATCAGGATGAGGTATGAGCAAAGACCCTGACATGGCTAGGGAATCAGCCCTAGTGTTCTTTTCCCTTGGGACTGCCTCGATGGAGAAGGCATCAAGAAATTCAATAGAATCCCAAACCAGATTCCTATAATGCTTCAATCTTCTATTCTTTACTTGGAAAAGGTCTCTGACTTGTTTAACAACTAGTTCCACATCTCCCCGAGCTAGAAGATTCTTCACACCTTCCTCCTTTTCCACGTTAAGCCCAAGGATGAGAGCTTCATATTCTATTGTGTTATTTGTATTTTCAAACTATAGTTTGAATGAGAAAGGATGAATCTTTCCTTCAGGAGATATCAACACACACCAGCTCCAGACCCAACCGAGGAACAACTTCCATCAAAATTCAAATTCCAAACACCATTAGGATCATGAAGTACTTTTTTTGGGACGTTTTTTCATCCTGAGACATGATCATATAGTTTCCATGCCCAATATCTTCATAAAGTATTTGTGCTTTAGGATCATCTGTCTTTTGCACAATATACTCAGATTACTTCTCAGGAAACAACTTCTTCATCTTGTCATTGACTGGTATAAGGGCATGTGACCAATCCATTTGAATTTCTCCTCCCACATCCTTACAAAAGTTCCTACTCAACAACATACCATATGAAGGAGGGATATCAGCTACCAAGATAGTAGCTAAAACCTTCTTTTCTGGTAAAGCAAAAAAGCTACTTGTGCATCTTTAATCCTTCCAACCAAAGGCACCTCCTTACTCTCCATAGAATAGCAGGACCCATAAGTGCGTGTGAGAGTAAGACCCAAAGCATGAGCCACTTTGGTAGGCATGACATTATCCGATGCTCCTAAGTCTATGACATAGTTGCTGAGTTTATGGCCAGCTATGAGGAGGGTTACATAAAATGGTTTGATTTTCTCATTAGGTGAGGTGACTGCAGCCACAAGGTTTGGTTGGGGTGTGGAAGATGGAGTAGGAAAAATACCTTTAGAAGTATTGGGTGAAGTTTTGGAATGGGAATTGACAAAGTGGACCATTTTGGCAAAGGCTTTTGGATGAGTTTGATAGTACTCAGCCTCTGAAATTTGGATTTTTGTCTTCTTAAGGTGATCAATGATATCAAAAGATCTAAAGGTGGATGGGCTATCATCACTAGGAATCCTAGGCTTATCAAGTTTAGGAGCTAGAGAAAAGAAGTTTTAAGTAGAATTAGGAAAAGAAGAATTAAGAACTCACCTTCTGTGTGGATGCAGTGGGAATAGGAGATCCTCTTTTTGCAATTACGGGGATAGTCGTGGGATGCTCCTTGGACCTCTTAGAAGGCTGCATCACTTTTTCCTTCTTATTTTTCTATTCCCGAGTCATAACAACATATGACTCACTATTCATTTCTGCTACTACTTCATCATAATCATCTTCTTCATCAACACCTTCAGTGGTGAAGAAATTAACTTGAGATCCCTCAAGTTCTTCCAATTCTTCATCAACCTCTTCTTCAGGTTCTTCAAAATCTTCATTAATCTCTTCATCATCAGGTTCTTCAACCTCACAAGTTACATTAATAGGGACCTTGATGGGAGGTCCCTCAATTGCCAACCTTGTTTGAGAGGAGGAAAATGATTTCTAGGCTGAAAATTCCTCCTTGGAACATCTGTATAAGGAGCATGTTGAGCCAATTGTTTCTTGATGGAAATGAGGTCATTAGCAAAGCTTTTGTACTAATGGATCTGCATTAGCTCTAGGAGTAGAAGAAGAGGAAGAAGAAGCTCTAGATTTGGAAGGATCTCTTTTCAACTTACCAGACATGATCAAGTCATCTTCAATGCTAACAACTAATCTTTGATCCTCATCCAATGTTGCAAGGTTGGCTCTCCTCAATGCATAGCTAACTTCAGGTAGTTGAGCATTCAAGGAAGAAACATTTTTGAATTTGATCTACAGGCTGGGTATCTGGTGGGATTTTGTTAATCAACTTATTGAACCTAGCCACAAATTCTCTCATGGGCTCCTGTGATTCTTTCTTTATTTGAGAAATCTAAGCTAGCAAAGCATGCACATCTTCTGCAAGTTTGAAATGGTTCTCAAATATTTTTCTCATCATGGTCCAACTGGTAATGGCCCCAATAGGAAGATGATATAACCAATCTGCCGCATTATCTTGCAAAGTCTCTACAAAATCCTCACCGAGACATCTTCATGCTCAACTCTGAGGACTCCACATGCAACTATGAAAGCATGCAATATGCTCATCAGGATGCACCTTGCCATCACCTCTGAACTTGGGGAAGTTCTTCCTGTTACCCCTGGGTAACTCATGCAAAGGTTGAGGAAGGGCAAGAGGCCCAACATGATGGCCCCAAGGTAGTGGAGCTACCATCCTTGGGAAAACTGCTTGAAAAGGAACTAAAACACCAGCAAGAATCAAACCACAGAGATTAGGGATGAGTTTCTCTTGAGGGATACCACTCACAAGGGTTCTGTTGTCAACAGGAGGTTGTCTTATAGAATGAGCTCTTCTATTCCTCCATGTTGAAGGAAGGGGAAAACCTTGTTGTTCCAAGATTTGAAATTGAGAATCTTCGATTCCAAGAGCCCTCCTACTACGAGTAAATCTTAGAGTCACCAGATCAGAAAATGATCAAGAAATGTTCATAAAACTAGAATCCATTAAAAATGAATCCCAAAGAGAGTCGCAAAAACTGGTTGGTTATCAAATAAGGAATTTAATGAAAGCAACAGTCATAGGGATAGAAGACCCTCCTCTTTAATGGGAGAGGTTCCTTATTTAAAGGAAAAAACCTATTTACAAATGTACAACATTTAGTTTTAAAGAAACTCGATATCATGGAAGTGTTTTAAATGACCGATTATCAATACAAAGGTATAAAAGAACTAGAAGTAGGAAAAGGAAGAGTAGCATTCTTAGAAATATAGATAGAAAAATAATTCCTCATAAATGCCGAACTAGGATCATATAGAACAAAATCATTCGCTTAAAGCCATAAGATGTTATTTCATAGAAACAAAGTGTCGAGAGATGACATCCATAAGAATACAAAGCTTATTGATGCAAAAGAGAATAATGATTCAATAATTTTAACAGATGGGAAATAAGGAATAACCACAGATAGAAAAAAAAAGAAGTCTTCTTGTATTGATAGCTTTTTAACTCTTTACACTTTGCCAAAATAGTCAGAGTTCTAGCCCTTTAGAATGGCGTGGAGAGCTCATTATATAGCTTACAAATTAGTTACACTTGGTAACCGTTTCTTTTAACTAAAAGATTAATTAAGGAAATGTTCAATACAATATCCTTAATTAACTTACAAGTAGCTCAGCACTTTGAAAATAGAAGGAGGAAAAAAGAAGCTAGAAGAAGAGACACCCGATTATGTCTGAGGCGGGCCCACTGATTTGAGGATCTAATATCTGAATTTCTTCAATGCTTCAGCTATCTCCATACCTCGTGGGATTGTTATGTTGGCAGTGGCATGAGACCAAGTGCCTAGACATTTTTCCATATCTTTATCAAACTCGGTATGCTCCAAGTATTCTTTATTTACCTCAGCAATTGCAGATTGAAGGAACTAAATGTCCTTTATATTCTCTTTGGTAATTAATTCTTCTTTGAACAAGTCTTCTTTGACAAATGTTTTGAATCGATCTTTGATCTCTCAAGAGAGAAAGGAACACCCAAGTTTCATCATGAAGATGGCAATGAATATATTTATGAAAGGAACGATAACCAGATCGCATCAAGCCAAGAACACATGATGTTAATCAAACACCGTGATCAATAAGATGAAAGTAATTCACCGTAATAACTTTACATAAAACCTTTACAAACAAATGAGCAAAGAATATCATATATTATTATGGAACTCAATGCAATACATTGAGAATGGGCCTGCTTAAATAGGCAAGGAATAATAATCTAAGAACAAGTCAAAGTTGTAGATCAAGCCATAAATTAAGGAAATAACTAGTCATCAAAGAACTAGTCAAGACCATAAATTTAGGAGATAACTAGACATCAAGGATCAAGTCAATACCATAGATCAAGGAAAGAACTATACCTAACAACTAGACAATATCTCCTAATATCTAAATAAGATAAAAGAAATATCCACACACATAAGTGGGTGAGGATAAATACAATAAAGGTAAATAAAGTACCTAGGTGAACATGAGCTAAGGAAAATACCTACTCTAACACCCCCTCAAGTGAAGCTAGGGCCAAAATAGATGTGGCCTATCCATGTAATGAGTCTTGATAACTAGGCGTGATGAGGTACTCATGTACAATAGTTGGGAAAAAGGGACACCACAAGGTACCAAAACCAAGAATAACAAAGTAAAAGAGAGTAAAACCCACTCCAAGGCATCCCAATAAGCTCGGCTCAAAACTCATACAATGCTAAAGAATTTTGGTTTGAATCCACTACTCGATCATAGAACTCAAAAAAATTGACACTGGCTTCACTAAAGTAATAGCTCCATACAAGGAGATCACAACGGAGCAATGTCAAAAGTGCAAAAAAACACCAAACATAATTCGATCAATTGCTGCAAATAGGTGTGCCATGATCCAAGAACAATAACCAAAGTAACAAGGCAAGGACACAAACTCCAGAGTGTCATGATCCAAGAAAAGCCAAGGTAACAAGGCAAGGACACGAAACCTGAAGAAGTAGGATCAACACCACACCCTCCCATACTGCTGAATGGGTGGAGTGACGCTACAAATCTGTATGAGTTGCCCAAAATCAACTACTTGAACACTGACAAAATAACATTGACTTCACCAAAATAGATCCCCCACAAGAGATACTGTCAACATGCCAAAAGTGTTGAAAATACAGATACAAAATCTCTCAACAAACAAGAGAGATACACTATACCGCTAAAGAAAATGCTCAAAACAAGAAGCATCACAATGCATAAGGTATAGAAAGTGGAGCAAGAGGCCTAATGGTGGAGGAGCCACACCTGTAGAGTCCTCTCAATGAATTCCTATGTTGCCGCCATGAGTGATTAGATATCCACCCCAAATCAACATGGATAGATGAAGAAGATGCCTGCATATGAATTGGTGCATGTAAAAGAACATGAGAATGTGTGTCAGGTTGATCATGTCTGACATGCTGAAATCTCAGGTTTTTCAAGCCTAAGTGAAGGTGCATAACTCATGTGTTTCTCATGATCCTCAGAAAGAGTCGAGCAAACAAAAAAGGAGCTTTGTCAATGTGTGATCCCAATGAAGTATCTACTTGAAAACCAATGTCATGACGAGAATTCCACTTAACATGTGGAATAGAGGAAACAATACCCTGTGAATGTCTACCAATGACTCCGCTAGTGAGACCCATAGAATGGAGCATGTGAGAACCGAATGTAGTGGTATGCTTCTTAAAAACCATGCATGAAAGGTAAGTAGGATACACAACATATGGTACCGTAATAGGCACAGATGTGGAAGAGCATACAAGAATAAACCTCATAGGTTTAGAAGCATCAAAATCAAAGTTGTGCTCAAAGAATGACAGATCAATGTCGTGGGTTCAAGAGCACAGCTACAAGTGGACTAGGAGCATGGATATGACTGTCCACAATATGATGGTGATGTTGTAGGCTAGCAATTTTGTTTCTCGTGGGAATGTATTATTATATCCTTATCATGAATGAGTGATTGTAGAAGAGAATTTAACTTCTTGAGTGATCTATTTTCTTCCACAAATTTTACAATATCCTCTCAAGTCCACATACTTTAGAGAAAATCATATCATTCTCGTAATCCATGATAAGTACAAAATCGCAACTCCCAAAATTTTAGGACGTCAGACTCAAATGGCAAAATTGTGTCCACAATTGATTACAACACTCCTCCATATTTGGCACTTTATAATTATAGTGCAAGTCTCAAAAGAAATATTTCCAATGGAAAGAGCATGAAAAAAATCACTTTTGAAAAAAATGGCACTCAAATCCAAGTTATCGATCAAAAGTTACAAGCTTTTAATATTTTGCTCGTTATTTATTTTAGGTGCCACTAAAACAAAATAAAATGTTGCCTTCACCACACAAATAAAATTAAAGGAGATGAAGTTTAAGCACCTACTAGTAGGAATCATAAGCTTTAAGCCCTCATATGACCATACCATATGACCAAGGGCTAAGGATTTTAATGGGTTGGGGCCCTTGGATTGAATCCCAAGGTGCACTTGTGTGCTTCTCTACACAAATAAATAAACCACAAAAATGTCCATTTCCAAAATTGGCCGAATTTACAGTCGATCTTAGAGTTTTCATGCCTTCCAGATCCAATGGAAGCCTCTGTTTTACATAAAAATGCATGCAACAACAAAATACGACCAAATCCCAAATATATGAATACTCAAATAATTTATTTGCAAAATAAAACTTACAAACAGATGTCAATAACAATCTCCTGCTCTAATACCATGAAAGGAACGATAACCAGATCGTACCAAGCCAAGAACACATGCTAATCAAATACCATGATCAATAAGATGAAAGTAATTCACCAGAATAACTTTACATACAACCTTTACAAAAAAATGAGCAGCAATATCATATATAATTATGGAACTCAATGCAATACATTGAGAATGGGCCTTGCTTAAATAGGCAAGGAATAACAATCTAAGAACTACCAAAGTCATAGATCAAGCCATAAATCAAGGAAATAACTAGTCATCAAACAAACTAGTCAAGACCATAGATTTAGGAGATAACTAGACATCAAGGATCTATTCAATACCATAGATCAAGGAAAGAACTATACCTAACAACTAGATAATATCTCCTAATATCTAAATAAATAAAAATAAATATCCACACACATAAGTGGGTGAGGATAAATACAATAATGTACCTAGGTGAACATGAGCTAAGGTAAATACCTACTCTAACACCCCCCCTCAAGTGAAGCTAGGGGCCAAAATAGAAGTGGCATGTCCATAGTATGAGTCCCGATAACTAGGCTTGATGAGGTACTCATGTACAATATATCCATGAAGAAATCTCAAACCAAAATAAGGAAAGAGAAAGAAGAAGAAGAAGAAGGAAGATGTTCTCATGAACACCCCCAAGAAAAATTCCAAAACCCCAAGCATTCCACGCAACTCAAGGTAGCGAGGTGATGTAAAAGGCTTCATAAATATGTCTCGCAACTCCTGCTATGAATTGGAATGTACTCCAAGAAAAGAACTCCATCCTGAATGTGCTGATGAATGAAGTGGATGTGTATCTCAATATACTTGGTCCGCTTAGTGCTCAACTTGGTTCATGAAATGTGAATTACACTTTGGTTATCACAGCAAAGTACAGTCAGTGAATATCTGATTTGTACTTAGTTTTGAATATCCATACGCATCCAATGGTTTTATTACGGTGGAAGATCGACACGCTGCCAAGTGTTATTCTTCATCATGATTGATATTCAAAATCCATGGCATCTTTCCAAGATTTTGACCGTAGGGCTTCCTAGATTGTCAAGGCTCATCTCGATTCAATAACTCTACTCATCAAGGAAAGTCTCACTTCTTCTCTTGCTTTCCGCGAGTCCGTAGTCTAGGGGTGGATGTATCCGATGGAGCATCCATTACTGCATCTCAGTAATGTACTTGTACACCATTTAGGCGTATATTTGAATTGTTCCCATGGGTCGTGGTTATATCCGATCAACACCATCATCCACATCATCGACTTTCATCTTCCGAGGGAACATCAGCTTCACTTTTACAACCTGGTGAAAATATACATCTTGTGAGTCCGGAGGAGGAGTCTCGCTTCCTTCTTCTCAAAAAACTAAACATCTCTTTGGTGTAGACTTTTCTCGGTCTTAGGATCCATCAATCTATACCCAAGAGTCTCTTCACTATACCCAATGAAGATGAGTTTCGTGACTTCATGTCCAATTTATTTCTATTATGTTTGGGTATGTGCATGCTTGCTCGCACCGGATACTCCGAGGTGTGCAATAGATGGTTTCTATTTTGACCATGCTTCTTGTGGTGTTACTCAAGAGAGCAATGAGAGGTGATCTCGTTAAACAAATACACTACTTTCTTTGTTACTTATGCCCGAATGTCTTTGCAAGTCCGTAATCATCGATCACGCATCACACCATTTCCATGATAAGACGATTTCTTCTCTCAACAACACCATTTTTTCGTGGTGTGTGTGAAGGAGGCATTTATCGATGAATCCCGTGAGTTTGTAGGTAGTCTCGAACTCATCACTGTTGAATTCCCCCTCGATCTCGAGTGGATATTTTGATGTGACGACCGCTTTGTTCTCAAATGCTACTTTGAACTTTTGAACCTTTTAAACATTTCACTTTTCCTACAAAGATAGAAAATCCACATTTTTCTCGAATAGTCATCAACACAAAGCATGAAGTACTCGAACCTGTAATGACTTGGCCGCATTGGACCGTAAAGATTGGTAAGAACCAGTCAAGTTTACCATGAGCTCAAAATGTAATCCTCTAGAACAAAGCTTTGTGTTGTTTTCTGCTGTGATGAGGACACTTGTCCGTATCCTTCGAAAGAGATGGTAGCCCATGTACCATATTACGCTAGTGAAGTGTTTTTAGATATTTGAAACTTACATTACCAAATCTCCACAATTGTACTAAGGTGGAGTTCTTAGCCATAGGTGCTCGATCATCTCGTGAACAAAATCAAGTTGAAACATGCATCCCACATGGATGCTTTTGCAATTATTTTCGAGCCTCTTGATTTATCTTGAATCAAACACATTTTCTTGTCGATTGACTATCAAAGTCAATTTTTCGGTTGTGATCTAGGATTTGGCTGACCGAGAGAAGATTCTTAGTCAACCTAGGGACATATAGGACATCCGATAGTCCGCATTTACGTGAACCAAGGGTAGAGAAATGTTCCCAATCCCTAAACTCGTATATGAAGAATCATCTCCCAACAAAACTTGATTTTTTTATGGCATTTCACTCATTGAAATAAACCAGGCCTCTGTGGCAGTCATGTGTTGAGTGTCTCCCAAATCAACATACCGACATCACTAGATGACGTGGATGGTTCAATATATCGAGCAAATGAATAAGAAGTCTTCATTCTGGTTCACTATTCTTGTTGCTCAAAGAATATTACCTTGTTGTGGGGTCTTCTTTTCCAATTCCCTTTTTCTCGGTCTTGATTGTAGTTAGATTTTCCTTGTTAGATTGTTGGAGGTCCAGAGTTTCTTGATGAACCTTTCTTGTAAGTATTATACCAACAATCTGTCAGAGGTTATGTCCTCTTTTATAGATTGGGAATCGCTTCTTCATTACCTATCCCCTTGATAACGATTTTGATTTTGGGATTTTTGATAGGAATTAGGTTTTCCTTTACCTTTTCCTTTCCATTTTGATGCGAAGATAGTGCCTTCTCCTCTTCATCATCCTTATTTTGCATTGTTTCCTCTTGTTGCAGAGGTTTACATTTCAGCCAAAACTAATTCAG
Source organism: Taxus wallichiana var. yunnanensis (assembly GCA_018340775.1). Taxonomy (NCBI): domain Eukaryota; kingdom Viridiplantae; phylum Streptophyta; class Pinopsida; order Cupressales; family Taxaceae; genus Taxus; species Taxus wallichiana. The sequence continues at coordinate 1,014,869,179 of CM031237.1, forward strand.
AAGATCTCGACACGTTTAGTGTTGTGGACAAAAATGCAAGTAAGAAGAGGGAGTGCTCTGAACAATGGGAATGAGAGCATCATCTGTGACTAGTTCTCCTAGGGCTAGAAGCGAAGCCCTCAATTTTGTAACTCTTCTTAGGAAATCTTCTATTTTTTCATTCTCGTTTGAACTTTAATGTGTGTAATCGACTCTCGCAAATTTAGTATAACATTCTTGTTCTTCGCCTCGTATACTATGCTCAACTTATCCCATGCTTCTTCAATTGTTTTGGCATCTCGAATGTGGGTCAGACATCATCGTCGAAACTCCAAACAAGATGATGAGTTTGGCCTTCGATCCGCTTTGTCAAACTATTCATTGATGTGTTGTATTAGTAGTCGATCCGGTCGAGTACCATTCATAGAGAGGCCGATCTCTTCAAACTCAAGCCGTGTCTTAATTTTTGTCTTCCATGTAACATAGTTGTTTCCTCTTAATAGTTGTGAATCCGTAAGAAAAATTGGGGGCAATGGTGCCCATTTTGTAGAGATCACTGACAGGGTTTGGCTCTTATCACTCTAGGTATTAGGTCTCCCAATCTATATACCGTCAATTCGATATACCAAACCTTTCTATATACGCGCCATTCCAATATACCCAGTGGTACGTGGAAGAATCTCACCCTTTCTATATACCTAGTGGTACGTGAAAGAGGCGTTAACGTACATGAAATAATTCAATACGTGGTACCAAGACAAGATCGATGGGTCTGTAATTATCGACACCCGCTCAAATAAATATTCTCACACGTGCGCGTAACTTCACTATATACTTGGATAATTTCTCAGTCTAGATTTATGTCGTGTAATCATTCACAGATGGATGGGATGGTTCATAGTGTGCATAACCGTGACCTTATTACTCCCCATCGATTTAAAGGGATGATGCCTAGATGATGTTGGCTGCACTCTATACTAGGCGTTAAGTATAGTAGTATTCACAATGGCTTTACCCATAAGCACTTCCCAGAGGCACCGTATATACCGAACGCTGCGAATGAGATCTAGGATCTTGTGAGTGTTATAGAACCAATTTTTTTACTTTTGTGATTACAATATTCTACCAAGTTTCGAGTAGTTACAAAGTTTGCAGTTGACTATGGCAACCTACAAATTAGTACAATATAATGTAGTATACAAATTACATTCAAAAATCTAGAAAAATTGAATGGCAGAAAAAATTTGTTTTCATGGGCCCCGTGGCCTCCGAAGCTCAAAATGACCCAAAATGCCAGAAACTATTAAAAAAATGCCCAAGATGAAGTTTTTGGATGGTCTTCCTTTCGCAAAAATGTCCGAAATGAAAAAACAGGCCTAGTGGAGGAAAAAAAAATTACCCTAAATTTAAGATTTTTCTCACTAAATGTTTAAAGGCCTATTTAGTTATCACTAAATGGTCTAGCTATAGTTTTTCTACTAAATATGCCTCCAGATTTGGTAGTTTCTCTATTTTGGCCGCTAAACTCAAATTGTTTAAAAACTTGTGTTTTTAGTGGGATTTGACCCATGCACCTCCCACTCCCAACACTTTCTCCTTATCCAACTAGGCTCTATGAGCGCTCATGCAAGAAATTGAGGAAATTATATTTAAAAAGGATGGAATTCGAACTCACCTTTTTAAAATTTGTGACCTGGTAGAGAGAACCATGTGGTTGAGCTTACATGGAGGAGAGATTACAACTTTCATATGCTGAGAAATCGATCCACTCCTTTTTCTCTCTTTTCCTTCGTTGTTTGTTTATTGTCTCTGTCGTTTATTCTTTCTCACCATGCTTGCTTTTTCTTTGATATTTCTTCACCATTTTTTGTTTGTGGTTGCAGTGTGTGGAGATTTATTGCAGTGGCCGAGTGAGGATGTGATGGAAGCAGGTTGTTGTAGGTCCCGTGATGGAAATACACAGTCAGCAAGTGGAGGCGGTGTTACGGGAAAGGCTCGACCTTCCCCTTTTTTTATTGATGTAGGTACCGATTTGGCTTTCTACATAAAGACACATTTTTGGCCTTTTTATAGGCCACAGCTTTTTTTTCTACAAGTAATACCGAACTTTGAAATGCAGCTTGAATCGCTCGTAGCCCACCCTTTCGCTCTTCAAACAATGCACTCTTGTATGAGCTCGATTCACTAAAATGGATGCTAAGATCTGCTAAAATAGCACAAAATTCTCCAAATATAGTGATGTTTCCACTGTTAGCTATGACTATCAGGGTCACTAACTTTTAGTGACAAAACCCCTAATGGGGAATTTTTTTTTAATTTCTTTAATTTTCAAAACCTACAACAGCTTTTACTCAGTACTGGGTGCACCAAAGGTAAAAATTGCGTTCCAAACACTTGGAACGAATAGGAGGATGTGAGGAGGTAGGGATGTGGTCGAGAGGTTGCAGGAGGCTACACAAGCTCACAAATGCCGCAAATGCTTCTCCAAAACCCTCTCGTCTCACCGCTCTCTCCTCCACTCCTCCACAGTCCAGATTCTCATTCTAAGTACCAAATGTAAATTGAGAAACAAAGGGTAAGCCCGATTAGCTTTATTAATCTCAATTAACCAATTTACAATCAAATAGACCGCAATACTTATAGGTATTGCACAAATCACTATGTGCAGACAAAGAAATATGTTGCATGTGTAAAACCATACTCACAACCGCCCACATAATACATCCTAGAAGCATATAAACTATTATAATAATCAGAACAATTATCCCTATGAAACAAAAAGAATAATATGGTTTAATACCATATAACAACATACAATTATAATATGGTTTATAATATAACCATATAATATTATTATTTAATTAATAAAATTAATTAAATAATTATACTATGCATAATTAACCTAACAAAGGCGACTCTAGATCAGCTTGAGAAGGTTTAATGGATGAATCAAATGGGAGATAGTTTGGAATTGTTTCAAAGCTTTATTTGGGCTCCATAGATAAAATTCAAGCTTCCAAATCTTTCTAAGTCCATTCATGCTTCATAATAACCTCAAGGTAAGGATTTTAATGTTTTTGATCAGCCTTATAAAATTTTGGGCTTAACTTCATGCCCAATGGATACATAAGTATACCGATCTAATCTAAGTAGATAGATTACCTCAAGAGGCCACCAAATTGTTATCAAAGATTACCCTAGGTTAATTTTGGCTTTAATAACATAAAAATGGATTAAGCTATTTTTACGTTTATGTGACATTCAAAACGACCGTCAAATTCCATTGCCTAAAGCTATTGGTCATTGTATTTGAAAACCCGTGAGAGACTAAGTCTTAAATCATTGATGGTTCCCTATTAAAAATACGCAGTAAAAAGAAATTGAAAACCCGTAGAAAAAAGGAGAAAAGGGTTAGTGTTGTGCGGAAAGATCAAGCCATGGTACAAAGGAAAGCAAGAGAGCATGCGATAAAATATCAATGGTCAAGGTAGTACACATGTAGCCATTCTAGCAATTCCTTAGGTGATTAGCTCATCCCACTCCAAGTCCCTAGTGTTAATCATAATTCATATTCCGTCGGGTCTCAGTAAAGTCGATGAGGTCAAAGGGGACAAGTAGAAACATTGTTCGAAGCCAAAATTTTTATAAGTCCCTCAAGGTAGTAAGTGCGATGCAAAGAGTTGCATGGAGATATTTTGCTAGCTTACATTTCACATTCTAACAAGTCTAGAAATAAAGCCACATGGAGCCATTTCATTAGCTCACATTTTGTAGGTGTTGAGGAGGGCAAAGAAAAGACCGAAAATGTAAAGTGTGTGGAGATTTTTCATTGGCTCACTCTTCAAAATTGTCGAGGAGACTATAAAGGTGTGAAGCTTCCTCATTGGTCGATGGTTCAAGGATGTTAGATGTAGGAAATCAAAAATACCGACATGCAAAGTGCATGGAGCATTTATATTGAAGCAAAGACTTTGAATGGTTAGTCAAAAGGAAAATTGTGAAGGAAGCATGGTTGTTTCTTATTGGTTCACATTTCTAAGGGGTCTTACAAGGTCTAAAATGTAGGAGGGATGGGGCCATATCATTCGTCCATGTGTCATGTGGACTCGACAAGGTCTAAGGATAGTCTACCATCCCGAAGGAACATGGAAAATTTTTATCACCTGTATTTCCATAGATGCAACTCGAAAAAGGTAAAATATAGGACAAATGGAAAGAAAGGAAGTAAAGCCCGATACTACAAACCAATGGGAGGAATACACTTGAAAAAATAAAAGAAAGTACATGTTGGCAGAGGCCAATTCCCGAACCAATTATAGGTCGCTACGTGTCAAATTTATGTGCTTCCCGATTAACAAAAAACTTAAATGGCCATATCTTTTGATCCCGAGCTCCAAATTGGACAAAATTTATATCATTGGAAAGATCTCATTGAGATATTCAATTTGACATCATCAAAATATGATTTTGGTGGATTTTGGCTGGTCAAAATGGAAAACACATCTTTGGATGTAGAAGAGGACAATTGGGCATGAAAACGGTCAAATCAAGTAGCTCAACCACCATAATTGATGAAGCATGGATTCATTTTCTTTTGCAGGATGAAATAGAATAAATGATGGCTCTTTAAGGTGCCCATGTGCTTTGTAGAAGAGTTTAATGTAGAATGTTGGTGGTTGAAGTCTAAAAATCTCAGTGCCTCTTCTCTCTTCTCTCTTCTCTCTCTTTCTCTTTGTTATATATTGTAAAACCTTTCATTTTGAAAGGGATGGACATTCTAAAAACTATAATGGAACTCTATCAAATTTGTTCCAAAGCAGCTGTGAGCTATCAAACCTCCATTTTGGACTTGGCATGTGTTCTTGTGCCTTCTTTTTGTAATTGTAATGGACTGTGCATACTTTTATTACAATAAATATGTTTTGTGACACATTTGTCTGTCCTAGCTCTGTTTTAGCTACAACCTTGCCTCTCTTTTACTTATTGCATTGTGTTGTGTATGTATTTCTCTTTACAAGTTCATTTTTTGTTGTGTTTCATGTGAGAACAAATGGTAAATGAAGCTTTGGTTCTGTGTCACTTATGTTTGGCCTCTCCCTTCTCCATTTCCTTCTCTTTCTCCCTCACTAGAGTGTCCCTCCCCTTTTTGGTGCTATCACCACCTTTTAGCTTAGGATTTCCCTTTTATGCATCTTTCTAACCCCCTCTCTCTCTCCCTGGTCCCTTGGCATGGTTATTTTAGGATTAGTTAGCTACATTTTCCTTTCTAGGAGTAGTTTAGCATTAGATTTAGGTAGAGGAAGTCAAACTTCTTCGAGGTTTATCTCAAGCATGCAAGTCCCATGTTAGAAAAAGTAGGAATTGTCATTTGATAATCCTGTGGTGCTACTTTTTTGACATAACCGTTAATTATAAATAATTTAATACTAATATTAAGTCATGCTCCCAACATTTTTGTCATTTTTTAATCAATTAACTTATTTTATACACGAGATTCCTCTAATATCATATATTATATATGTTATGTGTAAAGCAATTCAATGCTCCTCGTCATGTTTTTATGTAGTACAAATCATGTGAGACTACAACTATATTTTATTATTATATAAAAATCTAAATTATTTTCACCATACGATTATATATTTCTATGCTCAAGTATATATTATTCAATTAACTTTTCTTCGTATACAATAAGAACTAGTCATATCAGTAAGTTTGATACTACATTCAATTTAAATGTATTTTAATAAGATAACATTTTTCATTACTATGGAATATTTTTTTCAAGTGGATTAGAAAAGTGTGATGATTTTTGAGTTTTTCTTTCACATTATACCCTATTCTTGTTTGGGTATATTTATTACAATATCATTGTTACCACAAGGGTAACAAATAAACAAACAAAACATCTTAGCTTCATACAAAGTTAACTAAAAATATAAGTTGATATGTCATGTTATAGCTATTTGAACTTTAATATTATGTCACATCATAATTATTGTTATATGTAATGTGTCTTTTGGTAGTATTAATAGGGGAATAAAAACTATTTAATAATAATATCAAAGTGGTGAATGATTATTATATTTAATTAAAATGAATATTTTGTATTAAGTCCCTAATGAATATTTCACTTGTTAACTAATAGGAGGCAAAAATTACATTTTAGAGTTTGTTTCGATTAGAAATATGCATGTCCAACCATTAAACATAAGAAATTCAATATACAAAAACATACTAGTTTAACGTCAAAGTATGATTTAATAATAACTAGTTAATCAAAGTTGATTCATACAATACCCTTAATATAAAATACAACATAACATTTCTAAACAATTTATTACAACATAACATATCAACCCATATTAAAATAAATAAATACCACCTAATTAAATTTCAACATATGTTTATATAATTATGATATGACACATACAACATTAAACTACCGAACAAATTAGTACAACATAACATATCAACATATATTTTACAAAAATAAACCACTAAATGACATGCCAACCTATATAGTAATAATTGTGATGTCATGTATAACATTTATTTACTAAATTATTTAATGCCATTAGCTATTTTCACAACATGATTAATCTATTTATGTGTATGCCCCCATCCATTACATCTCTTCCATATATCATCATTTGTTTGTTAAATTAATACCTTCGATTGTTTTTAATAAACACATCTTGTTTCCACTAAATTTCAGTGCAACTAGGAATTTTTTTATTATGATACACATTGTGTGTTTACCACAAAATATACTTTTAGAATTTGCATCACAATTTAAACTTATGATCTACCATTTATTATACTACCGAAGGCAAGTATATTGCTTTCACCATAGATATTAATTGTTTTCTCATAATCAATAACAATATGCCCCATGTCATATTTATTGTGTTTTGTAAAGTGTATATGAAATATTTGTGGGAATATTTTGTTTCCTTTATTAAAGAATATTATTTTTCTTCACTTTCTATAGTTTTGTTCAAAAAATTAAATTGAAAAAGACAATAACAAGACATGGATTGATGGATGGATGGTGCAATCATAAATATTTATGACAAACAAATTAAATGTTTCATAAAGTCAACATAAGATGAGAATTTTAAAAGGAATGATAACTAGATCGTGTCAAGCTAAGAACACAGATGCTAATCAAACATCATGATCAATACGATGAAAGTAATTTGCCGTAATAACTTTACATAAACCTTTGCAAACAAATGAGTAAAGCAATATCATATATTATTATGGAACTCAATGAAATACAATGAGAATGGGCCTTCGCTTATATAGCAAGGAATAACAATCTAAAACCATTCAAGGTCGTGGATCAAACCATAAATTATGGAAAGAACTAGTCAAGTCCATAGATTTATGAGAGAACTAGACATCAAGGATCTAGTCAATACCATAGATCTAGGAAAGAACTAGTCAATACCATAGATCAAGGAAAGAACTATACCTAACAACTAGATAATATCTCCTAATATCTAAATAAATAAAAGAAATATCCACACACATAAGTGGGTGAGGATAAATACAATAATGTACCTAGGTGAACGTGAGCTAAGGTAAATACCTACTCTAACACCCCCCCTCAAGTGAAGTTAGGGGCCAAAATAGAAGTGGCATGTCCACAAGATGAGTCCTGGCAACTAGGCCTAATGAAGTACTCATGTACAATATATCCATAAAGAAATCTCAAACCAAAAGAAGGAAAGAATCCGATAGAAGGAAAGAGAAAGAAGAAGAAGAAGGAGGAAGATGTTCTCACGAAAACCCCCAAGAATAACTTCCAAAACCCCAAGCATTCCACGCAACTCAAGGTAATGAGGTGATGTAAAAGGATTCGTAAATATGTTCGTAACCCGCTCGCTAAATCGAATGTAATCCAAGCAAAGAAATCCATCCCGAATGTGCTAACGAATGAAGTGGATGTGTATCTCAATATGCTTGGTCCGTTGGTGCTCAACTGGGTTGTGAGAAATGTGAATTACACTTTGGTTATCACACCAAAGTACAATCGATGAATCGTGGGAATCAAACTCTATAAATAATCACAAAGCCAAAGAATCTATTAACTCTGCAGTGAATCGCATACCCCGTACTCTACCTTTGAAGATGAAAGTGCAATAGCCTATTGATTTTTACATGCCCAAGTAATTGGAGAAGAACCAAGACAAAAAGATAGCCATGAAGTAGAACGTCATCATCAATAACCTACCCAATCGAATCTATCTACCCAACCAACCGAGTAGAGCCCTCTAGAAAGTGTAGTGTAGGCCAAAGTGGGAAGTGCCATGTAAATAGCGCAAAATCCTTTTAGTAGCCTACCAGTGACTACTATGAGGAGAATGTGCAAATCGAGATACAAGCCCTACTACAAATGAAATATTAGGGTGAGTATGGGTCAAGTACATGAGACTCACAACCAACTGCCTATACAATGTAGGATTACAAAGTGGTGTGATACATGTGGATGTAAGAGTAACTCTAGACTGAAAAGGAGATGGACTTGGCTTGCAATCAAGCCATATCAAAGCGCCTAAGAAGATCATGGGTGTACTTTTGCTTACTCAAATGAATCCCTAAATCTGTCTAAGAAATCTACAAACCAAGGAAATAATGCAATAGCCCAAGATCTATCATGTCAAACTGTGTAGAAAGAGCCCTCTAAATACTCTAAATGTGGGAAGAAGAGCTACCAGTAAGTAACATATCATCAACATACAAGACAAGTATCACAATATCCTCACCAACATTGGAGATACACTATATGATCGAGTAGAGGAAAAAACAAGAACCAAAATAATCCATCTTCTCATACCAAGCCCGAGAGGCTTGTTTGAGCCTATAGAGAGACCTTGGAGCCTAAAAACAAGAGAAGAATCCTAACAAATCTAGTCTGGGTTGCTCCATATATATTTCCTCTTGTAGATCTCCATGTAAGAAGGCACTCTTCACGTCCATCTCGGTATATAGGCCACCCCGTGATGCAAGAATAGCAAGTACAAGGCGTATAGAATCCATCTTGCAACAGTGCAAAAGTCTTAGAGTAATCAATACCTTCAACTTGTGAAAAACCCTTTTACAACAAGACGAGCCTTATACTTGTCAATGGACCATCAGCCTATGTATTTGGTCTGGTATACCCACTTACACCTAACCATCTTTCTTCCTTTAGGAAGAGATACCAAATCCCAAGTATGATTCTTCATCAAAGAAGAATACTCTACCTGTCATCGCATCATCCCACTCCAGTATCCCATGAGCCTTTGAAAAGACATGTGGATCCTCGAAACTACCTGACATAAAAGTCCGTAACCCGTAGAATGTGCGTGATGATGCCTAGTGGGTGGAAGATCTCTATGAAAGGTGTTGCCTCGTAAATCGTAGTATGAGCCCACTTAGGCATAGTGAAACATCGGTGGGAATAGGATCCTCAATGGAATCTATAACCTCCTCATCAATCTTCTCAAAGAAAGGATCCTCAAGATGAGATGATGAAGAAGGAATGGAAGAAGATGAAGAATCATGAAGAGTGAAACGCTCATCAAACTGAACATGTGTTCAAAAAGAACATCATGTGTATCAGATCTAAAATTTGATAAGCTCGCATGTCCTCACAATACCCTACAAAGATCAAGGGTTTACTCTTCTTATCCAATTCTTTCCTTTTCTTCTTTAGCACAAAGGCCCAAGCATGGCTCCCAAAGACTCGAAAAATGAGACATCAGGATTTGTATTGGACCAAGCTTCCTTTGGAGTCAAATGCTCAAGTGCTCTGTGTGGTGTGCGATTATAAATGTAGTTAGCAAAATTAACTGCTTCTGCCCAATAAATATGAGTATATCTCTAGAATGCATCATACAATTAGCCATTTCCTTCAAAGTTCTATTCTTCCTTTTCTCTAATTCATTCTGTTGTGGAGTATGAGGAACAAAATGATGGTGAATAATGCCTTGAGTTGCTAAAAATTCATAAAACTCATTCTAAAAGTACTCCCCCCATTATCAAAGGTGTGAAGGTTCTTTATGCTACTAGAAGATTGTTTTCGACCAAAGCCTGAAGAATTTGAAGTGTGAAAAACATCACTTTTATACTTGAGAAAATAAACCAAGTACGCCTCGAGAAATTATCAATAAATGTAAGTGCATACTTAGCTCCATTGAAAGATGGGGGCAGAAAACCATCAAGTCACTATGCACAAGCTCAAGTGGTGAAGAAGCTCTCTTAGACAAATTCTTAGAAAAAGGATCTTGGTGTTGTTTCCTAATGCACAACCATGAAAAACTCCTCAAGAAGAAACTCTAGGAAGACCATCTACCATACCATGAGTGCTCAACTCCTTCAAATATATGTAATTGAGATGTCCAAATCTTTCATGCCAAAGCTTATTCTCGAATGAATGAAAACCAATCTTGTCCCTATAGAAGAAGTGTCATCAAAACCCTCAAAGTGATATAGTCTAGAACTATGATCAACAATACCCTGAGCAACAAGTGAATAAGGCTCCAACAAAGTTCTTACTTCTACCCCATGTGGTGTAAAAGTCACTATTTTCCCTTGACCAAAATGACAAATTTGATATACATAAAAAATTTGTAGTGATGTTAGGAACATATAGTGCATCTTGAATATTGCCACCATCAAGTTGTATATCACCTTTTCCCTCAACAGAAAGAAAGGAAGAATCTCCAACCTCAATTTTGGAAGTAGAACTCAAACCTAGAGAAACAAAAGACTCCTGGAAGAAGTCATGTGATGAGAAGCACCAAAATTTATAACCCAATTGTCTACAAGTGGTGACTGAGATATTCCAACAACATTAAGTGTTTTTCTATGCTGATTAGAAGGAGGTGGAGTGGAGATAGAAATTTTGTGTTTCTTGATTGCATCCTTTAAGGCTTGCATTCACTTATAACACCTATTTTCTTCATGATTACTACCCCCACAAAAAGAGCATGAATGGCTAAGACTTATTCTTGGATTTAGAAGACTCCTTGGGTTTTGAGTTTTTTTCTTTGGGTTTAGGAGCATTTTGAGATGGAGAAGGTGTGGATTTGGTTTTACTTTTTGGTTTTCCTTGCCCTTAGGATTAGAGGCAACTAATGTCTTTTGAGAGGTGGAAGACTCGAGGTGAGATGATTTGGATTCTTCTCTAGTAAGTATTTCACAAAATTTTATAAGTTAGACATTTTGAAGGTGTCACCTAAGGCATCCATGCTAGAGAAAAAGGTAGAAGAAAAATTTGGAATGGTCCTCTTGGATACTTGGATAGAATCAAGTAAACACACTCTTCATCTTTCTTATCTCTTCCACTCCCCTTCAATCGTGTCAACAAATGCTTGAACTTGATAAGAAAGTCTATAATTGTTGGAAAATCTTCAGGATTAAGAGAGGTGATCTCAATTTCAAGTCGCATGGCTCTCATATGATCCACCTTACTAAATAAATCCTCCAATTTCTCCCATATTTCAAAGGAGAGCCACACTTTTCCAAATGAAACAAAATACTATCACTTACATAAGTTCCTATCAAACCCATACACTCATCAAATTTGCATCGGGTACTGAAATTTCTCATATTCTCTAGTGAACACCGGTTTCTTTAAAAGAAGTTAAAGCCCATAATCCTTTCCGCTTAATTATTGTTTCCATTCTTGGTTTCCATGTGTGGTAATTATGTGTTGTTAATGGCTCAACATGATCTAATGTAGAAGTAGATGCCATCCTAAAAAAAAAAATCACCAAAAGAAATGGAAGAACCAAGCAATGCAACAAGACCCCAAGCAATGCAACAAGAGCCCCCTAGATTTTGACACTTTATAATGAGTGCGTGTTACAATATGACACTTTATAATTATAGTGCAATTCTCAAAATAAATATTTCCAATGGAAATATCACGAAAAAAACAAACACTTTTACAAAAAATAGCACTCAAAATCGAGTTACCGATCAAAAGTTACAAGCTTTTCAATATTATGTTCTACTATTTATTTTAGTCATTACTAAAATGGAATAAAATACTCCCGCCTTCACCACACAAATAAAAAAAGGGGGCTAAGAATTTTAATGGGTGTGTGCAACTTACTATTTTGGGGTGCGTCGCTAAAAATAACAACCTATAGATTTACCGTAAATAGTAAAACGTTTGCACGCATCCTTGGACCCCTGCCAAAAGAGGAAAGAAACGTCTTTTCGGAAAAGACTTCCTGCGCGCAAACCGAAAATTCTATGCTGCAATTAAAAAATACCCAGATCGGATCTCAAGAAACCAACAAAACCAAAAAATTCTAGATTTTCTTTTCGCATGGCACAAAGCCCAAGGCAAATCTAGTATATTTCTCTACACAACAAAAACTAAAAATCCGACCGCCCCGAAATGGTCAAGTTTGCATCAATCTTAGGGTTTTCCGCCTTCCGATCCAATGGAAGCCTCTGTTTTGCATAAAAATGCACACAACAAAAATATGAGAAAATCTCGAATATATGAATATATAAAGAATTTATTTGTAAAATAAAACTTACAGACGAATGTCAATAGCAATCTCCCGCTTCCGATACCATAAAAAGAACGATAAATGATAAATCAAGCCAAGAACACGAGATGCTAATTAAACATCACGATCAATAAGATGAAAGCAATCACGCCGAATAACTTTACATAAACCTTTGTCAAATAAATGAGCAACAATATCATATATTATTATGGAACTCAATGAAATACAATGAGAATGGGCCTTGCTTATATAGGCAAGGAATAACAATCTAAGAACCACCAAGGTCATAGATCAAGCTTATAAATCATGGAAAGAACTAGTCAAGTGAAGAAATCATGAAAGGATTTATTTTAATTGTTAATTCAATCGCAAACTTAGTCCTAAAAAAAATTAAATTCATGTTATATGTAAATTTAAAAGACAAATTAAACAAAAATAAAAACATGAGAGTGTAATGAGAGTGCAAAACCCCTTTCATCTAAAAAAGATTAGAGATGAACAATGTTTTTTATTTCGTAAATGAACAACATAATGCTTGTATACTTGAAGTCATGTTAACACTTGTATACTCTAATTCTATGTTAACATTTGTATAATCAAAATCAATGTACAAGTTGTCATTTCTGCAAAACAACTACATACAATTTTCTTCAGTACCCCTTAATGCACTCCTTGGTGAAGTCAAAGATTTGCCATATCATGGCCTCATGTTAGTGCAGCCCTTTACAATACAATACAATTATACAATTATATTCTTCCATGCTCTAAGTAAATATTGTTCAATTAACTTTTCTTCATGTACAATAAGAACTAGTCACAATGCACCTCGACACTAAATTCAATTTAAATGTATTTTAAAAAGATAGCATTTTTCATTACTTTGGAATATATTTTTCGAGTGGATGTTGAGCTTGTCCCCCATTCTTAATTTAGTATGTACCATTGGACGTCAACATCTTTTCTCGCTTTCCTTCTCGAAATCATTCAAACAATGACTACTCGGAATTATTTCAATCACTCCTTTTCACTTGCATGCCATCGCTCTTACTTATTTGTCAAGTATGCTTATCACATTGGAAATAACAAACATTTTTTCATATCTCTTGTCCACGGAAAATACCAATCATTTATCCTCTCACCATAATCTATAATTTCCTCTCATGTCAAGTGGTCAAATATTTTAATTATTATGTTGCCACGGATTATGTCATCCATCATGCTTCATTAGTATTATAGCCCTTAATTTTTCTATTAAAATTCGTCAAAATATCAGTCATAATTTGAAGGGTACCATATCCTCGCTTTTTCTATTAAAATTATATGTATATATCTATTCAACCTTCAACCTAATTTTTAACATTTTCTAATTTCAACATAAAACGTTTCATCTGAAGTTTGCCTCGTACACTTTATGTATCCTTAAATTGGTTTTTTTAAAGATACATTGTATCATAGTTTTATGATTAGTGGATTTGTTTTTCAAGACTACATCTTTATTAGAGGCAAGAAAGCTTGTAAATGATAAAATTAGATGAACCACTTGCAAAATTTTCTGGTATAATTGTATAGTAGCTGCCACGAGAGAAAACACGGTATTATCTTTTGTTTCAAGATAATATTGTAAAATTTGAAAGGGTTCCAAAATAATAAAGCATTCAGGTCAATCAATCTCCACTTTTCATTATTTATAAATCCCTAAGTTGAAGGATTTCACTCCATGTTAGGTGTTAAGAACATATATATATATATATATATATATATATATATATATATATATATACTAATTTTTATTTCTTCCAAAGTTTATAGGTGCTTTTTGATTTGTATATATATGTTACTTCCTATAAAAATATAATTTGAATGTAGGGTATATATTTTGATGCATGTTTATAATTTTGTATGGTTAAATAAAAATGATGTATACATAAAATTGTATAGAGGACGATTAATATACACAACCAAGATAAGTAATATAGATGAATTGGGAGTTATGCCTTTGTTGGGATTTTTGTGTTTATATATATATGGGCAAGCCATAATAAATAAGATGATACACTACTTACATTGGATTATCAATTAGCGTTATCCTCAAATATTATCTCAAGGCACAAAAACATATTGAGCCTCACTTGGTAAGGAAACATAAAACAAAAACACGATCAACCATTAAAGATCACCTTAAGCATTCATTCATGGAAATAGAATAACTTGGTTTTTTTATAATGCATGCAAGACAATAATACGTATATCATACCAATACATAGTAAACTCAATTCCACATATTAATCTAGGTTTTATTCATCGTATTCTACATACGTATGATAACATGAAATCCTATATGTGATAGTATTCAAGATCCTCTAATGGCATATAATTTTATAAATAAATATTTTATATATTTATCAACACCTTATCAATGATCAACAATAACCTTCTAATAATATATTAAACACAATTTTATAAATAAGTAGTTATGCCTTACAATATGTTTCTTCCGTTTTTACATCAAAGTATAAAATAATTGAGAAACTAATTTTTGTATTTAAGAATATAGGTTAAGGTAAACAATCCTAATCATATGTTTAATACAAAAAAATGGGTAAATATAATAAATCTAAAAAATAGAAAAAGGTTCAAAGTTATCAGAATGAGAAAGATAACCTATTTCTACAATTTAGTTGAATGCACTAAGATCACAAATTGTGGAAATGGGCTCAAAAGCATCATCGACAAGTCTATGATCAATGCACTCTTAAAGTTTGTTTAAGACATTATCATTAAAATCTAGTACAAAGCGCCATCGAAGAAAGGATATGTTGACAATATCATTCACAAAACCATACATAGGAGCTCAAAACCATCCTCATATACTCTTAATGACATGAATTTTCTTGTTTCACACTTAGGTAGCAATCAAAAGGATGGGGAGCCTTATATGCCATTAGGTTTACATAAATCCCTAACCCAACAACTAATGTAACACACACACACACACACACACACACACACACGCACACACACACACACACACACACAGAGAGATTAACAAAATATCATTATTATATTTATAAAACAAGTGGGTTACATACATATTCTACATTAACTATAGGTTATGCATTTACTTGAGTTATAAAAAGATCTTCCTCACTAAATAAATGGAGCATCTCAGCTGCAACCACCTCTTTCTCTCTCCAAATTAGATATAACCCTTCCAAATTAAACCATCTATAGAAATTCCACTTCTAGACTCCCGAATCCTATAAATCTTCCTTGAATTCTTCCATATTACTCAAATACTTTCCCAAAATGTCCTTACATAAGGTTATTGAAATAATACATGTCTATTTTTATGCATGGACTAATTAGAACTAAAATGTAGTCCCGCATCTATCTCCCTATGTTTTCTCAGGTCAAATTTGAAAAAAACACAATCAATCATCCCTTTTCAGGTAAACCCTTCACTAAGTGCCTAATGTTTTTCATCTAATAAGAGTATTTTTACACACCATTTGTGCAATATAAATTTGCACCTTTTCTTCATAAAGTAGTGTTGACCCTTAGTCAATTTTAATATTCAAATACATTTTAACTTTTCTTAACACAATTTCAACACTTCACTTATAAACCCCCGTTTATGCCCATGTGCATACTTCCTCCTTGTACAAAATGATGCCTCGTGGCACTTCAAACCTTGATAAAAATTCAACATTTGACTTTTAAATTTTACATGGCCTTTAACCTCATTTTTGCGTAATCAAATTCTTATGTTATGTTAAATTAATTCAAGGATATTTTTTTCATGGTGCTTTATGCATATTAGGAGTCAATTTTATTTAAAACATTTGGTTTATTTCTAGTGATATAGGATTTTATACTCCCCAAGTAAATAATCAATGTGTGATCAATTTTCACTTCTTAGATCCAAATATAAGATGTAATAATCATTAAATCCTATGAATACACCATGGTTAGTCATTGATCAAGTCGTATTTATATTTGGGAAAGGATAACAAGGGATGGATAAAAGTAAACCCTAGGAAATTCATGATAATGAAAAGAGAGTGCTTCTAGGATTCTCAAAATCTAACCAAAAAAACCTTTTTTTTGAAAAAGGTTGATAGTTATGGTAAAAATTTATGAAACTATGATAGGCTATTGAGAGGAATCTAATGCTCATGAGATCATTCCATTTATTTTATTGACTAAAGGGGAAGGTATATGTTTGAATGTGCTAGAATATATCATCGTAAGAGCTTATTGTCACTTGAAAAGTACCTTGATTGGAAAGTTATTTGGTTCACATCCTAAAATTTATATTATAAGAGAATATGTTAAGTAGGAGAAGGAATCCTAAATGCCATCTTGAGATCACAACAATGGCAAAAGGATTCTTTTTAATAACTTTTGTGCTATACAGAATTTTGTGTCAACAAACTCTAAGGGACTATTGTTCTCGGGTAAAGAAAACTTTCAAGTTGTCAAAATGGAAGCCAAGTTTTAACCTAAATAAGGAGAGATTCCGTGAGGTCCAAATGGATTATACTTCCAAGGATTATTATTTAATTCTTTGGAACAAGAAGCATTAGTGTGGAGAGAAAATTCTATGGGTTCATAATTATCTTTTAATCTAATTAAAAAATCTAGAAGAATATTGAACTATGAAAGATTTTTTTTTGTCAATTCAACATACAAAGGCAATCTACTCACTTTAATCATGTTGAAATATAAATACATGGAGTGGTTATATGAGATATAATATGAAAAACCCTATAGTATATGTATTAGGTGCAATAATGCAAGACATGAGGTAAGATAATTACCAAGGAACAAGAAAGATAAACTAATATAGAAAAAGAAAGAGGGGAAAACCATCTTGCCACAACTTTACAGGTGAAGGGGAAAAAGTAAAAGAGAAGGGGGAAATGAACCTAGACATGAAGGAGTCTAAAAATAGTCAAAAAGAAGGAATGAGAAGTGGGATAAAAATAAATAAAAACATAGAGGGTGCTCGATACAAAACCAAAAACTCACAAGGAAGGAAGTATATAAGGAGTTAAATGAGAAGAATAAAATGAATAAGTAAATTCTAAAATCTATTATTAAAAAAGAAATCAAGTTAAACAAGAGGGATTTCTTCTCATTATAGGAAAAAAATATGTAAAATTCATTCCGTATGATCTTAACAAGATGTAACTAATGAATTAGAGGAAATATCTTGATTAATTTCACTTAGTTTCAATCTCTGCGGTTGAAAAATATCACGTAGTGAATCAAATTTTCAAAGTGCACTAGACATGGAGTCAAAGAAACATACATATGTGAGAATTGATTCAAATAAATGAAGGAAAAACATGAAAGAGATTTGGGATAGAAAAATGGAGAGAGATGTGGCATATCGAGTTCAAAGTACCTTAAAGGTAAAGAGTAACATTAAAGTTTCCCTAATGAATAAATAAAAATAATATCTTATAAGATTAGGAGGTTAAATAACCTCAATAATAATAGGAGTTTTATAAATATTATAAGAACTCATAATCCTAGTATCATGTTAATCCGAGAGACTAAGTTGTTTGGGGAGAATTGGTTAACTATAAAGAAACAATTATGGGGTAAAAAGTTCTAGTATTGTTAATGCACGATAGAGGCATAGCTACCTTTTGGAATAGAGAGGTGGTGGAAGGAGTATTTATGTTAATAAATAGTAATCATCTATAGATATTTCTCACTAATATTAAATAAAAATGGATGTGGATTTTATTTAACATTTATGTTCCAAAGTCAAGGATAGGAGAAAAAAACCTATAAGAAGAACTCAAGAAATTTAGTAATACTTGTAAATATTTAAGTTGGATAGTGGAAAGAGATTTCAATACCCCCTGTTTCCCCATTAGAGAAATAAGTGGGCTCCCTTGACTTCACCAAAAGTATGGATGAATTGATGGAATTTACTAATGCAAATGGGATGGTGGACATCACAACTAGTGGAACCATGTATACCTAGATGAATATAATAACTCGCGGACAACTTGATCCATGTTAAGTTGGAAAATAATTCTCCTAATGATGGATTGTTTCATATGTTAAAATAATAACCTTTAATCATTACCAAATATTATATCAGATCATAATCCCATTTCTCTTGAGATGCAAAAGGAAACCAAAAGGAAGAACATTACCTTCACATTTGAAAATATTTTTCTACAACATCTGACATTAAGGAAAAATTCAATAATGTTGGTAAGAATATTTTTAGGGGTATGTGATGTTTAAATTGGTAAGAAAAATTTAAAATGTTAATATCAAAATTTTAAAATGGAATAGATAAACCTTTGGGTATATTTTTTAAGAAAAATGTGATATTTTAAAGGAGCTTTAACATCTTAATAATACAATTCAATTGGATGGTATGGATCAATATATGTTTCTAAGGAAGAAAAATATTTTGAGAGAATTCCAGTCTTTAGAAGCTAAAGAAGAGATGTTTTGGAGGAATAAATTTTGGAACATGTGGCTAAAAAATGCTAAAAAAGGGGGACATAAACACATTTAAAAAAAAAAATTGCTTTTAATAAAATAGGTTAAAAATAGAGAAATTACTAAGGAGGATGGGAAAAATTATTTATAGGAGAACAAGATAGATAAACAAGTTATATCTATCTTTATGACCATTTCTTCAAAAGGCGTCGGTGTTGTATGGATAAAGAGGATGCCTTCTTAAAATTATTCCAAAAAATTTCCTCAACCAATGAGCTAATTATGATCTCTATAATCCTCCTTCAATTTTGGTTTAATATAATTAAATATAATGTAAGGGAACTACCGATAAAATAGATATAAAAGTAAATATGAAATATCTAACTAAAGAAGTACAAACAAGAGTACAATATATGAGATAAAGATGACTCATCTTGCCGATTATAGGTCTAGATTGGTTCTGGAATAATGAATGGGCTAGAAAGATGATCATGGATTTTGGGAAGCTATGTGCCTAATTATGGAGTGTCATGATCTCAAGGATAAGAGAACCTAGAATCGAACGGGCCACATGGGCGCTAACAGTGCTACCAAGGAATTGGAGTCTACAGGATAATTGTGATTTGGCTTCTTGTGTCACTTATTTTCAATGTAGGTTGTGTAACGCTTTTAATTCTTCCGTGTCACACATGCACCTACAAAAGAAACCCTAGCTACCTTAACAATACTCAAATGCACGTTAGATGAATAAAACATGTATATTATCGAATGACTAACCTCGGCAATCACCCCAATGTGACTATCACCGAGTACTACACACATTTCGAACTTAATGTATTTCTAGTGTGTGTGATTGCAATTTTTTTCCATTGAGCTAGATTCCTAAAGTGTCAATTCTATAAAGAATAGGGGATATAACGATTTTTCCCGATAGAAAATGTGTGGTATAGAATTCACAATAAACCCTCCTATGCAATGAAGTATGCACTCCCCAAAATATAATGCTATAATGGATAGAAAATATTGATCCTTATAATAGTACCCTCCACTTGAATTGTTGGAAAGTAGTGTTTTCATATGATATCCATAGTGCCATGATGTTCAAAAGAGTAAGGAAAATCAAGGTTAATTGGTTGTGTCTTTTCTTTGTTGTCAAGTCATGGTGAGTTTATCGTCTAATCGATGGAGTACTATGGTGTATTGAGTAGGTATAGTTACTTACAGAGGTGTCAAGTAGTTGATAGAAGATGTTGTAGTGATTTCATGAAGTTTTTCAAGGCTCTGTAGGGAAAGAATGGAAAAAGTATGAGGTGCTCAACATGAATGGTGTAAACATGGTGAAGAAGCCTAGTCATGGACTAGTTAGCAAGACGATGGTATGTCATGATGGATTACAAGTGTGTAGAAGATTATGTGGCATGGTGAAATCATGGAGAGAATGATTTTGAGATGTAGAGACACCGATAAGTGTCTTAAGAGTGTAGGTATAAGGGTAAGACTCCATTCTAGGTTTGTATCTAGACATTGTCTTGAGCCCGGGTGGCCAATTGAGGTGAAATGTCTGATTTAAGCTTGAGATGTAAATGTGAGAATGGAAAAAGGTGTAGTAGGTTGTTAGGTGGTGTGAACAAAGTTTTAGATGCTGGTTTGTAATATTTAGCATGAAAAGTGATGTTTTCCTCACCGATTTCCTAGAATTGAGAAACCCATCTTGAGAAGTATTGGTGGGGAAAAGTTGTTAAGTGTTGATGAAGTAAAAAGGCTACAAATAATGAAAATGTACATGAGTAATGGAAAAATGTGCATGGAGATTGCATGCAAATTGGGAAGTAGGTTTACGTAAGGGATCGCACACACGGGTGAAAAAATAGATACTTAGCCATATTTCTAGATCATGGTGAAAAATAGATTTGGAGTGCCAAGTAAGAAAAGGGGGTGAAATATAGATAAAATTGGAATGACTCAGCAACCAAGCAAGGGATATAAGTGGAAAAAAAACATACATAAAAAGTACATGGATAACAAAGATAAGGAGAGTGCATGAGGAAGCCTAATAATAGGATTAAAGCATGATGTATATTTAGGATAGTCTATTATTAGATGTATTTGTAAAAGCACACACGATATTTTTATATGCATGGCTATTATTAGGAAAGAAATCATGTAAGAGGTGAAGGGAAATTCTCCACCTTATAAATATTGACGAGGTGCTAATATTTAGAGAGTTTATTCGAAATTATAAGGTCATAATAAAGTTTAGATATATTATTTTGAGTATGATCTAATTCTATGTTAGATGCGCTGATGGTCCAGCGCATGGATGTAATGAACTTCATTATAACCAAATACCTATTTCAGTATTGAATATGTTATTTCGCAATGGATAAGTAATTTTGATTTTCTAAAGGTATCCAGACTTCTAATATGTAATGTTCCACATATGCTTATGATATCGATCTAGGTATTATTGACATGATGGTGTATTTCCTTATTATATATGTTTATAATCGCCATGTTTATGATTGTTATTAGTGTGTGAATGGATTACTTGGCTATGACTATGATGAACATGCAAGCTAACATTCTAGTAAGAAAAGCAAAGATGGACCTAGTCACAATGGTGAGCTTCAAGTAGAGAATTCATTTGTCTAAATGAGGTGCCAATGTGCATAACTTTAGAGTGGTAAACAAATATTAAATTTTGCCCTGCTTTAGGACATGTTTTCAATTTTTCTATTAGCAGATGTTATGCATGTATGGTGTATTGAATGTCTCTGGATAGTATTGAGAGTTGGGTAAAAGACATCCAAGACACTTTTACGTAGATATATCACCTAACTCGACTTAATGCGTGAAAGTGGGTGGAGGATAACCTATATGACTGCTTATATGAGAAATTATTCATATTCTTCCTAAAGCAGCATGTATCCTCCTTTACCTACTTTTTTAAACCCCAAGCATGCCGACCTTCATCACCCAACATTAGCCTGGTGCTCACCAAGCCGCACGTGCAGAACTCGAGCCCTCCTTATGTGAGATTTGTAAGAATGTATGCCATTAATGGAGGAATGGTTGAGAAACAAAAAATACACGTATCCATTCTAGCAAATAAGTAAAAACTGAATCTAAGCATAGATGAATCATAAAAAGGATGTATACATTATAACAATATAAAGGAATCATATATGAGCCATGAGCAATATAAAGGACACAAGGGGTTTGTACCCATGAGCATAGATATTTAGAAAAAACATCATATATTGATTTATAACCATTTACAATAGCCATATTACATCAAAGAGGGTCATATCAGACTAAGTACATCAAGGAATGACACTCTAACCCTACAAAATGACTCTGCACAGAGAGCCCTAACTATATTCTTCCATGCACCTAAATATTTCTTGACTGGTCTCTCGCACCATCTCTTCTCTCTCTCGCAACCCTCGGTTTTAGATCCGAGCACATTCTTAAATAGGATGGTATTTCCCCTTCACCACCTTACTTTTACTCATGAGTAATCTGCATGCCAGGTGGAATCATTCTCCTCCATAATCAATTGCCTATGCCAACTCACCAAAACCCTGATTAGCCTCCACTAACTGTAATGATTACCCTCTAGAATATTCCTTTTGTGGAATATTCTTTCCTTGAGCTCCAAGACTCCAAGTTGTAACCTTATCCACTCATCATGCCTACTCATGTCTTCATGTGTTTTCCATGCAGTACCATATCCAATGATGTGGCTAAGTCTTCAAACCCTATCCTTCTTCCACATGCCATGCCTTATGTTCACGAGCTCCTTACACCAAAAACCAAAAAAAATCCATAGCATTTCCACTTAAAACTCTACTATGTCGCCTAACCACAAACAAGAACTCCAAACCCATAAACCTCCATCTTACTCTTTTTACAAAATTACATGTCATTTAACCAAAACATAATGGCTAATTCATAGAAGTTTTAATAAAATCCATAATAACTGATTAAATTTCTCCCATCCATGCAAAAACTCAGCAGGTTAGAAATCTAGGCACTAAGAGGGGGGGAAAATCAATGTCTTATAAAATTTTTCAGCAATTCATAATTTGTCAACCATCCAAAAATTTTAAATTTACTTTAACTGTAATAAGAATGCATATTCAACCATGAGATATAGAGAGAGAATTAAACACACATAAACACATGAGGAGACAAGATTTAATGTGGAAAACCCATCTCAGGACAAAACCCACCAAACCAAAGAACTAGAGTGGACAATTACAAGTATAAGGGTAAATTGATTTCATGGTTGATCTTTAACTCAACCTGGAGCTAAAAATCCAAAATTTAACAGAGTCATACCATCGTGATTTCGAGCCTTCAACTCTGTCTCCAAAGCTTCTTAACTCCCCAAATTTGATTAAGAATAACCCGATCTTTTGTAAGCTTATACTTACATGAGGCTTCTAAACTCCCCTAGATTTTAAGTCAGTAATTATATTTTTTTGCGTAGTTTTTCCACACTTATTTTGTCATGTCTTACACAACTTATAACAACCTATATAACTTATCTCACTTCTCCTCTTCTCCGTCACTAATTTTCTCTCTATAGTAACTTCCCTTACATCCAAGTATGTCTCAATTATATTTCAACTCTCGACAACACCACATATCACTCTACAAAAACAATTTTGCACTCAACATAAAAACTATGTTCTACAACAAAAGAAAATTACATGCCTCAAGAATATATCTTAAATGGACAGGAAAAAATGACTTTTGACGTTTAAAGTTTAGTGGCTCTTCACATAACCATTTTTCCTTTTTACAATAGAACTCAAAGAACTTTGAGTTTACATTGATAAATGGCACTTCTTTATTTAATCGACTCAACCGATTCTTGAGCTTCCATGAGCTCCTTTTTACTTCAAATTATGTCATTGATTTTTCCATAAATTCTCATATTATTCTATAGAATTCTCGACTAAGCACAAAATTTTGTCATGAATTTATCCTTTATTTTGAGGTGAATCAAGATAATTTATTTTGTAACATATTTTTAACACTTAGACAAGTTAAGTTTAAAATTTCAGAAATTCCTCATCGGGTATAATCTTGAGATTTGATGAATTTTTCATTCCACATAGAGCGTGATAAGCTTCACAAAGATTCTACCCTTCTGGATTTAGAGAGGATAAAATAAATTAAATGAGGATTAGAGATGATTAATTGTTATTAGGGATGATTTAGGGAGAATAAAATAATGAGACAATGATGCAACTGAA